>JAPDOI010000012.1:1200000-2400000 GCA_029168955.1 Aplectana chamaeleonis | reverse complement strand
AGTGTCTCGATCGCAATAGTGACGTCATAACGAGCGTCGCAATGCTGCACTCCCGCTGACCCTTGTCGTATGACTGCGCGTAGGTCTGTGCTCCTTTTCTCCTATCGGGAGTCCTACGCGGAGTGTCCCCCGATTTGCCAGAGAATATGCATTCAGTTCGAAGACAAAGCGGTTTCGAGCACAGTAAGGGGACTTGCTGCTATCGGGTGGCAAATTGCAGCTTGTGCCCAGCAAATAAGACGTTGAGTGCGTGCATGATACACACTCAACTCGATGACAAAACGATTTCCAAAAAAGGAAAGTATACGACGCACTCTTGAGGAGGGAATGAGATGCCGATAGCGTCGCGGGTTTAATTACCCGTTTGGGGTACTTGGCCTACCCAGCTGCTGGAGACCTCGTCCACCCGCTGACACCCCAGATGGTGCTCAGCGAGTTGGCTGCGTCGCATGTGGTTGTTCCGGCCGCGTCGCGTGACGGTTTGCTGCTACGATGGCCTTGGGCTATCCTGCAGCACGTGCTCCTGTAATTAAGTTTTGCAGCACGTGCGCCTGCAGAAAAGCCTTAAGATGGGTGTGGTCACTCGTGTTGAATGCGTATTCGACAAGCACAGGATGCGGCGGTTTTCTGAGACGTCTCCCTCGCTGTAGCAAGTGCTCCTATCGTCACCTCAAGGCGGTCGGGTCGTTTGGAGCCTGCATCTTGGTTAGGGGCATGATCCTTAACATCATTGGGATGGGTCACGTTCTTATTGGGGGCTGGGTCACACCTCTTCGATAGGGGAGGGCCTTCACAACAGTGATACTGCTCAAGTCAGGGTGGCGGTCAGATTGTACGCCGCGCATGGCGGGGAGCATGTGTTGCGTGTCGCGTCGTACCACCACGCGTTTATTAGGCCATCTCCCCTCAACGTGGTGTTTCGAAAGTCGCCTATTCTGTCATATGATAGAATCAGTGCATGAAGTTGATATTAATGGGGCTTATAGACGCGAACGCCTCCTTCCGGTAACTTGAGAACAACTTCCTTTCCCAACTGATCTCTTTGACTGCGGTAGGTATTACTTAAGATCTCTAGGAATTCTTTATTTTTGGGTTATTTATGATAAGGTGGAATGTGCTAGCATCTAAAAACGTTTCTTAAACTAGAATGCAGTCATTTTATTAGTGTTGATTCCACGGTACGACCATGAAGCGGCGGCGGTACGCAGCACGCGTCGCATGTCTTTGCCGCGCGGCGTACCATTGGGCCGCAGTCTGCAACATGGACATAGGGACTCCGCCGGGGTCCACAAAGAGGTAGCCGCGGAATGGTTTGTGTCCCTTGGAGCCGCAGAGAGGTTTCCGTCACAGGTTCGGGAACCGAGCGACCAGCGTTGGGTTCTTCCACCAATCCTTTGTAATCATTGTTGTAGTTCATCTCTGGCAGTTGAGTAGGCGCGCTGTAGTTTGGCCAGGGCTACCACAATCCGGGCGTTCGTAAAGCTTCCTGCTATCGATCTTTGGCCAGTATAACACTAGCATAGGGGAATGCCGGCAGCTGAACGAGTGAAGGGTCCTTCTGGTACGCCTACGGAATTCCTCCCGGGTTCGCTTACCTTAGGGGTCGTTTCTACTCCCGCCGCAGAGCGGCGTGGCGTAATGCATTTCTATAAGGGGCCGAATAGACTCCCGCCGCTGAAAGGCGCGGCAGCATGCAATGAAGGGGAGTCGATCGTGCGGCGCCACATGATCGATATTCCAGTATTGTATGCGTGACTTTCAGCGGTGGGAGTCTATTTGTGGCCCAATATTATCATGCAGCGCGGCACGATCGATATGGTGGGATTGCACTTCACCGCGCTGCTGGGGGCGGAAATGTAAAGGACCCCTTAGGCTCCGTCCATAGCAGACGACCGGCGGCAAAGCATCAAGGCGTCCGGCCCTAGTGGTCGCTGGGGAGTCGCATCAATAGCAAATGCTGAAGATGCAAACCCCATCGCCATATTACGGTCACTTGACGCTAGGACGTCTGCTATGGACGGAGCCTTAGGCGGCACGACTCCGAGAGTCAGGATTGCGGCCGCCTGGCTCAGTGATTCATGACGAGTTGGCTATGCTCGCTGCAGTAACCCTTGCCGAAGACCGTGCGGTGAAAACCCGCTTCAGGAGCGGCCATGAAAGGCTAGCAGTGTTCTACTTGATGCGCGCTTGTACAATCATCAAATATAATGACCTTTTTCACTTTCTCAATTTTTTGAACGACGGCGATTGTGAACACTGCACTCGAAAAAACTTCGCATAGGTTAATGCAGGCTTTCTGTAAATTGGCCAGTTCGATGCATTCCTTTTTTTAGAGGTATTAGACTAACGCAAGTGAGAAGTTTACAGTGAGGTTTCATGACATTGCTCACTCGCGCGCGTGGGCGTGACGAGTGCCGCGCGGGAGGAGCTGTAAAAGCCACCACTCTGAGGAAGACTCACAGGGGAAACGGTTATCGTTAGTGACATGAAATGAATGCAGGAAAGCAACGGCTACTCAAGGACATGTCATTTTGTAGCGGCAGGAATTTTTGCGTCAAAGCCCATTCCGCCGCGCGCGACCGTCACCGACCGCGACGCAGCACGCTCTGGTGAGCAATGTCCGCCCCCCCCCTATACAATCACTATAGCCATACACCTCGAAAATCTTGGAAATGGGCGAGAATCTTCAGCAATCAAGAGGTCTGAATTCTGAGGTGGATACTGCTAGACTTTTTCTGAGTTTTTATGTGCTATCGATGACCTTTTGGGTACTATCACAGCAGGGGAAACTTGGCCACGCCCGTTTTTCTGTGCCGCCGCGTAATTTGAACACTGACCCGGGCTTTTCCATCCCTTCGTTCGGGAGAGTGGCCAGGTGCCTCCTCCTGATGCGATAGTTCTTTTTGTTCTTGTATTGCTTTTGACAATCACAAGCCCGTTTGCCGATCGTAATTGTATTTGATGGTGCAGTTCTTGAAAGCGGACATCGCTCATGCGAGTGTTATGCGTTGCGGTCTTTTAGCCTTGCGCGCGCCAAAAAAATTGACAGCTGTGCGACATTTTCGTAATTAGTTGGTGTCAGATGGAGTTTCATATCTTGGAGCTCTATCCACTCTCTTGTGCTTATTTCATGGCTCTAAAAATAACCGTTTCCTCATCAGGGTCAAGCGGGGCGTCGCGTAATTTTTCGGAATCCGAGCGACCCCCCCTCCCACCATCAAAAATTTCTTCCCAGAATTCAAAAGTTTTGCGATCCCTCCGAGGAGCGATTTTTGGGCAGTTTATTTTTCCCAAAAAAAACTTTTTTGCATTTGGATTATCTGGTCGTTCGGAAAACCAAAGCAATCAATATAATCGATTACCAAAACTGTCAGACGCCGAAAATTTGTTTAGTGGTCGGACTCAAGCGTCCGAAACACGAGCAAGGCTACGATCCTTCCCTTCGGTCACCAAAAATATTGAGAACTGTTAGGATATCTTCACCGAAATTTCGTTTTTGGTCCGAAACTTTTGCGGTCTACCGTAATCTTCTCGGGCAAAATTTTTGCGACCCCCCCCCTCACCCCCCGTTGCGAAATTTCGCAACCCCGCTTGACTCTGTTCCTCATATAAGCGACCATTTAGAGTTCCGCTGCTGGTAGGTACGGGAGTATGCAATGAAGGGGAATCGATCTTGGGCCTCGCATGATCAATACTTCTCCATAGCATGCTGCCGCGCCGTTCCACGGCAGCACTATGGTACGCCCTCACGACGTCGTTTACACTTCCGCCGTCGAGCGGCGCGATGAAGCGAATTTCTTTAATATTGATCGCGCCGCGTGATCGATATTATAGGATTGCACACCGCTTCGCTGGGCGGCGAAAGCATACATGGGCCTAATGCGCGGAGGACTTCCCATGATAGTTCGCCGCGTGTGCGACATTTGATGGAGCGTGACGCATACGCATGCGGGTGAGCGATGTCAAGTAACCGATTCTTTTGGTTCCACCCAAATGTTGGGATGTCGCGGCGCAGCACGCACGGGTGAGCAATGCCTGGCCCACAAGTTTTTTTTCTGGAGTGGTGTCATTTTGATTTGATTTGATTTATTACACGGTAGAACCGTGTGATAGACAAACAACAACAAAACGAAACACCTAAACGGCAACTGAAAAAGATCAAAGATAGAGGACAATAAAGCAGATCGATAAACTGACTACGAGGCAACACCGGCACCATGAAGGGATGAGATCTTACAAACATCGCTCCTGGGAGAACAGATAAATCTCAAGCGCCTTTTTGAATTCAGTGAACTTCCCAACTACCAAGCCTGACCGAAGTAATTTGTTGAATTCAGACCCCGCCCTATTGACAAAAAAGTGCTGTCTTACATTCCGCCTGGCCCCAACGAGGCCCAATTTCACCCGCGCTCCCTGGTGGTTGACGATCTCAGGTTGAACAGCCGGCTAGCCTTGATACCAGCACTCCCATGAATGATTTTATACATCATTATCATATCAAACCTTCTTCTCCTGTGCTCTAGAGTGGTTAGGCCCAACTTGGCATTTCTGGTGACATGACACACGTTGCGATTAGTCTGAAACCACGATGTCCTGAAGTAAACTCTACGTGTGAAAGTATTCTGGACTTTCTCCAGCGCATCGATGGATCCCTTTTTGTATGGATTGAATACCACCGTGCCATACTCCATAAGTGGACGTATGTACGTTTTATACACCTCAGTCAGGACATTTGCGTTAGTAGTTGAAAGTGCTCGAAACGCGCTGTGCATCATCCTGTTGGCCATGGACGCGACCTGGAGGGAGTGATCATCGAAACTAAGATCATCCTTGACAAGAAAACCAAGGTCCTCGCTATCTCGGTATAGGTATCTCGCTGACCTCGCTCAACTGCACACCGTCAATAGTATAGAAGCAATTAACTCGCCTCTTACCAATCTTCATCACCTTAGTTTTTTCGCTGGAAAGCGGCAATTTCCATTCAGATTTTCATAGAATCTATCACTGCACTCATTGCTTTGACTGTAGTCTTAGCTGTGGGACATCTAACACTTTGTGTAACAATCTGTCTTGGAGAATGAGAAGTACGGTTTATGCGGGTTCATACTTCTCGCGATGAACGACGCGATAGAATGCTCATCATCCATATCGATCAGAAATCGGTATGCATCGTTTCGAAGTGTGAGCCTGGTCTCAGGTTCAGTAAGCGTGCTGTTTTCAGTGAACCGAGCTAAAGGGAGTCTCCACGATAAATATTTTCTTCTTTTTTTTGTCGAGAATTGGAAGGTCTCATTGGAGCGTTAGGGTCAAAAGAATTAACAAAAACGGCCCGAAAGTGCCATTATCGGCTCCGAAGTCCGCTCGCGCCAAACCTTTCTAGTCACACGATACGTATCTGATACACTCGAGGAAAGGACTAGCGCGAGCGGACTACGGAGGCGATAAGGGCTCTTTGGGGCTGGTTTTTGTCCGTTCTTTCAACCCTATCGCTCCAATGAGATCCCGATCTTTCGATTTCCAACGGAAAACTGAAGGTGAAATTTATCTTGGGCACTGCCTTTGAGTAAAGTATTGAAGCATTCGCTTTTAATGTGCTCTGCTGACAAATGTATTGCTGACGGTGTGCACATAACGTGTGGAGGCCGGAGAAGTTTGGAGGATGACGGGGTGCGGTGATGGTGCGGTTAGACATCAATCTGAAACTTTGTCATTGCAGGTGGTGGTGGTGGTGGTTCGTGCTACAACTGTGGAGAGCCAGGCCACTTCTCCCGTGAATGCACACAGTCGCGTGATGGTGGACGTGGCGGTCGTGGAGGCGGTGGCGGTCCGGAATGCTATCAGTGTGGTGGACGTGGTCACTTTGCACGTGATTGTGCGTCTGGAGGTGGCGGCGGACGATTCGGCGGCGGCGGTGGTGGTCAGAAGTGCTACAACTGCGGAAAGCCGGGTCATATCTCGCGAGAGTGCAACGAGAGCGGATCACAGGAGTCGAAGCGCTGCTACAAATGCCAGGGATCTGGTCATATCTCCCGTGATTGCACCAATTAGTAGATCTCACCCGACATTTTCTCTCTCTTGTACAGTATGACGTGTGCCCGATGGTTACATTTTTCTCTTTGTTACAGACATTCAAGATGCATTGTTCATTGAACGGATTTTTTTTCGCGAAATTTGGAAGTACTGTTATTGTTGCTCTGTTTGGTTTTGTTATAGAGGTGTGGGAGAGACGATGAAGGTGATGAATTGTTCTTCTTTTTGTGTGTGCCTGGGCGAACAATTGAGCGCAGCTTGTGATGCGCAATAGCACGAAGATTGTTCAAAACCAGAAATTGTGTTGGTTGGCGCAAAATTTTGAGAAAGGGCGTGAAGAATCCGGGATTAGGCGTCGTTTATACTTTCACCGCTTAAGGCCCTAGTTATACACCAGCGGAATGAAAACGTCTCGCGATGACATTGCCGCCGCTTGCTGCGTGAATCTGGGATTCGTCTGCAATGTTGCGTCTTCGGCGTCTTTGACGCAATACTGCGGACAAAAATTTCCAGGCGTTTTTAATGGTATTTTATCGGTTTTTTCGCTTCTGACACTTTTCATTTGCAGAATAGCACTAATAATCAATTCCTCTCGTCATTACAGTGCTCGTTATGTCGTTTTGGTAATGTTTTAACAATTTTAAATCTGAAAAATAATCAGCTGGTGGAAATTGGCAAATTTCCAACAGGGCAGGTCCCGTAAGGATGCAGTATACGGTGCCGCGGCGTGTATAACTGCTCTGTGCGGCTTTCCGGCGCGTTTTTCTGCGACTACTGTTCCTTTTGGCATGCCTGAGCGCAGTTAGGCCGCATATAAGTGATAGTTGTCTTGCTATTTCCGCAGCGTCCCGCCGGTGTATAACTAGGGCCTAAGGGCGCGGCACAGCAAAGCAGCAGCAAAAAACGCGGGACGGTCGATATCGTAGGATTGCACTTCGCCGCGCGGCTTGGCGGCGGACTTGTAGGACCGGATAGACTCCCGCCGCAGAAAGGTGCGCTAACATGCAAGTGTGAAGTATCGATCATGTGGGATCGCACGGTCGATTCCACATTGCATGTTGCCGCACCTTACAGCGGCGGGAGTCTATTCGAAACGCCGCCTAGTACCGGTCGCGCTGCGTGTTCAGTATTGCGGGAGTGCGCTGTGCCCCGCTGCTCGGCGGTGGAAGCATAAACGACCCCTTAGGGTTGATGGACTTGCGATTTTTGCCGAAAACTGGGGGTGGATTGATTCCACCGTTCCTAGATGAGTGCTGGGGCCATTGGGTGGGGCTTGCCGAGGGGAGGCCGGTGGCTTCGCTGCGCCTTGAGACATATGTCCGATTCTCCCTGACGTCTTGGTGTGGTGTTCGCTGAGGTGGGTATCTGAAGTTAACCAAAAAAAAGTGAAGAAGGCGAGAATGGAATAGTTTATATGCGATTTGCCCCAAACTCCATGCGCAGCCGTCCGCGTCACGTCTGTGTTTCTCCGCGTGGAGGACAGGCTGTATACCACAGGCCTGAGAAGGTATTTGTTAGGTCCGTGACTTGTTTCTTTAAAAAAGAAGCATTTCAATCTCATCGGCGGCTAGCGGAGCGGTTTAAATCTCACCATCGGGTGATGGTATGGTAAGCTGGTTGGCTGCGCTTTTCTCTCGGCCTGAGTCGATGTGCGTCTCGACAAACATGACAACCGCGCCAGCCTTGGGTGAGATTTGATTGTTTCAGATTGAGGACGCAAGCCACGGACCTGTGTAATAGAGTATATCAAACGAATAAAAATTTTCGAATAAACGAATAATTCGGAAAATTGACTCTTTCGAATATTCGAATAAACGAATTATTCGAAAATTTGACTCCGAATAATCGAATTATTCGAATACGAATATTCGGCCAAAATCGCGAGTATTTGAATAAGAAGTACGGACCGAGTACGCATAATCAAACCACCGTTCGCGGCACTTCCAACTTTCCTGACCTTTTTTTGCATAGTATAGATCAAAGCTATGCCAATGTACTTCCACGAAAAAGACGTTCCACATTATATCATAAGAGTATTCAAACTAACATTCACCACTGTCTATGAGTAGTTGTTGAACGATACGATCAAACTCTCTGGATTTTCTAAACAATCTCTACCAACAATATCCGAATTTCCTATCAGTTTAGGGTGCTAATGTGCTTATCTGGGGTCAAATTCCGGTCCGTAATTGCGTCTCGACACGCTTTGCGGCCGCTCGCGCTCGAGTCAGTCGAGTTTCCAGCGCCAAAGCCGACTCGATATGGCTTTCTCATACAGTTTTCTTCGATTTTGTCTAGTTTCCAGTTTCTAAAACCCCCCTAGTGTCAACAGATCGGCTGCTGCGGCGCTGGAAACTCTTTCGATTCGAATGCGCGCGGCCGCAAAGCGTGCCGAGACGCGAATGCGGACCGGAATTAGACCCAGATAAGCACAATATCTGAGCGGGGGGGCACTGCTGTATCGCAAATGACCACGCCCATTTTTCCGTGCCGCAATCACTCCTGATTTGTGCGGGGGAGGGAAAACCCGCGGGTAGGTGCTGAAATTTAGTGCGGCACGATAAAATGGGCGGGGCCAAGTGCACCCAGACATAGTAGCCCCCCACCGCTAAGATAGCACCCAATTTGGTTGGAGACATTTCACCTCTGCAAAAATATAAGGTGAATGTTCAATAAGAACAGGCTCAAAGCTGCAGCGATTGGCCTAAATTCATGGCGATTAAGTATTACGTAATACTCAAGCAGCGTAAGGTAGCCGTTTCTGGAACATCGCTCGAATCTGTTTGGGACATACTCCAACAGATGAAAAACAGTATCTGTTACGTCTGCCCACGAATTCGGCGGTGAGCGAGATACTCCACCATTAGGTTTCTGACGATCTCATGTTTTATATTGGAGTATTCCGATTATATTCGAACTTTGTAGCAGTTTGATCGGGGACATTTAACCTCTGGACCGCAAAAATGGCGTGTGCCGGAGACTCTGCTTCTTATTTTTCTAGAATTATTCGTTTATTCGGCCGAATATTCGAATATTGGCCCGTCCGAATATTCGAATAAACGAATTATTCGAAAAACTGACTTTTCCGAATATTCGAATATACGAATTATTCGAAAAATTTACTTTTCCGAATATTCGGATAAACGAATTATTCGAAAAATTGTTTTTCCGAATATTCGAATAAACGAATTATTCGAAAAATTGACTTTTCCGAATAATCGAATTATTCGAATATTCGATTATTCGTTTATTCGGCCGAATATTCGTTTTCCAAATACTCTGGCAATCGCTCGCGTGTAGCCCTACACAAACTCACTTGTTGCCCAGTGACACCTGGGCAACAAGTCATTTTTCTGGGGCGCGACATGGAAAGTGTGGGGCGATTGTGAGCATTTGTGCCCACAAAACCACTTGTACCCCCACTAAATCACTAGTCGCCCCGCGAAGTCACTTGTTGCCCCGAAAGAGCAGCTGCTGACCCTAAAATCACTTGTTGCCCCGCAAAATCACTTGTTGCCCCGCAGGTTCACTTGTTGCCCCGTAAAACCACTTGTTGGCCCCCCCCAAACCACTTGTTGCTCGGAATCATCATTTGATCGTTCGGACCCCACTGCGTTGTTTATTCAAGGATTCCGTCTACCCTCTAGACACCTTGTACTTCTCAAACCCTTCTTCTTCTTCCTCTTGCCCCTCTTCCTCCTCTTCCTCCTCTTCCTCCTCTTCTTCCTCTTCCTCCTCTTCTTCCTCCTCTTCTTCTTCTTCTTCTTCTTCTTCTTCTTCTTCTTCTTCTTGTTCTCCTTGTTCTTCTTGTTCTTCTTGTTCTTCTTGTTCTTCTTGTTCTTCCTCTTCTTCCTCTTCTTCCTCTTCTTCCTCTTCTTCTTCTTCTTCTACTTCTTCTTCTTCTTCTTCCTCTTCTTCCCCTTCTTCCTCTTCTTCCTCTTCTTCCTCTTCTTCCTCTTCTTCCTTTTCCTCGTCTTCTTCCTATTCTTCCTCTTTTACCTCGCCACTTGTGAGTGTGACTTAAAGGCTTCCGAAAAAAAGCTTCCGAAAAAGTCCTCCGGAGGACTTTTTCGGAAGCTATCCATCTTTTTCTTCATTCACACACTATTTCCATTTTTTACTGTCAGCTCAAGTTAAGTTGCTGTTTTGCGCGGACTTATGGCGAGCTGAAAAAACCTCAAAAAAAAAAACTTGAAAAAAATTCTAAATCACTAATTTTTCTCCAAAAGAAAATATTCGATCGAATATTCGATTTTCCAAATAATTCGAGTTTGGCCTTTTCGTTTTCGGCTTTTCGAATGATTCGAAGTCGCCTTCTTTAATCGAATATTTAATTTACGAATCATTCGATTTGGTCGAAGTATAGTTCCCACCCCCATGAAATTTTAGGGTGTTTTTGAGAAAAAAATTCGGATTCTGCTCAAAAGTGGCAATCGGCGCAATATCAATATGTCACGGTATCAGGCAGTAAACATGGAGAACTCTTGAAAGAAAAACCATTACACTTCCGTGAGAATTTTGTGCCGGTGGCAAATTATAAACTTGTATCTAGCGTACCACTTCGGAAATCGTCAAAAGTCGCGATTTGCCATCAAATTTTCCCTAAAAAAAAGCTGTGAAAGAATCAAGTCGAAAATTTCAGAAAATTGACACATACACCCCCAAATTCGTGATCAGCTCCCCAAATAACACAACTGGGAGGGTATTAAGTTAAATCTGGAACATTTTTAAAAACGCTTTCGGGGCTCACTAATTGATATGAATAAACTCCCAACCGAAAATCCGTACAAATCCATAACGCTATCAGTCTGTACAAAGTTTGGGTAATGTGCCTTCACCCAAACTTGGGCCAGAGTGGTTGTTTTGGGCGTTGAACACAATTATGAGGTCAGTTTCCAAATTCTCTAAAGACTAGTGCACGTTTTGGAAGGTACAACAGGTACAGAAATCTGACAAAAAATGTCTATAACTCTTTTCGGTGTGGTTTTAGGCAGATGCGAAGACCATAATCGGTTTTACACCAAAAACGGTTCTAGAGAGTTATATTTCTTCCAGAATAGTTAGGCTAACTAAAAGTAGCTCCCTTAAGAGCCTCACTAGACATGAGCTTATAGAAGAAAGTGGAAAATGGAGGATGATTGAGGTGATGATCAGGAGAGAAAGACAACACGCGGGCGCACGCGACACGACCGCATACGCCACCGCCCAGGCCTCCTCCGTGCCGGCGCTAGCTGGGGCGAGACAATCCACACAATGCTCACAAAGATTTTGTGGGCATCGCCCACAATCTTTTTTGTGGGCACTCGACTCTCGCCGGCGCGATTATGTGGAACTTCTAGCGCCGACGAAAAAGGACGCGAAATTGGCCACGCCCTCCGGGGCAACACGCGAGCGATTGCCAGAGTATTCGTTGACATAGTCTACTGTGTAACTATATTTTGGCTTACAAACCTCTGAAACACCGGTCAACGCTGCGAAGTGCTAAGTGCAGTAAAGCGCAAGCGAGAGAAAATTTCTGAGTTAACCAGGGAAACCACTTAACGTTGTGCGAGTTGAGCAAAATGATGTACATGGCGAGAATGCCCATGCTGCGACTAGTAAAAGCTACGGAATTCGTCAAAAGTCACATTTGGGCGTCAAAATTTCCCTACCACAGGAAGCTTCGGGCAAACATGTTGAGCACTTGGAAAAATCGGCAATTGAACGGCGGATCTAACGCTGCTTTTCAAATACTCCACCACCTGATTGGGTGATGGGGCCGGCACTAGACCAACAAAAGAAAATAGGGCTATTCGTACTCCTCAGCGCCAAAGCGGCACGCGCGGGCGTGGAGTTGAAGCATAAATCACCTGACTCCACACCATAGCTTCGTTGGGTGGAGCCGTGTACTCCGGCTCCATGACATTGCTCACCCGCGTGCGTACGCGTTGCGGTCCTGTGAATGTCGCGCGCGCGGCGAACGCTGAAAACACCTCACCGTTAAGAAGAGTTCAGCGCTCCATACGAGTACATGGCTATCGATTTTGAGAAGAAATAAACGCAGGAAAGCTAATAACGCTTCAGGACATGGCAAGTTATCTGATTCACTCGAAAAGCGAGGAGGTCGCGTCCTCGCCGAACTCGTCACGCGCGACGCTTGTTGACCGCGACGCGGCACGCACGGGTGAGCAATATCCGCCTCCCGTGTACTCGACCAACCCTTACCTCTGGGCAGGTGAAGGGGGGAACCTTCACCATCGGGAAAACCGGTGAAACCAAGACAAAGTTGAAGTTACCCAATACTCGCGCGAGTCATTTTCAAGATCGGGTGGGCGTCACTGCCGGTTTTTCGTTCATAACATTTCTGAGCTTAGAGATGGACCTTTGCTAGGAGTTGTTTTCGAAATCCTCATAAAATTTTGCATCTAATAGCGTTTTCAGTTCCTAAAAACACGTTTCCCTTCTTTCAGCGGATTTCAGTTTATCAAGTGCCTTGTTTTCGCCTGAAATTATCAGTTTTTCGTTCATAACTTTTTTACGCTAAGAGACGGATCTTTGGTGAAAGCTGTTTTCGTAATCACGATGGAATTCTGCGTCGATTAGTGTTTCCAGGTTGAAAAAATATAATATTTTCTCGATCGTTCAGCCTAATTCGTTTTACGAAACACCGATTTCTTGCCTGTAACTCTAGCCGTTGAAGATAGGGTTCTAGTGAAAATTGTTTTTGAAATCCACGTAAAATTATGCGTCGAATGATATATCGCGTTCCTAACTTTGCTTGCTCCATAAGCCAGCCAGGTTGGCGGAGCCGAGCCCCGTTGTTGGCTCCAGCAGAACTCTGCGTCTCTCATTTATATCATAGAGGCGAGAGCAGCCTATGGAGATAACTATGGAGCTCGGCTCCAACGAACTGGCTGGCTTTCGGAGCAAGCAACGTTAGGAACCCGATATATCATTCGACGCAGAATTTTATGTCGATTTTAAAAACAACCTTTACAAGACGCTACCTCTAACGGGTAGAAAGTTATAGACGAAAAACCGGTGTTTCGTAAAATGAATTAGGCTAAAGGATCGAGGAAATATTTTTCCAACCTGGAAACACTAATCGACGAAGAATTTCACGGTGATTACGAAAACATGTTCATCAAAGGTCCGTCTCTTGGCGTAAAAAATGAAAAACCGATAACTTCAGGCGAAAAAATGCACTTTATAAACTGAAAACGGCTAGAAGAAGGAGAAAGTATTTTTTATAATTGAAAACGCTATTCGATGCAGAATTTGATGGGAATTCCGAAAACAACCTCTAACAAAGTTCTATCTGTAAGCTCAAAAAAATGTTCTGGACGAAAAACTGATTGATTTTGGTGATAGGAACGTCATTTCATAAATTGAAATCGACTAAGAGATTGGGAACGTATTTTTCTCAAATTCCAAACATTACTCGACGCGAAAATTCATGGTGATTTCTGAAACGGCTCCGTTCAAAGATACATCTTCATGGGCAAAAATGTTACGAGCGTTGTTCAAAATTTGCTTGGAGAAATTTTCCGAAAATTTTTGACTCGAAGACAGCTCAAAGGAAACTTTTCATGACCTAGGCAGATCATTTCGTTAAGAATAATGATTTTTTAAAAAAAGGTCATCTAACGAAAAAAAATGTTTCAAAATTAATGATTAAAAATAAAAATATATTGAATTCAAGAAAAAGAGGATTAAGAAAACGTCAAATTTTGAAGTTGCAACTCTGTATGGAACCTTCACCATTTACCACTCAGGTATCCTAAGGCCATTGGTATACTTCAGCGACGGTCGGTCGCCGGTGACGGACACGGCGACGGAGTCGTCGCCGCGCATTGAATTCCACGCGCTTTTGCGTACTAAAGTTTCCGCACACGCGCTTCTGCGCAATAAACAAAAAACCGATTATGGTCATACCATCACAGCTTATGTAGGATTCCTTTACATTTCTAATTGTGTTCACTTTCTGCCACAATATGAGTGTGGAGTGGTGCAGGCAAAGTGCATATGACGAAATGGTGAAATTAGGGAAGCGGAAAATCTAGAATCGTCATAGAAATAATGGCCGCTGTGCCCAAATTCAAGGAAAACAGCAGATTTCGATCCCCCAAAAGGGGTGCCTAAGAAGGTACCGAGCTAAGGGGGGGGGGTGCATATTCGAAATCGTCATTCCGGGAGGTGTGCCCAGCACTGGTCCCATTCAGAACGATGTGCCAATGCCTCCACTCACCCTCTTCGACGAGGAATATGAAGGCGCACCCCATCGTCGCGTTGCGGCGAACTACTCGCTGTGCGGACTGTGCGAGAAATTCTGAGTCGATGGAGATACTGTGCTTATCTGGTTCAAATTCCGGTCCGCAGTTGCGTCTCGACACGCTTTGCGGCCGCGCGCTTTCGAGTCGGAAGAGTTCCCAGCGCCGCAGCTGCCGACCTGTTGACTCTAGGTGGGTTTTAGAAACGGGAAACTAAACAAAATTGAAGAAAACTGTATAAAAACGCCATATCGAGTCGGCTTTGGAGCGGGAAACTCGATTGACTCGAGCGCGTGCGGTCGCAAAGCGTGTCGAGACGCGATTGCGGACCGCAAATCGGCCCAGATAAGCACAGTAACTATGCCTTCTGGTAGTCTGAGTCGAGGTGCGAACCATCGTAATTACAGTCTCGCTAAATGATTTTATCATAAAGTTCCGCACCCCTCCAGAGGTGTTGACCTCCTAATCATGCCTCAAGAATGCGCCGTACGCTTCCCTGAGAAGCATTATTTCCCGGCTATTTCGCGGCTGTTTCTGGGCTACAAATTTGGCAGTAACCAGATATTTCTCAGCTATCTCGTCTGAAACTCTCAGAGTAACAGTTGTCCGCCGGTCGCTTCATTAAAATTTGAATACTCCATCCTGAAAGATTCTAACATGCCAGCTTTTGCATTGAAAAATATCTAACTTTTTAAATAGTCTTCGGTTCAAGAAACATAGAACAAATTTACTTATTGTGCTTCTCTGGGCTAAATTCCGGTCCGCAATTGCGTCTCGACAAGCCTTGCGGCCGCACGCGCTCAAGTCAATTGAGTTTCCAGCGCCAAAGCCAACTCGATGCTGCTTTTTTATACTGTTTTCACCAATTTTGTTTAGTTTCAAGTTTCCAAAAGCCACCTAGAGTCAACAGATCGGCGGCTGCGGCGCTGCAAACTCTTCCGACTCGGAAGTGCGCGGCCGCGAAGCGTGTCGAGACGCAATTGCGGACCGTGATTTGGCCTAGAGAAGCATAGCACCTAAGAATTTCCAAGCCCAAAACCATTTCCGACGTGTGGATTGTCGAAATTCCGCCGTGCACCAGGCACACCAAACAGGCGTGATTCAATATTTTAGAGATTTTTTTCTATTTTCTTCTACTTCATGGACTTATGTACCTACCGAAAAACATCGAAAATAGAATACGGTTTTCTTGTCATAGTGAACATTGTCTTCAAGTCTAGATTGAGGCAGCTAGTAACAATCTGAGTCCTATGAAGTATGCAATTGTTCTCCAACTATTAAATCGGTAAATTTTGTGCCCACAAAAACCCTATGAGCCATCCAGATTCAAGTCAGATGGCTTCAATGAACGCCTTCTGCCGCATGGACGCAGTCGTGTCGATTTGTCACCCGGGCAACGGTGGCCGAATGCTGTCGCTAACCTTCGTCGTTACACTACTAAGTGATAATTCGCATCATTCGCTAAAAAATCTCCACCCTAACACCATCGCCAGCTGCTCACCTTCATCCACTACCTCAAGTCATCATGCCATGGTTTTGCTGCCATCGAAAACCAAAGTCTAAACGAGAGGATCAGTATAAGGTGCGCAGCTCTTGCCTCAAATAAATAATTGAATATTTATGAGATTTTCCTGGAAGAAAGTCTCGTATTCAGGTGGCCGACGAACCAGAAGACTCCCATTCACCGCCGCAAGTCGAGGAAAGTCACGGTGGAGCTGCTGCTGCAATGTTCTCCTGGTGAGGGTTTTCATCCCTCCGATGGAGTTTTTCTTCTCGCTGACCTTGCACGCTATGTTGCGTGCATTCCGCCCCAGGCATCTCATATGGCAGCATACTTCCGGCCAATTTCCACCTTACAGGAAACTTAGAGTTTCATATTCTCCAGTTTTATTCTTCAATTTCGATTCCGAAACAATTTCTAATAGTTTGATATCCTCGAAAAAGCAATTATTCCAAGCTTTCACGAACAAAAACCGCCAGATTAAAATGAAAAAAAAAAGATTCAAAGCGGAGACTCTCAATAGATCAGTAGATTGTGTGTCAGCTTCTTCTTCTTTTACCTCTTCTTTCTTTTCTTTTGTTCTTTCGTTCTCTATTATTTCATGGTCATGTTCATGTTCATGTTTATTACATAAGATGAACTCATGTGAGGATATGAATATGATCCTAATAATCAAACCAGAAGAATAAAAGAACAAAAATGATCATAAATCCAAAATAAGGCAAGAGCGTTTTTGCAAACTAATCAATTGTCAAACGAACACATTGGTAAGAAAAAAAAACTTCAGGGAAGAAGACAAAGTTTCGGGGATAACCTATTTGCTCGACAGAAACCTGTTCACAATTCTTAGAAAGCTTGTGAATTTACCAGTAATTTCGAAACACTTACTGTGCTTTTCTGGGCCAAATTCCGGTCCGCAATTGCGTCTCGACACGCTTTGCGGCCGCGCGCTTTCGAGTCGGAAAAGTTTCCAGCGCCGCACCCGCCGATCTGTTTACTCTAGGTGGGTGTTGAAAACTCGAAACTAAACAAAATTGGAGAAACCTGTATAAAAAAGTCGTATCGAGTCGGCGTTGGCGCTGGAAACTTGAATGACTCCAGCGCGTGCGGCCGCAAAGCGTGTCGAGACGCGATTGCGGACCGGAATTTGGCCCAGAGAAGCACCGTACTAAGTTTGGCATACTCGGAATCGGCTCGGCATACGAACGAGTTGGCCCTCTCCGAAAGCTAAGCCCGAGGTATTTGAACTTTGAACGTGGGACCTCGAGTTATGAATTGTTTAAGAGGGAAAAATTTAGTTGCATGAAGATGAACAAAATTGTTAAGGATTTTATACGTCATGATTAAATCTTGCTTCTTCCGTTTATGAGAAAGTGATTCTAGGCCCAGTTGTGATTTCCGCACTGTGTTTTCAGGTACTGAATCGTAGGTAAACCTTTCTGTTCTCAGAAACAATTTCCTTGTAAAGCTATTTTAAACTTTTTCTAACATTAGAATATGCTTTGCTTTTATGGCGTGGAACACTGGTGTACCCAAAGGCACAGTCCAACCTCAAAATCAATTTTTCGTTTTTCCGCCTATCTTGGAGAAAATTTAGCGCTGATCACAATGGTGTCTCCAGAATCGTTGAGAACCCACTACGAACGGAGTTACGGCTCCTCAAAAATTTCAATTTTGAACGGCTAGAGGTTCTCGGACGAGTTGTCTCGAGCCTGTATTTTCTCGTTATTCGCAGACATCGTTCTGGAGCAGGCCACAATATGAAGCCAGCCCGAAAACAAATCGAAGAACATAGGTCTTGAATAAAATCATCCGCGCGTCTCTTACCTATTGAGGTTGGAAACCTGGCAGTGGGCGTTACCGAATTTTTCTTTCAAGGGGCGTGGTCGACTTTTTCCTAGCTTTTTCTCGCTTATTTGAGCGAATTGAGATTTCGCGCTCGGCAGGGTTGCTATAGGCGGCGACCGGACCATAATATCAAATCTTACCTTTGAGGTTGGACTGTGTCTTTAAGGAGCGTTTTGGGATCTGTGGATGATAAACATCTGAAAAGGGTATATACCTTTCGCGTAACATTACCAGCAATGTTCTTACAATGTGTATCGAACTCAAGATTTTGCGATATTTGAAAGCCGAGGTCTCGGATTTGGGAAACCTGAGAGATTTTAACGCCGCCGATGTTGTAAATATTTTTCCCATTATTTTTACCCAGGTGTGAACTTTTTTCGTTTTTTGTTCGGCCAGGGGGAGATTCCAATGCTGAGACCACTCATGTATTGAACTTATGGCCGCCTGCATTGCTCTAACGTCTTCCTGGCTCTCAATGCTTTTACAAACTTTCAAGTCATCAGCAAACGCCTTGCATGTGACTTCATGGACGTTTATGATGCTTGGTATTTTCCTTGTATAAATATTGAACAGAATAGTAGATGAAACTGATCCCTGAGGAACTCCGCTCTTAGCTGACCTGAGCGAAGATAATTGGCCTTTGACATTGACACGAAAGTTCCGATGTGTCCAAAATTCTTCCAGCCAACTTCCTTCCTCTGCATTTCGTCTCACAATCCGTCTCACGTCTTTTCGTCTTAATTTTGTTGCTTGTAAAGCCTGTCCGAATGAGACTGTCCGCCCATGCGGTCGGCGTGCGTGTTGAGCGGCCGTTGCGAAGGCAGGTGGCGGGCGAGCCTTCCCACTGGACTATCATTCACTATTCGTCTACTATGCGTACTAATCCATTCGCAAGTCCGGAAAATGTCTTAGCGTCGACCGCTCGACACGTACGCCGACCGCATGGCCGGACAGTCTCATTCGGACGGACTTCATTTCATGGTCTTCTTCCAGTTTGACTTCTTCTTCTTCCTCCTTATGACATTTTCTTGGCCTTTTTATATCCTTATTCTCCAGCAACTTCTTCTTAATCTTCTTTCTGTTCCGCTTTCCCTCTTCCTAATAATCTACTTTTCAGCAACTTTTCACCAAGTTACCTGCAATGTGGGCACAAGTTGCTTGAGGGCTTCGCGTGGCCGACTGCATTTGTCTTGCGAGTAACTTGTTTTCCATCATTTATGTGATATGTGAACCTTCATCTTTCACAGTACATAATTTACAGTGAAAACAAGTGACTTGCAAGCTAAACATAGACAGATAAGCTGCACATATCTTTCACTTAGACTTCACGTTACTTGCTATTAACGGAGACTACTCGGAGAAATAATTGGTATGATGTGTCCGAAGCTAGAGAGGAAACGATTTATTTTTCCCATTCTGAATTCAGAATCATGACAAAATTATTATTTTGAAAAAAAATAATATAAAAAATCAAAATGGGATAAATCAAAACAACTATATATAAATATAAACCGAAAATATTAATAACAATCATAATAGAAATAATCATACCGATAGGAACTTATATTCTGTAACAGTAATAGTATTGATTTCACCAGTGGGAACTATTAGTGGAATTATTGCAAACACAAAGTAGGGCGAAAAAGACTGCCCGCCAATGCGGTCGGCGTGCGTGTCGGACTGCCGTCGAGAAGACGTTTTTCGAAAATGTGAATAAATTAGGGGAATTTTTAGTTGGAAATTGAAAACAATTCCTGTAAGCTGTTTGCAGCCGTGGGAAGCCACGTCCAAAAAATTGCCTTCGCGTTGGCCGCTCGACACGCGCACATACCGCGTGGGTGGACAGTCTCATTCGGACAGACTTCCTCTTACTTAAAGTGTCATTTGGTTAGTATACTTGCAGGTATATAACAATAATAATAGGAAGTTGAATTTATGTTTCTATTGGTAACTAATTGTGCAAGGAAAGTCTGTTCGAATGAGAATGTTCGCTAACGCGGTCGGCGTGCGCAGAGCGCGGCCAACCGGAGAGCGTTTTCTTCAACGAGCTTTCCACGGCTGTAAATAGCGGACTGGGATATTATTCATTATTCGTCTAATATTCCTGCTAATCGACTTGTAAATATGAAAAAAGCCTCCGCTACGGCAGCTCGGCACGCACACCGACCACGAGAGAACAGTCCCTTCCGAGCAAACTTTGGAAGCTTTTGATTTTAGATCTAGTTCGAGTACTGAAAAGTTTTGGGTACGGATTCTTGAATGGGGCCAATTTCGGAATTTTTTAGAATAGAACTCGGGGTACCCGACCTCATTCGATCGCGCGTATACTGCGACTCCTTCTTCCCCACGCTTCCTCATTGTCTCTCCCCTCGCGCCGCACACGCACGCGAAGGTACACAGTAAATTTGGCTCCGAAACAGAGGCCCAATCGCAGATCAATTGAAGAAAAGAAATTGTTTCGGTCCGTTATTCAAAATTATTATCTAACGATGTGATACCTAGGAGTAGATTTCATGAACAAATGCCAAAAAAAAGTTCTCAAAGCTCTTCAACTTCAGTATATTTACAACATACAATTTATCGGTATTTCGAATACAACTTTAGCACTAGTTGCCCTCTTTACTAAAGAGCCCCGGGGTAGCTATAGATAGAAATTCTCTGAAGACAGGGGTGAAATAATTGATAAAAAAATCATCTATTTCTTTATCTATTAATTACATATTTATTTATTTTATTATTAACTGATTCATCTATCCATTTATTCATTTATTTTTACCCTTATTTATTTATTTATTTATTTATTTACTTATATATTTATTTATCTATTTTCTTATTTTTTTATTATTTATTTAGTTTTATTTATTTATTTGAATTTATAACATGTTTCTTTCTGTATACATGCACAAAAGCTCATGCTTGTGTACCTTGTGCAATAAATAAATAAATAAATATATGAATAAAAACTATTGAGAAAAAAATTCTTTAGCATTCTCCGTAGGCTATCTTTTTAGAACGCTACAGACAGCGAATTCTCTTACTTATGTATAATACGTAAAGTTATTATTTGGATATTACGTAAGTTCATTGCTAGGAACCACTGTTTTATCCGATGATAATTATTTTGTCAATTATACGAATTTTTTTTCGAAAATCAAAAAAAAAACATGTCAAAATCGACGTTTGGAAAAGATGGTCTATAGTTGACGAAATAACTATCAATAAGATAAGACGCTGTCCATATTATCTAAATGTGAAGCTGGAAGCCCTGAGGAATTGTGGTTTTTGAGAAAATTCGAAAATCGCACCATTGAAACACTTCAGCGAGCCCGTTTTGTGCTGTAGTTTGGCCTCCATAGGGTGCAAATGTTCCATGAACCAAACAATTTGGATGGATGAAAAAAGAGAATGAGTTGCATATAAAGGCAGGGTTCTCGATAAAAACGATTTCTGAGCTCTCTTCTTAAGAATTTAGATTTGATCATCACAAAAGTAAAAATAAGTGGAAAAAAGTGAAAATTTGCGGGAAAAAAGGTACAAAGAAACAAGTAAGAACGGCTAATCACAGGTGTCGGTCCGCCCCCCCCCCCCAATTAAAGCGATTTCGATAAACGATTGTTTATCCGTTTTTTTATTTTGCTTTTAAAGTGGTCAGCAGTATCTAGAAGTGCCCAGAAATAACTTCAGAAGAAAAATAAAAAATGAAAAACAGGCATGTATAGAAATCTCGATATATGGAAATGATCAATTGATCACAAACGGACAAAAGCAAATTAATTGACCTTTTTTTGTGCAGGATTTCCCGGCCAGGCATGCCTTAATTAGCCTTTAGACTTCAGAGGGGCAGTTTAATTGCTATAGGTATAGTATGTATTAGATAAAGAGTATTGTTTTACGGATTATTTGAATGAAAGAAGCGGTCTCCTTGGGAACAGCTACAATAACTTCAAGAAAAGGGAGGGCTTCCAATTCTATTTTTCGCTTCCTTTGTGGATTGTTTATGTGTCAAATTTAATCTATTAAGTGTGTGGTCACGGTTTTGGCGCAAAAGTTGTTCGCTTTTTTTCATCGAATTATATGTCTTGATTATTTGCGAATTTATATATTTTATACTTTTATTTAATTATATACTTGTAAATGCTCTGTTGAGTTTTTTATTCAAACAAATATTAATTTTTGCGAAACTCCTGATGAGGAAATACCTGGAATGTCATGTTTTGAAATTTTCGAATGAAATGAAGGTCTTCGAATATGGTATTCTATGCATATATTCCTGATTGAACCACTGAATTCGGCTATAACCCTGTCAATTTTTAAGTTTATATCTGAAAAAGTGAGTTCTGAGATTTTTTCCGGTGGCTAACCGTTTGACCCTTATTAAAAACCGTTATTAAGGTGGACTATTTGACAATAATTAAAATAATGAGATTTCGGCTTTCCGAATGAACTGAGCACTCAAAAAAGTCAAAACTTCATAATACGTCAGGTATTCGAAAAATCAATGAATTTGATTATCGACAGGTTGGAGTATTTCAAAAAAAAAAAACTCGAACGGACCATTTGTATTTATTCGAATGAACCAAAAATTGAAAAATTCGAAAGAAATCGAAAAACCGAATCGATTATTTGAGTAGTGATAATAGCAGAATTTTTTTGAGTGTTCATATTTATTCCGGCCAATCAGGTTTCTGAATAAGTTATTTTTGGAATTTTCTATTTGTTCACGTATTTGAAATTGAAATTTTTAGTTTAATTGTGTATTAATATTTTAGATTTTTACTCGAATGAACATTCAACTTGTATATATATATATATATATATATATATATATATATATATATATATATATATATATATATATATATATATATATATATATATATATATATATATATATATATATATATATATATATATATATATATATATATATATATATATATATATATATATATATATATATATATATATATATATATATATATATATATATATATATATATATATATATATATATATATATATATATATATATATATATTGAAATTGAAATGTTATATTGGGGTGACCAGTTCTTAATTTTTTGGCTTATTCGGACTTTAATGCGTTTGACCACAATAATTGATCGCAGAAGAATCTCCTAATCATTTTTGACTGTCAATAGCAAAATATTCGAATAATTATCCGAATAATACTCTAAATCAAATAAGGAGCAGTTTTTTCAACGTCTAGATATTTGCGAATATAATTGGATCTGGGAAATCAGGAAAAAAGTCTCTGAATAAAATTTTTCGAAAGTCATTGTTTGGAAAAACTCGTTCATTCTAGCTAGAACTTCAGAGACGCCAAATTCAAATATTTACAAAAAGGATGGCAAGTTCAACACTACAAATTGAACGTTTTAAGAAAATGACCGTATGCGGGTATATAGTCTTTCTGTATGAGACTGTCCGCCCATGCGGTCGGCATGCGTGTCAAGCGGACAGCGGGATAGCCATTTTTCCGGGAAAGCCTTCCCACGGCTGTGAACAGCTGACTGTGATTTTATTCAACATTCGTCTAACATTTCTGGTAATCCATTGACAGGTCCGATAAATGTCCTCGCAGGCCGACCGCATGGACGGTCCGTACCGACTGGACAGACTTTAGGTTTATTGGAGAAAGACTTTACAGTTGTTTCCGATTTGAGGTAAAAATATTGGTAACTACAAATATCAGCTCTGATTTGAATCTTCTCTTTCGTTATTTGTCCAAGCACTTGTTTAACTATTTTTTCTACTTTTTCTATTTCTTTTCTTCTTTTTTATATTTACGTTTGCATTTTTTCTCTTGTTTGATTCTCTTGTTTTCTAATGAATCAATGTTTCCGCTTTTAATTTCTGGGTTTGTAGTGACGGAGTTTAGGTGGTAGGAGGGTTTTCATGTGGTCTTTTTCCAGGGAGCGTCGACCTCAAATGGATATCGATAAGTACCGAATACACGATTTGGATGGGGCTACAGAGGTTCGACGTGGCGTTGCTGGTCAACCGATGGCCATAGAGAGCTGCAAGGTGATTTCTGACAAGCTTTTTCCTTTAGGAGCCTAACGCAATATTGATTGCGTCACACATGAGGTGAAACGAATTCAGAATAGCAACCTGCTCGTGCTCGACCACACCTCGACAATAACCGTCGATGACTGCTCAGACTGTTTAATTGTGCTGGCTCCGTGTGCAGGAAGGTAGGCAGGCATAACATCGGCATGGATCCTGAAGAGACTTTGCGTTCCTCATTGGAGGTTGGCGAGAGTTCGGTGCACCTATGTTATAGCACATGGCACCGAGTTTGCGCCACCCTTCAACAGTGAACCCGAAGTCTCTTCAGGATCCATGTCGACGTTATGTATTTAGTTAGTCGAAAACTTGATTATTGGCTAAAACTCTCGAGTTTACTTCGGGAACTCGATAGTTCTAGTGAATAATCGAGTTTTTGACTAATAAGGGAAGTGTTTAGAGTGGTAAACGCATCTGCGAAAACGACATCTATCCCCGGCACGGACCGATGCACAACCCCTGCCGCAATCAATGGTGGGCACGCTGCGCAACGGGGTGGGCGCCAGGTGGAAGGGCATCGATTGAGTGCCGGCCGCACAGCTGACCGGCAGCAACGCATTTTCTTCGTTTTCGTCACTCTTCTGCTCTCTCCTTCCATCTTTCTATCTATCTCCTACTTTTTCTGTTGCTCTATTATTAACTAAGTATTCCAATTGCCTGTGCGTTTGATTAACATGTCTTCGTCGACAAACTACCTGCTGTTCGAACTTTGTGATCCGAATTCTTTTTTTTTCAGGTTAGTATTCCATCGCACAGGCAATTAGAACTCTTAGTTAATGATGGAGAAACAGAAAAAAGTAGGGGATAGAAAGGAAGATGGAAGGAGAAAGCAGAAGAGGGATGAAAACGAGGAAAATGCGTTTCTGCCGGTTAGCCGTGCGGTCGGCAATTGATCGATGCCCTTCCACCGTGCGCCCACCACGTTGCGCAGCGCGCCCACCAGTGCCGGCAGCAGGGGTTGTGCATCGGTCCCTGCTGTGGATAGATCCATTATATCTCTTGTGGCTCAATAGTAGAACTGGGCAGAATTCCGCCTCGAGCTGCAGGTTCCGAAAAGTTAGAAGCTTAAAAAGGTTGTTTTTTGTGCTTTTCGTACCTTCCAAAACGCTCAGTACACTTTCGAAAATCTGGAAACGGACCTCATATTCGTGTTCAACGCCCATAACAACCACTCTGAACAAAACGTGGGTGAAAGCACATTCTCCGAACTTTGTGCAGACTGAAAGCGTTTTGGCCTTTACGGATTTTCGGTTGGGCGTTTAGAGGGCTCTGGAAGGGTTTTAGAGAAAAGTTCCAGATTTTACTCGAATACCTTCCAGAGGGGTTATATTTGGGGCGCCGATCACGAATCTGTGGTTCATGTACTTACCAAATTTCCGAAGTTTTCGACCAAAATCGTTCAAAGCCACCAATAGGGACAACTTCGGTAGCAAAACGCGACTTTTGACGATAACCGGAACGCTACGATAGAAGACACTCAAAATGTTCCTCTTTGGGTTATTTGGAGTGCTTAACACGAATCTGAAATTCGTTTATCGATTTTTGACAGCTCACGGTACATTTCGGTGAGTATACGGTACTTCGGTCAGTGTCACAAATTTGACTCAAAATTTCATTTATTCGGGGTGCTGAATATGAGCTTAGTGTTCATTTGTCAATTTTTGAAATGCTAAGGTATGATTTATTTTCGTTTTCGATTTAGTCTGACGCATTGACCAGTCAGGCGGCTGGCCGTGCAGGGTTGGCGGCCTTACTGGAGAACGGGGTTTTGATTCGCGCTGGTTGATCTACCGTCGCAGCTCCGTCCAATCATCAGACTAAAATTTTTACGCGAACTCTAGGTTTTGCCCCCTAAATGACATTGCGCCTACCGTCACCTACAGTTAACCTAAGAATTTTGGAAACTGGACCCGAATTCGTTTTCAGCACCAAAATTAAACCCTATGTATAGTTAGGTCCGTGGCTTGTTTCCTCAAGAAAAAACATTTAAATGCGAACGGCGGCTGGCGCGGCGGTTTAACTCTCACCTGCGGAGGGCTGGTGATTACAAGCCAGCCGCTGGTGAGATTTAATCCTCCGCGTCAGCCGCGGTTCGAATTTTAATGTTTTCATCTTGAGGAAGCAAACCACGGACTTAGCCATACGAGTTTTGAGCAAAATCCAAGAGAATTTCTTGAAACACCCGAAAAAGTGACTGATGAAGTGCCCTTGCCTTCTTGCGAAGCTCTGAAAACGCTTATAACGGTGCCTTTCCAAATATAACAGAAATTTAAAGAAAAAAGCCATCAACAGTAGTCCGCAAGGTTTCTACAGATTTTTGAATAAGAAACTTGGAAAATCATGCAAGATTCCCTGCCCAAAGAAGGATGATGGTCTGGCAATTACGGACTCGGACAAAGCTGAATTGTTAGCTGACAAGTTCTGCGAGGTTTATGGTGGGATCAGGGATTCTCTTCCATCTTTTTGCCCAAAAGTCGAGTTTCCAATGAATAGTTTCTCTTTCATTGAAGGTGACGTTATATTTGACATTCTTCGAAAGTTGCCTATGTCTACATCAGTAACTCCAGATTTCATACCGACAATTTTTGTAAGAAATGTTGCTCACGTAATTGCTGGCCCCCTGTCTTATCCGTTCAATCAGGCCATCTGGTATTTGGAAGTGCCGGAAAGGTGGAAGCAGTCTTTTGTAACTCCTTTGCTGAAAAAAGAACCTTCGCAAGTTGTGGATAACTACAGGCCAGTGAGTATCACCTCGATTTTTTGCAAAACATTTGAAAAAAAAATGCTAAAGAAACACATCGTAGGTCACCAAGAGAAAAATTCAATCATTCCTAGTAATCAACATGGTTTTGTGGCAGGGAAGTCGGTTGAGACTAATTTGCTTGAGTGTATCAATGATTGGAGCGATTACTTGGAAAACAAAGAACGCTTGTGATACCATTTATATTGATTTTTCAAAGGCCTTCGATAGGGTAAATCATGCTATGCTTATGCTGAAGCTCGAGAAGTTGAGGTTTCATCCGGCAGCGTGTGGGTGGATAGAGAATTACCTTAGAGGTCGTAGTTTCCAGGTTAAAGTTGGGTCCAGCTTTTCCTCCAGCCGATTGGCCAAGAGCGGTGTCCCTCAAGGTGGTGTTTTGTCGCCCATTTTATTCACCGTTTTCACAGCCGAACTTCCCAGGCTATTGGAAAGCACTGGTACCACTTGTAAGCAGTTTGCTGATGATGTAAAAATTTATAATGTGGTTGAGTCATCTGGGGACGTGCAGAGATTGCAGGCTGCTCTTCACAAAATACAGGAGTGGTCTGTAGCTTGCTTTGCCACTATCTCTCGATAAAACACTTCACATGAGAGTGGGCAATTCCAGCCTACCAGCCAACTACATTCTTGATGGGCATGCACTATCTACTGTTGCGGAAGTGAAGGATTTAGGTTTCCGGTATAACTAGGAACTTGATTTCTCACCTCCTTATCAGGCTATCCACAGCAAAGCTTTATTACGCACCTTCCTTATTTTCAAAGGCTTATCGACCTGTGATGAAAATGTGTTGTCGCGTGCGTATAAAGTTTATGTTAGACCTATAATGAAATCAGGAACTGCAGTATTCTACCCTCATAAAAAGAAAGATATCCGACTTTTAGAAAGAGTACAAAATAACTTTACTCGCCAAGTTTATTTGAGACGAAATGGTTTCTCTTATGCTGGAGTGCCTGGTCCCATAAGGAGGAATCAAGAATTGTCCCTACACTCTCTCGAATCCCGGCGTAAGCGAAACGATGTACTCAGACAATTGGGTGGACCGACCGCGGGCGAAAAATCGCGTTTCGTACCGACCGCGTGTCACTATCGTACTGACCGCGTGCGAAAAATGCGTTTCGTACCAAACGCGCGCATTTGCGTACTGACCACGCAAACGAAATAGTGCACGCGGTCGATACGCCTGTGCTGCGTACCAACCGCTCGCGGAATTCCATAGCGACGTACTGACCGCGCGCATTCATCTTTGCGCGCGGTCAGTACGGAATATGACTTTTCGCTGCGGTCAGTACGTGAGCACACGCAGTCAGTACGCAAGTGGTCGTGTTCGGTACGCAACTTTCCGCGTTCAGCACGCACGAAAACTGGTCGGTGAGGTCGTTCTTTCAGTTTGCGCGGTCAGTACGCAATTTCTCGCGTTCAGTACGCAATCGTCCGCGTTCAGTACGCAAACAAAGGGATCGGTGAAATCGATTTGTCAGTCTGTGCGGTCGGTACGCAAGTGTTCTCGTTCAGTACGCAATCGTCCGCGTTTAGTACGCAAACAAACTGATCGGTGAGATCGATTTGTCAGTCTGTGCGGTCGGTACGCAAGTGTTCGCATTCAGCACGCAATCGCCCGCGATCAGTACGCAAGCAAATTACTCGTTGAGATCGGTTTGTCGGTCTGCGCGGTCGGTACGCAAGTGATCGCGTTCAGTACCCAATCGACCGCGTTTAGCACGCAAGCAGACTGGTGGGTGTGGTCGGTTTGTCAGTCTGCACGGTCAGTACGCAGGTGTGCGCGTTCAGTACGCAATCGACCGCGTTCAGTACGCAAACAAACTGGTGGGTGAGGTCGGTTTGTCAGTCTGCGCGGTGGGAACGCAAGTGTTTGCGTTCAGTAAGCAATCGCCCGCATTCAGTACGCAAACAAACTGGTCGGTGAAATCAATTTTTTCAGTCTGTGCGGTTGGTACGCAAGTGTTCGCGTTCAGTACGCAATAGCGTGCGTACTGTACGCAAGCAAATTACTCGTTGAGATCGGTTTGTCGGTCTGCGCGGTCGGAACGCACGTGTGCGGGATCAGTACGCAATCGCCCGCGTTCTGTGCGCAGGTGAACTCGTCAGAATTGTATATAAGCAAGTGCACGTGCTTAGTTAACAACGAAATCCCGAGCTTTTGCGCATTTAGTCTACCGCTTCATCGGAGGCAGGGCCTTCCTTGAGAAGTTTTGACTTTTTTTGTTCTGGTAGAGAGTCTGATGGGTTGGTCTTCGTGACAACTGTGTCCTCAAAACTGAGAATCCGACGGGAACCACTGATATGGGGCAATTTTTTTTGACTATAACGGTTGCCTAGATCACAACTTTGTTCACACACGTCTGGCTTCATCTATCCCAAGCCTATAACTCGTTTTCTTCAAAACAATCAGTGCTCATGAAAAAGTCCTGTTACTCGAGAAAGGAAAAACTACATGCACGGGCGTACTGATCCTACTGATGGCCGGTTTTAAGTTTTTTCTGTGTTTTTCTCCTAGGCTCTTGCTAACTTTCGTCATAACGAGGGTCAAGCCTAGACATAGAGTTCGCGCAATCATTCAAGTCTGATGAATGGACGGGGCTGCGACGGTAGATCACCCCGCGCGAATCGAAACCCCATTCTCCATTGAGGCCGCCAACCCCGCACGGCCAGCCGCCTGGTCCATGCGTCAGACTAAAATGAAAACGGATACCATACGTGTATGTGGGACCCTAAAGGCAGTGTTCACGATAAATTTCACTTCCTTTTTCTCCACGGCCCACGGATGGTCTGGTGCCCTATATAGCAAGGCATTCTTAAAAAGGACACGAAAGACGAGTTTTTGAGCAAAAATAGGCCCCCCGTTGTTTACGATGATTTTTGAGCGTGGAGGAATTGACCGTTAGAGGTATGATACCTATCAGTGCAATGAAGCGATCAGCTCACTTATCAGCACTTCCTTCACTTGTTCTGTTCTTCCGAGGGGGCGGATCTGGGGCACCAGGCTTGCCTGGGACACCAAAACACTTGTTCGCAGCCGTTATTTTGCCGCTCTTGGCTCGTTTTCTACCGTTCTTTCGACACTGGGAGTCTAAGATCCTTCTCGCCTATCAATTCACTGTAGAAAATTAACGAGGATGGTCATCGTGAACGCTGTCTTTAAGCATCCATTTTGATCACGAGCAATAAGCAGGAATTCAAAATCATCCATCAAATATCCAGGATGCCTTATTGAATCCCCTGGAATAATGTTTGGGCGAGAAAACACAACAATGTACCATTCCTTCTGTAGTTGCGTGGTATTTATAGAGACCCTATCAGTTTTTGTAGAGCCATGTGCAGAGCAGGAAAGACTTCTCATACAGTTACAACTGAATTTCCTCCATACATACTTCATACAATCATAGCATATAATCGCGCGGTCGATTGAATATTATTAATGCCAGCTTTGAGTTATCTGTGCATCGCATGATTTTTGGGCTATGAGAAAAAATCTACTTCGGATTTTCATATGCCCATATGCTACGTATAGTGTGGGTATCTACTATATATTGGATCCTAATCAAAAAAAATCGGATACTCGGATTTCGGATAACTCAAAAATCAAAGGTCGCGGATATCCGACTCGAACGGATAGATTCAAAATAGCAACATCGGATAATCCGATTCATTTGGTTTGGGAGCCGAAACGGATATTCGGATCTCGGATCATTCCGAAAATTACGTTTTTTTTTTCGGTGATTCGGATTTTGGATCACTCGGATTTTGACCTTTTTTCGGTGAATCGGATTTTGAATCATGAAAATTTCGGTTCATTCGGATGGATATCCGAAAATGAGTGAGTCGGATCCGATGTATGGTATCTACTAACAAGGGAAGTATACAAAGCGTAGGTCGGATCTGCCAAAACGACTAGTGTCATCAGTATCTCTTGTGGCTCAATAGTGAAACTGCGCAGTATCCCTTCCCGAGCTCCAGGTTCCAAGGAATTACAAGCATGAAAAGCTCATTTTTTGTGATTTTTGTACCTTCCAAAAAGCGCGTGAGTCTTCGGAAAATTCGGAAACGGACCTCATAAATGTGTTCAGCGCCCAAAACTACCCCCCCCCCCTGAGCAAAGTTTGGGTGAAGGCACATTTTCCATACTTTGTCCAGACTGACAGCGTACGGATTTTCGGTTGGGCGTTTATTTCTACCAACTGAGGGCTCTGAAAGGATCTAGAAAAATTGTCCAGATTAGACTGAAAATTCTCCCTGGGAGGTTTTCACGAATCTGTGTTTAATTAGTCGATTTTCCAATGTTTTCGGCTAATTTCGTTTGAATCTTCCCAACCTGGGAAAATTTCTAGGGAAAAACGCCGCTTTCGAGATTACCGGTGTTCTACGATAGATATGTCTCAAAATCATTTTCTGAGGGTTACTTGGAGTGCTAAACACGACTCTGAAGTCCGTTTATCGATCTTTTGCAGATTACCGTAGATTACGGTGGGTATACGGTAGTTTGGTAAAAATCTCAGATTTTACTCAAAATTTGTATACGGGGGTTATTTGGTGTGGAGAATACGAATTCAACGTCCGTTTATCGATTTTCAAAATACTAGGGTGGTTTTTGACCCCTAAATGACATGTTACCTACCGTAACCTACAGTAATCCTCAAAATTCCGACAAATGGACTCCAGATTAGTATTCGCCATCCTAGATTACCACTACATACAACTTTTGAGCTAAATCCGAGAAAATTTTTCGAAACTTTAAGAAAAATGCCTGATGGGTAGGTACCCTTGCCTTTTCGCCAGATTTAAAAAATGCTCATAACTTTCTCGGTAGTGAGTTCAAGCCTGCGGCTCGCGGCGGGATACTGCGTATTTTACTATTGAGCCAGAAGAGATACTAACCATACTTGTCGTTTTCGCAGATCCGACCTACGCTTTTTATACTTACCTTGTAAGAGAGAGTTTTTGGAGAAATGATTAAGTGGTACGCACAGATTCAGGTAACGCAAAATTAACTATACTTGTGAATCGAGGTCGCGATCTGGCGTAACAGTGGTGTAAATTGCTCAGAGTTGGTACGATACAACATGCTGATGTGAAGCAAGAAACCTTACTAACCGGTTACGTCCAATGCGTGATGTGCCGGCAGGACCTGAGGTTATTTCGGTTCATGGTAGTCATCTAGTTCTTTTCAGCAGTGGACAAACTCTCAGCTTACCGTTGAGCATGTGCATCGGCAACGTGTAATTGATAATCTGATTATGCTGACAAGCTTAACACGTGGGAGGCTACACTGCTCACAACCACTCTTGATTTGAGGAGATGTTTGGATTCGCACTGACCAGAATTGAACTCACTACCGAGATCTTTGTCACATGAGACCTCTAGGACCTTCTTGATCACCTCGTCATCGGGTACGCTAATGGCCACCTTATCGACTCTCCCCCCCTCCCTCCGACTCCCCCGGCGTGCCCGGAAAGTTAATTTACAACTGCCAGTTTTATTCAAATCGCCGGAATATCTCTTTACATAATCCCTTCCTTCCTTTCCCTCTCTTTTTCTATCTCCTCCGTTCTTCTTTCGCTTTCGACACCTCTAACAACTTTTCTTTCTCCTCTTATTCATCTTTGTGTTGTTGTGATACTTTTTCTTGCTTTATTCTTCTATTTATTTATTTAAGTACTAATTTATTATATTTCTTTCCCTCTTTTTTGATCTCTTTGTTTTACTGAAGATTCTCACTCTTTCTCTCAATCTCGACCGTCTTGCTGTCCTTAATACTACCATTTTTCATCATCCTATTTTTCTTGGTCTAGTTGTGGTTTTGGGTGGTTTAGTAATGATATTCGACATTTGATATTTTGGAGTTTTTCAAAACATAATGAAAAATACTGTTCGCGAGAACTCGTGAAAAAATTTTCTTTGTGAAAGGAGCTTATCTTTGGTGGGAAGAAATCCGAATATGTTTTCAACAAAACAGACACTAAAAAACCTCGTTTAAGCAGCTTCAACGGCTGGCTTATTTCATTGAAAAAAGTTGTAGAATCACAATCATTAGTACATTCGATCTCACGAGGGTTTGGAGAATAAATCACACAAGTAGTCACCTCACAGTACCATGAATTGAATCCCGAATAGGGGAACTAGGAAGAAGGCAAAGGAAGGAAATGCAAGAACAGATATCGATGGTGGGAGAATACAAGGAATCCATCACAAGCTGAGAAATTATTGTAAAATGCCTCTCAATACGAAAGTTTTTTGAGACTTGACAGCGGGTGGTATGCACTCACATGCGGCAAGTATAGATTGCTCCCATAAAAATGACGCGCATTAATGCTCAAAGAAACCGTCCTTGATTGAAAGACTCACGAGTTTCCATCATGAAGATGTATATTTGGCCAACACTGGAGCAAAAATGACTGAAACGAAAAAAAAAACGTGCAAGCAAGGTAAAGCCATCTAATGCGGCAGGCCTGCGACAGCCAAATATCGTTTTCTTATAGACATAAACTTGATTTTGAGCTAAACACGCGATAGGCTAAAAACGGCTAGCTTAGCGACCAGTCACTGTCTGAATCAGCTATCCAAAACCATGATTTCTCTTGTTTACCCTCAGTATAGCATTGAATCTTTTCGAAAGTATTGGGTTGCTGCATAATTATGAAACTTTTTCTAAAACACTTTCATTCAACAAAAACAAAAATAACATCTAATAAAAACATGTTTAAATCATCATTCGAGAGCATAGTCACCATATAAACACTTCAGGAACTGCTTCCCATTCGCTTGGCATTCGGCTGATTCTACAGGGTGCTCCAAAATTATTGGCGTACGAACTGGCTTTGATAAAAATCAAAAATGAAAAATCAAATTCTTGCTATTTTGATTTTTTGGATTTCCTCGAGTCTCAGCTCTGTATTTCACCACAGTTCCGTTGATATTGATTTCTAATTTAGTATGATCGATGCGAATCCGAAGTTCGGCGCCATCATCGCAACGCAAAATTAACACACACGACGAGACACATCGCCAATCAGCTCAGACTTACCCTGAATGCTAACAGTCGTCTTCGTCAGCTTAGTCCGATCTCTGACTTAGCTTGTAAAAGCATTGAGATTAGTGCTAGCATACCTAAGGTTGTCAAAAGGGTGAGTGCCCGAGTCAACCGCAATTCGAGACTGTCGATGAAGTGGATAGCTAGAGAAAGGAATCTGTGGTTGGGATTTATCTGAAAAGTCGTCAGGAAGGAGCTGAATCTGTGTTCACACCATTTAGAGCAGACCCATCACGTGTCCGTCGACAAGAAGCTGAATGGAGACCGAAAGTTCAGGAAGCTCATGCACCGTTGCACAGGAGTCACGCATTGCGTCATAGCGCTTTTAGATGGAACAAATCATCAGTCTGAAGTTAATAAAGAAATGCGAAAACGACAGGATAGCAGCTGGAAAAACGAATGAGGTCTTACTGTGAGAAGATGTCACTGGTTGGACTGCTCATACGACTTCTGTGATAGTTTTGGGAGGCATCGCAAGCGAAAGTGGAACACCGCCGTTTTTCGTGGTTTCTGACATGAAAATCAACAAGGACGTTAGCAGGACAACGAGTCTAGAGATTGTTTTGAACTGCTATATAACTTTCCGATGCGGCAGCAGACTCTGCTGCCTCACACTAGGCCGTGGATAAGCACACAAAGTGTAAGCAATTCAAGAGTGCTGTCGAAATGTGCTACCCTGAGTCAAATGCGCACGAAGAATTGCAGTCCTGCTCGTCGGACCGGCATCTACTAAACTTTCTAGTGTGAACCCTGATGAAGTCTGATATCTGCGATTCTTGACAAGCAAAATTGGCCCACTGAAATCTGTTTTGAGGGAAGCCTTGGATGAAATGAATGACGACTACCTCCGTGACTGCTGCAACGTCTTTCTAAGACTTCTTGGAGCCGATATTCGAACAGATGGCGGATATTTCCAGATCTAACCACTGTTCTGTGTTAACGCTAGTATAAGTAAATGTATCCATTTTGATTATTCTCATAATCCAGCGTAGGGTTCGAGAAACACGCCAATATCTGCGCGCCAATAATTATGGAACACCCTGTACGTGTGAAGAAGTCACGATTCTTGGATGCAATCAACGCTATGACATCAGCCACCAAGCCATCGAAGTCGTCGTAGACTTTGTTTGTGCTTCTGTCAATGTGTACGGCGGATCTGGGAGCAGATCATATACCTTATTGGCGATGGATTCGACCACACGGCGCTCAACTTGTGGACGGGCGTTAGAATGGTGTTTGTTGGTTTCGCTGCAGCAAATCGGTGGAAATTCAAAAGCGTTCAGCTCTGTTGTTGTCAGAGAGCTCGTCTGGCGCCCATCAAGCCAATTTCCATACCTTTTTAAGATTCTTCAGGCGTCGAACGATCGTTTATTGACTGATATTAAAGTCTTCAGCCAGCGTTCGCGTTGTCAGGCTTTCGTCCTATTCCACGGCTGTCTGAAGTGCTTGATCATCAAAATCCGATGGCCAACCTCTTCATTCTTTATCCTCCAAACTAGTGTCACCTGATTTAAAGCAAATGAAACACTTCCGTACTGCGCTATCAGTAATTGTTCTTTCCCCAAAAAGTTCGTTGAGATCGCGAAATGGCTGGGCTGCGGTGCATCATTTCTCGTAATGGTAGAGCATAATATGGCGAATATGAGTGTTGTTTTTTTTCGAGACGCATTTTTTAAACTGAATATTGAGGATTATTTCTATATAAATATTGAGGACGAAACGCCAGATTTCATTGAAGAGAAACGCTTTGTTAAAACCGTTCCAAAATTATGCATCAACCCAATAGATTTTATTGGTTAAAGGCAGCATACACGCTCGTAAACTTGTTGGAGATAACTACGAAATTTGAATGGTATGGCCCAGATTACAACGCCTACTCAGTTTTGAGCGTCAGCAACGAACCACAATGCCGCTACACGAGTAAGAACTTGGCCCAGCCCTGTATTTCTCCGCCCCACGTATTTGCGTCCTCCTCCAAACAGGGGTGCTGGGCCATTCCCACCGTCAACGACGTTTGTGAGTGCTACAATAAGTACAATAAATAAGTCACATACATCGACGACGGTGGGAACAGCACAGTACCACTGTTTTGGAGGAGTACGGCAAATAGAGGAGGCGGAGAAGTACACGGCGGGACCAACTTCGCACTCGTGTAGCGGCCCCTTAGGTCGTTTTTGACGCTTCAAAGTGCATAGGAGTTGTAATCGGGCATACCGTTCTATTTTCGATGTTATCTCAACCACATTTACGAGCGTGTATGCTCCCTTTATAAAAGCTCGTAATTCGCGGTTGAAAAGCCAGCCGTGCATCTGGGTAATAATGCGTTCCGAAGCAGTGTCATTTTGTTGGAAAGAATATATGCCTGACGCGCATGCATGCGTACTGACAGCTGTCGAATTTTTAGAAAAAGTTTTGGAATGAGCGAGCGATAAAATCGGGCATACCACGTGTGAATGAGTACTAACCGTGGCCAATCCTATGTGCGACATTTATGCCGAACGCGGACTTATACTGTACCTACCGCGAGGCAATGCGTTACGAGCGCGAGTGGATGCGTACCGACCGCTTTCAGGATTTGAAAAGACTTCGCACTGACCGCGTGGCAATGCGTACTGACAAGCGTGGCGAGACGTACCGACCACGCGGCGGTGCATACTAACCGCGTTGCGTTGCGTACCGACCGCCGTGGCAGTTGGCATCGACCGCGTGTTTTTGCGTACAAACCGCGAGGCAATGCGTACTGATCGCGTGGCAATGTGTACTGATGGCGAGTCATTGCGTACCAAACGCGTGGCAGTATGTATCGACCGCGTGGCAGTACGTACCAACCACGCGGCAAGACGTACCGACCGCGCGGCAATGCGTACTAACCGCGTTGCGTTGCGTACCGACCGCGCGAAAATACGTATCGAACGCGCGGCAAGACGTACCGACCGCGCGGCGATGCGTACCGACCGCGTCACAATGCGTTTACACTGCTGTTAGTATCCGAAAAGCGTTCGTACTGACCGCGTGGCAATGCCTACCGACCGCGTGGCGATGCGTGCTGATCGCGTGGCAGTGCGTACCGAGGGCGCGACAATGCGTACCGACCGCTTGGCAAGACGTACCGACCGCGCGGCTATACGTACTAACCGCGTGGTATTCCGTACGGACCGCATGACAGTGCGTATCGACCGCGCTAATTCGCGTGCCGACCGCGTGCAAATTGCGTTCCAAACGTCGCCCATCCCGCTGTCGGTACGCAACTTGTCCGCCGTCGGTCCACCCCATTGTCTGAGTATGCGTGGTCTTTAAGATTTTGAGTGGTTTGAGTGGGATGATGAATACAGGCAAATTGAAGTACTATAATAGATTCATTGCTTCCAGAACACGGGGAAACGCGGAAAAAATCTCCTATGAAGTTCCAAAAACTAATCACAGATTAAACAGCTTCACCTGTAGAGCTGGTTCTGCTTTTGCTTCTTTGAATTTGGGCATTCTTGCCGTGCCCTACTCTTTCCTATCATTCAAACGAAAAGACTCGAACATTCTGCTCAAATGGTAACTCCATCACTTTGCTTATTCTGGTGCTTGTATGGGTATATGCTTCAATGTTTATCACGTCTACGTTATGTAGCGTAACAATAATTAAATAAATAACTTCTTGACACCTGCAGTTCGAGACGGGATTCTGCACAGTTTTACTATTTAGCCTTAAAAGATACTAACAATACTAGTCGTTTTCGCGGATGCGTTTGCCATTGAAAACACTTTCTTGTAAAACGAATTTTCAGAATTTAGAATAATCGAGTTTTGGACTCACTTGAGTTTTATAATTCTCGAATAATCAGTACTAACTCGATTTTGTCTAAATAATCTTCCTTCAGCGTTTTTCTGCGCGACTGTCAGTCGTGCACGGTTTTGGTGGCATGCCAGCAGCTTCGTACGCGAGATTGTCGCACCCTCCGGGTAGCCCTACACTGTGCCACACAACCGATCATAGAAGAGACGTCAAATGCTGTCTTCCATCCTCTCACCATGCATTACGATTCCTTTACCGGTGAGTGCACTATAGGCGCAGAATTATGCACCTAACAAGACTGAGAGTAAACTTGGTTAGAATGATACTGTCCGCCCACGCGGTCGGCGTGCGAGTCAAGTGGCCGTCGCGAAGGCATTCTTCGAACTTGTGAATCGATTAGCAGGAATGAATAGTGAATGATATCTCAGCCATCTGTCTGCAGCCGCGGAAAAGTTCATCCAGAAATGCCATCGCGACGGTCGCTCGACACGCACGCCGACCGCGTGGGAAGGCAACATAATGCGGACAGGCCTTAGTGTGTGAGCAGCTTTGTTTAGATGACTTGATCGCTTCCCGGATGAGTCCGTTCTCATGTCACTCGTCGTCTGTGCATGACTTCACCCCCGAGAAAGGCTCCATGCACTATCGAATAAGCAACGATCCATTGCCTCTAGTAAGTTCTTAGAAGAGCACACGTCGTAGAACTTTAGAGGCAGGTTCGGCTCAGACGCTGAGGCTGTATCTATGTGTGTGTACATACGATTACAGCTCCAGCTACACTGTGAACAGCAGGTGCTGTTCTGTTGTCGAAGGCGGGACTGGTAGAGCACCATTCGGTCGAGCTCGATAGTTTCCTGCAAGCTCCCTTTGATTACGTTTTCCAATTTTCTCTACGAGTGAGCCATCTGCGTTTTCGGATGACTAGTTGAAATGCAGAGTGTATCATAATTATAGCAACACACTCAAAGCTCTTATAACAATGTCTGGGCAAACTTTCGTCGATCGGTACTGTCACCATTCACCTCCGCGTACTCAAAAGGCCTTGCTCACGAAATTTCACAGAGAACCACCCAGAAATAAGATCAATTTCGAATGTAACTTTTAAAGTCTTTGTGTCATAATTATAGCAACACTTTCTATTGGAAATGCTCCCTTGTTCATTTCTCAATACATTTTCCGCTTCAAATACGATATCGATGGAGGTATGCAATATTAACGTATTTCTATCATGACTAACGGATCCGTTCTCTATGAGTTCGAAAATTCTCAGATTATTGCCATGGACCAGGCTAGTCCGAATATCAGGAGAATAAAGGAGCAACACCATCGTTCTGCATGATTCTGAGCCCATGGTTCAAAGAAAGACACTGGCAGGTCCAGAGAGCTGTCTGCTCCTGAGGAACGTCGAGTAGGACGGCTCGTGTCCAACTCGACCATGTCGGTCAATCAGATCCAAGCAGAACTTTTTGCGGTGGTGTACAGAATGACCGTATGGAGGGCGACCAATTGCAACTCAGTGATAGAGCATTCTTGTATGCGTCCATTACCACACCTCACAGCATTGCCTAAGGCTTCAGGGCGCTGAGATGTACACTGGCTGGTCTAAGAAGAGCAGAACTTGTTCTCAGGCTTCATCTGGGTGAATATTGTGTTCAGGGGGTCTTTTTGGACAACAAGAGGCTCAAGTTGGATGGACCTGACGGTAACGCACACTACTGGAGAGATCTCCGCAAGGAGCTGTGGTGATTCTCCAAGCGGATTTTTGGTGGAGGCAGCCTCACGGTATGGTGTGTGTTGCGAATCGGTGGTTTTTCACCCGGGTCCGACACCAGACGTCAGTCCCGGGTAATCCAACCTACGGTCTCCCTACCGATAACATAATAGACTGTACTAATTAACCCCGGCAAGCTGCATACTGTAATAAAGTAATAACCACGATAACACCACATAACGCGTAATTGACACCTGATGCCACCAACTTGAACTTCCCTGGACTAATCAACACAGATCCCGACCAGGAGCGTGCGGAAATTTTTTAAAAATTTTAGAAAACAGAAAATCGAGTTTGTCAGAAAACAGAAATCAGAAAACAGAAAGGCCAAAACGGCCAGAAAACAGAAAATTTCAAGAAAAAATACTCATTGCATTTAAACTTTTTTTCAAGAGAAAAGAGTGTAATTCTGAACATCTCTCCTTTACATGTAACACAATATCTACGCGACTGGACAAATAATTGATAAGACATTGATAGTAGCGATGGCACGTCAATGACAGGTAGACCATCGCTGAAGGCACTCTGAGAGTTTTAGGCGAAAAATAGCCCACCAGGCTCCACAGCTGTTCTTGATGTGTTATTTCTCGAATGTTTATTCATTGTTTCTCGATTATTAGGCGTCTAAGATCATGTTGTTCACGGAATAGTCTAGAAGTAGCCGAGCAATAACCGGGAAATAACCAAGACGTGACAGGCACACCAACACGCGACGCGCTTTTCCCGGCTCGCCGAGCAGCCGCCTTGGCCTTCTGCAGCTCGGCGGAGCCCAAGTACCGTAAACTTGAGTAGTTGAACCGACCGCGGTGTTGATATCCAAATCATGCCTCAGGAATGCCTTGTGTACAGTTCAACTCCGCATTGCCGTTCAGTCCGCAAAGTACACGCCGATTGCGGAAGCGTGCTGCGACGCGGTTGCGAATATTCTCAGACAGGGATTTAAGGTCACCCGGGCGGTTTTTGCCTTTGGTGCCCATGTGATCCCACATCCCTGTCTGAGGATACTCACAACCGCGCCATAGCACGCTTACGCTATCAGCGTGCATTTTGCGGACTGAACGGCAATTCGGAGTTGAACTGTACATCCCTTGGAGAGCTTTATTTGACATCCCTTTTGCGGCGAACATTTTTGGCGGTTATTTCTAGGCTAATACGCGGCAACCAGCTACTTCCCGACCATTCTCTGGCTATCACGCAGAAAGCAGGCATTTCTTGGCTCCTTATTGGCTATTGATCGGGTGAATTTCTCAGTGAACGCCAGTATGTCAGAACAGTAGGGGTTGCATCCCTCGTTGTCAGCAGCTGCTGCTGACAACTAACAGCAGCAGTTGCTATTGATATCGAGGGGCTCAACCCCAGAAAGTGTTGGAATCATATACCGCTGCCAGCAGCAGCTGCAACTGCCGCGCAATATCAGTAGAAAAATGAGAAATCAGATGTTTGATACCGTTACCGAGCACCTGATTTCTCATTTTTCTATTGTTAATCCGCGGCATTTGCCGCTCCGCAAAAGTATGAATACGGCGTAACAGCAAGGCGAAGGACGGCAAAACAAACATACATAGAAATTTATTTAATTGTGGGCAAGGTGACAACCAGCAATGTTTTGTTCCTGAGCTGTCCAACAGACCTGGCTTTTGTTGATTTTCGCTATGGCCAGAAAACAGAAATCAGAAAACAGAAATTTCCGCACACCCCTGATCCCGACTGTAGTATACATATTGCGAAATATAGGACCCTCTTGCATACACGACAGGACACAAAGAGATATAGATTAGTTTATACTACAAAGAAAATGTGGAGAGATATTGGAGGATGCAATAAGAAGAATAGAACGAGGAACAATATTGCAAGAAAGGAATGCATCACTGAACTACGGATCACGATCAATAATGCAGGCCATGGCCACTGACCTGTTAAAGAAGCTCCTCGCGAGCCAGCTGTACAGTAGTAGTGTTCTAAAGGCTAGAGGTCCCGAAACGATGCCCAGCACAGGTAGGAATAAAGAGCAGCACAGAGCTGCAGTAGAATAGGCCACGCTTGGTCGCGGCAGGGGCGAATACTGATGACTCAGAATGCGCCGCCCGACCCAGTCCGAAGGCGTCTCTACCGTGCGTCGGCATTCGTTGCGGGACCGACCGCGGTCAGGCCTCATTCAAGAGCGATAGCATCGCGCTTTCGCGACAGTGTGGCTTCGATGCTGACGGTGTGCTCTAAATAGGCCTCGGTTCTTAGGACTGCTACCGTTTCCGGTTCCAGCAAAATGAGCTCACCTTTCAGTGAGACGATGCCGACATCCACAGTGTCGCTCACTAGGGCTTGGTTTGAGCAGCATGGGCTCTCCGTTATGGCTTGGCCAGCGTGCTCACCTGACGTTAACTCAATGGAAAACGTCCGAGGAATCCTTCTTCGCCATATTTATAGCGGAAGTAGAACTTACGTTTCACTGGAACACCTCGAGTGAGCTGTAATCGTTGGCTGGAGCAACTTGGACGTGGAAGTGCTTAGCCGACTGTTGAACTCCATGCTAAAGTGAATTTTAAATACCATTTCCAAACAAGGCGGACCGATAGACTATTGGAAAATCGTTACATGTTAGCTTCCCGAATAAGAAGAAAAACAGCGATTGAATACTGAAAGTGTTGCTATAGTTATGATACAAGGACTTCAAACGTTATTCACAAATTAGATCTTATTTCTTGATGGTTTTCGGTAAAATTTTGTGAACAGAGGTTTTTGGGTACGCGGAGTTGAATGGTGACAAAGCCGGTTGATAAAAGTTTGCGTGGACATTGATATCAGAGCTTTGAGTGTGTTGCTATAATTATGATACGCACACTCTTCACTGTTTGCAAATTCCGTAGTGTAAAAAGCCTACTGTCTTAGGACAATCAGTGCAAAGAAAATTAGTCAGGGGAACTTCGCAAATTTTTATGCATGGCAAAATGCATGAATAAACATACCGAGATTAGGGCAAAACCTATAAAAAACATTAAAGGACCCAAACAAAGTAATCGATAAAGGAACAATCCGAAATACACTACCGGATTCCTAGGATTTGGTCAGGAAGCGAGCGAAGTCGGGTTTTTACGTCTTTTTTGCATAGTGAACCTCGAAGTGAACCTCGAGCGAACTAGGGTAATATTCATGATCCTGGCGCTGAGAGCTACCCAATGGTGTAGCCGTACTGGGGTTACGTTGAGAGCTATAAAAGTTCCGCAATCAGCCAAGTCTATAGTAATTACGGTACCGTGGCGAATGGGCGCCACCGTCTTTGTCTAGTCGATTGCGAAACTTTATTGTTCTCAAAGTAACCCCTACAATGTCTACACCACTGAATAGATCGCAACGCCAGGATCATGAATATCTCCCTAGTTTTGCTCAATTCTCACAGCTCACTCCACTTTACAGCGAGTTATAAAAAAAAAGACCAAAAAGACGCGAAAACCCAACCTCGCCTGCTTTCTGACCGTAGTGCACGTACGAGCGGTAGTGCACGTCCAAAGTATTGATCGCGCGTCGAGCTACTTGTGTGTTGTGGTACCCACCGACCCCAGACTATCGTACCCCAAAATTCGAAGTCAACAATCTCGCTTTGCAAATCAACAGGGAAACTGACAATGAGTTTCATAATTTCCACGACGTGCGACTCTCCATAAACCTCGGCATGATAACGCTATAGTTGCTTGATGATGTTGAACTCGACACAGGGTTTTTGAGTTTTTTAATGCGCAGCCTCTGGTCTTTGTGTGATTGTCAAATTTAATGCTAAAACGCCTAATATGGTTTCTTATATATACCAGCAACATCATGTTTAACTAACTGTGGCTTGATAGTTTAACAGAAGCAGTTCGTGAATCGTAGTTTTCATGTTTTTTATCAAGATGTGACCTATATGAATCACGGTGTACTCTGACTGAATTGTATCCCCTATCGACTTTCTGATCACTGAAGAAGAAGAATATCATTTTTTTCCAGAGCTCTGACCATGAATCCGTGTTGACCTCCCACGGTGTCTCCACAGGCGTCGACGATTCTGATATCCCTTTTCGTGGAGAGAAATTGGGAACGGTTAGTCTTTGTAACTGCGTCAGGCTTAGGTTCTCTGCGGGGATCAGAGGGATTGCTCACGATAATTCTGCATTCAAGATTATTAGCAGTGCTCTGTGTTTCTATGAAGTCCATATTGTATTGAATGCTTTCAGAGCCAGTTTTTCTATGCGGAATGTAGTGACGGTGAGCAGCGGCTACCGTTTGTGGAACGATGTCAAAAAGTTGCACATGCTATTGTTGCTTCGCCATCGTTGGCTCTCGTCAGCACCAATGAGATCGATTTGCTGAAGCATGGAGCTAAGATAGGAATGCCCACAAAAGGACACTGTACGTTAATATTTTTTATTGACGTATTTGCTTGAAAAAGGATACATCGATACATCATAATGCATCGTGGAGATGGATTGGAATCTACCGTTCCACTTCCTATCACCAAATGAAATCTGACCCATCTTAAAAGGAGCATCCCTCAGCATTGAGCCGCTGGTAATAATCGTTCTATCTCTTCACGGTCTCACTTTTTAATACCATAAAAAACTGTTGATTGTTTGTATGCACGTAGGCTAGGAGTACTGCAGCACACATCATACATTCTCAACTAGGTAAATACGCTTTGGGCAGTTCGTGTTAATAAAACTGCTACCAAGCTATCTTTTCCAGTTCCCTTGATGGTTTGGGAACAACAATACTCGGCAAACGATGCGTTCCTTTGAGGGGAGTTCTGGTTCTTAAAAAAAGCACTGGTCGACACTCGAGAGTTGGCCTTGTACATGGAGAGCGAGTAATCGTTGATCCCCTAGAAATGATGCAGTTTATTTGCTAGATGGTATGCTTTTCTAACAAGGAAGGCACACAGTGCGTTCAGAAATGATAGGCTCACCCCTAAAAATCAAAGTTTTCAAAAAATGTTTATAATGTTTACCAATGAATTCAGCAAGGCAAAAACCTGCGCTTGCTCAATCTTATGAATCCTCCACGATTTTGAGCAGTTTAAAGATAAATTTTCGGTTTTTTCATCGTTCAGAAATGATAGGCTCACCCTGCGAAAACAAATGTTCAGTAAACAAACCGTGAACAAACAATAAAATCTAGTGTGGTATAGGTCCACCGCCGTTGGCAATGACCTCAAAAATTCTGTTAGGCATAGAAAGGGTCAAATTTGGTATGATATTCTTATCAAGGTTGGTCCAGGCTTCGAGAACAGCAACTTGAAGCTCATTTACAGTGCCATTCTGCTTGTTGTTCGCATAAACCTGGCGCACAATTATGCGCCAAATATTCTCCATGGGGTTGCCATCAGGGCTGCACCCAGGCCACTTCATCATACGAACTCGCTGCTGAATTTTACAACTCCAACCAGAACTTCGAAGACCTCGACACATGTACTGCAGCGTTATCCTTCTGGAAAATGAAGCGCTGACGTCGTATTCCAGAAAAGAACGGCAGTAGATGGGTCCCCAGAGTTACGAGTGCACGAATCTGGGCTTGTTCATAAGTAGTAAGAGCAGTACCACGTCCCATACTAGCAACAACGATGTGCGATGTACCCACGTCAATGACATATAATGGATCTGTAACGAGAAATTTTTCGAAGTAAGAAATTTGAATTTTTACAGGGTGAGCCTATCATTTCTGAACGGTCAAAAATCCGGAAATTCATCTTAAAATTGTTCCAAATCGGGAAGCAATCATAAGTCTGAGTATGCACAAGTTTTTTACACTGCTGAATTCAATAATTAGCAGTATGGATCGCCAAACTGTGAAGCGTTTTGAAAACTTCGGTTTTCAAGGGTGAGCCTATCATTTCTGAACGCACTGTATGTCACATCCGTGTAAACGACTTGTTTTGTTAGTAGGTACATATCTGTTGCCCATCTATAGTTAAACTGCGCAGCATGGTTCAGCACCAGTTGCGATTATCGCTAGGAGGGGGGTCGTAAAATGCCCAAAGACACCAAATGTGCGTTGCGTCGATAGGGGGTCGTATCGGGAATGGAAAAAATTTCCTCAGCGAAAGCGTGATTGTTGGTGACCAAATCAACTAAAAAGCTCAAAATGAGAGAACTTCTCTACTGACAAGCTGTTTCTGGTAGAAAAAGCCTAGAATACGTGTTGAGCCTGCTTCAATCGATCGTGTTGTGGGACACTGGTGTAGGAAGCGGTATGAAACGTCAGCTTCTGGAAAGAGTACTTCAGATGCCCTCCTGGCTCTCGTAGACAACCTATCAAGCCCTTCTTGGAATATGTTGCAGAACTCAAAAAGCGATTTCGAGCACAATCGAAGCCACCCTCAGGGCTCACCACGAAAATAAAATCCAGACACGCGAAATCAAGCGGAAAGAAGGTTGTCTCCCAGAATCCAAACGCAACTTAATAATTCCGTAATTTTCAATTTCAGATCTCCATATTGCAAAATTACGCCGCTTTGGATTTATCTGAGCTTTTTTTTCACTGCCTAAACCCGGTGACAAAATTAGCGAAGTTTTGAAATTTCGAATAGACCTGCAGTGAGCGTATTTTCTTGACAGATAATGAAAAAACTACTCTAGCTCGAAGATTGAGGTCAGGAGTAGAACACTAGCTGACATTTTTAGTTGCGATTGGATTCTGGGAGCGAACAAATTTTTTAGCGACTACTCCGCTTATGAGCCGGAATGAATAAATTATGACATGATGATGGGGGTAGTAATACATGGAGAGGGTATAGGGCGTTCCAAAATTATTGGCGCGCGAATTGGCTTTCATTTTATGAAGGGTTTTGAAGTTAAAATTCTTGCTATTTTGATTTTTGAATTCCTTCGTGTCTCAGCTCTGTATTTCTCACCTCTGTTCTTTAGATATTGATTTCTAAGCTAGTATGATCGTGGCTAATCCGAAGTGCAGCGCCATCATCGCAACGCGAAATTTGACCCACACGACGAGATATATCGCCAATCAGCTCAGACTTACCCAGAATACTATCAGTCGTCTTCATCAGCTTAGTCCAATCTCTGACATAGCTTGTAAAAGCATTAAGATCAGTACTAACATATCTAAGGTTGTCAAGAGGGTGAGAGGCCGAATCAACCGCAGTTCACGACTGTCGATGAAGTGGATAGCTAGAGAAAGGAATCTGTGGTTGGGAGCCATCTGGGAACTCGTCGGGAAGCTGAATCTTTGTTCACACCATTTAGAGCAGACCCGTCTGGTGTCTGCGACAAGAAGCCGGAGTGATACAGAAAGTTCAGGAAGTTTCTGCACCGTTACACCGGAGTTATGCATTGCGTTATGGCGCTTTTAGATGGAACAAATTATCAGTCTGAAATTGATAAAGAAATGCGAAAACGACTGGATAGCAGCTAGAAGAAACAATAAGGTCTTGCAGCAAGAAAATGTCACTGGTTGGACGGCATATACGATTTCTGTAATAGTTTTGGGAGGCATTGCTAGCGAGAGTGAAACCCCACCGTTTTTTCGTGGATTCTGACAAGAAAATCAATCAGGAAGTTAGCAGGAAAACGAGTCTAGAGATTGTTTTGAACGGCTGTTGAACTTTCCGATGCGGCAGCAAACTCTGCTGCCTCACACTAGGCCATGGATAAGCACACAAAGTGAAATCAGTTTAAAGGCACAGTACACCCTCAGACATGAATTTTGTGATTTTTGTCTGATTGTGAAGGAGACCCCTCCTGTATAACACGTGCCAAATGCGGAATCTCAATTCCTCCAAATAAGCGAGATATAAGCGACCACCACAGGCCCGACCCCCTTTGCTCACCACCACAGGCCCGGCCCCCTGCCAGATTTTCGAGCTCGACAGCGGCTTGATAGATGGATGAATTCCAACAAGTCGTCGTTCTTCAGTCCATTTCCGGCCTATCTCCTCATCCTGTTTTGCACGCGTGCAGCGATTGCGAATGAAGAAAAATACAGGCCTGAGACAACTCGTCCGCGAAATTTTCGCCCTCAAAATGCAGGCATTTTCAAGGAGCCATATCTCCGTTCGTTGAGGGTCTTGGACGATTTCAGAGATACCATTGTGATCAGAGAGTGGATCTCTCCAAGATAAGCATGGAATCTGAAAAAAATTTTTTTGGGTGTCCTGTGCCTTTAAAGGTACAGTCCAACCTCAGAATCGGTTTTTAGTTTTCCTATCTATTTCAAAAACGGTTCTACGCTGATTCCAATGATGTCCCTGGAATCGTTCAAGACCCCCTGGGAACAGAGTTATGGCCCCTCAAAAATTGAGCGGCGGAAGCATGGTGGACGAGTTGTCCGAGCCTTGTAACTCCCGTCAATCGTAACTGATGTATACGAGCCGGCCTGAATAAAGAGAGAGGCTGAGAATGAAGGGAAGAACGGGGCTACTGATTGGAAATCTTCGCTCATCTCGCCACTGTTGAGCTCGAAAGATCGTAAAAGGGGCGTGCCAAAGTGGCTTCCCGAGGTGGGCGCCCCAGGGTGGCTTCCTCTTATATCTCGCTTATTCGGAGGAATTGAGAGCTCGCACTTGGCAAGTGTTATACGGGGTGGATCTACTTCACAATTATGTGAGAATCCCAGATTTCGTCCTTGAGTTTGGACTGTGCCTTTAAGAGTGGTGTCGAAGTGTGATACCCTGAGTCAAACGTGCACGAAGGATTGCGGTCCTGCTCGTCGGACCTGCATCCACTGGACTTTCAAGTGTGGTCCCTGATAGAGTCTGAGATCTGTGATTATCGACATGCAAAATTGGCCCATTGGAAGGCTGTATTCAAGGAAGCCTTGGATGAAATGAATGACGACTACCTCCGCGACTGCTGCGACGTCTTCCTGAGACTACTCTGAGCCGATATTCGAACAGATGGCGAATGTTCCCAGATCTAACCACGGTTCAGCGTTTACGATAGTATGAATAAATGTATCCATTCCGATTGTTGAAATCCAGCGTAGGGTTCGAAAAACACATCAATATCTGCGCGCCAATAATTATGGAACACCCTGTAGTAACACAGAGGTCCGGCAAGGCGGGGAGGGGGGAGTGGCAACTTCTTGGACCATATCACCACACCGTGCTGAACCCTGCTGCGCAGTACCCTACTCGCTAAGCGCGGCTTCCTAAGGCCCTAGTTAGGGGTCGTTTACACTTCCGCCACCGAGCGGCGCGGCGCAGTGCAATTCTATAATATGGATCGTGCGGCGCCGCGTGATCAATATCGTACGATTGCACTTCGCAGCGCCGCTCGGCGGCGGAAATATAAACGACCCCTTATACACCGGCGGAATAAAAACGTCCCGCGATGACATTGCCGCCGCTTGCTGCGTGAATCAGTAACTAGTCTGCAATGTGGCGTCTTTGACGTACTTGAGGCAATATTGCAGCCCAAAACTTCCCGGGCGTTTCAATTGCGTTTCGTCGATATTTTACGCTTCTACCACTTGTTTATTGCAAAAAGTCACTAGTAGTCTATTCTTCTTGTTATAGAAAGGCTTTTTTATCGGGTTGGTAATACCATATTTCAACAAGTTCGGATCTGAAAAATAATCAGCTGGTGGAGCTTGGCAGATTTCAAACAGGTTAGACCCCTCAACCATACAGTATACAGTGCCGCGGTGTGTATAACTCCTCGGTACGGGCTTCAGGAGCGTTTTTCTGAGACAACTGTTCCTAGTAGCATGCTTGAGCTGAAGGCGGTCGTTTTCTGTTCTTTTTGTACCGCTCAATCAAAACGTGCAGTATTTTTCACAAAATTTGGAAACGAACCTCATAATTGTATTCATCGCCCAAACCCCCCCCCCTTCAGCAAAGTTTGGGTGAAATCACATTTCGCGATTTTTTGTCAGACTGATAGCGTTTTCCACTTCTACAGATTTTTGGCTGAGCGTTTACTTATACAACCTAAAATCCTTGAAGCAGGTCATTTGGGGAGCCGATCATGAATTTGGGGTTTATTGGCGGATTTTCAGGGTTCTCGAATTGATTCTTTCTAAGCACTCCAGCGGGAGAATTTTTTGAGGACAAAACGCGACTTTCGAGATTTTCGAATTTCTCCGATAGATGCGGCTCAAAATAGTTCTCTGAGGGTTATTTAGAGTACTAAACACGAGTTCAAGATCCAGTTGTCGACTTCTTACAGATTATGGTAGATATGCGGTAGTGCGGTCAATCTCTCAGATTTGACTCAAAATTTGTATGTGGGGTTTTTTTCGAGGTGGGGAGTACGAATTTGATGTCCTTTAGCGATTTTTGACTTATCAAAGTAGGTTGTGCCCCATAAATGTCATGGAATCTACAGTAAACCTGCAGTAAACCTCAGAAGTTCGACAAATGGATCCCAGAATAGTTTTCACGACCCTAGATTACAATTCCATCCAAGTTCTGAGCGAAATTCAAAGAACCACTCAAAAAGTGTCTGATTGGTAAGCATATCCTTCTCCGAAGCTTCAAAAACGCTTATATCTTCTTGGAACCTGCAGCTTGGGACGGGTCACTGCACAGTTATAGATGCCCAAGACATACTATTGACAATATGGCACGTTGTGTTTTTCTTGAAAGAGTATTTCCGAAAAGTTTGTTGAGCCATAGGAGCTGAGCTTCTCGACTGCTATATACCTAGATTTATACCATTCAAGTAAAATTCGTGATCAGCATGCGCCACTGGTGAAAGGAATTTCGTTCAGTCCTAATTCGGGCTTTGCGCTCAGCTAGACCGCACAGGTCCTATGTGCGGTCAAAACCCGTAACGGAATCTTGCGTAGGGTCAATCCTAATAATATGTAGCCCGAGCATCCCCTTATAGCAGCAGTGTTCACAAGTAGACTCTGGCGAACCCCTAGTGACCTGTGGATTTCGATTATCACCAGCAGCGGAGCGATAAGCCTCGGTGAAATATACTGTCCTTCTCTGGGCCAAATTCCTGTCCGCATTTGCGGACTACGGCAATTGCATCATGTGACACGTGTTAATCGTGCTGGGACAACTTGGTTCCGGCAAGATTCACCCTTCTCCCAGCACGATTATCACGTGTCGCATGATGCAACAGCCGTAGTCCGCAATTGCGAACCGGAGTTCGGCCCAGAGAACGACAGTAGCTAGCGATGAAGAGGTTCCGACGAAAAAGCCACCACTCCGCGCTGTGACAATCGAAAACAAGAGTTCACCTGAAATTAACCAGAGCCTAGCTCTCATGCACCATGAGGATTATCACTGTGGGAGAAGAAACGTCCATGTTTGAAAGACTCATTTAATCCCCTGTCTACTGTGTGAAAACTAGCGTAACACTACCCTCACATCAGCTGGGTTAAGGTGATTCACCAAAACCTGCAATATTTTTTGTCGTTCGCGAGATCGGAGATGAAAGGCAGCCGCAAATAGGTATGCCAGGTGCAACGTCACTTTGCGAAGGTCTCTGCTTCAATCAAAGAGACATTTTATTGCGTTTTTTTTTCAACACTGCTAGCATCACAAAGAATTCCTTAGCTGTCGTTGTCTGCAGGAAATCTGTTTATTGGCCTCTGTCGAAATGACAAGTGTATAGATGATTAGGTCTGCAACTTTATATAGTCTTGGAATGTGCGTGTTTCACCGAGAATTGATCATCTTCTCAATTCAGCACTCCTGTCAAGGAAGTTTGTGGTGGTGATGTTTGAATAAGCATGTGACCCTTAAAAAAGTCAACCAACTTGTTTTCAGCGACCTTGGTGGTGTTCGAAGTATGTGGTGATCAGGACCTACTCGATCAACTGATGAGTGATGGCGGGTTCGAAAAAGTTGCCGAACATGAGGAATTGACATTCGCTTCAGCTCTTTCTGCCATCAATCAACTCATGCTTTCGTAGTTCTGAATTCTCCGAATAGTCAGTGATTCCCACTTCAGCTCTGAATCGATGTCAAATACTTACAGTCGCGGTCGAAAACAGAGGCTAATTTGATTTCTAATTGGAACCTTCACCGAAACTTATAGTTAGTCATTCTCTTTGAAACCTAAAATTTAAATCCGACCTACAAAAAGACACCATCTGTGGCGAATATTATTCGAACAAGATGAGATAAGGATCATGGAAAGTGCGTAAAGGCGTAACTCTGCGTGAGCTTAAGTAACGCGGGCGTAACTCCAGTTCCGACCACTATTTCAGCTCTGGGAAATCTATCCAAGACTCTCGGCAGATGAGACGACCGGACTATACATTCTAACTATCCCAGTAAACTGCATACTGGAATTAGTAGTACGATAATACCGCAACCGACGACAAACCTGTGTCAACAACTTGGATTTCCCTGTACTGATCTATACGCTTCACGCTTGTAGTACGAGGATTGCGGAATAGATGGAAACCTCATGCACGAGTAATATATAGTGGAGTCCACCAAGAGTGTCTCATTCAATTATCAATAAGAAGCGATCGGCTGAGGATCAATGTGCATAAATCCCATACCAGCACGCTCAATACCGATTGAGCCAGAGCGGTTGTGCTGCAACGAGTTTCATGTTCATTGATCTCCAATCGACCGCTTCTCATTCTCAGACAGTAGCAGACCCGGAGCGCAACCGATCCCGCCCCTCCCCGCCCACTGCGACCAAAACGCAGAGCAGTTGATATTTGAACTTGCGGTGCGTTTCGGATGTGATTGCAACGTGCAGTGCGTTCAGGTTGCTCCCCGGGCCACATGCCTTGACTGACGCGCGCATTTCGAAATTGGATGAATCAGTTGAAACAAGGAAGAGCATCTAGGCTTCCTGCGATTTTTGAGCGGGATTCTCACTGTTTCTCTTGTAGGGCTTGTAATTGATTTTCTCTGCTTTATTTGCGCTCAATATTCGACCATCCTAGAATTCACTATATTCTTCATATTTGTGCGATATTAACACTCTATTCAAAAAATGAAACGTTAACATGACTTTCCGAACGCATTTTGCAAATACTTATGGAGGGAATATTTTGGATTTATTTAATCATTTCGGAAAATGAGAAAAACGAATCACTCGGATATTTAAATTCATTTCAATGTATATTTAAATTTGTATTCAAATTTTAATGTTTGGAATAACTATGTGCCATGCATACTTTCCATTGTTAGCTTTGATTCGTTCAACGAGATCATTAGAAGGAATGAGAAAGGGCGGTTGTTATGAATACCTAATAATTTCAGGGAAATATACCTAATAGTTGGAGAAAATCAGGTGAAATCAGAAGATTATTGGGTGAAGTTGTTAGGGAAGTTGTGACGGAATCAAGATTCTTAGCAGGGAAAGTGTAATAAGCTGAAAGTCATTTCATAATCAGCACTAGCTTAGAAAAGGGACAATTAAGGGTCACATAAATCCTAGGAAATTCAGTAGGGTGGGGGAATACGGTGAATTTGTAAAAATCGTTAGGTTCTTCCTTAAAAAATCGATTAGCTTGAATGGGTGCGATAATCGATCAGCGAAGCGTCTGAACCACGTCGATGTATCGATTTTTGCAACTGTGTTGCTAAAATCGGTTTATAGAAAGCGCCCGGGGCGCAACCATGTACGCTATATGATGTTCTGTGACGTCATCAGCCGACATGCGCTCAGGGCGCTGCGTGAATCAATCTCGTCGGTAGCACCCAGAAAACAACGTATGCGGCCTGGATCGCAACATATGTGGCCCGGAAATTGCCAAATTTGTCGCCCTGAGCGCAACATGGACGCGGCTCCGGGTGCATTCGGGGTGGGCTCATGGCCTGCTATCGTCTGAGTTGATAACTAGATGAGACTTTCTCGGTGGACTCCACTATATATTAATTCGTACTCTAAGATCAATATGAAACGAATTTTGAGGAGGATAGAAGAAGAGATGGGAATGAACATTATAGAGAAAGGAAACACCACTCTATTATGTACATATCACGGTCGATAGTCAGGGGGTCGTGGCCAGTACCTGTTCGTTGTACATTGGATCCGACTCATTGAGGATAATTGCAAAAATCGCTCTCTCCTGCTTTGCCCTGAACTAAAAGGTTGACGTTTAGATGTATCTGGACTGAAAAGGCAGAATTATCTCAACTTTTAAGTAACTAGGAGATTCTGTGACAAGAAATTTTAAAATATCCAGTTTTTCGGTTATTCGAATCATTTCAATCAACCTTCTATACGAACACTCAATATGAAGTCGACGACACATTTGTTCTCGCATGATTGTTATAATGTGTTTCGATTGGAAAACGATCTTTTCTTCAAGCTTTAGGTTGACGGTGAAGAGAAAATCAGTTTTTGCAGTTTTCCGAAATGAGTCGGATCCAATGTACTATAATATATTGTTCATAGAGAGTGTTCTTCGCGAGCCAACTGTATCACAGGTTATGTATCGTCGATCGCTGGTCGAGAGATCGCCGCGTCGAACACACATGGCAGGCACGCAAGCGAGGAGGTTATGATAGTATCATTGCCTCCTCGCTTGCGTGCGCGCCAAGTGTGTTCGACGCGGCGATCTCTCGACCAGTGATTGATCATAGCAATGTTCTATAGGAAAGAGGCCACAAAACTACAAAACGAAGCAAGGAATGTGACGTGGAAAAGAGTGTCACGGAGCCACAGGATGAACGACCTCACTGGGTAGCTGTAGGAGCCATGACTGATGAGTCACACTGGACCAGTCTGACGCGAGCGGGTCGCGGACGTGCTTCCGGCCTTTGACCTGACTGCGTCCAGGCTTCCTTGAGAAGTAATGGCATCGCGCAATAGCAACATTGGGAATGCGTTCTCCTTTGTCACTCTTGCGACGATGTACAGCCGCTCAAAGATGTTAAGGTTGGAGTCGGGTGATTCGCCTAGCCACGTCATGACATCAGCATGGTGGTGAGGAAGGCTCTCTTTAGCAGTGGTAACCGGGTGTTTTGGATCATTCTCGTGCTAGAATGAGGTGCTATACTAAGACATCTGATGAGCCCATGAAACCACCGAGACCTTCAAAATGCATACGACGGCCGCGAATGTGTTTGACTAGGAGATGCTTCTATGGCGATGGTGCAGGTCACATTCATCGCCTTGATGGAATTCTGAACAAGGGGATTCACGAAAGTATTACTGAGGTGTTGTTGCTCCTATGGGCTCATCAGCTGTCGTTGCGTAGCTCCTCATTCTAGCAAGACAGAAATCCAGAACACTAGGTGTTGCGAATCGGTGGTTGTTACCCCGGGTCCGACGTGATAATGACGTTAGTCCCAAACTGGCCAGTGGACTAACAACGAGGACCATACAACCTGGACTAATTACCCGAGCAAGCAATATACTGTAATAACGACGATGGAACTGTAACAGTACCGCATTCTAGAATATACACCCGATGTCTTCTACTTGGAAGTTCTGTACTAATCAATCTGCATCCTGACTGTAGTACTATTTGCGAAGCACAGACCTCTTGCTTACACGACAGAACACAGTCAATTTAGGTTATTTTATACTCTAGGCGATTATCATAAGGGGGACGAAAACAAGATAATACGATGAATATCAGATCATAGAATAAGACCAAATATGACCGGTGAACGACACTGAATTAACAATAATTGACGAACAAGGGATCCGGCCGATAAACTGTCCATCAATATTGCTTATCATGAGCAGCTGCATTATAGAGATAGACAGTAGTGTTATAAAGGCCCTGAAGCCCCACAGCGTAGCACTATACCAGTAACGGAAAAGACGATGAAAGAACAAAAGACGGAGCGGCCGCACAGGGCCGTGGCAGAAGGGGCGAAAACTATTTCAGGCCGCTCGAACCAAGCCGGTGTGGGTGGCGCATGCGTACTGTAGGTCCGGCTTTCGCTGTGGGACCGACCGCGCTCAAACTCTCTTGGGAGCGGAGCACCACAGCGTAGCACTATACCAGTAACGGAAAAGGCGATGAAAGAACAAAAGACGGAGCGGTCGCACAGGGCCGTGGCAGAAGGGGCGAAAACTATTTCAGGCCGCTCGAACCAAGCCGGTGTGGGTGGCGCTTGCGTACTGTAGGTCCGGCTTTCGCTGTGGGACCGACCGCGCTCGAACTCTCTTGGGAGCGGAGCATCGCGCTTTCAAGACACCAGTTCACAACTGACAAGGAAAGACTTCATCACCAATCAGCTGACCCGCCATGACGTGGTTAGGCCAATCACTTGACTTCAACCTTATCAAACATCTTTTGAAGACCCTACCTCGTCGTAAGAGCGACGTAAAAAGAGCGGTTATCTTCCGAAAGTTCGAGAATTCGAAATAGGAGTCAGCGCGTATCGATCACAACGCCGCTGATTAACTTCTGGCTTCAACATCTCACATAAAGTCTGCCCGAATAGGACTGTCCGCCCACGCGTTCGGTGCGCGTGCCGAGCCGCCGTAGTGAATACATGTTTGGGACCTGGTAATGACTTAGGAGGAATGTTAGACAAATGGTGGATGATATCCCAGTCGGCTGCTCGCAGTCATGGAAATGCTTGTCCGATAATCGCTTGACACGCGCGCTGACCGCGTGGGCTGACAATCTCAGTCGGGCAGACTATATGTGGTAGCTTTTCGTGTACATTCGGAAGAGGACTTTTTTACTAGCGATTCTGTATGCAGTTCGAAATTTCGGGTATGTTTTTTTATTGATAAGGCTTTTTGAAGGTAATAATGGAATGCTGACGAGCTACTCCGACTTGTGAAAAAAAAATTCGAAAATCAGGAATAAAAAAGTAAAAAATATATACATATAGGTAAGCTGTAAATGATGTTGTGTCTTTGTCTGTTTGTTATAAATGTTAGATTTCACAAAAATGACTAAGTCTTGCTGGAGATTTCAACTGACGAAAAAAATATCATCTATTTTCGACCATGACGGTATACATATTTAACCGCCTGATGTGATAATTTTTTTTTGTGGATAGAAGGAAAACGCTATGACCACACTATTGCTTTTGCTGTAGTGCAGTCTTTCTATTACAGAATGCAGAAGCTCTTTGGATGGTCCGCCACTGGTCCTCTACTAGCCCTCTACTACGATAGTCGACGCGTTCTCGGCCAACTCTGGTATGCATTGGCCACCACGTAGGCGATCAATACGTCACTACCGGTCTTCACTTCTTCACCATGCCTCTCTGCCGTCCAGCTGGTCACTTTTGAGCGGCGGCAGTGACGCATCGATCGCTTACGGTGCCGCCGATGCATACCGGGGTCGGCCGAGAACGCGTCAATTACCATAGTGGAGGGCCAGTAGAGGGCCAGTGGCGGACCATGAGTTTGTGCAATCCGTTGTAAACAGAGTATACATATATCCCATGTGTGCATTCACGTACACCACACCATTTTACGCCATGAATCACTGTAATGTTTCCTCGCGTTGCTATTAATATTCTATTATTCTTGTTAGGAAGATTGTGATGTTCACAATTCATGATCTACTGTCGAAAGCCAAACGTTTACCGCATCAATGTGAACGATAGCAGAATGAATATTGATTCATTTTCTATGTGATCCCTGGGGCTTCCAAATTGAAGGGTGGGGGGATCATAATCACAATTCTGAGCTGTGTTAATACATTATTTATTACCACCAAAACTAGTAGTAAGGTTTGGTCGTTTGATGGTAAAAGAGGTAGGGGTTGGCAGGACAAGAGAGACAGAGAGAGAGAGAGAAAGACAGGAGAGCGAGCGCGCGGGGAGCAGGCGTGCTGTTAGGGCTTGTTGATCGAATGCACAGAAATGGTGGAGCCTCGGACCCAGTTCGACTGGCTAGATACGAAGCACGCGTTGCTCCACCAAAGTGAAAGCGGCTGCGTGCGCGTCACATTTAGCCACCAAACTGGGCCCCCGGCTCCTTCCTTTGTGTGCGTTTAATCAACAGGAACGATTGCAGTAATGGCATCTCAAAATGTGAATTTGGTTTTCGATAAAATTTTTGCGGGCGAGTTGTCTCGGGATTTTCGTCGACATCGTATGGTGGCAGACCACAAAATCAATCTAGACCGATTTCAAATGGAAAAGCAATGATCTTGATTAAAATCTATCACTCGTCTCGTACCTACTGAAATCGAAAACTTGTCCGTGGGCGTGGTCCGTTTTTGTTTTCGGGGGGCGGTGTCGAGTTTTTTCTGGCCTATTTGAGCAAATTGAGATTTTGTGCCCGTCAGAGTTGGTATACACGTCGGCATGATTATACTATGAAAAATTATCCCTGAGGTTGTACTGTGCCTTGAGGGGCAGTATTCACAATAAAACCGTCTGCGTTTTCTCAAAGGCAGTGTTCACGATGAAAAAGTTTTTGAAATTCCACTAGGATTGGGTGGTGGAGGGACACTCTGTAACGTTAACGTCGAAAGAACGCATGAAAACGAGCCAGGAAGAGCCCCAAAAGAGCCCGAAGTTGCAATTCCGAGCGCATTGAAAACCCCAAAAGCGCATCACACGCCCACCGACGTGAACAAATGAATGCTCGAGATCGTGAGATGAGCGATGATTTTCAATCATTAGCCCCGTTCTTCCCTTCATTCTCAGCTTCTCTCTTTACTCAGGTCAGCTCGCATAGATCGGCTGCAAAAGACGGAAGTTACAAGCCTCGAACAACTCGTCCACCATGTTTCCATAGCTCAATCTTTGAGAGACCGTACCTGCGTTCACAGAAGGCCTTGTATGATTTCAGAGACACCATTGGAATCAGCATAGGGCCGTTTTTAAGATAGGCGGAAAAACAGAAAAAAAGATTTCCATCGTGAACACTGCCTTTAAGTAACATAAGTTCTGGGACTGTTGGTACAAACACTAGAGGAAAAACGAGGGAAAACACACAAAAACGACATAAATGAAGACTTCGATTTGCGTAGGGTAATATCGAGGTAGACGAGTAGTGAAACAAGGAGTTAGATTCGGACGAGTCTTCGCCCGCCCGGAAAGCGTTCGATGCAGGTTCCAATCCTGCCGGTGCCCAACAGTTTTGCGTAGAGTTCATGTAATAATTTTAGTCTGATGTATGGACGAGGCTACGACGGTAGATCACCGCGCGCGATCGAAACTCCGTTGGCCTGTGATGCCGCCAACACCGCACGGTTGGCCGCCTGGTCCATTCGTCAGACTAAATCGAATACGGAAACCACACAACTCAGCACTTTAGTGATAATTTCAAAATTTTCATACTCGCTCAGAAGTCGAGCTAAAAAAACTAATGATGTGGTAGGAAAAACGCGATAAAATTGATCAGAACATTTTTTTGGAGCACGATTAAACTGAATTACTTCGCAACAATGGGTTTTTGGGGTGGCTACATAGTTTTGATACGCACTCTATACTCAACACTTCGAATCCGGAACTTCACGACAGTTTTCTTCCAGATTTTCTACGTAATAGGTGCATCATCGGCATAGGAGTATTATAATCGCCCCTTGGAGTTTTTTATTGACAAACATCTCTCGAGCAAGTGCGGGGAATACACCGTCCGACGAGGTCAGCGTGACCTTCGGTAGTTCGATGTGTTGACGAGACGGAAAACGCATTGAACCATGCCGGGTGGCGATCAAACACCTTCCTCTAACTCGACAGGACACAAAAGCGCATTGTCGTGAACTTTGTCACGTGAAAGTAAATGATGCCTAGAACCTATCAATGAAACGTATTGGACTTTCAACGTGGCAAGAAGTGCTGCGTCTGACCATGAGAACAGGCTAGACGGCCGTATATCGGTGAGCCGTGCTGCAATCCTAGATAGTATAGCAGTAGTAAGAATGTTTGCTACACTGCTACTCCAGAAAAACCAAAATTTGTATCGCGAAAATCTGAAGAAGTACAGAAAAATGTAGGCGACTTGAACGGTTTCCGATCAAGCCAAGAAGATGGTAGGTCAGAAAATGGGTTTCTGCTCAATTAGATCCCTTTGTCCTTTCCCTGTACAAGGCCAATCTTTCACATTGAAACTGCATGATCATCCATCTAAATAAAACAGACTTTCAAAAATCATAAGCAGAGTTAGCGGAGACTGCACACTCTTATCATAGGATCATCTCCGTCCTTTCGGCAGATTTCCCTATGACGGTAGACGACCGTATCGCGAAGTAGCCGTCCGTCTCGCCGATTTGACCCTATTTGCCAAACGGCAAAGGTTACGTCATGGAAAGCCACGAAATGGTTTGGCTTTGACATATATGTGGGATAGCAGCTCCACATTCTATACCGTGGTAAAACAAAGCGATCATTGCGTTAGATAATATAGCATAGCATAGCATAACATAGCATAACATAACATAACATAACATAACATAACATAACATAATAACATAACATAACATAACATAACATAACATAGCATAACATAACATAACATAACATAACATAATAACATAACATAACATGACATAACATAACATAACATAACATAACATAACATAGCATAACATAACATAACATAACATAACTTAACATATCATAACATAACATAACATATAACATAACATATCATAATATAACATAACATAACATAACATAACATTCCATTACATAAAATCATTAAGCATTCGATGTATCTCCGCACGCACTTTTTGTAAGTGTTATCTGTGCATTAATCTTCCCGCACAAGACAGTTCCGTGCATTTGGATTGTAGAAAAAATATTGCAGGAAAGATTAATACGGATAGGCACGTAAATGCTAAAATAAACAGGTGGACGATAGGATGGCAAACATCAAGGACGTAGCAAACGGAATAAGAAGACCGTTAATCCATATTATATTGTTGTTATGTTATGTTATGTCATGTTATGCTATGTTATGATATGTTATGTTATGTTATGTTATGTTGTGTTATTTTATGTTATGTTATGTTATGTTATGTTATGTTGTGTTATGTTATGACCATGGTATCGTTATGTTATGTTATGTTATGTTATGTTATGTTATGTTATGTTATGTTATGTTGTGTTATGTTATGTTATGCTACGTTATGTTATTTTATGTTATGCAATGTTATGTTATGTTACGTTATTATTATGTTATGTTATGTTATATTATGTTATATTATGTTATGTTATGTATATGTTATGTTATGTTATGTTATGTTGTTTATGTTACGTTATGTTATGTTATGTTATGTTATGTTATGTTATGTTATCTTATGCTATGTTATGTTATGTTATGTTATGTTATGTTATGTTATGTTATGTTATGTTATATTTATGTTATGTTATCTTATGCTATGTTATGTTATGTTATGTTATGTTATGTTATGTTATGTTATGTTATGTTATGTTATGTTATGTTATGTTATGTTATGTTATGTTATGTTATGTTATTTCATGTTATGTTATGTTATGTTACGTTATTTTATTTTATGTTATGTTATGTTATGTTGTTATGTTATGTTATGTTATGTTATGTTTATGTTATGTTACGTTATTTTAATGTTATGTTATGTTATGTTATGTTATGTTATGTTATGTTATGTCGTGTTGTGTTGTAATTGTTGTACTCGGAGGAATTCAATCTCTAGCTCGAAAAAGAAGATTTTACCGGGAATTCGATGATTAATCCATGTCAAGGCAGTGTGTGCATAACCCGAAGTGCCTCAAGTGTTTTCCTCAAAGTCCTTCGTATGACCTGATTTGCGTGTGAGGATTGACCCAATGGTTTCTGATCGTTTGTTAGGTCAGGAAATGAGGAGTAATATTAAGAACGTAAAATTTCAAAGATTATTCTAGGTGTACTCTACACAAATCGGGTATTGAGCGAATTCTTGTATTCGATTGAAGTGCGGAAGAAACTATCGTTGGCTTGAGACTTTTTGTGACAGAAAGCTGGCAGAAATCAGAAAGGAGGAACAAAACCAAACAGAATTCGTGACCTTTAGCACAATTTTCTAGATAGATTTGAGAAAATGAAGGCGTCGCAGGATGAATAAAACGGGAAGGCGAACTTTCCTGAACAACTTTCATTGACAACCGTGTTTCCAATGAAGGCTATGTAAAGCGGGAGACCCACAAACCATCAGTGAGAAAAAAAATCCGCAGTTTTCGTCTCAGAGTAACTAATGTTCCCAATGAACCGCTTTTTGACTTTTGAAGTTGCGAGAATCTTGAAAGGTTTGGGATCATTTTGTGTATCGCTTTGAGCAGAGTTTCAAATGGTGCAGTGAGAAGGGGCGAATTATGCGTGTAATGTGGTGTTCAGTACAATCACACACAAAGTGCTCCAACGCACGCGCGATTTCGAGTACGGTTCATGCGTCAGTTTTTCCTTTTTTTTTCGCGTGGTATCATCATTTTTCATTATATGTCTTGTCGTTGTTGCGTATTCTGTCAATTCCTTTTTACTACAAGTATAACACCAAACTTTCATTGGCTTCGAATCACTCGAAGATCAGTAACAGCTGCGACGCCAGTGTGGTGCAAATTCAACTACCGGAGTCCTTGCAACGCTCGCAACAAGAAGTGATCTCTAGCGCTGCCAACGTCTGCAAATGTATGACGTGATTCTCAAAAAGTGTTTCATGTGGTTCCAGGATCGAATTCCCATCCAATTCCTCTGACAACGATGCATGGACACAGACATGTTGAACACTTATGGAAGTCTTCATGGTCTTAAATAAGGAACTGGTTCCTCTGTTAGAGTCTGCAAGTATACGAACAATTTGAGGCCTATTTTGCCTTTTTCAAGAGATCGACACTGGTGACAGCGTCCCATGGTCTTCTACTATTTTTTAGTTTAACAAGGACTACATCACCTAATTTCATGAGGAGAACCTAACAACCGTTTCAGTCCTCATCCTACTTCAAGAGGACGCCGTGCAATGCGGTGTAGCCTTTCCTGAAGATATCCAGCACTATGCAATGTTTACGTGAACGATGTTTTGTCGCCAAAACACAACTGTAGACGTTTCCTTGCAGTCCTTCATCATTATGGAAACCTGCGAAAGTGAAGGAATTGTCACGTCATTTCCTCGGTGTCACAGAGTACAGCGTGGCCACAAAAAACGTAGGAATTTTCTCCATGCAGGGGTTTCAATGTCAAGCGAAGCACATACACATGTTTCCGAATGAACCGGGATCCATTTTAAACCAGGGTAAACGATAAGAACGGTTTATGAGTCCTCTAAATGTGAATCCGGCTCTTTCTATCCACCAGCTTATGATGGTCTACCGCCACCACGCGACGAATTCGTAATCTATGCGATTGTCCTGGAAAACAAAAATTGAATGCCCAATTCCAGCCTCTGTAAACACAAACTCCTAACAGGGGAGCTACTAGGTTGATGCAAAAGTTTCTGGACTTCTCACGGCTTTGAATAAGAAAACATTTATTTCAAAAACAAACAACGCTCACCCAACAAAGAAATTTCCTTCACATTCAAGGATCCTTTGCCACCGATTGGGCAGGTCATGAATTCCCGAATGGTAGAACTCTGGCTGTTTCGAGTCGAAGTATTCTTCTAAGGCCATTTTGACTTCGTCATCGTTAGTGAACTGTGTTCCATCCGGGAAGAGCTGCATCGAGCGAAACAGATAGTAGTCGGAAGGGGCAATATTTGGGCTATATGGAGGGTGAGGAAAAATATTTCAGCCCAGGTCCAACAGTTTCTGTCGGAATATCCGAGATACGTGTGGCCGAGCATTGTCGTAAAGAAGGTGAACAGTGTTTATCCCATGGCGAATAAAGCGTATCGCCTCGGCCAAACGTACCAGCTGTAAGCGGTCATTGTGGTGTTATGTGGTAGCAGCTCCCAGTGAATTGGTCCACGAATATCCCACCAAACGCAGAGCATCAGCTCCCGCTGGTGCCTTTCCGGCTTCGGCGTGGTCCGCGCTACTTGCTCAACGACTGTCCACGTCCTTTTATGCAATATGTTGACGTACAGACGTCACTTTTTGTCTCCTGTGACAATGCCTCCGAGCTAAGCTAAAGTGCGCTTTCTAAAGAGCAGTTCAGTGCATGTCTCAATACGGCGAATTTTGTACATAGCTCACGCTCAAAGAGTGGGGGACTCATACGTTGAGCTTGGAAACCTTTCCATTTGCAGCCAAGTGACGAACGACAGTTGACTGAGCGCAGCCAAGTCTGCTGCTGATCTCCCGTGTGGTTTGGCTCCATCGCCTTTAACCTCCTCGCGCAGCTCGCCGTTGTTGAGCTTCAATGGCCTTCCTGATCGCTTGTTGTCTTCGACCTCTTACTGCCCAACTCTGAACGTGCTGAACCAATCGTGTACTGCAGTTTTGGAAACAACACCCTCGCCGAACGACTGCGGCGATAGGAATCCTAAGGTTTCCTCCCAGATTGGTAGTCGTAAAGAAGGCAGGTGCGAATTCGGGTGGGTGACATCGTTGGAAAACTTGGCATGTCGACGATTAGGCCGAAGGAATGAACAAGCTTGTCGGTTTTAAATATGAGCACTGACATGCTCTCCATATATACGAAGAATGAAACCGGAAAATTTTCTTACTTTGAAGGTAGCTCAAAAACTCTCGAAATGCTCTAAAAACTCCGATAACTTTCGCATCAACCTATTATGAAACATGTATACCAGGGCTATCACTCATGATAGAGAATAACATGTCTGTTGAAACTTCAGAATTCCAAATTCGCTTAATTCTAAAATTCCAGTCTTCTTGTGTCGATCGGTGCATAATTCAATTGTTTTATAAACTGAACCAGCTCTCGATTGATAGAAGGAAGAGAAGGAGAGTAAATAGAAGATTCCGGTATCAAAAACGTTCTCTACATTTTAGGACGAAAGTTTGGGTCAGGTCTTGTTCTAGAGTAGCATGAATATCTGTCAGATAGAAGAAGTATCAATTTTTCGAATGGCTTATTACACTAAATCGATTGACGGAAAAGCAAAAATTTGTGTACTCGCATTTGGTGCAGGACTTTCAAAACAGCGTAGTGCTTTTTGTATGGTCCGCATCAGGTCTGTGCGTTATAACGTTAACTTGATAACGCACTAAAGAGTTACGCGTTTTTTTTTTCAAAAATTAACTATTTAGGCTCAATGAAATAGTCTTCAAATCCAGTTATTTTAGCCCGCTAATAGTAGTGAAATTATGGCAGTAATTGGTACAAGACCTCCGACAATCATGTGATTGGTACGAGACCTCCAACACCTCAATAATCCAACATGGTCCCACTTCGGTTTGCCTAATAAACTTTGTTTGCCCATATTGACTCTTGATTTCTCAGTTGAGAAATAGAGCTTCCCCCTCTATTTGAACCCTTCTCTCTTATAGAATACCCCTTTTGGTAGAGGTTGAAAATAGTACATCAGTGTGTTCAATAGCAGGAATTACGGTATATAGCCTAGCTTCCTCATTTTGAACCGGTCGAAGTGAGTTTTATCGAGCTTTTCATACCAAAATCTCTTCTTTATTGTTATTTTTTGCTATGACCGACCGCTCCGCTGCCTCCTTCGCCCGGACACATCCGAGCGAGCCAGGCTTTACATGCGACCCATACCCTGTGCTGTGTATATGTGCGAGATTAGCTATCGATCTAATGATTCCGCACCAAATCGCTAAGCGCGGCTTCCTAATTGAATGACATGGACGATATAAGAACCATGCTGCAGTAACAGAAGGTAGTAAACGAGAAAAGATTTTCGTGAGAAATCTGTGATGGGAGCACAAAAAATTGCAGCATGCGTAGCGAGTGCGCTCGAATTCCTGGTCTGCAATATTGCGGCACCGTACAATCACGATCACGTGACAATCCGTCACCATCTCCATGCTGCAAGTTTCTCAATGATCACATTACCTTTCGCTACATTTTTTTGCAGAAAACCCTAGTTTCGTTTTTATTCTGAGTTCTGCCTCCAAGGAAGCGACAACATCGTGAAAGCGATCGCATCGGAATTGTTACGCGGAACTTACGTCCGGTGCAACACATTTTACGCGTGTCTCGCTTTTTTCCATTGATTCACTGCGACTTTTCTCTCCTTGTTTTTGCATTTTTTCATGCTTTGTAGCGCCTTATTGCGAATTTCATCCAATTTCGGCGCTGGCAGAGAGAGGAAAGAGTTCTCTGCTCGACCAGTTTGTCACGAGTTTGGGACAAAGTGTTTCACGACTTCTACGTCCAGAACCTCTAGCGTAGAAGCATTCTGATTCGATAAAAAAATTTACTTCCATATTTCAGACTTTTAGAGCTATTCCAATGTGAGTTCTAATAAACGTCGTACATTCGCAACAGTACATTTGACTCAACCTCTAGTTCGTACATAGTAAACATGCGACAGGCCGACCTGTCTCAGAGCTGATTGAAGCGTCACGTGTCTGATGCGCTAACAACAATTTTAAGTCTGATTTTGCAATGTCGGGGAATGTATGCCTTTTGTGGAAGCCGAATAACCTCACACCATTCGCAACCTACCTTTATCCTTACCAAAAAAAGCAAAAAGGTTGAGTAGTGGCAAACCAGGTCGGACATCTTACAGAAACGGAAAATCGTTGAATAATGGGGAACCTTTTTCGACATCTTGACAACATTGGGTGTTTGGGTGAAAAAGCAGTAGGCGAGTTTCCAGACCCATTCCGATGAAGCTTACGATCCTTAGAAGTGGTTTTTGACCCCAGTGGTGGCCAGTTCGCGACCACGTTCCCACGCTTTCTCTCTTTCTTGAACGCTTCAACGCTTTATCAATATTGGGTGTGACTCTACAGCGACGCACCCCTTCGGCAACATGCATCGAGAGAGCTTTGAGTAATGTGACGTAACTTGAGCGCAAAGTGCAAAAACCAGGTGACGTTTAGGGTACCTATGACGACAGAAACGTTTTTTTGGTGGTCTTGGTTATGCTTACTGTGGTTTTCGTGGACAATAGCGTGAACTTACTAGGGATTACATTACATTTCCCAAGGACTCTTACAAACCATGTTTTGATAGGTGTAGGTATGGAACACAGTTTTGATAGTCCGTTTCCCAAATCTCCTAAATGCCTCAGAGATTTACAGGAGATTTTCAAAAGTGGTCAGTTCCATAGCTTTGCGAAGAGAAAAGGGGTGCACGATAGGCAATTTTTCGGGCGTTCAAAAAATTTTCTCGGTTTGAGCTTTAAACCTTTTTACTGGGGTTGTGTTGGCTGCTGATTACGAATCTGAGGCCCATTTGTCAATAATGAAAAAACCGTTTGATTTGGTGGGAAGCCTGAAAATGGGGGAAAATTTGCTGGCCAAACGCGACTTATGACGATTTCAAGGATGCTGCGATTAAATCGTCTCAAAAGTGCTACATATGGGATATTTGGGCTGCCTAACACAAATCTATGGTCGGTTTATCGATTTTCCTTGGATTACAGAATGCAACGGTGGGTATACGACAGCTCAGTCAAAGTCTCAGGTTTGCCTCAAAATTTTGCTGTGGGTGTTATTTGGGACGCTGAACACGAAATTGAGGTCATCTTTCTATTTTCAAAAATTTTAGGGTAAGTTAAAAGGCATTACGCTTACCGTAACCTACAGTAACCCTAAGTCTGGCGACAAATAGACCCCAGATTCTGTTTCAGCGCCCTAAATAACCCTCAGTTGGAAGCTTTGAGCCGATTTCGAAATTTGTTTGGACACACCAAAAACTCTGCTGGGTACCTTTATCTTTCTGTGAAGCAATTAAAAATGTTATTTTTTTCGGATCCTCGCAGCCAGACTAGGGCATTTTAAGCTAGAGTAATTTATGTACAGTCACATACCTACAGCAAACGACAACACTGGTTTCCAAATCGCCGCTGGGTTGGTGAAGCAGTCCCTAGTTACCAGGTTGTTCAATAAGTTTTGTCGTTCGATAAGAAAAACACAATTTTATGATTCAAAAAAAATTTATTGTTCAGTATAATTTACCTGCCCTGAACATTAATACAGTTAGAAAAAAAATAGAATAAAAAAATTCAGAAAGAAAGTCTCATCCATAGTGATGAAGCGACGCACAAAATCCACCTTATCCTTTTTAAAACGCTCCAAGTGTTGCTGAGAGAGTCGCGTTCGAGTGTGTTTTGTTCCATTGTTAGCGAATGGGGCACCCATTGTGCACACTGCGTAATAAGATGTGTAGAGCCTCTAGTAAATCTCTCTCAGTCAATCGACGATCTTTCAAAACCATATCCTGTGTTTTGGCTATGATTTCTAGTGTTGATGCGCTTTTTCGACGTCCTTCACGTGGATCGTCTTCAAGGCTTGTACGACCACGTTTAAATTCAGCAACCCATCTTTCTACTACTGTTCTAATTGTAGGTGAACAATCATTATACACTTTGAACATTCGTTCGTGAATTTCTTTTGGTGCTACACCTTCCGAAAATAAGAATTTTATCACTGCATGATATTCAATTTTCTTCATCGCAGTGATACGGCGACACTAAATGGCTTGCAAACAAAGAATGAATTGAAAGATTGAAATGAAACTTCACACGCGTTCATATGAAGCGTGTACCAACAAAACAAGAAAAATGTTCTAGCAGTAACGCCCTCTCTTATCGAAAGACAAAACTAATCGAACAACCTGGTAGGTGCTGAATAAAAGAATGGTCTTTAGATGAGTTGACATCCCCTATCTTCAACCAATAATCCATACACGATACCTTACAGGACGAGGGATTCTCTCATAAACAATCGGTAACATAGCATCACAAAGTTTGAGTCATCGTGTGTAAAATGAGAAAAAAGAATCATTAAGCCTCTCTCTAGCAACATGAAACAACAAATAAAAATTCTATTGCCTTTTCACACGAAACAAGGACATCCTCGTCTCCCTGCACTCTGCTGAAGAAGAAAAAAATTGATGAGTTCGTCAAGACTGTAAACCCCCTGAACGCATGCAGCAAAAGATGAGGTCAGGTTGACTGTAACCTTGGAGAGCTAGATTAGCAGAAATGGAAGGCAGGGTTTGCGACCAGAATGATTCTTAGGTTTTTTTTAGCCAAAGTTTAAACATTCATTGAAAGACGAAGAACGAATAAAACTGCATAAAATGCCCCAAACTCGTCAGAATTCAAAAGTTTATTATTTGCACAATATTCTCACTGAAGTGTGGAACTTTTTCTTTCCAGAGTCCTCCATGTTTAGAACTCAAAATCGTAATATCCTTTTCACCGGTGAGGCTGCTTCCCTACTCCCTAGTCTGTTCAGAGTTTCGGCCGTTTACCTCCGGAGAAAGATGGTGTGTGATTGGGACACACCGCTCTTCATTTCTTTCATACCCTAACCTGTATCAATTGGGTATCATCAATTTTCTTTACCATGAGAATTTTGGGCTGCTGGCAATTTATAACCGTCTTAAAAATTCAACTGTCTTGTTAAGCGGGCTTGTCGAGGTGGCTAGTCTGACATGATATATTGCCCAGTGATCCTTAATTCTTAGATATCTAAGTAACTCCTATATGACCATTTGTTATAGAGCTCCTTAGTGAAGAATGCTACTGGAGACAAGAGTTGGCTTCTCTGTAAGCTGTCTGGAAATTTGCGTACACTCATAGTCCCATATTGATTCAAAAAGCCAATTTCAGGCGACCCGCCAGCAGAAAACTTGAGGTCGGTCAGTCGTGATTAGACCTCATAGACATGTTTCTGCTCGGTCCTTTTGCATTTTTTTCTTTTTTTTTGCCATTAAGGCTTGTTAGTTACCACAGCCTATCAAGATTCTACCCCAAAGTTTATCATTAAACAAGGTCCTAATTGTGTAGATTCCTATACATGCATTTGTACATGTATTTGAATCATGTTTAGGTCTTTATTTTTCTCGCCGCAGTTTTTTGTATAGTTCAGTTCCGCGATCGCGTTCAGTCCTCATTGTCACAATCGTAGAAGCGAAGCGGTTGTTTTAAAAAAAATCAACTCTGAAAATGAAGAAGTCATTCTCAAAACAACCGCATCGCTTCTACGATTGTGATAATGAGACTTTGCGGACTGAACGCGATTGCGGAACAAGATCATATGTTGTTTCACGAGTTTTTGAGAAATATATTAGTTGTGTTTGTTGATGATTCAGAGTTCTTTTCACTGGGGCTACTTGTCTTTGATTGTCGCTGTAAATCATGGTAATAAATATGATGCCAGGTGTCGGGCATTCATCTCTTCATTACTGTGTATTTGAAAAATTTGCTCTGAAACAAGAGCAAAGAACAGTTAATGTTTCAAGTTTCATTCGTGTCTACTTGTTATATGTGGCTACTCAATGTATCTGCGAGAAACCGCGGGGCGTAGAAAAAATCCGGTTTCGCTCCATTTGAAAGGTCAGTCGCGTTTCGATATAAAAGGTAGCCCGCTAACAAAGACTAGCATTCTCCGTCATGAGACTAGTACTACTTCTGCCGGCCCTTGTGGCACTCGTCTGCTCCAAAGCCAGTGAGTTTTACGGTTGACTAGTTTTTATGTCAGGCTTACATAAAGCCTTTCTCCCTCATTTTGAGCCGGTCGAATCAAGGCTTGTGGGGCTCATCATGTCGAAATCTCCTCACTGTAACATTTTGCCATGAGCGACCGCTCCGCTGCTTGCTTCGACCGAGCTCAACTAGATAGGCTCTACGTATCTCATTCCGTAGTTCATGATTGGTTTTTCAGTTCACAAAAGAAATGCCTATGGAGACGAACAGGTTACTCCAGCTCCAGCAGCTCCCGAGGCCCCAGCTGCCTATGCTCCACCAGAGCAGCCACCAGTCCCAGTTGAGCAATCGGCTCCAGCTCCAGACTGTGCTCCGGCCCCAGCTCCTGCTCAACCCTCTGGATACAGGGCGAAACGAAACTCATATGGAGATGAACAGGTAACTCCAGCTCCAGCAGCGCCTGAGGCCCCAGCCGCCTATGCTCCACCTGAGCAGCCACCAGTCCCCGTTGAGCAACCTGCGCCAGCCCCAGACTGTGCTCCAGTCCCTGCTCCTGCTCAGCCCTCTGGATACAGAGCCAAACGTAACTCTTACGGAGATGAACAAGTGACACCCGCTCCAGTTGTTGAAGCCCCAGTTGCTGCTGCTCCAGTTGAGCAAGCTCCAGTTCCCGTCGAACAGCCAGCTCCTGCTCCAGAATGCAATCCAGCGCCAGCCCCCGCTCAACAGCCCTCTGGATACAGAGCTAAGCGTAACTCTTACGGAGATGAACAAGTGACCCCCGCTCCAGCTGTTGAAGCTCCAGTTGCTGCTGCTCCCGTTGAGCAAGCTCCAGTCCCAGTCGAACAGCCAGCTCCTGCACCGGACTGCGCCCCAGTCCCAGCCCCCGCTCAGCAGCCATCTGGATACAGGGCTAAGCGCAACTCTTATGGAGACGAACAGGTGACTCCCGCTCCGGCAGCACAGGTTCCTGCAGCATACGCTGCACCAGAGCAGCCACCAGTCCCCGTTGAGCAACCTGCTCCAGCTCCAGACTGCGCTCCAGCCCCTGCTCCTGCCCAGCCTTCTGGATACAGAGCTAAGCGTAACTCTTATGGAGACGAACAGGTGACGCCGGCCCCAGCTGCTGAAGCCCCAGTTGCTGCGGCGCCTGTTGAGCAAGCTCCAGTTCCCGTCGAACAGCCAGCTCCGGCTCCAGAATGCAATCCAGCTCCGGCCCCCGCTCAACAGCCATCTGGATACAGGGCTAAGCGTAACTCCTACGGAGACGAGCAAGTGACCCCCGCTCCAGCTGTTGAAGCTCCAGTTGCTGCTGCTCCCGTTGAGCAAGCTCCAGTTCCCGTCGAGCAGCCAGCCCCTGCACCAGACTGCGCTCCAGCTCCAGCTCCAGCTCAGCCATCCGGATACAGGGCTAAGCGTAACTCTTACGGAGACGAACAAGTGACTCCCGCTCCAGCTGTCGAAGCCCCTGTTGCTGATGCTCCCGCCGAGCAAGCCCCAGTCCCCGTCGAGCAGCCAGCTCCTGCTCCAGCGTGCGCTCCAGTGCCAGTTCCTGCCCAACAACCCTCTGGATATTGATAGTGTCGACGATTCTCAGCTTTGATCTTCAGTCATTCCATGCGTGTCTATAGAAAATTTTAATAAAAATTTATAACTTACAGACAGAGACGAGTATCATCAGAAAAGTGTAGAGAGAAGAGAAAAAAGAAAAAAACAGCGCTGGAATGATCACGTGTGAAAGTTCACGGTGGCAAAAAAATGTGGTCAAATTCGGTGTAAAGTCGCCACTCGAGTTCACAGTGACATGAATCGTGTTAGAGTCCCGCGCCACAGACCAGCTAGAATGCAACACATGCATAGCAAAAGCGACAGACGGCAGACACAAAAAGGTGTAGATTCTAGTAAGTCTTGAAACTCACAATTCTCTTTCTAACTCACTCAGAGAGAAAGACTGCTTAATGCTTTCTAACGAATGGGCCACAAAAGATATCTCATCGCAACTCTGTGTACCTTGATCAATTGTGCTATGGCAACATCTGTCTTGTTTTGATATCAGGCAGGATGACAAATGGCCTTGTCGGGTAAAAAAATTATTGAAATCAGAAGTTCTTTTGAGAGGTTTTTCGGCACATAACGTTTTATGGCTATTGAATGACCTCTCAGTAATGATTTTTTCTGCTTCCGTCAGAGGCCCAGGTGCCACACTGATCGATTCTTCTGAAGTCGATGATCACGAAAACCTTCAAATCCGAGATTATCTGTTTGAAAACGTGGAAAATGCTTGCATTATGATCGGATAGAACTGAAATGACGAAAAATGGGGAGAACGCACTAAAAAAATTTAGCCTATTTGTCATGTTTAGCCTGATGAATGGACAAGGCGCGGCCATTTGCGCCCGGTCGAGAGGCGTTCGCGACACCACCGGCTGGCTGGGTTTCGACCACGCACGACGATCTACCGCCGCAGTACTGTCTGTTTACTAGACTGAAGTATCGAACTAGGGACTTTTACCCGAACCGCTACAAACTGAAAAACCACGTTCTCGTTGCTGTACGTCTGTGACAGTACATAAACGACCTGTGCTTGAAATTCCCTAAATGCCTCCGGGGACTTCAAAAAAAGGGCATTTTCATTGCTTCACGAAAAGGTACCCATCAGGAGATTTTTGGGGTGTTCAGAGAAAATTTTCCGCATTTATTTATTTATTTATTTAGGTACGCCGTATAAGACATACGCTTAAAAGGGAAAGAACTCGAATCAATAAACATGAGCTCAGATACGCAAAAAACGCATATGATTTCAGTAAGAGTTTGGCCATTCCCCGCTTCAATGTTATCATTTAACTGGAAGTGAGTGTGGTTTTACTGACACGAAGATACGCTGAACCCGCTCTTACTGTGAAGAATTTGCATCTAATTGTGGTTTTCGGCCTCGCAAATGATATCTTCCTTTCCCCACCTCGTTTCTTGAGAGGACTATACTGAAGAAGTGCAAAAATTTAGCACCAGACATCCCGTTCAGAAGCTTGTGCACCATACAAATGTCAAACAATTCAAGCCGTGACTCGAGGTTCGCTATGTTGAAATATTGGTTCCGAATCCTGGCATTTGGAATTTTAGAGTACAGAAACCCTCCACGCCGTATCAATATCTTTCTGGTAAAGTTGTTCTGCACCTTCTCTAGAAGAGTGATGTCTTTTTTTCTTGTACGGAGAGAAGACAACCGTACCATTTTCAACAAGCGGGCGAACGTAAACCTTGTACACTCTCAAAAGGACGCTACTCGCTACTGTATTGAGAGCCTTAAAAATCTGATAGGTACGATTGTGAGCCTTTTTGCACAACTCTTTGTAATGAGAATTGAAATCTAGCTTCTCATCATACAAGAAACCGAGATCCTTGATTTGGCTGACTCTCTCAATACCGTGGGCGTCTATATTATACGAAGTGGGCAGCATGGAAGAACCAATACGCATCCAGAAAGACTTTCCGGGAGAAATCGGAATCTGCCATGTCGTTGACCATGCTTGTAGACGATCGATAGCTGTTTGCAAGCGCTCTGTATCAAGAAGGGTAGAGACCTCCCTGTAAATTTTTAGGTCGTCGGCATATTGTCTACAAACGACCCCATTTTTGTGCAAAATACTACCCAAATCAGCAGAAAAAATGTAAAAGAGTATCGGCGACAGTACAACTCCTTGTGGCACTCCACTTTTGACCTCAAAAACATTTGACAAAGTCGAATTTATGCGAACTTGAAACGTTCTTCCAGTCAAAAACTCTGATCCATTTCCATACATTTTCATGGAAACCGAGCTTTTCCAGTACGTGAATGAGCTTTTTGTGGCTAACTTTATCGAATGCATTAGCAAAATCTACATAAATCACGTCAACACTTTTTCTGGTATCTAAAGCTAATGTCCAATCTTCAAGAGTCTCCAGCATATTTGTCGTAACTGATTTCCCACCAACAACTGATTCGGCCCAAAACTTTCGATTGGGCGTTATTTAGGGCGCTGAACGCGAATCTGAGGTCTATTTGTCGCCAGACTTGTGTTACTGCATGCTACGGTAGGAATTATGCCGTTACTTTTCTTAATATTTCGAAAATAAAAAAATGAACTTTAAATTCGTGTTCGGCGTCACAAATAACATATACAGAGTAATTTTGAGTGAAATCTCAGACTTCGACAAAGCTACCGTATACCGTAATCCAAGGAAACTCGATAAACCGAGCACAGATTTATGTTAGGCAGCCCGACTAACCCCTACGCAAATGTTTTAAGACGATTTCATCGTAGCATTCTCGAAATCGCTGAAACTCGCGTTTGGCTGCCCCCATTTTGAGCTTTGGACCGAATCAAACAGAAATTTTCTAAGATATTGACAAGTGGGCCTCAAGTTCGTTATCAGCAACCAAAACAACCCGTAGAAAAAAAGTTTTGGGCTCAACCCGAAACAGCGCCTTTTTTGAGCGCCCTAGAATCTGCCACTCGTGTACCCCTTTCCTCCTCGCAAAGGTATGAAAATGATCACTATGGAAATCTCCTGTAAATCTCTTAGGCATCTAGGGAATTCGGAAAACGGATTATTAATGCTGTGTCCCATACCTAAAGCTATCGAAACGTGATGTCATAAAAGACCTCGTCAAACGTGTGGTAAGTAATTAGGGAGACTACATAAATTGCTGCAGTCATACTTCGCACCAGTACCCTCCCTAGGGATTGCTTATACCTTCCCGCGAGGTTTTAGACAACCGGGTTTGATAGTCTTAGACGTGTGATAGGACATAGATATCTCGACCTCGAAAATTTCCTAAGGCGTCGGGAAGTTATGTAGAAAAGAAGTCATTTTCATAGTCTTGCGGACAAGTAAGAGGGAGTGGGTAAATAGGAATTTTTAGTGCGTTCGGAAGTTTGCTTCCCAAATTGGATAAAAAATTACTGTGGCTCAATTGTTGTGTATGACACGAGTTCGGGGTCCTTTTGTCGATAATCTGAGATTTACTGTAGCTTACGGTGGGTATACAGTGCGTTCAGAAATGATAGGTTCACCCTTGAAAACCAACGTTTTCAAAGCGCTTCACAGTTTGGCGATCCACACTGTTTACCATTGAATTTAGCAGTGCAAAGAACCTGTGCTTACTCAATCTTTCGAATACTCCACAATTTTGAACATTTTTAAGGTAAATTTTTGTGTTTTTCACCGTTCAGAAATGATAGGCTCACCCTGCGAAAACAATTATGTATTGAGCAAAACGTGAACAAACAATAAAATCCATTAAGATTAAATTTTTTTCTCGTCGGAGAAAATAACCTGAACAATTTAAGCTCATTTTTCAGGTTTTATGGGCTTATGGGAGATCGCCCTACCTTTGCCCAGTTGGTTGCCATGTTCTTTCTTGCGAATTCCAGACGAGCTTCTTTATGATTGGCGGACATTGACGAGGCCTTCTTCATAGCTTGGCGGACGATGTTTTCATTGCCGTTTAAGGTGTTCCAGACAGTTGTTTTCGAAACATCAAGCAAAAATGCAGACCTGACTCAATTCAGCGACAGTGTGCTGTTGGAAAATAGGCGACTGATCCTTCGGGCATCCTGACTGGTGACCTTCTTAGGGCGTCCGGTAGATTTCGCCTTTCCATAAAAAGCCGAATCTCTTAGAAACTTCCCAACACAGTGTTGCGAACGTCCGATTTGGGCTTTGCTGACTCAGTCCAACAGAGGAGAGGGCACGAATCTGGGCTTGTTCAGGATTAGTAAGAGCAGTACCACGTCCCATACTAGCAACAACGATGTACGATGTACCCTCGTCAATGATATGTAATGGGCTTGTAACGGGAAAATTTTCGAAGTATGAAATTTGAATTTTACAGGGTGAGCCTATCATTTCTGAACGGTGACAAATCCGAAAATTTGTCTTAAAACTGTTTAAAATCGTGGAGTATTTATAAGATTGAATACAGGTTTTTCGCACTGCTGATAAAAATAGTGAACAGTATGGATCGCCAAACTGTGAAGCGTTTTGAAAACGTCGGTTTTCAAGGGTGAGCCTAGCATTTCTGAACGCACTGTACATATCGCCAATAAAGGCAATGGTGGCGGCACCCTTTTCTCGATTTAGAGTAGTAGGACCCACAGGAGAAAATTGCAAAAAAAACCTATTTTGGGTGAAATTATCACTCTTAACTTTCAGTTTTCTTGATGGTGGACGAGTTCGCTCCTCAGACAGTTGTAGTTTGGTAAACCGGCACAATAGCGTTAGTACCCCGGCACAAAGGGATTAGCAGCACCCGTACTGTAGCTACTGGTAACAGCAGGATATGCTGCCAACGGCCAGGAGCTCCTGCTGTTTAAGCTGGAGTACTAACGCTTTATTTATCGTGGCTCGCGTGCTATTGCCAGCCCCTCTCTTCTAGTGTCTGCTAACACTCTCCTCCATTGAATTGTCTAATACGAATGAAAATTGCAGCATTCTCTTGTACGACGGCGGTGGGTATATAAAGCGGCCAGCTTTGCTGAGGGGGCAGTTGGCCGTTTGAGGCCGGTCCTAGAAAGTGACCTTGTGTAACTTTCTCGGAAGTTAATTTTGAACCCTGAAGGGATCATCCCCATGCCCCATCTGGAGAGCAGCCTCCTTGTTGTGAACCGTGGCGAAGATGATGTCCTTGTTGCGGACCGCGGCGAGGTTGGCCTCCTTGCTGCTGGCCGTGACAAGGATCATACCCAACTTCAGTAAAGAGGGTGGTAGTCCAAATTCTTTCTCCGTTCGCAGAACAGGCTGTCGATAATGAGGAGTAGTGAGCCAACATACGTTGGCAGAATTTGTTGCCGTTGCCAGCAGCTCCTGCTCGCAACAAGCGTTAAAACCACATGTTTGCCCTGCAGTACTAACACTGTTGTGCAGACGTACTATGCCCCAAATGCCTGAGTCCACATCTGCAACAATGATCTCTAGCATTAGGTACGTCAGCTGGCTCGAAACCGACATTTAATTGATCACATTTGCCTTCAAACTTTCCTGCTCAAAAATTTCTGTCTTCATGTAGTAAGAGGTTGATTAAAGTGCTTGTTTCACTGTCGAACTGATTTAATTACGTAAATTTTCATTTATTTCTTGCTCTGAATGTCGATAAATTTTGCTTTCTGGGGACTGCTATCTTTTTGTGCGGAGCTGTACACATGTGCACGGATCGGCAACTTGGGAACCTAATAACTCTATTTAGAGACCGTTTTTCGCCACCTAAGCCTCGCGGTATTTCAGCTGTTGGCGAACTAAGCTTATTTCTATGTCAGGCAATGGGGCGGACTCATCACGCACAAAAATTGTGGAATAGTACTTACGCGCCCAGGAATCGTTTCAACCGCGAGCGAAAATCCTAGTAGAACTGATCGTGAACAAATTGTGTTTGCTCGATATCTTCGCGCTGAGTGTCCGACAGAAGTGCGGGCCTATCGCGCGCATCTACTGGTAAGCAGAACTTACCGCGGCCATAAATGGTTTCTATCGCGTACAACAATGTAATTAGGACTGATCGCAAACGACCTGCATCGTATTCCGGCTGATCGCGAGCAACGGTGCATGTCGGACTGACCGCGACGGACCTCGCCTCGACTACGACGCACTGTTCTGTGTGGTAAAACGATATCTTCGCCGATTCAATTACCCAAAATTGAAGTACATTTAGTATCTCCTTGGTTGCTCTAGCGAGACTACATTCTGTCTCTACAAGATAGAGAACATAACGCCCGCAGGTGTTTAAAGGCAGTGTTCACGATGAAAAAAGTGTTTGAAATTCTACTAGGAATGGGTAGTGGAGGGACACTCTGTAACGTTAACGTCGAAAGAACACATGAAAACGAGCCAGGAAGAGCCTCAAAAGAGCCCGAAGTTGCCACATTGAGCGCAAGGCAAACCCTAAAAGAGCTTTGCCCGCCCACCAACGTGAACGAATGAAAGCTTGAAATCGTGAGATGAGCGATGGTTTCCGAATAATGACCCCGTTCTTCCCTTCACTCCCGACTTCTCTCTTCACTCAGGTCAGCTCGCATACATCGGCTGTAAATGAAAGAAGTTACAAGCCTCGGACAACTCGTCCACCATGCTTCCTTAGCTCAATAATTGAGCAACCATAACTTCGTTCCTAGGGAGTCCTGTGCGATTTCAGATACATCATTTTAATCAGCGTGAGACCGTTTTCAAGATAGGCTAAAAAACAGAAAAACGATTTTCTTCGTGAACACTGCCTTTAACTGTGGTCCTAGGCTCCGCGTAGTTGTACTGTAATTAATAACTAAGTTATACAGATTCTTTAGCGGTCGGTCATTTTTTGGGCAGGTATGCTGATCGCGAGCCCATTTAGAGCTGACCGCGCGCAGAAGCAGCGGGCTGATCGCCGTTGACCCCGCGCTCGTTCCTATTCGGCGTCGCGATAAGTCCGCCCTACTGTCTGATTATGGTGTTCTCAACAACTGTTCACATCGCGACCACTGCCTTAATGCTTTCCCTAAACCGTAGCAGAAGGTGTAGACAATTGATTTATTGTTGCTAGAACATCTCAACCATAGTAGGTATCGAAGCCACCTTCCGAGAAATAGGGATCTATCGGCTCGATATATGGTCTTGACGAACCAATTCCCATCACAGATACCATCTGTAAATTACTTTTGGTGCTCATCGAGGAAGATGAAGAAATAACTGTGTGCGATTCCACTTCGGTGACATTCCAAAGGGCCAATGACCCATGCCGAAAATTTCATTTCTTGCTGTCTTCTGTGGTGAAAGTTTCTGGAATGATAGAAATGAGGATATGAGTGCCGCGTTGTAAATGGGCGTGATTTTGGTTGTTCATTCGACGCAGAAAATCGACGCAGAAAAACAGAAAAACGATATCGAGGTTGGACTGTGCCTTTAAGTTGACATATCTGGCTACGACTACTGTACGTGCACCCAGTTCTTCCACATTCATCCTCGTAGAGTTTGGACGGTGTGAGCAGTTGCTTGAGGTTGAGCGGTGGACGAAACACAAGTTTTACAGGAAGGGATGAGTTCTTGACGACAACATTCACTGCTCTAGACACTCTATCATTCACGAATGGTAGGATCATTGGTATACCATCCCGCGAAGAATGCGGTCTTCACGTCTGGGGATTTTTGATGGTGTATCCATTCTCCCCCAAAATGTTTGCCACTATCAACTCGGTGTTTTCGCATCTATGATTACAGATCCTAACTTTTGTGACGATAAGGTTGTGTACGACATTTGCCTTGACGTACAGTCGGTGACAACTCCTCGCGTGTACTAAGATGGTACGTAAAGCCGGCTCTCTGTACCACGTCAGCTGTGCGCTTAATTGATTAAGCGTCACTATCGTATTTAGAAATGGAAGAGACCCATCATCGTCCGGTTGTTCAACGGTGAACTTTATGTGGTGATCCTGTGAATTTAGTAGGCGAAGGGTGTCATCAAGGTCAACTGAAGAGCTATCGATTATGAAGACATCGTCAATGTAGCGCCTATGAAATAGTATTCCAGGTGTTACTGCTCTTCTTTCTATGCGATCCAGATAGACAACCACGAGTAATGGTGCTACTCTGAATCCCATGGCTAGTGCTCGTACTGCGCATAGTATCGTTCATTGAATCGGAAGATATTACATTTCAGAGTTGCTATCAGGAGGTCTCTCATATCCGTTACGTTAAGTCCGACTGTGCATACTTCGCTCTCGTGCTGCCTGGGTCAAGGCCAGACCGAGACTGATGGGCTCAACTCGGTGCGGCTCAGCCCGGCCGAGTGCCCAACTCGGGAATGTACCGCGGTCAAATTCCCGGCATTCTAAAAAATAAGATCTATTTCTGAAAGTTGGGCTCCGCAGAAAAGGTCAAGGATTTGGCATTGCTCTAAAATGTAGTGAAATTGTTTCATTAGATTTGGCTATCGAACAGATTTTCTAAATGTAGTGAAATAGTTGAATCGATTTGGCTGTTGTTGGTATATGAAGATAACATAATCATTAAATGTAGTGAAATTGTTGCAAACGGATTTGGCAGGAGCTCTATGAATTATCACAGTCAAATCACGCGTCAGAAGGTCCTCTGGCGAGCGAATGAAGACAAAAAGAAAAATAATAAACCTCAGTCAACAATGCTGAACGAAACGTGGCCTTATGGGCTAGAAATAAGGTTCTCGAATGTTATTCTGCCTTTTCAGTGTAGCTCCCACTTAGGTACTAGACCTTCCCTCTTCCCTCACTGATTAGATAAAAATCACGAAAACGAAATGTAACACAATTTATTAGCTACTGACGCTATGTCTTCGTGTCCTCAACGCTTTCACGATTCACATTGTATGGAAACGTTTTTGCTGCTAGACTTATTCTTGTTCTCATTTGGTTCAATATGCGCTCCAAGAAAAACCCCTTCTGACGCGTGATTTGACTGTGATAATTCATAGAGCTCCTGCCAGATCCGTTTGCAACAATTTCACTACATTTAATGATTATGTTATCTTCATATACCAACAACAGCCAAATCGATTCAACTATTTCACTACATTTAGAAAATCTGTTCGATAGCCAAATCTAATGAAACAATTTCACTACATTTTAGAGCAATGCCAAATCCTTGACCTTTTCTGCGGAGCCCAACTTTCAGAAATTTCACAACTTTTTCAAGGGTTTCCCTTCTAAAACATCGTCAATCTCTAAAAGTCAAGTTGTTGTTTTTTTTTCGAAAACATAGTGGTAGAAATGAGGAGACAACCGCTCCGTTGCTAAGACTGCAAGATAATTGTTGCAACGCGGCTTCCTACAAATAGATGCAAGGCATATACTTTTTGAATTTAAAAGTCGAAAAATGAAGAAATGAGCTTCAAAATGACCCAATTGTACAGGTTCTAGGCACTATTCTAGACGGGGGGGGGCACGCACCATTCAAGACAGAAATGAAATGAACGGCTAATTGGTGAGGCTACCAGTCGAAGTATTTCCGCAGAGCTCTAATAAAAACAATGATTGATAGCGCAGTATCAGCCTCTTTTATCAGAGTTTTTCATCATTTCTATGAGTAAATCTTGGGTGGCCCCACCACGTCTAGGATATACCCAGGGTCAGCCGCTCTAGCCAAACTTCACCGGTTCATGCTGATGTGGCTCGTCTGCGCCGGCCCATATGTCTGTTTCGGAAAAGGAACGATAGTTAAAGGCAGTGTTCACGATGAATATTGGACTCGAGTTCGACCCAAAAATGGGATTGTTTTGTCGTGAGGTAACTAATAGTGAAGAAACAGCGAAGAAAAACGTCCAGAATAAGTCAAAATAACGGCTTCTTAATTCAGGGCGTGGACGAGAATCATGGGCCCTGCTGATTCCGTCAAGCGCGCGCTAATCGCGAAATCTGCGCGAATCGGTAATGCTAATTGCGGCAGAGTTGCTTGGCGATTTGCCATCGAAACGCGTGCGGCGCCACAAGCTCGTCCGATCGGGGGCGGACCGGGATAGGTAGGCGCATCGGGAGAGCTTTCAAAGCCGTTTGTATTCATTTCTGGCCAGTTTTCGTTGCCTTCTTAGACCCTATCCTCTACAGCACCTGCCAACTTAGAGTTTCACACCGAGACCTCGAGAACGAGATTTGTCGTGAACACTGCCTTTAAGTGCGCCAGAAGAGGGCTACCGTAATCTTAGGAATAATGTTATTCGGCTCTCGTTAACAAATTGGATGATACAAAATTGACCAATGGTAAAGTATATAAAAAGAAGTGAAGAGCGGTGTGTCTTGATTCACACACCGTCCTGCTCCAGAAGGTCAGCAGTTGCGGATCTGCATGTACTCCAGCGGAGGAAAACATCACCACCGGTAGGGAAGATGAAGCGAATTCGGAGTCAGAACTTAGAAAATTTTAGAGCTAACTCGAGTGAGATTACGGTAGCCCTGTTCTGGCGGACTTAACTATCGTTCTTGTAGATTCGGATGCCTGGCTTGCATACGGTGTCCTGAGCATTAAACTGAGGTCCTGCACACTCCTACTGAGATCCAGCACACATTCCATGAAGTCCTGCTCATCCTTACAGGGGTCTTGCACACGTTTCATGATGTCCTGCACACTCCTACTGATGTTCTGCACACATTCCACGAAGTTCTGCTCATCCTTACAGGGGTCTTGCACACGTTTCATGATGCCCTGCACACTCCTACTAAGGTCCTGCACACATTCCTTGATGTCCTGCACACCCCTATTGGGGTCCTGCACATGTTCTATGATGTCCTGCACAATTTTGCTAAGGTCCTACACACATTCCATGACGTCCTGCTAATCCCTACTGGGGTCCTGCACACGCTTCATGATGTCCTGCACACTCCTACTGATGTCCTGCACACATTCCATGAAGTCCTGCTCATCCTTACAGGGGTGTTGCACACGTTTCATGATGTCCTGCACACTCCTACTAAGGTCCTGCACACATTCTACGACGTCCTGCACACCCCTACTGGGGTCCTGCACAGGTCCCATGATGTCCTGCACACTCCTACTGAGGTTCTGCACACATTCTACGACGTCCTGCACACCCCTACTGGGGTCCTGCACAGGTCCCATGATGTCCTGCAAACTCCTACTGAGGTTCTGCACACATTATACGACGTCCTGCACACCCCTACTGGGGTCCTGCACAGGTCCCATGATGTCCTGCACACTCCTACTGAGGTTCTGCACACATTCTACGACGTCCTGCACACACCCTACTGGGGTCCTGCACAGGTCCCATGATGTCCTGCACACTCCTACTGAGGTTCTGCACACATTCTACGACGTCCTGCACACTCCTACTGGGGTCCTGCACAGGTCCCATGATGTCCTGCACACTCCTACTGAGGTTCTGCACACATTCTACGACGTCCTGCACACCCCTACTGGGGTCCTGCACAGGTCCCATGATGTCCTGCACACTCCTACTGAGGTTCTGCACACATTCTACGACGTCCTGCACACCCCTTCTGGGGTCCTGCACAGGTCCCATGATGTCCTGCACACTCCTACTGAGGTTCTGCACACATTCTACGACGTCCTGCACACCCCTTCTGGGGTCCTGCACAGGTCCCATGATGTCCTGCACACTCCTACTAAGGTCCTGCACACATTCTACGACGTCCTGCACACCCCTACTGGGGTCCTGCACAGGTCCCATGATGTCCTGCATACTCCGACTAAGGTCCTGCACACTCTTACTGAGGTCCTGCACACATTCTACGACGTCCTGCTCACCCCTACTGGGGTCCTGCAGGAATCCCATAATGTCCTGCACACTTCTACTGAGGTCCTGCACACCCCTACTGGGGTCCTGCACAGGTCCCATGATGTCCTGCACACTCCTACTAAGGTCCTGCACACTCCTACTGAGGTCATGCACACATTCTACGAGGTCCTGCACACCTCTACTGGGGTCCTGCACAGGTCCCATAAGGTCCTGCACACTCCTACTGAGGTCTTGCACACCCCTACTGGGGTCCTGCACAGGTCCCATGATGTCCTGCACACTCCTACTGGGGTCCTGCACAGGGCCCATGATGTCCTGCACACTTCTACTTAGGTCCTGCACACTCCTAGTGAGGTCCTGCACACATTCTACGACGACCTGCACACCCCTACTGGAGTCCTGCACGGGCCCATGATGTCCTGCACACTCCTACTGAGGTCCTGCACAGGTACCATAATGTCCTGCATACTCCTACTGAGGTCCTGCACACCCCTACTGGGGTCCTGCACAGGTCCTATGATGTCCTGCACACTCCTACTAAGGTCCTGCACACATTCTACGACGTCCTGCACACCCCTACTGGGGTGCTGCACACGTCCCATGATGTCCTGCCCACTCCTACTAAGGTCTTGCACACGTCCCATGATGTCCTGCCCACTCCTACTACGGTCCTGCACACGTTCCATGATGTCCTGCACACTCCTACTGAGGTCTTCCACACGTTCCATGATGTCCTGCACACTCCTACTGAGGTCCTGCACAGGTCCCATGATGTCCTGCACACTCCTACTGAGGTTCTGCACACATTCTACGACGTCCTGCACACCCCTACTGGGGTCCTGCACAGGTCCCATGATGTCCTGCACACTCCTACTGAGGTTCTGCACACATTCTACGACGTCCTGCACACCCCTTCTGGGGTCCTGCACAGGTCCCATGATGTCCTGCACTCTCCTACTGAGATCCTGCACACATTCTATGACGTCCTGCACACCCCTTCTGGGGTCCTGCACAGGTCCCATAATGTCCTGAACACTCCTACTACCAAGGTCCTGCACACTCCTACTGAGGTCCTGCACACATCTCTACGACGTCCTCCACCCTCCTACTGAGGTCCTGCGCATGTCCCATGATGTCCTGCATACTCCTACTAAGGTCCTGCACACTCCCACTGAGGTTCTGCACACATTCTACGACGTCCTGCACACCCCTACTGGGGTCCTGCACAGGTCCCATGATGTCCTGCACACTCCTACTAAGGTCTTGCACACGTTCCATAATGTCCTGCAGACTCCTACTGAGGTCCTGCACACCCCTACTGGGGTCCTGCACAGGTCCCATGATGTCTTGCACACTCCTACTAAGGTCCTGCACACTCCTACTGAGGTCCTGCACACAATCTACGACGTCCTGCACACCCCTACTGGGGTCCTGCGCGGGTCCCATAATGTCCTGCACACTCCTACTGAGGTCCTGCACACATTCTACGACGTCCTGCACACCCCTACTGGGGTCCTGCGCGGGTCCCATAATGTCCTGCACACTCCTACTGAGGTCCTGCACACCCCTACTGGGGTCCTGCACAGGTCCCATTATGCCCTGCACACTCCTACTGGGGTCCTGCACAGGGCCCATGATGTCCTGCACACTCCTACTAAGGTCCTGCACACTCCTACTGAGGTCCTGCACACATTCTACGACGACCTGCACACCCCTACTGGAGTCCTGCACAGGCCCATGATGTCCTGCACACTCCTACTGAGGTCCTGCACAGGTACCATAATGTCCTGCACACTCCTACTGAGGTCCTGCACACCCCTACTGGGGTCCTGCACAGGTCCTATGATGTCCTGCACACTCCTACTAAGGTCCTGCACACATTCTACGACGTCCTGCACACCCCTACTGGGGTCCTGCACACGTTCCATGATGTCCTGCACACTCCTACTAAGGTACTGCACACGTTCGATGATGTCCTGCATACTCCTACTGAGGCCCTGCCCACAATCTACGACGTCCTGCACACCCCTACTGAGGTCTCACATAGTCAACCGACACTTCAGCACATCCTGCGACGCCTTCTTATCGATGGTGCGCTTTGAACGAATACGCGCCGCGGTCAAGTACATCAACCCGCACAGCGTCCTCTTCCGAGCCGGACGTTCAAAGTACACCACCCTGGAGAGCAAGGTGTTTATATGGAGTCTAAGAAAACAATGACTGATAACGAAAAACCCACCATTTTCATAAATTTCTGAAAGTTGGGCTCCGCAGAAAAGGTCAAGGATTTGGCATTGCTCCTAAATGTCGTGAAATTGTCTTATTGGATTTGGCTCTCAACTTGATTTTTCAAATGTAGTGAAATTGTCGAATTGATTTGGCTGTGATGATACTATATGCAGATAACATAATCATTAAATGTAGTGAAATTGTTGCAAACGGATTTGGCAGGAGCTCTATCAATTATCACAGTCAAATCACGCGTCAGAAGGGAATCCTTGGAGCGCATATTGAATCGAATGAGAACAGGAATAAACCTAGCAGCAAAACGTTTCTCTACAATGCGAACCGTGAAAGCGTTGAGGACACGAAGACATAGTCAGTAGCGAGTAAATTGCGTTAGATTTCGTTTTCATGAATTTTGTCTCATCGGTGAGGGAAGGTCTGGTACCTGAAAAGGCCACACTGAAAAGGCAGAATAGCATTTGGAAACCTTAATTCTAGCCCATAAGGCCACGTTTCGTTCAGCATTGTTGACTAAGGATTATTATTTTTTTCTTTTTGTCTTCATTCGCTCGCCAGAGGACCTTCTGACGCATGATTTGACTGTGATAATTGATAGAGCTCCTGCCAAATCCGTTTGCAACAATTTCACTACATTTAATGATTATGTTATCTGCATATAGTATCATCACAGCCAAATCAATTCGACAATTTCACTACATTTGAAAAATCAAGTTGAGAGCCAAATCCAATAAGACAATTTCACGACATTTAGGAGCAATGCCAAATCCTTGACCTTTTCTGCGGAGCCCAACTTTCAGAAATTTCACAACTTTTTACAAGGGTTTCCCTTCTACAATATCGTCAAGCTCTAAAAGGCAAGTTGTATTTCTTTGAAACATAGTGGTAGAAATGAAGAAACAGCTGCTAGGATTGCAAGATAATAGTTGCAACGCGGCTTCCTACAGACAAGATACAAGGCATATACTTTTTGAATTTAAAAGTCGAGAAAATGAAGAAATGAGTTTTAAAATGACCCAATTGTACAGGGTTGGGGCACAATCCTAGACGGGGGAGAGGGGGGCACCCACCATTCAAGACAGAAGTGAAATGAACCACCCTTTGGTAAGGCTACCAGTCGGAGTATTTTCATGAAATTTCTATAAAAACAATGATTGATAGCAGTATCAGACATCTTTTATCAGAATTTTCCATCATTTCTATGAGTCTTGGGTGGCCTCACCCCGTCTAGGATAGACCCAGGGTCAGTCGCTCTAGCCAAACTTCACCGGTTCTTGCTGACGTGGCTCGTCTGCGCCGGCCCATATGTCTGATTCGGAACAAGAACGATAGTTAAATACATCGTACGCGCAGAAAACCGTATATTATTTTTTCATGTTTTTGCGTAGCTTGGCCCCTCTAGTGAACGAAAATGTTGAAGGGGCCCATTAAAAACCTTCATTCTTCTTTCAACTCCCTTCTTCATTAAAGAAAAGCCAATCGGAGCACATTGTAAATACGAATTTGAATTTCGCGCCAAAACCATTTTCAGTTTTTTTGCATGTGGAGTTCGTGCCGTAACTATTTTTCCTGTTGTCTTACGGTCGCACCAACATTCTAGGAAAAAGTGCTAGATGACTGGTGAGAATTGGTGGCGGATATTAATCTTTGACGCCTTCCAACCTCATCGTCCAACATTTTTGACGCGCCAAAGTTTACCAGTGTGATCTACCGGGCTCAATCATAAAATTGAGCCTGAAAATGGAAATTGATTTCCAGCACGAACGATAGTTAAGTGCGCTAGAAGAGGACTACCGTAACCTTAGGAATGATGTTATTCGGCTCTCTTAAAGGCAGCATACACGCTCACAAACATGGTTGAGATAACAGCACAAATAGGGCCGCCTGGCCCCTACCATCTCGTCAACGGCGTTTGAAGCGCTGAAAACCATCCAGGTTGACAGAATTCAAGCATTACCGTCTCAAAAGCCTGTGGAACCCCACCCCTACGAATAACAGAATGAAGAGTGAGACATGTGAAAACATTTGATAGCTTAGAGTGATAGCCCTAGCAAATGAGAGTCTACGAGAGAAACGGCTTGGTTTACCTGAATATAACATGTCTGTTTACTGATGAAATGCTCCATTTTATAAGCCAGCCGGAGTAGATGGGCTTTCTTGAAAGTGGATGGGAATTAATCGGTATGTATACAAGTTATATACAGGGAAATTAAGCTGTTTCTCTCGTAGACTCTCATTATATAGTGCTATCGCTCTAAATTATCAAATGCTTCCACATGCCTCACTCTTCATTCTGTTATTTGTAGGGGTGGGGTTCCACAGACATTCGAGACGGGAATGCTCAAATTCTGTCAACCTGGATGGTTTTTAGCGCTTCAAACGCCGTTGACGGCATGGTAGGGGCCAGGCGGTTCCATTTATGCTGTTATCTCAACCATTTCTGTGAGCGTGTATGCTGCCTTTAAACAAATTTGATGATACCCAATTGATCAATGATAAAGATAAAAGAAGTGAAGAGCGGTGTGTCTTCATTCACACACCGTCCTTCTCCAGAGGTCAGCAGTTGAGGATCTGCCTGGACTACAAGCAGAAAAACAACACCAGCGGTAGTGAAGATGTAGCGAATTCGGAGTTAGAACTTAGAAAATTTTAGAGCCAACTCGAGTGAGATTACAATAGCCTTGTTCTGGCGCAATTGCCTATCGCTCTTGTTGATTCGGAGGCATGACTTGCATACGGTGTCCTGGACATTAAACGGAGGTCCTGCGCACGTCCTTTGATGTTCTGCACACTTATACTAAGGTCCTGCACACGTTCCATGATGTCCTGCACACCCCTTCTGGGGTCCTGCACACGTCCCATGATGTCCTGCCCTCTTCTACTACGGTCCTGCACACGTACAATGATGTCCTGCACACCCCTACTGAGGTCCTGCACAGGTCCCATGGTGTCCTGCACACTCCTACTAAGGTCTTGCACACGATCCATGATGTCCTGCACACCCCTACTGAGGTCCTGCACAGGTCCCATGATGTCCTGCACACCCCTTCTGGGGTCCTGCACACGTCCCATCATGTGCTGTCCACTTATAATACGGTCCTGCACACGTACAATGATGTCCTGCACACTCCTACTGAGGTCCTGCACAGGTCTCATGGTGTCCTGCACACTCCTACTAAGGTCTTGCACACGATCCATGATGTCCTGCACACTCCTACTGAGGTCCTGCACAGGTCCCATGATGTCCTGCACACTCCTACTGAGGTCCTGCACAGGTCCCATGATGTCCTGTACACTCCTACTAAGGTCTTCCACACGTTCCATGATGTCCTGCACACTCCTACTGAGGTCCTGCACAGGTCCCATGATGTCCTGCGCACTCCTACTAAGGTCTTGCACACGTTCCATGATGTCCTGCACACTCCTACTGAGGTCCTGCGCACATTCTACGACGTCCTGCACACCCCCTACTGGGGTCCTGCACACGTCCCATGATGTCCTGTCCACTCCTACTACGGTCCTGCACACGTTCCATGATGTCCTGCACACTCCCTACTGAGGTCCTGCACAGGTCCCATGATGTCCTGCACACTCCTACTAAGGTCTTGCACACGTTCCATGATGTCCTGCACACTCCTACTGAGGTCCTGCACAGGTCCCATGATGTCCTGCACACTCCTACTGAGGTCCTGCAGGTCCCATGATGTCCTGTACACTCCTACTAAGGTCTTGCACACGTTCCATGATGTCCTGCACACTCCTACTGAGGTCCTGCACAGGTCCCATGATATCCTGCGCACTCCTACTAAGGTCTTGCACACGTTCCATGATGTCCTGCACACTCCTACTGAGGTCCTGCACACGTCCCATGATGTCCTGTCCACTCCTACTAAGGTCTTGCACACGATCCATGATGTCCTGCACACTCCTACAGAGGTCCTGCACAGGTCCCATGATGTCCTGCACACTCCTACTGAGGTCCTGCACAGGTTCCATGATGTCCTGTCCACTCCTACTAAGGTCTTGCACACGATCCATGATGTCCTGCACACTCCTACAGAGGTCCTGCACAGGTCCCATGATGTCCTGCACACTCCTACTGAGGTCCTGCACAGGTTCCATGATGTCCTGCACACTCCTACTAAGGTCTTGCACACGTTCCATGATGTCCTGCACACTCCTACTGGGGTCCTGCACACGTCCCATGATGTCCTGCACGCTCCTACTAAGGTCTTGCACACGTTCCATGATGTCCTGCACACTCCTACTGAGGCTCTGCACACATTCTACGACGTCCTGCACAGCCCTACTGGGGTCCTGCACACGTCCCATGATGTCCTGTCCACTCCTACTACGGTCCTGCGCACGTTCCATGATGTCCTGCACACTCCTACTGAGGTCCTGCACAGGTCCCATGATGTCCTGCACACTCCTACTAAGGTCTTGCACACGTTCCATGATGTCCTGCACACGTCCCATGATGTCCTGTCCACTCCTAATACGGTCCTGCACAGGTCCCATGATGTCCTGCACACTCCTACTAAGGTCTTGCACACGTTCCATGATGTCCTGCACACTCCTACTGAGGTCTTGCACACGTTGCATGATGTCCTGCCCACTCCTACTGAGGTCCTGCACACATTCTACGACGTCCTGCACACCCCTACTGGGGTCCTGCACACGTTCCATGATGTCCTGCACACTCCTACTAAGGTCCTGCACACGTTCGATGATGTCCTGCATACTCCTACTGAGGCCCTGCCCACATTCTACGACGTCCTGCACACCCCTACTGAGGTCTCGCATAGTCAACCAACACTTCAGCACATCCTGCGACGCCTTCTTATCGATGGTGCGCTTTGAACGAATACGCGCCGCGGTCAAGTACATCAACCCGCACAGCGTCCTCTTCCGAGCCGGACGTTCAAAGTACACCACCCTGGGCAGCAAGGTGTTTATATGGAGTCTAAGAAAACAATGACTGATAACGAAAAACCCACCATTTTCATAAACTATTCTTGAGAGGCCGGTTTCCGAGTTTCAAACGCCCGTTAGGGGCCCAGAAGTCATTATGGTGAGTTCTGACAATTATTTTCGTCATTCCCGTGGCCGATTACCTCTAGTCACAAATTTTCGAGCGATTTGGTCCACGCCTTCCAAAAAAATGGTTTTCGACGGACGGAGGTGGAGGCGGTGGCGGAGGCGGAGGCGGAGGCGGAGGCGGAGGCGGAGGCGGAGGCGGTGGTGGAGAACGTTTTTGCGTACTTTGAGAGGTCATAACTTTAGAAAGCGGGGACCAGTTGGGATGAAAAGTTGCACACATATGTAATTTCTTGCAGCGCGTCGAATAGTGTACAGCTCATACCTCTGTTGACGGTATGAATAGGTGATCTCATTGTAGGGCATCCGCGCGGGAAGAGATCAAAGCCAAATCCTGGTGAACGCTTCGCGCTCACCACAACTATTCTTGAGAGGCCGGTTTCCGAGTTTCAAACGCTCGTTAGGGGCCCAGAAGTCATTATGGTGAGTTCTGACAATTATTTTCGTCATTCCCGTGGCCGATTACCTCTAGTCACAAATTTTCGAGCGATTTGGTCCACGCCTTCCAAAAAAATGGTTTTCGACGGACGGAGGTGGAGGCGGAGGCGGAGGCGGTGGTGGAGAACGTTTTTGCGTACTTTGAGAGGTCATAACTTTAGAAAGCGGGGACCAGTTGGGATGAAAAGTTGCACACATATGTAATTTCTTGCAGCGCGTCGAATAGTGTACAGCTCATACCTCTGTTGACGGTATGAATAGGTGATCTCATTGTAGGGCATCCGCGCGGGAAGAGATCAAAGCCAAATCCTGGTGAGCGCTTCGCGCTCACCACAATTTTGTGTATAACTTTTGAAGTCCTTGTATCATAATTATAGCAACACATTCAGTGTTCAATCGCTATTCTTCTTCCTATTCGAAAATTGTGGTGAGCGTGAAGCGCTCCCTAGATTTGGCTTTGATTCGCCATCGCGCAACCCCCTGATATCAGTATCAGGGTCCAGAGTAAACGTAGGAAGACCGTTTTTTTTGCATTCAATATACTTCAGAAAGCTGAATAACTGTCCAAAAAATGGTCCGGAATGGTTACCTGAGATTCGAGAAAAATTGTCAAAATCACGTGAATTTGGTCAAAAAAAAGGGTTCATCTCCTTTTTTTTTATTCAGTTGGCGTTCACGATCTTGTTGGAACACTTATCGTTGAGCTAAGAAGCTCATTTTTGGCCAGAAAGTTGGTTATGATTGCACCTAGCTCCTGTCAAAATTTGAAGTTGGTAGCTGAATTTTTGTGGAACCTCAAAATTGTGGGTCAGAAAAGTCAAAAACACGTAAACATGTTATTATAAACCATCCGACGTTTACTCATTCGTAAAAATGAACTAATGAAATAAACACCGTTACTGATAGGCTTTTGCTCAGGATTGAACGCGCCCTGAGACGGGGCAACGCTTCAATCAATACGGCGGGATCTCGGAAGTATTTTTTGGAACGCCGCACGGTGTGACTCACAAGTGCGCCACAGAAGGCCGTAGATAGTGTGCGGAACTCCAGTAGGAGTGAGCCAGATGCCGTAGAAAGTGTGCGGGTCCCAAATGAGGGTGCGCGGGACGCCGTAGAAAATGTATGGGACCCAAATAACAGTGTGCCGGACGCCGTAGAAAGTGTGTGGGATCCAAATGAGAGTGCGCCGGACCCCGTAGAAAGTGTGTGGGACCCGAATAAGAGTGGTCGGACGCCATAGAAAGTGTGCGGGACCCAAGTGGAAGTGCGGTGGACGCCATAGAAAGTGTGTGGAACCCGAATAAGAGTGGTCGGACGCCATAGAAAGTGTGCGGAACCCAAGTGGGTGTGCGCAGAATGCCGTAGAAAGTGTATGGGACCCAAATAACAGTGCGTCGGACGCCGTAGAAAGTGTGTGGGATCCAAATGAGAGTGCGCCGGACCCCGTAGAAAGTGTGTGGGATTCAAGTACCATACAAGCACGCCCATGCCGATCGTTTTTTCCGCAAGGCTACCGTAACCATTCTTGAACAAAACATGATAACGAACGACGATAAGACACGCTCATAACATGCGGGGTATAAAAGGGGAGAGGAGCGGTATGCAGTCATTCACACACCGCTCTCTTCGAGAAGCCATTGAGAAGTGGCTGAGGAGTTCGATATTGTACGAACATGATTGTTGGCTAATACGATGTGCTCATATCCAAGCTGACACATGAAAAAATTTTAAAGGAGGGTTACGGTAGCCCTGCGGAAAAAATGATCGGCAGGAGCGTGCTTGTGACCCAAATGGGTGTACGCAGAACGCCATAGAAAGTGTGTGGGACCCAAATGAGAGTGCGCAGATTGCCGTAGAAAGTGTGCGGGACATCAGTGGGAGTGTGCAGGATGTCATAGAAAGTGCGCAGGACATAAGTGGGAGTGTGTACGACGTCATAGAAAGTGTGCAGGACATTGATGGGAGCGTCATAGAAAGTGTGCAGGCCATCAGTTGGAGTGCGCACGACGTCATAGAAGGGGGGAGGGGCGGGGCAGGGCATCAGTGGGTTTACTTTGAATTACACACCATCAGGCATAAATCATGTTAGAAAGGGAACCTTTAGGAAAAATGAATGAAATTCCTGAAAGTTTAGGTTCCTAGCAAAAGTAAAGATTTGGCATTGCCATTTTTTCGAAAAATTAGAAATATACTCAGTTAAAAGGGGAAGGTAAAGAAAAATGAAGAAAGGTTTTGAAATATTCCTGAGAACGATTTGGCGTAGAATGATTTGATTTTCGGGAAATGTAGTGAAATAGTTGAAAGTATGATTTGGCAGTCGAGTTTGGACCAACTATTGATAAAAGTTGTGCAAAACGAGAGATCGCATTGTATGAGCTTATCCGTAAAGCATATCGAAGCAAAATCACGCGTGATAACGTAAGCAGTAAACGCTCGTTCGGGAGCTGCAATGCCGCGGTCTTCACGTATTAAGTAAAGTAAAATCAACTGTTTGTTCCATATCACGCGTGATTTTGCTTTGATATGTTCTACGGATAAGCTCATACAATGCGATCTCTCGTTTTGCACAACTTTTATCAATAGTTGGTCCAAACTCGACTGCCAAATCATACTTTCAACTATTTCACTACATTTCCCGAAAATCAAATCATTCTACGCCAAATCGTTCTCAGGAATATTTCAAATCTTTCTTCATTTTTCTTTACCTTCCCCTTTTAACAGAGTATATTTCTAATTTTTCGAAAAAATGGCAATGCCAAATCTTTACTTTTGCTAGGAACCTAAACTTTCAGGAATACCAACTTGTAACGGCTTTTCAATAGTCTATCGGTCTGTCTTGTTCAGGAATGATCTCACAATCTCACTTTTTGGAGTTCAACGGTCGGCTAAGCACTTCCACGTCCGAGTTGCTCCAGGCAATGATCACAGCTCCGAGGTATTCCAGAGATTCGTACGTCCTACTTCCACTATAAATATGGCAAAGCAGGACTCCTTGAACGTTTTCATTGAGGAAACTTTGTGCGAAGTATGCACAGTCGGACTTAACGAAACGGAATATGAGAGACCTCCTGATAGCAACTCTGAAATGTAATATCTTCCGATTCAACGAACGATACTATGCGCAGAACAGAGGACTAGCCATGGAATTGAGAGTAGCACCATTACTCGCGGTTGTCCATCTAGATCGCATAAAAAGAAGAGCAGTAACACCTGGAATACAATTTTATAGGCGCTACATTGACGATGTCTTCATAATCGGTAACTCTTCAGTCGACCTTGATGACACCCTTCGCCTACTAAATTCACAGGATCCCCATATAAAGTTCACCGTTTCACCGTTGAACAACCGGACGATGATGGATCTCTTCCATTTCTAAACACGATGGTGAATATTAATCAAGGAAGCGCACAGCTGACGTGGTACAGAGAGCCGGCTTTTCGTAACATCTTGGTACACGCGAGGAGTTGCCACCAACTGTACGTCAAGGCAAATGTCGTCCACAACCTACTCGCCACAAAAGATAGGATCTGTAATCCACCGAATTGATAGTGGCAAACATTTTGGGAGAGAATGGATACACCATCAAAAATCCCCAGACGGGGAGACCGCATTCTTCGCGGGATGGTATACCAATGATCCTACCATTCGTGAATGATAGAGTTTCTAGAGCAGTGAATTTTGTCGTCAAGAACTCATCCCTTCCTGTAAAACCTGTGTTTCGTCCACCGCCCAACCTTAAGCAACTGCTCACATCGTCCAGACTTTACGAGGATAAATGTGGAAGAACTGGGTGCACGTACTGTAGTCGTAGCCAGATATGTCAACTTAAAGGCACTGTCTATCTCATCGAATGCCAGGGATGCAGAGAAAGGTTCATTGGGGAGACATCGAGACCTCTTTGGCAACGTTTGGATGAACATAGGAGGGCTCTACGAAATCCGGCATCGTATCCCTTAGCAATGTTTCAAAACACTGGATACGGAGACATGCACAGGGAGCGCCTCCCTCACTGACAGTGACAGTCTTACAACGTGCAGCGAGGAGCATACTAGAGAGGAAACTTCTTTAAGCTCTAGAAATCAGACGGATAACACCTGAGATAAATTGCAGAGAAGAAATGGGTGATGCTCATCAGCTCATTACTTGATTACAGATAATACCACTATCACTATTCGGACATCGCATTGAGCTGCAGCTATTTAAGGGTATGGGTGGGTAAGAGTGCCCATTTATAGTTTCTCGGCGGCGTCTGGTCGTTTTGCTCAGTGTACAAATTTCCTTGATACTCCAAAAAGCAGGCTTTGGGTGATTACACAGCGTTCTGTATGCTTCAACAGTGTAAAATTGACATGCTTGTTTTCAGGTCTGACGAAGTTGTTAAGCACCGAGAGCTAACCGACAACTTTCGCAGTCCTTTCGAATTTCGGAGTCTCACTTTCAATACTTTTGTAATAAAATTGTTTTACTATAGGGCGATAACATTACGAAAACGTCAAAAACCCAAATATGATTTTCATCGTGTACGATGCCTTTGAAAGAGCTCAAAAATTGTTTTTATCGCGAACCCTGCCTTTACCCCACAAGGCTCCATTCTTTTCATTTTGGTTTCTTCCTGCACTCGGAACTGCTCGATTTCATAGCTTCTCAAAGGCAGTGTTCTATCTTAAAGACGGTCCCATGCTGATTCCAATGATGTTTTTGGAATCGCACAAGTCCTTCTAGAAACGGAGTTATGGTCCCTCAAAAATTGAGCTAGGAATGCATGGTGGACGAGTTGTCCGACGCTTGTAACTTCCGTCTTTTGCAGCCGATGTATGACCAGAGTAAAGAGAGAAGTGCAACGTGGAAAGTGCATCTGGGGTGTGACGAGCTGACGGGTGTCCAACTTTGGGGCCGTAGGGGACCGTTCCGAGCTCATTTTTCTTAATTTTTTCAACGTTAGGGTTGCGCTATGCCCCGCAGCTGCCGATCTCCACCAAAAAATCAGACATGGTTTTTATCGTGGACACTGCCTTTAAGAGCTGATTATTCTAGTGTTTTTGAAGCCATTCTGCGTTGAGATATTGTGTTGATGCAGAATTATCCGACGTTTTCTAAACAATTTTTTATATTTGAGCTCGATCGACTCTCTTGTTATCGGATATTTTATGGGGGGCCCATCCAGCGATTTTTCACATTTTACCAAGCTTTTTGAGGCGAAACGACCGAGGATTTATTGAGAGTAGAGTCTTCAGTCAACATTCGTGTTAACAAGCCCTCGTCATCCTCCAAGGCTGGGAGAAGACCCAGATCGTGGAAACCCGATGGCCAACCTCTTCCTGAATTATCCTCCAAGCTGATATCACCTGATTTGAGACGGCCGTCGGCAAAGGTAAGGTAAGCCCTATATAGTTAGAGGTCTCTATGACTTTCATTCAGTCTTCGTTGACTTCCTGTTGTTTGCGAAATCTCGTTCGTGTGAAATATTTTTCTGCAGATTTCTACTCACACCGTAGATGAAAAATGAAAATTGGAAAAGGCTTAGACTATTGCCTGTCGTAGAATACCTTAATCGTAGTAGTTAGTACCGCGTCCATCTATTCTGCATGTAATATTGATCAAGCGGCTGGTTTTGTGGTCTTGCCGAACCGATTCCAATCACAGACGCCGTCTGTAAACAACACTTTGGTGTTCATCTAGGAAGATGTAGGAATAGGCCGTTAGCGCGAATTCACTTTGGTGACGTACCATAAGGCCAATACACCATGCAAACCACTGCATTTCTTGCTGTCGTCTGCGGTGAAAATTTCTGGAATGAAAGAAATGAGGATATGTGTGCTGCGAAGGAAACGGGAGTACATACGGTTGTTCATTCTGCGGTCTTTTATTTCGCAGAATCGTCCTAATCTGAATCATTAATGAATTTTATAGCGCATAAAACACCCGTTTGCTGCGGTGAGAACGTTTTCTGGAACAAATTAGATATTCCTAGTCCAGATGGCCTCATATGGAGATTTTTCTGTCGCGGATCTGAATTGCAAATTATAGCTTGCAAGCCGTCGCTAGTGCGGTGTTTCGATGGGCCTCGACCGTATGTACTTCCAGCGAACAACTACGCGGCGCAGTGCCGATCATCAATTTTGACCGAAGATCGATAGGTTTTATGTGCGCTGTCGCTCGCCGCGGAAAGTCTGAACCCGGCTAGAGGTGTGCGAAGGTTTCTGTTTTCGGCCAATTTTTTTGTTCCTTAGAAAAATAGTCTGAATTTGACAGAAAAAAACAGAAAAAAATTCGTGATTGCTGTTATTAGAAAATGACAAGTGAGCCGAATTCTTCGACGGTTTATGGCAGATTTTAGCTAGATTCTGTGCAGTTCCATACTCTAAGCACTCAAATGACGCTAAAGTGTTGCCCTAACACATGACTATGCAGCATTTGTGGGGTTTCGCTTACAAATACATTTTACGAGCTTGCGTCTCTATGACACTCCTACTTATCGCAACCAGCGACGGCGACATTACATAGCAAGGAATATTTAATTTTTTCCGAAAAACGTTCACATCGCAGCGAAAAGTTCCATGTGCTATGGAATTCATTTATGATTCAGATAATGACGATTCTGCAAAATAAAAGACCGCAAAATGAACAACCGTATGCACCCCCGTTTCCTTCGCAGCACACAGATCCTCATTTCTTTCATTCCAGAAGTTTTCACTGCAGAAGACAGCAAGAAATGCAGTTGATTGCATGGTTTATTGGCCTTGCGGTACGTCACCGAAGAGAGTTCGCGCTGAGGACCCATTCCTACATATTTAGAGATGAAAATTAGAATGTTGTTTACAGATGGCTTATGTGATTGGGATCGGTTCGGCAAGACCACAAAATCAGCCGTTCGACTTACTTCCTTAAATCGGTAGGCTTTCGCCTGACGCGGTCAGTCCGCATTTTCATCGAGGTGTGCCGTCCTAATAGTCAGCCGTGTCCATTTTTCATGGTCTTCAGCCACAATTTGATCACATTCCATCCAGCTGTCACTATTCCATTTCCTGCGAAATGAAACATCGCGCCTGAACTGTCTCTCGATGCCGAGTGACTTCAAATCCTCTTTAACCACATCCGTCCAGAACTTTCGCCTATGTCCAAGTGGCCGTTTCCAGACAGGATTTGGAAGCATTCTTAGAGCGTGGTATACTAGACGATCCAACGTTCTTCTGCCCGAACAGTCGAGGACGACCTTCCGTTGCCGCTTGTGATGGCGTTGGGAGATGTTGGCATCCCCCTCGTGTCAAGCGTTGATGTAGGGCGTCGATTTCGTAATAGGGATCTTCGTGGCACACCTGCGGCCAGAAATAATCAAGCAATCGCCTAAACAGCTTCCTCTCAATGCAATCCAACCTTTCCATTTGCGTCTTCAGTGCTGCCCACGTCTTCGATCCGTACATCATGATAGGGCGAATAGCGGATAGGTAGACGCGCAACTTGACTTCCTTCGCGATGGTGATAGACCACAAACACTTGGTTAGAGAATTGAATGCAGATGTAGCTTTCGCACACCGCTGTTGAATATCCGCTGCACAACTACAATCATTCTTCAGTAAATAGTCCAAAAATTGAAATCTTCCACCAGTTCGATACGTTGTCCGTCCACACAAACTCCCGTTGAAGGCGGCTGAGAGACCCACATCTGCTTGCAATTGTCGGGGCGAAGACGAAGTCTATAGGCTGCGGCTTACTTCGAAACGAGATTCACAACCCTTTGCAGGTTTGTGTTGTTTTCAGCAAATAACACGATGTCGTCGGTGTACTCCAGTTGCAGTATTCATGAAACTACGGGAGAATCCCGGGAAGGGTTTTTAGAACCAGCCGATGTATGAGGCGAACGAACTTCGGACCCTCCCGGGAAGCTCCCGTATTTTTATGAATACGGCCACAGTTCGACAAGTGAGCGTCCTGATGGTGTATCACGTCCGTAGGAAACTGTTCAGCAACTCTACGCATGATGTCATCAACGCGAAAGCGAAAGAAAAGGTCCTGCTACAGCTCCCTGCCTTACTTCTGTTTTCACCTCGAAAGCGTCGTAAATCGGACAGGTGTACGAACTGCTGCTGTTGTTCCTTCGTTCATGTCCTGGATTAACCGGACATATTTTCCGGAACTCCATTTGCTCGCAGAGCGTTGAACAATCGATCACAATGAGGAAAGTCGAACGCGGCCTCAAAGTCCGAAGAAGCAATCTGTAAGAAGATGAAGAAGACGAAGAAGACGAGGAAGATGAAGAAGGCGAAGAAGACGTAGAATACGAAGAAGACGAAGAAGACGAAGAAGACGAAGAAGACGAAGAAGACGAAGAAGACGAAGAACACGAAGAAGACGATGAAGACGATGAAGACGAAGAAGATGAAGAAGATGAAGAAGATGAAGAAGATGAAGAAGATGAAGAAGGCGAAGAAGGCGAAGAAGACGAAGAAGACGAAGAAGACGAAGAAGACGAAGAAGACGAAGAAGACGAAAAGGACGAAGAAGACGAAGAAGACGAAGAAGACGAAGAAGACGAAGAAGACGAAGAAGACGAGGAAGACGAATAAGACAAAGAAGACGAAGAAGACGAAGAAGACGAAGAAGACGAGGATGTCGAAGAAGACGAAGAAGATGAAGAAGACGAAGAAGACGAAGAAGACGAAGAAGACGAAGAAGACGAAGAAGACGAAGAAGACGAAGAAGACGAAGAAGACGGACATGGCAAAGCAATCAGCCTGGGGGCGTGCCGAACCTCCCTCTATCTGCAGTTTGAAGGTACGCACTTTCGTCGCACCATCGAGAGATAATCAATTAAGGGGGTCCACATTCCTCATTAGCAAACTATGACTATGTGAGAACCAGGGATGAGCGGATTTTTTTTCTGAACTATGAAAATCGGAAATCGGAAGGATCTTCTCGATTTCGTAAATCGGAAATACGTTCAGAGAAATTCTTAACACTCCCCTGGTGACAGTTCCTACCAAAAAACTTGGGCTTATCCTTCTCTACTGAATAATTTCCATGTAAACACAATCAACCCTGGGTGGGTAGTAAATGGATCTGAAAGCGCGAGTAAACTAACGGTAAGTTCTCGGTAAACTGCAGCTTAGCGCGAGCTATTCAGTCGACGATTTTTAGCCAGGAAGTCAGAAGTCGTCGAAATTACGAACTCGCATGCCATGAGCGACTAGAGAAGCGTAGTCTAAGAAAATCTCCAGAAAATTCGTTCAGTTTTAAGAGATTTTGTTGAAAAAAATAGTGATTTAGAGAAAAATTCTGCAGGTTTTTGAACAATTTTCAGCTCACAGAGAAAGTGGTAATAGTGTGTGAACAAGAAAAAAAAAGGATAGCATCTGAAAACGTGCTTCAGAGGACTTTCGCGAGAACCATCTGTCATTTTCTTCATTCATACACTATTTCTATTTTTCCCTTCAAATCGCGTTAAAGGCAGTGTTCACGATAAAAATCTCTTTTCTGTTTTTTTTTGCCTATCTTGAATACGGTCCTATGATGATTCCAATGATGTCCCTGGAATCGTAAAAGACCTTCTGATAACGGAGTTATGGTCCCTCAGAAATTGAGGTAGGGAAGCATGGTGGACGAGTTGTCCGAGGCTTGTACTTCCGTCTTTTGCAGCCGATGTATGCGAGCTGACTTGAGTAGAGGAAGAGGTGTAGAATGAAGTGAAGAACGGGGCTTCTGATCGGAAAGCATCGCTCATCTCACGATCTCGGAATTTTCATTTGTTCATTGCGCTTTTGGGGTTTGTCTTGCGCTCAAAGTGGCAACCTGAGCCAGGGCTGGGCACACGTCCCGGCATGGCGATTTTGAATATGCAACCCCCTTATCTCGGTAATTTTCAGGCACCCCCCCCCATTGGGAAATCGAAATCGGCTGTTTTCCGAGAAGTCGAGCCCAACAGCCATGACCTTGACTTCTTTATTTTGATAAACCAGAGTATAAAGAAAGCACTCAACAAAGAAAATTCCGAAAATGTCAACAAAAAAGGTAGTGTAATTTTAAACTTCCAAACAATCTTATGAAGAAAATTTTTGGTAAGAATTGTGACAAAAGATGAAACAATTCTTTATTCATCACAATTCAGCAATTACAAACAACAACAGAGCTACTTTTATTGCAGTAATCAATGTTTACTATAGAATGTTTTAATGAACATATGTATGAAGGATTAATCCGTGTTTGATCGTTCTAATGAAGAAATTTTCAGAATTATTTTGTGTTGTGGAATCATACAGGGATCGATGAGATGCGTAGGGGGTGGAAAACCCGATTTTTACCCACGTAGAATGCCGCACTCCCTTAGAGACTCGGCTCGCCGTGCGATATGGTGTGTGCACGCAGCTACACAGCGCACACGGGAGTGGACGCGCACACAATGTTAATAAAAAAATGTATTTTATTACAGAACGGGAAAAGAAAACGATTGAAACCGAAGGAAATGGAAGATGATGAGAATTGTCTATTCTGGATGTACCCATTTTGGAAATTAAATGTAAACAAACCAAGTTGGAGCAGGGGTAAGTATTTAGCCGTGACAAGTTTGATTCAAACGAACCTAGTTGATCAAAAGTAGCATTATACATGCGAACAAAGAATATTGTGGGAAGGAGAAGAATCTGGCAAACAATGTAATTTCAACATGATTGTTTTAAATGAGATTTAAAGGCAGCATACACGCTCGTAAACGTAATTGAGATAACTACGGAATTAGAATGGTATGGCACCGAACACCACGCTCACGCATTTTGAAGCTTCAAAAACAAACCACAATGACGCCACAGGGGTGAGAAGTTGGTCCCGCCCCTGTATCTGCCCGCCCCCTGTATTTGCCGTCTCCTCCAGAACAGGGGTGCTGGGCCATTTCCAACGTCATCGATGAGTGTGCTTTACTTATTGTACCTATTCCACCACCTACAAACGTCGCCGACTGTGGGAATGGTCCAGCAGCCCTGTTTTGGGGGAGGACGCAAATACAGGGGGCGGGCAGATACAGGGGCGGAGCCAACTTCCCACTCGTGTAGCGTCATTGTGGGTCGTTTTTAAAGCTTCAAAATGCGTTTTCGTTGTGTTCGGTGCCATACCATTCTAATTCCGTAGTTATCTCGATTACGTTTACGAGCGTGTATGCTGCCTTTAAGGACCTTAAATCTCATTCTCGGATTTACCCTGAAAACCGGGACAAAACCGGGACGAGTTTTGAGGTCCTTAAATCACATTCAATATCAAAGCTTTTGTTACTAAAATGTTTTCCAGATTCTCCTTTTTCTCCCAATGCTCTAAGTTCTCATGGTTAATGCTGTTTTTAATGAATTTGAATGAACCTTGTCAAGTCCGAAAAATTCATCCTGTTCCAATTAAGCTTATTTACATTAAATTTCTGAAATGGTCACATTGAAATCATTCTATTTCTGCCTTCTTCCATTTACTCCACTTTCGATTCTTTTCTCCTCCCCGTTCTGTAATAAAATACATTTTTTAATCAATATTGTGCGCGCGTCCACTACAGCGTGCGCTGTGTAGCTGCGGACAAACACCATATCGCACGGCGAGCCCAGTGCGGCATTCAAGCTGTTTTCGGCCAATTTTTTTGTTCCTTTGTTAGGAAGAGATCAGGAGAGTTCGGTGGAATGTAGGCCGGCGCTTAAGCGCAGACCACTATAGGTCAAATCGATTATCGCGCCGTAGTCGTTGATCATGCGGAAGGTGGCGTGGCCGCCGACATAAAAGGCATCAGATAGGCGCTCGAGAACTTTTTTCTTTCTCGGTGCCTGTGCCCTATTCCTCGTTCTTGCTGGTCTCCGTGACCCTCTACAAACCTCTACTCAGGCCTCTGTGGCCATTGAAATCCTGTGGAATTCTGGGGAAATTCTGAAAGTCTAGGTAAGGAGGGAATCCTAGCGCTCGCAAATCATTTAGGGTTCGTGTGCGTGCTCGTCTCCTAACCACCACTCTCCGGGTTCGTTTGGCTGCCTCTCACAAGATATGACCAATTCCATTATTTTTGTAAAATTCGATTTTTATTAATTGTAATAAATTATACTCGTTTTGCTGTGCCTGTTTCCTATCGTAGCCGTTCGAGACGGCAAGGTATCTATCTTATTGATTTTAATGCATATTCGGCCAACATGGGGGCCGAACCGGGGCACCGTAAAGCAGGGGTGCCAGTTCATTGTGTAAGGTGTGTCAGCAGGCGGAAAACTGACACCTCTGACTTACAGTAACTCATTGGGAAGTGACCGTTAAGTGAATCGATATGGTTATAGTGCGAGAGGATATTAATCCATCGGATTCCAGATTGATGGGTATCGTCCGTGATGGTGTCGTCCGTGATGATGGCGTCCGTGATGATGAAGAAAACACGATGGAGGTGGATAATTCTCAGGTGAGCAATGGAGGAGTAACTAATCTTCAAAAGGGGTTGGAAAGTAAACCAGAAACTATTAGACTACTATATGAAATGGAATAGAAAGTGGGAGGAATTCTACGTGAATCCAAATTGACCAAGGCTAGGAGGAATGAAGTTAAAAGGAAGGAAGCAGATGGGGGATAAAATTCTCCAGGTAGAAGTAGGTTGGGGGAAAATGCAGCAGGAAGTGGCCATGCCCTTGGAGCTTCTCAAGGAGGTCTCGCTTATTATGGAGCAAAGAGGGGAAAGAGTCGGTAGATGAGTGGACTAGATACATTCACACAATGGAGAGAGATGGGGATTTGCTGTCCGAAATCTCTGACATGTTGAATACCGACGTGTTTTAGGTGAAAGAGAATCTGGCAGCCCTAAAGCAGACGAGGTCGAGGGAAGAAGTTCCGGAGGAAGGTAGGATGGCGTCATCAAGCTTCAGTGGGAACAATTTCAACAGAGGTCAACAAGATTTGTTACACGAAACGCCTTCGACTGGTCGGCCCTATGCGCAAGTCTCGAGGCGTTCGGCGACACCGGCAACAACGATTCCAGCAGACGATCAAGGTACCCTTCTTACTTACTTGGGTTCAATCGCATGTGTAAGCCCAGGGGTTTTCAAAGGAGATGAACACGAACATTTCAAGGAGCTTGTGAGGCGATTCAGGAGAAAGTACGAGAGAGCGATAAGTTGTTAGGCTACCTTGGTTGATATATTGGCTGATGACCACCTAGGGGGGAAGGGCGAGAAACATTTTCAATGCTCTCCCTGTAGATGTTGAAGAGAGGGGATTTGAAATCGTCATAAAAGAAATGCCTCAATTTTTGGCTAATGATTCAATAACTAGGAGGTTGAGAGCATTGACTGAGTTGAGGAACTTGTCGATAAGACAAAATCAGGAAGGCTCTGAATTTGGTGTGGTACTAGAAAGACTGGAAAAGGAGGCTAATCCTAGTTGAACTGTGGAGGATAGATCGCTAGAATACGCACAAATTCTCCTGGATAATTTGGCCAGCTGGCCCGAACGTTTTCAACTGATAGGAGCCTTGCACAAGGTAGAGGCGAGGCGAGCCTATGAGGATGTGAAACAATTGGCTCTGAGTATCGAGCAGTCGAATCGCCTTTTTAGTGCTAACTGGAAGAAAGCTTCTACTTCGTGATTCGAACGGGAGAAATATTCGAGCTGGCGAACTAGAAACACCTATTATCATAGTAGGGCGGATAACAACTTGAGGGAAGGAGCCACTTCCAGTGTGAGCAGAAATGACAATGCGAATTCGAATAGAACCCCCCGCTCGTAATGACGTAAGAGTGGAAGCAAGATGCAGCTCTAGGGAGAATAGCAATGGAGCCCCACATGCAGAGAGACCTTCTCGAGGTAGCACCACTAACGCTAACAAAAAGTGTTACAATTGCTCGACATATGGCCATATCAGCACTGAAGGTCCTCGTCGATCGACTAGGGTGAAACAAATCAGACTTAGAGAATCGGAAAGGGTCCAGGATTCTGAAACATTGTCAAGCATTCCGAGCCAGGTTCGTAGCCTAGGTTTGACAACTAGACAGGAAAGATCGGTGGAGACTGATTTAGTGGGTAGAAGAATTTTGACTACGTTGAAGTTGGTTGGGCATGAGTCCCCAGAACACCCGTCTTTGAAGCTTCAGGAGGTAAAATGAATTTTCTGGGCGCAGTGTACATGGAGGCAGAGCTGGAAGGGGGAGAGTCCAGCAGAATAGCTTTTCATATCAGCGCAAACGAGGAAGATGAAGTGATAATAGGGACGAATGCACTCGAAAGGTTGGGAGTAAATTTGTCGATAACGAAAAATGCAGTAATGGAAAGAGAAGGTTTAGGGGAGGAAAGACCCAGCAATAAGGTAGCCGTGGTAGGTAGAATTTACATTCCGCCAAGAGAGGCTACCGTAGTGCAGGTTCAGTGTGAGGGTCAACTGGAGGAAAACTCGGAGTGTGTAATTTGGCCTAAGCGGATAGGAGTGGAAGCTGGTGTGGACAGAATTTATGAGCAGAGAGCAGCTATGCCAGTTTATAATAATAGTGATGAGCCCATGTTATTGAAGGAAGGCGATAGTGTAGGGTACTGGGGAACGGATAAATGGCACGAACGTTGGATTGAATCTTCTTATGTCTAGTGAAGCCATATGTGATATTTCGGAGGACGAAAGGCTAGAAAAGTGGCGCGAATTGATAATGTCAAACATGGAGACCGAATATCTATCTGCTGAACTGTAGAAGCCCCAAGCCCCCGAAGAAATATTCAGATGCCTTTTCGATTGCGGATAGGGAGCTTAGCCAAACGGAGTTAGTTCACATGACTATCGATACAGGAGTCAGCCTTCCAATCGAAATAAAAGCAAGACCGGTCCCGTTGGGAATAAGGCCTAAGTTGAAAGAGCTTTTGTCAGATTTGATTCAGAGGAAAGTGATAGAACGTAGTAGGTCAGATTGGGCGTTCCCTATCGTACTAGTTGAAGAAAGGATGGTTCTATTCGACTCTGTGTAGATTACAGGGAGCTTAATAAGCGGATCAAATTGGATGCGTATCCGCTGCCCAACATCGAGTCAACTTTACAGAGTCCGTCCGGAAAGAAGTTTTTCTCGACACTATATGTGTGCAGTGGATATTGGCAGATCCCACTAGCGGAAGAGGCAAAGGAGAAGTCGGCCTTTGTAACACCAGAGGGACTTTTCCAATTTCGCGTCACGCCATTTGGGCTGAGCACAAGTTCCCCTGTCTTCCAGAGACTGATGGATAGTGTCCTAGGAGATCTGTTGGGGAAAAATGTCTTCTGCTACATTGATGACATAATGATAGCCACAGACACGATGGAAAGCCACATCGAACTATTGGGAAGAGTTCTAGAGAAAATGCAAAAGGCTGGCCTTCGACTAAAAGCACATAAATGTCATTTGTTGAAGCGGAAAGTAGCGTTCCTCGGACACAGGATAAATGTTGATGGTGTCCACATGGACCCAGAGAAGTTGAGCGCTATAAGGGGGTATCCCGTACCTTGCACTGCGAAAGATTTGCGTACATTTCTTGGGATGGTCTCATTCTATTGGAAACTCTGCCTAAGCTTTTCGAAGCTCGTCGCACCCTAGATGCACCTTCCACGTTGCACTTCTCTCTTTACTCAGGTCATACATCGGCTGCAAAAGACGGAAGTTACAAGCGTCGGACAACTTGTCCACCATGCATTCCTAGCTCAAGCTTTGAGGGACCATAACTCCGTTTCTAGAAGGTCTTGTGCGATTCCAAAAACATCATTGGAGTCAGCATGGGACCGTCTTCAAGATAGGTAGAAAAGCAGAAAAACTATTCTTATCGTGAACACTGCCTTTAAGAAGCTAAGAAATCGAGCAGTTCCAAGTACGGGAAGAAATCAAAATGAAAAGAATGGAGCCTTGTGGGGTAAAGGCAGGGGTCGCGATGACTTACTTGACTTAATCGGTTGGCTTTCGCCTGACGCGGTCATTCCGCATCTTCACCGAGGTGTGCCGTCCTAGTAGTCAGCCGTGTCCATTTTTCACGGTCTTCAGCCACAATTTGAACACATTCCATCCAGCTGTCACTATTCCATTTCCTGCGAAACGAAACATCGCGCCTGAACTGTCTTTCGATGCCGAGTGACTTTAAATCCTCTTTAACCACATCCGTCCAGAACTTTCGCCTACGCCCAGGTGGCCGTTTCCAGACAGGATTTGGAAGCATTTTTAAAGCGTGTTGTACGAGACGATCCGGCGTTCTTCTTAGTATATGCCTGAGCAGTCGAAGTCGACTTTCCATTGCTGCTTGAGATGGCGTTAGGAGATGCTGGCACCTCCCTCGTGTCAAGCGTTGATGTACTGCGTCGATTTCCTTGTAAAGGTCTTCGTTATGGCATACACGCGGCCAGAAATATCCAAGCAAACGCCTAAAAGCTTCCTCTCCGTGCAATCCAACCTTTCCATCTGCGTTTTCGGTGCTGCCCACGTCTCCGATCCGTACATCATGATAGGGCGAATAGCGGATAGGTAGACGCGCAACTTGACTTCCTTCGCGATGGTGGTAGACCACAAACACTTGGTTAGAGAATTGAATGCAGACGTAGCTTTCGCACATCGTTGTCGAATATCCGCTGCATAACTACCATCGTTCTTCAGCAAACAGCCCAAATAACAGAAATCGTCCACCAGTTCGATACGTTGTCCGTCCACACAAACTCCAGTTGAAGGCCTCTGAGAGACCCACATCTGCTTGCATTTGTCGGGACGAAGACGAAGAACCATAGGCTGCGGCATACTTCGAAACGAGGTTCACAATCCTTTGCAGTTTTGCGTTGTTTTCAGCGAATAACACAATGTCGTCGGCGTACTCCAGGTCGACAAGGGAGCGTCCTGATGGTGTTAGGATCACATCCGCAGGAAACTGTTCTGCAACTCTACGCATGATGTCATCAACGGCGAAGTTGAAAAGAAAAGGTCCTGCAACGGCTCCTTGCCTTACTCCTGTTTTCACCTCGAAAGCTGACGTAAATCCGACAGGTGTACGAACTGCTGCTGTTGTTCCTTTGTTCATGTCCTCGATTAACCGAACATACTTTTCCGGGACTCCATCTGCTCGCAGAGCATTGAGCAATCGATCACGATGAGGAGAGTCGAACGCGGCTTCAAAGTCCAAAAAAGCAAGCTGTAATGGCTTCGAAAACCGCTGCCACGATTCAATTACTCTTCTCACGACGAACACTTGGTCGATGGTAGATCTTCCAGGTCGAAAACCGGCTTGCTCATCTCTGGTCGTTCCTTCACGATGTTTGATAAGTCGCTCGAGAATGATACGTTCTAAAACCTTGTACATGACACGAAGTAGAGAGATTCCTCTGTAGTTCTTAGGATCCGTGACGGATAGCTTCTTGTGAAGAGGTACGATGATCGCATGTCTCCACGAATCGGGTATCCTTTCGCTCATCCATATGGCACGGATGGTGTTGGTCATTTCACGAATCCCAGACGGAAGAAGAGCTTTCAGCATTTCAGCAGTGATGTTGTCATCTCCACCTGCCTTTCCATTCTTCATTTTCCGGACACAATCCAAAACTTCAGACTCAGTCGGCGGTTCCTCACTGACATCGTAATGTGCTCTCTGAACATGCGGGAGCTCAGGTACTGATGGCGCTGGACGATTCAGTAGTGAACTGAAGTAATCCTTCCATATTGGCAGCGTCGCATCACCAACTGCAACTCCATTGGTAGTGTTCAAGACAGGAGAACATCTCTTCATCTTCCCGCTATACTGTCGCAGCAACGTGTAGGCTTTCTTCGGATTCTTCTCCTCCCAAGCCTTCTCGAACTCCTTAGCTCTACACGTCCACTCTCGTTCGCGGTCACTTTGAAGCTGCCGACGCAACTTCCTCCTCAGACGCTTCTCCTCCACGAAGTTTCCTGCAGTTCGGAGAGCACATACTCTGTTGTAGGTAGATGTTGTTTCTTCTGAGACGTAGGCGAACTTCTTCTTAGGCTGTACAACCGGGAGTGCCTCTTTCGAAGCGTCCTGGATGCACTTGACAAAAGAATCCGCGTCGCAAAGTTTCTTCTTAGTCCGTACTCCGATGTGAATAGAAACGCGTTGTCGGAAATTCCTTCTGCACTCTTCATCTCTGAGACTTGTCATGTCAATCCTCTGGAGAGGCTGAGCCCTCGCTTCCTCTTATGAATCCTTGCAGTGAAGTTCAACAGAACAGGACGGTGATCCGAATCGAATGCGACATCCCACACAGCTCTAGATCTTCGAATGTCCGATACTGGAATATTCCTCTTCAGGACATAGTCAAGCTGTAGTTTCAAAGTTGTCATCTTCCGCTTCCGCTGCTCTTCTGGAGATAGCCGGGTTGGTCCTGCCACGTAAGCTGATGGCGGCGATGATTCCTCTTGAATGTCGATGCAATAATCAGACCACTGCGTTCACAAAGTCGACAAGGCGGTAGCCATTGTCCGATGTTTGCTCCACTGGGTAGAACCATTTACCGAGTACTTCGGATTCCTGATCAAGTCCCATCTTCGCATTTGCGTCAATCCCCACGACAACAGCATGTTGACAAGGTATCCTGGCCAGCAACGTATTGAGTTCCTCATAAAACGCATCCTTCGAATTGTCTTCGGCAGTTTCAGTGGGCGCATGAGCACTCACTATCCACAGATTGAATCCTCTGTGATCCCGCAGTCGTACGAATGCATTCCGACACGACGTTGAGCCGAACTCCTTGACCATACCATTGAAATCCTTCCTTACAGCTATTGCACAGCCTCCCACTCTCCTATCGTCAGCGTTACCGCAGTAGATGGTGTACTCTCCGACGCTGATGACGGGTCTATCCTTGAGGCGGGTTTCCTGCAAAGCAGCAAACGGTGCATGGAAATAGCTCAGAAGTCTGGATAGCGCAGTTTTTTGGATATCACTCGACAGCGATCGACAGTTCAGGGTGGCGAAATTGTGGCTTGTGGCCAAAGACTCCATGACTCCCTAGGTACGGATCCTAAGGTGTTATGGACCAGAGGCCTTAGCGTGCCGGACGGCGACACCTTTATGCAATGTGCGGGATACTTTCGCGATATAGTTGTGCACGCTATATCGCTCGCACGTTCCCTGTGTACACTCAAACGTCTGCTGGGTTCAGTAGAAGCAGGGGCACCAACGAGCAGGTACCAACAGACTTGTATACACACCCCCAAGGGGTCGCGATAAAAACAATTTTCGAGCTCTTTTAAAGGCATCGTACACGATCAAAATCATATTTGGGTTTTTGACGTTTTCGTGTTGTTATCGCCCTATAGTACAAACTTTTTTTTACAAAAGTATTGAAAATGAGACTCCAAAATTCGAAAGGACTCCGGAAGTTGTCGGTTAGCTTCCGGTGCTTAACACCTTCGTCAGACCTGAAAACAAGCATGTCAATTTTACATTGTTGAAGCATACAGAACGCTGTGTAACCACCCGAAGTCTGCTTTTTGGAGTGTCAAGGAAATTTGAATACTGAGCAAAACGACCAGATGCCGCCGAGAAACTATTAATGGCCACTCTTACCCACCCATACCCTTAAATAGCTGCAGCTCAATGCGATGTCCAGATAGTGATAGTGGTATTATCGTATCCGAGACGCGCGGTACTGTAATCAAGTAATGAGCTGAAGAGCATCACCCATTTCTTCTCCGCAATTTATCTCAGGTGTTATCCGTCTATTTTCTAGAGCTTAAAGAAGTTTTCTCTCCAGTGTGCTCCTCACTGCACAATGTAAGACTCACTGTCATTGAGGGAGGCGCTTCCTGTGCGTGTCTCCGTGTCCGGTGTTTTGAAAAAACTGCTAAAGGGATACGATGCCGGATTTTGTAGAGCCCTCCTATGCTCATCCAAACGCTGCCAGAGAGGTCTCGATGTCTTCCCAATAAACCTTTCTCTTCATCCCTGGCATTCGGTGAGATAGACAGTGCCTTGAAGTTGACATATCTGGCTACGACTACAGTACGTGCACCCAGCTCTTCCACATTTATCCTCGTAAAGTCTGGACGATGTGAGCAGTTGCTTGAGGTTGGATGGTGGACGAAACACAAGTTTTACAGAAAGGGATGAGTTCTTGACGACAACATTCACTGCTCTAGAAACTCTATCATTCACGAATGGTAGGATCATTGGTATACCATCCCGCGAAGAAAGCGGTCTCCACTTCTGGGGATTTTCGGTGGTGTATCCATTCTCCCTCAAAATGTTTGCCACTATCAATTCGGCGTTTTAGCATCGATTATTACAGATCCTATCTTTTGTGGCGATTAGGTTGTGGACAACATTTGCCTTGACGTACAGTGGGTGACAACTCCTCGCGTGTACCAAGATGTTACGAAAAGCCGGCTCTCTGTACCAAGTCAGCTGTGCGCTTCCTTGATTAATCTTCACCATCGTGTTTAGAAATGGAAGAGATCCATCATTGTCCGGTTGTTCAACGGTGAACTTCGTAGTGAAAGTGAGGATCCTGTAAATTTAGTAGGCGAAGGGTGTCATCAAGGTCGACTGAAGAGTTACCGATTATAAAGACATCGTCAATGTAGCGCCTATAAAATAGTTTTCCAGGTGTTACTGCTCTTCTCTTTATGCGATCCAGATAGACAACCGCGAGAAATGGTGCTACTCTCAATCCCATGGCTAGCCTCTGTTCTGCGCATAGTATCGTCCGTTGAATCGGAAGATATTGCATTTCAGAGTTGCTATGAGGAGGTCTCTCATATCCGTTTCGTTGAGTCCGACTGTGCATACTTTGCTCTCGTGCTGCCTGGGTCAAGGCCAGACCGAGACTGATGGGCTCAACTCGGTGCGGCTCAGCCCGGCCGAGTGTCAAACGCGGAAGCGTACCTCGACAAATGCCCGGCATTCAAAAAATAAGATCTATTTTCGAAAGTTGGGCTCCGCAGAAAAGGTTAAGGATTTGGCATTGCTCTTAAATGTCGTGAAATAGTTTCATTAGATTTGGCTATCAATTTGATTTTCTAAATAAGGTGACATTGTTGAATTGATTTGGCTGTTGTTGGTATATACAGACAACATATTCATCAAATGTAGTGAAAGTGTTGCAACTGGATTTGGCAGGTGCTCTATGAATTATCGGAGTCAAATCACGCGTCAGAAGGGGTTCTGCCTGGAGCGTATATTGAATCAAATGAGAATAAGAATAAGTCTAGCTACAAAAACGTTTCCATACAATGTGAACCGTGAAAGCGTTGAGAACGCGAAGACATAGCCTATGTAAAGTCGGCATGGATCCTGAAGAGACTTCGCGTTCACCGTTGAAGGTTGGCGCAACCTCGGTGCCATATGCTATAACATAGGTGCACCGAGTTTGCGCCAACCTCAAATGGGGAACGCAAAGTCTCTTCAGAATCCATGCTGATGTTAGCTAATAAATTGTGTTAAATTTCGTTTTTGTGATTTTTATCTAATCGGTGAGGGAAGAGGGAAGGTCTAGTGGCTTAGTGGGAGCCAAACTGAAAAGGTAAATTACCATTCGAAAACCTTATTTCTAGCCCATAAGACAACATTTCGTTCAGCAGTAATTGAGAAGTAGTTTTCTTTTTGTCTTTATTTGCTTGCCAGAGGACCTTCTGAAGCGTGATTTGACTCCGATAATTCATAGAGCGCCTGCCAAATCCAGTTGCAACGCTTTCACTACATTTGATGAATATGTTGTCTGTGTATACCAACAACAGCCAAATCAATTCGACAATTTCCCCTCATTTAGAAAATCAGTTTGATAGCCAAATCTAATGAAACAATTTCACGACATTTAAAAAAATTTCGAAAAAATTTTGAAATTCGCTTCTGAGTTTTCAATATATAATGGAAGCTCTAGTACCCTACACAACAGCCACGTTGTTGTGTAAAAAGAACCGCGGAAAAGTTACTGAAAACTGCTTTTCCCGACCCCTTTTTCTTTGTTTCCACACCCATTCAACCAATCGACGCATGAGAGAGGAGAAGTCGACCGCTACGAATCGCTGTGTTGACCCATGATCTCCCAATCAAATCCCGCTCATATTTCTTTCAGCTGATTTTCAAGGGAGAAAAGGTTGACCGAAATGTGCAGAAAAGGCATTCATGGACGTAGGCCCGTAGTAAGCCTACCACTCAGTCAGGATAATCTGAGTGGGTGATGAGACGAGCCCGAAATGATTCAGACAGGGCTTAGATGAGTCCGAAATTGTATCGAGCGCTAGATTGCATTCAAGCGGTCTGTATTGCAAAGCCATGATGATGAGGACTCGATAATACCTGTGATGATAAGAACAACCAGGCATAATTCTCTACGTGGTCGTTCACAAATCGACCAGCACTATGCTCCGTTTTTCAATAAATGAAATGCTGTTTGTTTCGTGGAAGCTGATATTGATATTGATACATTGATAAGCCGGAATCTCTGCTGAACTATTTAGGTAACTCCTTTGCTCCTTAAAACAGTCTCAAGCGCACTCCTGACCTGGCGCGCTGTTTCTCCCTTCTCTAGCTAAGAAGTCAGTCAGCTCTTACTGAATCTATTCAGTCAGTTCTGACTGAGTGATTCAGCTTATCTTGTTTGTTGCTGACTTTCTCTACTTAGCCTAGATCGCTATCCTTCAACACGTACGTCTGAAATATGTGCGGCTCATCTGAATTCTCTTCAGAACATGGATTTAGTTAGGATAAACTGAAATTTTTGCTGGCTTTACTACGGGCCTTAGTTATTCTATATATTTCATCGACTTCCACGCATTTCTACTATATCACTTGTTGATCAATCACTTTCGTTTCTTGATTGGTGTACAGATGATCGACCCAAAGTGCAACCCCCGAACCCAGAAAGACGTTCTCAACTGGGTAAAACTCCATTTCGGATAAAATTTAAGACTGCAGACTTTGCGATTGGCCTTATCAAGGTCCACTTGAAAGACATAACACAAAATCAGAAATTTGGTTTTCATCGCGCACGATGCCTTTAAAGGCAGTGTTCACGATAAATCTCGTTCTCGAGGTCTCGGAGTGAAACACTAAGTTGGCAGGTGCTGTAGAGGATAGGGTCGAAGAAAGCAACAAAAACTGGCCAGAAATAAATACAAACGGCTTTGAAAGCTCTCCCGGTGCGCCTACCTATCCCGGTCCGCCCCCCAATCGGACGAGCTTGTGGCGCCGCACACGTTTCGATGGCAAATTGTCAAACAACTCTGCCGCAGTTAGCATTATCGATTCGCACAGATTTCGCGATTAGCGCGCGCTTGCCGAAATCAGCAGGACCCACGATTCTCGTCCACGCCCTGAATTTAGAAACCGTTATTTTGACTTATTCTGGACGTTTTTCTTCCCTGTTTCTTCACCATTAGTTACCTCACGACCAAACAATCCCATTTTTGAGTCGAACTCAAGTGCGATATTAATCGTGAACACTGCCTTTAAGAGCAATGCCAAATCCTTGACCTTTTCTGCGGAGCCCAACTTTCAAAAATTTCTTGACTTTTCTCAAGGGTTCCCCTTCTACAATATCGTCAATCTCTAAAAGTCAAATTGTTTTTCTTTGGAAAACATAGTGGCAGAAATGAAGAAACAACCGCTCCGCTGCTAGGATTGCAAGACAATAGTTGCAACACGGCTTCTTACGGATAAGATCCAAGGCATAGGCCCGTAGTGAAGCCGGCGAAAATTTAAGTTCAGCCTGTCTGAATTCATGTTCTGAGAAGAATTCAGATAAGCCGCACACATTTCAGACGTATGTGTCGTAGGATAGCGACCTAGGCTAAACAGAGAAAGTCAGCAACAAACAAGTTTAGCTTAATCACTCAGTCAGATTTGACTGAATCGATTCAGTCAGATCTGACTGACTTCTTGGCTAGAGAAGAGTGAAACAGCGTGCCAGGTCAGGAGTGCGCTCGAGACTGTTTTAAGGAGCAAAGGAGTAACTTAAATAATTCAGCTGAAATTTCGGCTTATCAATGTATCATTATCAATATAAGCTTCCACGAAACAAACAGCATTTCATTCATTGAGAAACGAAGCATGAAGTTGGTCGATTCGTGAACGACCACGTAGAGAACAATGGCCGATTGTTCTTGTATTCACAGACATCATCATGCCCCCATCATCATGGCTTTGCAGGACTTACCGCTTGAATGCAATCGATCGCTCGATACGATTTCGGACTCGTCTGAGCCCTGTCTGGATCGTTTCGGGCTCGTCTTATCACCCATTCAGATGATCCTGAATGAGTGGTGGGTTTACTAAGGGCCATAAAGTTTTTGAATTTAAAAGTCGAGAAAATGAAGAGATGAGTTTTGGAATGACCCAATTGTACTGGGTCAGGGTACTATCCTAGACGGGGGAGGGTGGTGGGGCACCCATCATTCTAGGCAGAAATGAAATGAACGACGGATTGGTAAGGCTACCAGTCGGAGTATTTTCATAGAATTCCTATAAAAACAATGATTGATAGCAGTATCAGGCATCTTTTGTCAAAGTTTCTCATCATTTCTAAGAGTAAATCTTGGATGGCCCCACCCCGTCTAGGATAGACCCAGGGTCACTCGCTCTAGACAAACTTCACCGGTTCCTGCTGATGTGGCTCGTCTGCGCCGGCCCATATGTCTGATTCGAAGGCATGACTTGTATACGGTGTTCTGGACATTGAACTGAGGTCATGCGCACGTCCCTTAATGTCCTGCACACTCCTACTGAGGTCCAGCACACATTACATGACGTCCCGAACATCTCTTTCGGGGATGAGCGGAACAAAAATATGAAATTTCGGAAATCGGTTTTCGGGTTTCGGAACAAAATTTTTTTTCCGAGTTTTGGGAATCGGGCGCGGAACGCCTGAAAATGCGCGAAAATGCGGTTTTCGGAACGCTAAACGAGGAAAAATTCAGGAATTATTTAGTATTTTCTTACGTCCCTGATGACCTGATATTTTCGCATTCCGCAGCGTTTTCTGCGGTTTTCGGAATGCGGAACGCAGAATGCCAAAAATCTATATATCTGTTTTTTTGGAGCGCGTCCTATTTACTATCCTTGTTTTTGTCAAGTTTCTTCTTCTTCACTTCTTGCGAAAGATTTTTCACATCTTGCCTCCACGACTCTGTTTCTAGCGGTATCTACAAATTGTCACTCCCCTCCCCCCTTCAACAGAGCGATCATGGCTTCAAATCACATTTCCTGATGTAGTGCGATGTACTGCTATCAGGCTCCTTCTTCGATACGGTGCGTAGATGCATGCGTTATGAGCCCATTCTGTTAGTTTTCCAGATTGACTGTTCTTGGTGCTGGTTCCTTGGGGGCGGTCAAAAACTCATGTTCCGAAGCTCCGTCATTCATCCTCTGTGGTGCCATAGCTGGCTGGCATTGGCAGTCAGCTTAGTGGTTATTGAGTTATGGGTGCATCTACGTTGGCTTCTGATTCTCAAAAACAGCATCACTCACTCATCCCGTTAGCTGGCGGAGCGGGATGACCTCTCAGCCAATACACTGCTGTGGGTGCCATGGGAGCTCGAGCAGCCTGAACGATACGCTTTCATTCAGAACTATTCGTAGCAATAGATCTAGCATTAAGGACACTGCACCGTTGTTTCTTCAGATCATCCTCAATTTGTTTCAGCCATGTCTTTTTAGGGGCCGTTCGTTGGATCTTCCACTGCACTGGACGTTTCCTCCATAGCACGCTGTACGGTAGTCGACCCGCGTCCATCCTACAAACGTGTCCAAACCACCGCAATCGTCTGGTCTGAACTTGGTCCTCGATCGTGGGCTGGTTGTCACATTGCTCCCTGGTGATTTCGTTGCGTATGCGGTCACAAAGGGTAATCCCGAGGATCTGGCGCAAGCATCGCATCTGAAAAGACTCGAGTTTCACCAGGTCCTACTTGAGCAGCGTCCACGTTTCCGAGCCGTATAATAGTACAGGAACTATTAAAGCACGGAACAGCCAAATCTTCGTCGTCATCGATACGTTGGCTTTTTTCCACAGACACCAGCCAAGCGAAGCAAAAGCAGTGGAAGCCTGTCCAATTCTGCTGTGGATCTCCCTCGTTGCTGCCACTTTCTTCTCCTGCACTACTGACCCTACGTACTTGAAGTCTTTCACTTGCTGGAGTTCAACTCCTTCGAAGAGCACCGAGGCGTGCGACCCATCTGATGTCATGACCTTTGTCTTATCCTTATTGATTTGCAAGCCATATGAGTTCGCAATCAACGCTATGTTCCCGATTAAATACGCCGCCTCAGCATCGGTATCCGCGAACACAGCACTATCATCCGCAAACATCAAGTCCGTGACGTAATCATTGGTACCGTACTGGACGCCTCTTCTGTTTTCAAAGGCCTTTCTCATGATGGCATCGCTCTCGGTATTGAAAAGCAGCGGTGAAATGACATCCCCCTGACGAACACCAGCGTTGATCGTAAATTCTTCAGACAGCCTATCTCCGATGCGAATGCAACTAGTTGATCCATTGTATCATTCCTGAAGGAGCTTCACTATCTTCTTCAGTATGTGTTCGCACTCAAGTGATCTCCATAAAGCCGTCCAGTAAACGCAGTCGAATGCTGACTTGAAGTCGATAAACACGATGACAACACGTTTACCGCAACGGATCCTTTCTTCCAGGAGCTAACGCAGAGCGAAAATTGGGTCGGTGCAACTACGTTCCGGTCGAAACCCTGCTTGTTCTTCACGGCTGGTTTGTTCTCGATGTCGCTGAAGTGTGCTCTGAATGATCCAGTTGAAGACTTTTCCAACAATCGATAAGAGACTTATTCCGCGATAGTTATGACAGTCCCTGGCGTCACCTTTCTTGTGAATAGGCACGATGATTCCGCGCTTCCAAGTGGCTGGCATGTTCTCAGACTGCAAAATGCGCTTGATCAGCTTATGGAGTTGACACAACAGAATGTCTCCGCCAGCTTTAATTGCCTCAGCAGTCATGTTGTCAACGCCCGACGCCCTGCCGTTCTTCAGCAACTTGACAGCCAGTCTCAACTCGTCCATAGAAGGTTTTGAATCCAAAGCGGCTTCCTGCGGCACTTCTATTGGAGGCGACTCGATAACCGGTCCCCGTGGTGCGTCGTGCTTGTAAAGGTTACTAAAGAACTGTCTCCAACGCTGTAGACGTTCTTCTGCAGTGCGCACGAACGTCCTGTCTGAGCTCCCGATGCTATCGCTAACGGGCATGGTCTTCTTCCCGAGACGCTTCAACGTACGGTAGAGTGAACGGTAGTCGTGCTTAACAGCAGACTCCTCCATTTCGTCGGCTATCCCGTTCCAATATGACTCCCGTTCGGCCTTTAACCTGCCTCGAAGTTCTTTGCACAACTCCCGATACCGATTGAAATTAAAGTTAAGCTTGCTTCCGTTCGTCTATGTGGCGAATAGACTCGTCAGATATCCATGGCTGCGTCCGCTGACGGGTGACAGGGCGAAGTGGCTCCGCGCATTCCTGGATGGCGTCCGTTGTCCGCCTCACTTGTGCGTCCCCTGAATCAGTTTCAGCTAACGAAACAAAATGGTTCGACAGCGCGACTTGAAAAGCCTCCTTCCTATTGGGTGCCATTGAACGCGACCAATCAAGTCTTCTTCTGGGAGGCTCCACACGCCTAACTCGCTGCAACCGAAGCTTCACCAATGCACGCAGGAGATAATGGTCCGAACCGCAGTCAGCGCCTCTCATAGCGCGCACGTAGTTCAGTGGCGACCTGAAGCGTGAATCTATCAACGCGTAGTCTAGCGTGGCCACGTCTTTTCCATTAGGGTTCCTCCACGTCGACTGATGTTTCCTACGGTGTTGAAAGTGAGTGTTCCCAATAAGAAGTCCATTGAACGCAGCGAAAGAGAGCAGACGCAGTCCATTGTCATTCAATTCTCAAACACCGAATCTTCCCATAACTTCTTCCCATCCTGATCTGTCCCTGCCGACACGTGCATTGAAATCTCCTGCGACCATGATGAGATCAGTCCTTGGCATAGGATTCAGCGCATCTTGAAGTTGGGCGTAGAACACGTCCTTTTCGGCATCACAGCTAGGTTCCGTAGGCGCATAGACGGCCACGATGTGTTCCTTGACTGTTCCGCTCAACGTGAGAACAGCGATCCTGCTAGCAATCGGCTCGAACGTAACGACACTTCCAGCTTCACGATTGCTCAGCATAAATCCAACGCCTTGGTGGTGTCCGTCGCTACCGGAGTAATACGTCATCTTCTCGTCACTGTCTGGCACTTGAACGGTCATTGTTCCGCATCCACTTATCCTGAGTTCGGACAGTGCAGCAACCGATATCCCGCCTTAGGACAATTCTCTCGCGATGATCTCCTTTTGCCCAACGTGGTGCGCCGTTCGTACGCTCCATGCTCCGATTCGTACCTGCTTCTTCGGTGCCACAAATAGTCTTCTCTTCTGTCCAGTAACATTCTTCTCACCAGCACCCTGGTACCCCAGCACTGGCGCATCGGCTGCCCCGGATGCGGTAGCTTCATCGTGATATCCTAAGAGACTCTCCATGGTTCTACCTGAAGGTTTTCCAGCCCGTCGGTAGAGATGGCCAACCCTCCTCCTTTGACATCCGGACTTGGGACCGGCAACGGCGGAGTTACAACGGAAAACAGCATGCATTTCACACATCATCCCACCTCCCACTTCTTTCCTGCTCCAAACTTATTTCGCTGCCCGTTTCTTAGCGTGTGTGGGTAAGAGTGAATCAGCGCACCGCCCCCCAGACGTTTCTCCATTTACAATGTTTTCTTTTGTTTCGTTTGTCACGAATTTTTTCGCTGTTTAATCTAGGGTACCTTATGTTGGCGCGTCCAAGTGGGTGTCTATCAAAAACAAATGAAAGTCCTGTATTGTAGTTCTCAAGATTTTTGTTTTCAGAGCCTTTAGACTCTACCAAGTTCTTGCCCTGTCTCCGACTTTCTGGCACCTTGTCGCTAAAGGGCGACTGACCCGCGAATTGGGGTTCTACCTCAGAACTTGTTTGTTGGTTGAACAGTAAGCCTGAATCTCACACTGGTGTTAAAGTGTCCAACCCCCTTATGGGGTACGTTTCGTCCACGTTTTACCGCCTGATCAGGAATTACGCATGCTCGTTTCCAATACTCATTCCCCCAGCAAATGTATGTACACATCTGGCCGAATCTTAAAGGTTAAGAACAATGTGTGGCCATTATTATAGCGTTTCTTTGCCTTTCTGCTAATGATTTATTATCTCTGTGGCTAGACATTGAAGAATTTGCCTTCCGTTTACCGTGTCCACGTCTCACACTTTTGTTATCATTTAGGTGAGTCGAAGTTTCGAGAATACTAAGCACTTGGAAACTGTCACCTTTCGAGTTTAAGTTTCTGAAACATGTTTCTAGAACGCGGTTTTGGAGCGCGTCCTCTGGCAGCACAGTCTCAGTTAGATTTTTCATTAAAGAACAGCCTCAGCTGGATTTTTCGGACCCTTTGTGGCCGCGCTTTTGATGTGGTGGTGGGACCAAGCTTGAACCGTGCAAAAAGTCCTTCCAAGTTAGCAGGCTGGCTCTGGGCCAAGTGGTAATATCTTGGCGCTATGCAGATGAGCAGGTTCGCGAGGAAGTTGCTGGTTGGAAAGTTTCAGAGAGTCTGCCCACTATTAACAACATTTAACATAGTGTCCGAGCTCGTGGAATATGTAACAATTGCTGCTCGGTTCCGACGGGCTAAGAGACGAATCACTATTCTGTGAATTCCGCGAAAACTTCGGGGTTGTTCGAATGCACCGAGGATTATCATTTATACTAGAGTTTTTTTCACTTAGGTTTGTACGGCTGATGAGCTGATTGCGATGTTCGGGTATACCTCGGCATTCGTTCACTTGCTAACCAATGGCATTTATCCGTCTGTCTTACTATCAGTTACCCGGCTATTTTAGCAACATATAGCTATAACAAAGCGGCTAGTAATGGATTAAACAATTCGACTCTGTGCTTGAATACACGAAAAGGGTGCAGTTCGAACGAGTCAATCGTTACACCATTCCACTCAAGACCCTCAAGTTAATGCACTTCTGAGGTGACGACAGCAACAGATTGCATAAGGAAGTACGCGAGAGAACTTCTCAAATAGAATAGCCTAACGGTTACCGGTCACAGAGCCCATCCTTCCATTTTCGTAGGAAGGGGACCAGAGCACCTTCGAATGTCGCTTTCTGATGCAAGTGGTGTATCTGCGTCCGTCGTTCAACGCAGTAGTTGGCCAGTGCTTCGAAACCCTCGCATTTCAGAAGTTCGCCTCGTGTTTTCCATGTAACAAACATATATCATAGTATCACATAACACAACATAACATCGTATATCATATCATAAAACTAATCATAAGGCAAAGAATCATATAAGGCACTCCACAAATTTTGTACATTTACTCATTAAAGAGAAGCGGTTGGCTGAAGATCGATTTGCGAATCTTTTTTTTATATTAAATTCCTAGGCAATTCGCTCGACTCCGGTTGTGTTGAGCCTCTTTCACATTTGCCAAACCGACGTCGGACGACTCCTTATCAAATGTTTAATATCTATCTACCCTACCCTACCCATCTTATCTATCTTAACTTATCAAACTTGATAACGAGCCGTCAGACGTCGGTCGGGCAAGTGTGAAAGAGGCTTTAGAGTTGTGCTGGATTGAATTTCATGCGAATTGATCTCAGGTCAACCGCTTCTCATTGGTAAGTACCTAGATGTGCAACTTTAATTGGACCACACCATACATAGTGGAATCCACCAGAAATTGCAAATCAACACATTAATGAGAAGCGGTCGGCTGGAGATCAATATGCACGAATCCCACATCAGCCGGTTCGAGACCGGTTGAGCGAGAGAGGCTGTGCTACAATGAGTTCCACGCACATTGATCTACAACCGATAGCTTCTCATTGATAAGTAGACGTGCAACCTTTGATGGGCTTCACTATACTTCGTGACAAAGCGTGCTTCTTTATCATCATTTTCCTCATTTGTCGGTTGTTTGCATATCCAGCCAATTCTGAAAAAAAAATTCACCGTTCATCCAGGATTTTAAAAATCATTATTTGGGCGTATGTCTAAGAAAAACGGGGGTTTGATTAGTGGTTTGAAGTTGAAGGAAATGGGTGATTGATTTATTTTGCAGATTTAGGCGGTAAGGCAAGAATTTTCAATATTTCCTTGAAGTTACCTTATCCAGTTCGATTCCTCCCTTTCGAGTTTGACCAAAATCAAGAGCAGTGAAATACATAATGGCTTCTTCTCGGCCACAATCCAACCGCCACGAAAGATGCTACACTAGCAAACCAATGAAACACTCAATAAACTATGAGAAATGAAGGAAGGCGATTAACAGAGGGCGAGGACAGTTTAAGAAATTTGAAATCATCTAGCCGCACACGAGACGCGACCCCGATCACTGTCATTGGGGCGCGGCTCCATTCGCCAGATTTTTCAGAGTCCCAACCTCGACTTTATTGATCCATCAGTGACACGCCTTCTCCTTACATTCGTCGGGAATATTTCACTCTGAAGAGGGCAAGAGTGTGATTTGTTGAGACTTACCCATAGAACTGATTTAAGCCAATGAAGGCGTTGATGATTCTGAGTCGTTGTGAACTCATTCAAGAGGATTACTCAGTTTTTTCTCGAAGAACATGGTTCGGCACAGATGCTTCTGGACACGCCATTAGGTTGAGGCAAAAGCATACGGGCATTGCCTAATAATCTTTTTTCTCAACGTTATCTTCGAACAAGTATAATATTTTATCGACATGCGTTTTGCCCCCCCCCCCTTTGCTTAGAACGTTCCTTCTTTGGAAGTTTTGGGAGAATTTTCGATGACTTCTACACGTAGAACAAGTGGTTTGTAGCTTGGTTACGGCAGCAGTTAGATTTTTTCACACATTGGACGATAGCAGTTAATTACCCAGTCTCAGATTGCTTCTCTTGCAGTTCTCTGCTTTTTGTATTGCAGCAATTGCAGAATGTCATTAACCCTATGTTAACGTTCAGTGAGAGGCAATGCTGCTTTGATAAGTCATACATAAGAAAAGCGGTTTTTTGAGCGAATATCTTCCATGAAACTACGAGGCCGGAGTGATGCTAACAATGCAAATCGTTTTCGCAGATGCGTTGAAGAACGAGACTATTCCCTAGTAAGTCGGGTTTCTGCACAGAACATGGCGTCTATTCATGCATCACAGTCAAATTTCACAAGCTCTAATGCACGCAGTTGGATGTTTTTAGTTCGCCTGCATGCTCAAATAACGCGATTTCTATAAAGAGTTTGTGGTGAATTCTTATATGAGAGTTGAGCAAGAAGAGCATCACAGTTTTGCTTGAGGCCCGGACTCAAAAGTGCCACTCTGGATGCAGCGGCCAGAGTAGACTAACAATGCTCTGTGGAACGTACTGATTTTCTCACCAAAGTTCTGTCGATAATCATAGTTCAGCTGTTGTTTAACTTCCTGGTTTCTTTCTATTTCCTATTTCCCTACAGTAGTGAATAACTTCAAAGGGGAGCGAAAGCGTATCAATTTCATGCGATTTATCGCAGGTGACACTCCTAATCAAATCATCGCCTTGAATCAGCCACTTTTACTGCTGACGAGAAAAAATGATTTCAATGCATTTACTCAAAAATCTAACCGATGTTAAAGGAAAGTACAGAGACCCAACACATTCCATGTAACAATCATAAGAAATCAAAAGATCGTATGAGGCAGGACCGAACCTGAATGTTAGCCCATCACACCTGTCAGACCACAGTATCAAACTTTTTCACGAGCACAGCCGCCATCATTTCGACGTGCTTTAAATGGATCTATGAAAAAAAAAGGATCCATGTCTGGCTGTCTTGAAATCTAGGCATATTTGAACGTACTTGAAATAATTTGCCATGCAGGTTTTGACTTTGGTAGAACTGGTTCATTAGCCTGACGCTTGGAGCGAGCCGTCGTTTTCAAAGATCTGAAAGTGTTTCTCACATCAGCGACTTGTGGGTTACTGGATCAAACGCTTCTCATTTCTTACACTAATCAAGGCAAATTCTCGAACATAGACGGGCCATTGAAATCGATACAGAAAACAGATTCACAACACCAACGACGACGAAATCTTATCGACAAAAAGTAGACCACAGGACAAGAGGCAAGCGATTCCCTGTGCCATGCTCGGCCAGCTGATTGTATTTATTATAAATGCCAACGCAGCATAAACGGCAAAAATTCATCAGTAGTCGATAAGTACTTATTTGTGCTATTTAGTCTCAGAGAGCAGCATGAAACATAGGTAGCCTCTAGAGCTTTCCTCAGTCCAATGTCTTCTTCCCGACTCATTATTGTGATTTTAACGCCAAAGTCGACTCTTCTATGCTCTTGCTGCCAGTGCTTACAGAAGGGGTCTGAATATTTTTCCACCTTTAACCAGCTAAATGTCCTTTGATACGCACACTGAGCATCCTTCCAGTTTCGCCGATATAGCCCTTACTTCGACCGGCTCAAAATGAGGGAGCTAAGTTTTACATTGGCGCTGATAAACAACTCCACTCACTAAACAGTCGCCTTCTGCTCCATTAGGGACGCAGCTCAACCCTCCGTTTCACAGTTGCGACCGTGAAGGCCAGAAGAGCACCTAGAAGTCGACTTTGACGTTAACGCCACAATGGTCTTAGTGGATCGTCGAGGTTTGCGAGCTTGTCGTGATTATGATATGCGAGCAGTGCGAAATGATGAGCGTTTAGTACACTTTCAGACCTTTGAAAAACTATTTATTTATTTACTATACGTCGCATAAGGCAAGCGTTCCATTAAAAAAACGAGGGTCAAGAACCAACAATCAACATCCGCTGTGTTAGAAATATGACAGCTTATTCTCTGCTTGGGGCTTGAAAGCCCGGAAACCGAGTGGAATGAGTAGAGAGCCAACTTTCAGAGCTACAAAGATGGCCCTCGGCAGACAAGTAAAGCTTGAATATCGTAAGGTCGTTGTCGGAGTAGCATTACAGATCTTCACTGAGCATCTTTCTGTCCTAGAGAGTGCGAGACGATAGAACTTGGGAATTTTGGCCCTAACCGTACCAGTCAGCGTTTTGAAGATCGTACAAACGTGGCTAAGCTGCCTGTGAGACTGAGGTGCATGGAATTCGGCCCTCTGATTGCTGGTTTGGAACACGCAAACCTATGAAAATGAGGAATGTAGGTGCGAATCGCCATCCTCCGCCACAATTTCCAGTGCTCCGAGAAGTCCAGCGAGTAGTCATAGTAAAAGCCAAGGTTTTTAACGCAGTTGACAAGCCCTAATTCTGCTTCGCGAGTGTGTAGGTCAAGAACGGTCTAGACCCACAATTCCTTTGTTCTGCAATATCGTGTTCATTAATCGGTGCGTCATCACTTGGGAGTGGTATCAATTTGCTAATAAGTACAATTTAAGCTGGAAAGATCAAGTCTAAATAAAAACGCGACTTCAGTGGTAAATCCAGTCGATGTATGAGCTTTTGGCCAAATTTAGTCAAGCGAATGAACGAGACGCGAACATTGCGGAGGGCCATGCTGCATCCGTGACACAACCGGTCAACAAGGTTTCAGTCGCGAACGACGCTCTACCGTCACTTTCTCATCCGTGTAACAGACTAATCTTTACGAAGAGACCCTATGTAACTACGGGGAAATAGCCAAAATAGCTACCATCCTTATCCGAGCAAAACTCCGCTTTGAAATTGCAGAAAGCTGCTGTTGCAGAACGCAGCACAATGATAATTGTGTTGGGGGGGGGGACCGATTGGTCCCGACACGACTAACCCTTCTCCTAGATGGCCATCATCGCTCTTCGTGCTGCAACAGCGGTTTCTGAAACTGCGGACCGGAATCTCAACCCGATAACGACAGTATATTACAAAGCAGTAAGAGTGTTGGGCTCACATTCAGGTCCGATCCCGCCTGATACAAACATTTAAATTCTAACGATTGCCTCATGAGATGTGTCTGTCTTCTGTACTTTAACCTTGCATGGGTTAGATGTTTTGACTAAATGCATCGAAGTCATTTTCTTTCGCCAGAGCATGGTCACAGTGGCGGATCCAGGGCGATAATTTGATTAAGCGTGTGATCTGTTATAAATAGAATGAGACAGCTACGCTTTCACACTTCTTTTGATATTAATCGCAACTGTTTCCCACTTTTTTTGAAGTTAACCGCAACTGTAAAGAATAAAAAGAAACCAGGAAGTTTATCAACAAACGAATTATGAATTCAGACAGAGGAACCAGGAAGTTAATCAAAAACCGAACTATGACTTGAGACAAAACTTTGGTGCGAATATTTCTAAGGTACGCTCCACAGAGAACTGTAGGTCTACACTGACCGGTTCATGCACAGTAGCACCTTTCAACTCAGAAACCCTACAAAATCGCGATGTCATTTTTGTTCACCTGCCGTACAAGAACTCACCTCAAAGTCATTTGAGCACGCGTGAGACCCCAAAGCTATGGGCTGCGTGCATCTAAACCTACGGAAGTTGCGTGAACTTTCTGTAGAAAAACACGATTTGCGAGGCAAGAGTCGTCCAAAGCGCTAGAGGCAGTGTTCACAACGAAGAAGTTGCCCGTTTTTTTTTGCAGGAACGTAGGCCTTGGGTCCCTCTAAGAAGAGTGAGAACGGAGGTACGACAAAAAACGGCCAGAAAGTGGGTGAAAAATCTCTTGGACCAGCTAACAAATTCAATCACCCCGCCCACGTCATATAACAGTTGTCCATAGTTCGTCTCACCAAAAAAACGGTAACCAACGGTAACCAAACTTTTGAATACTCTTAATCCCCATAAATTCTAATATCCAAGCATTTGCATCAAGCCATCTTATTTTCAAAGAGTTTTTGGTGTTCTAGAAGCAGAAAATAGAGTCACCACCCCCAGCAATTTCAAAGCGCAAAAGAACTCACCGTTGTATGGTTTGACGCTTTGTCCACAGTTAGCAAAACACCCGGACAGGCATAATTAAATATTCAAGAGGTTTTTTGAAGGTTTTTCCTCCAATATTTGGAACAATAATATCACGGGAAATTCCCCTATTATCCTCTAGTCAGACAGTAGGTGCGTGCGGATCGCTGGCTTTTGGCGGGCGGATCGACACCCCCCACCATCCGCCCGCCAGTAGCCAGCGATCCGCCCGCCAGTAGCCAGCGAACCGCCCGGCAGTAGCTTGCGATCCGGCCGCCAGTAGCCAGCGATCCGCCCGCCAGTAGCCAGCGATCCGCCCGCCATTAGCCAGCGTTCCGCCCTCGATGCCACATATGGGTTATTCAGATGGTTCCCGTCACGGTCTCCGTGTGCAGAACCACCCCCCCCTAGCCGTGGGGACCACCCCCTCAGCTGCCAAAAATTATTCTCCGGCTTCTGAGTGATCCTCAAAGGTGACATGAAGTCACCTTTCAGAATCGGCCTCGAAATGCCGAGTGAGCATTCAGTGAGATGGAGCGCCTTTTATACCATTCGGTTTGTTTACTCCGAAACTGAGCACGATCAATGACTGACAAGTTTCACCGTATAAAATTTAAGCGAGCGGATCGCTGGCTATCAAAGCAGTGGCGAGCGGGTCGCTGGCAAGTTGCGGACGGATGGCCGCTTCTCATAGCTCAGCGGGCGGATCGCTGGCTAGGCTACCAAAGCCCTTGCGGGCGGATCGCTGGCAGGTTGCGGGCGGATCGCCGCTTCAGAGCTTGCCGGTGATCCGCCCGCTCCGCCCGCTAGCGTGATCAAATTTTCCAGGTGCCGCTATCCGCCCGCCAAAAAGCAGCGATCCGCCCGCGGAGACAACGAGAGGCAGCGATTCGCCCGGCGAGCCACGATGGGCAGCGATCCGCCCGCAACTTGCTGGCATACCGCTCGCAGAGGCCTTGATTGCCAGCGGTTAGTCCGCACCTATTGTCTGAGTACCTTGTGAACTTGCTTTCTAAAAACATCGTTAACTAGAATACGGGTTTTTATCGCGATCACTGCCTTTAAAGGCATCGTACACGATGAAAACCATATTTGGCTTTTTGATGTTTTCGTGTTGTACTATCCCTATAGTGGCTAACGGTAGCAAAACGCCCCCTCAAAAACGTCAACTTTTTGAGAAAAACCCATTTTTAGAAAGTTCATAGCAAATTTGAATTTCGCGCCGGCATCAACTTGGGATAGTTGCGCAGAGAATGCAAGGAACAGTTTTACGCTTCGTTCCTTGGCGCAGCGTTGGAAGCAATTCACCGAGGATGCCGCTCAACTACGACTTCAGCTGAATTAAAATGGGCTACCCACCTGCTGCGTCCAGTGCTGCCGGCTGCTTTCGATCGATGCCGAATTCGAAATCGACTGGCGTGTGTATTGCTCCCTACGACGCGTCAAGGCACGCCCGCCGTCAGCAACCCAGGAGCTTTGTTCCTTGTAACAACGGATCGACCCCAAGGCCGGCCCCCCAAACCCAGGAAGCCATTTTGAGGTAAGCGAATCTCCACTCAGAGACGGTTTTGTAACTCCAAACTTTCTGAGTGACATTGTCATGGCCCACTAGTCCGAATGAACGCATAAACCCAAATTCGGTTTTCATCGTGGACGATGCCTTTAAGCTCAACTGCGAAAACGATTCACAACGTTAGTATCTTTCAGTCCTCCAAGTCAATATATCCCCGTGCTGAGTTAACGGCGGTTTTCAAGCTTTGCAAGAGGCAACGGTACCTATCAGAAATTTTCTGAGTGCGGACTCGACTCAGAACTTGTATGAAGGGGTTATTTAGGGTGCTAAAAACGAATCTGGGGTACATAGGTCAAAATTCAGGTCAGAGTCCAGGTGGTCAAATTTACATGAGGACATTCTGTCGAATAGCTGTAACAACGAAAATCAGTACTCCTCAATGACGGATGAAACCTATTCATGATTCATTAAAATTTCCAGTTCAATCATATTTCGGTCTCTTCAAGCGAACCCACCTACGATGGTCTTCTTCACTAGAGACTGCTCGCAAACCATCGAAAATTCTCTCCGATGTGCTAACGTTTATTAATTCGATTAGCGAAAAGTTTCCAAATCACGAATGATTTCAGAGAAGGCAACCAATCAAGTTTGGATAGGTGTGAAGTTTGATCGGCTGGTAACACCCTCTCCATCCATTTCATCATGACCAGAAAAAGTGTTGAAAGAGAAAGTCGAGAGTGTTCACTTCATTTGATCGAAGATTTTCCGCGCTGCTTTTAAATGAGCAATCAAACATTCACGATTGATTCGTGACGCTTTCGCTTCTGACGAGGGAAGTCTTTTTAGCTATCGTGGCCGCCCATGTATAAATTCATGTTTCCTTAATTAGTGAAACTGCGACTTATCATTTCTAAAATATAAAATATCTTCTTGTCTCTTACCGACTTTCAGGGAGCAGGAAACAGAAGTCAGAAAGTCCCAGAATGCCCTGGTGCCAATGCAATACTGTCAACAGCACAATGATCGAAATAAGATAACAGCATGGGTGGAGGAAGATCCAGCAAACAAGGACATCCACCAAACTGGTGCCTGAATTAGGTCACCAACTCAAAATGACCCAGAACTAAATCGCATGCCTAAAATAGAACAAGCGTAGAAACAGCAAAAAATGAAGCCTGGGAGAATCACGTCCCAGGATTTACATGGCGAACCTAATCTTCGTGGTGGGCGTGGTGAAGGGGCGATTAGCCTGTCAGGGAAGAGTTTTTTTTTTCGCGGCTGCCCTCCCGTCGCAGAAAGCAAAAAGTATAGAAAAAGCTTTTCTTCAACCTTACCGATTCCATCACTACTTTGTTGACATTGTTCTTGAGAACAGCATAATGGAAGCTTATCCTATGCATGGGACCGTCATCGCAATGCACAGTGAAGGACACACTTCTAGAGGCATCACCAATTCGCTCTCCTTGCACCCAAAAAGTATCTAGAAGGCAAACAGCAGTCTCGCTCAGCTTGGTACACTCTCAGACGAAGTCGGCAGATATGGAAAGGTCAGTGTTACCACCTCCAGCAATGATTCGGAACCAAATAGATCGAAATCGCGATGGTCAAAAAGGAAAACAGTTAAAGATATGATTTTTATGTCAACAAGCATGTTGAGAGTCATCATAAAGGTGTTGACTCCTTGCTAGTAACATTTAGAAAAAATCAATTTCTCTTTGCAGACAACGAGCTGCGAACAGTTGAGAAAGACACGAAGCCTTAACGTCGTTTTACAGGAGTCTCGCACCGCGCCATCGTCTTCTCGTATGAGGAAGCCCTCACGGTGGAGCTCATATTAAACTTCCAAAACGACCGTTTTGTCTTAAGAAGCATCAATTCAGCCATATAGGGAGTAAAAATCACTTGAAAGACAGCTTTTCTCACTTCTGTCATGGTTTTAGGACCAATCACGACAGACGACGGAACTCTCCTCGTTTTCGTGGTTTCTGGTGTCGACTTTGACACGAAAGCTCACAGCCAAGCAAATCACAAGGATATCTTAAAGCCCTCGATAATCTCTAGCTTCACCAGCAGACTCTGCTGCTTTCTACAGGACTTCTAGCTAGCGCATAACAAGAAGTCCCTTCAAGTGCGGTGCCATCGCGTGCTTCGTGATTCCATCTCGCACGAAGATAAGTCATATTGCTCACCGGACCTGAATCTTCTTGACTTCCAAATGTGATCTGTTATCGAAGCGAAGATCTATGAAACTCGTACAAAGTTGGACTCTCTGTAAGACTACCCTTCAGAATTCCTAGGTCGTGATGGATGACGACTACCTGCGAGAATGCTATCATACCTGTCGAAGCGAACTTTTCATTAGTATTCGAGGAGGTGGCGGACATTTCGAGATCTGATGATTGTGTTGTGTTCACAACACTATGCATAAACTTATCTATGTTTGTTATAGTTGAATTCCAATTTAGTGTTTGAAAAACACTTCGAGACCTGCGCCTTATGGATCACTATGTATAGCAAGCCATGCTCTGAAAGAACGCGAAGCTTGTTTTGTACTCAAAGGGGGTCACCATTGTTTACGTTTACTTCTGACAATGAGAGAGGGAGAATAGATCGCTATGAAAAAATGATACTTATCAATGCAATCAGGCGTTAAAGCTCAGATAACAATATCGTGGATCTCTGGATGGGAGAAGCCGCGACGCTGATACGATAGCCTTATCATTCAAGTCGAGCGGTTGTTTTTGGGAAAGCACAATGATAGAAATGGAGAAACAACCGCCCCGTTCTCAAGATAGCGAAATAATAGCTGCATCACGGTTTTTTAGAGATAGGGTAAGAAACATACTTCCTTAATTCGATTACTTGCTGTTATCTATAACAACACAAAAATGTCAAAAACCCAGATATGGTTTTCGTCGTGTACAAAGCCTTTAAAGGCACAGTAAACCCTCAGATATGAATTTTGAGATTTTCATGTATTTGTGTAGATGACCCCTCCTATATAACACGTGCCAAATGCCAGATCTCATTTCCTTCAGATTAGCGAGATATAAGCGACCACCAGAGGCCCGACCCCTTTCGCTCACCACAACAGGCCCGGCCCCCTAACAAATTTACGAACTTGGTAGCGGCTCGATGGATGAATGAATTCTAAGAATTTGTCGTTCTTCAGCCCATTACCGGATTTCTCTTCATCGTGGCTTTCTCTCACGATTGCAAATGAAGAGAAATACAGGCCTGAGACAACTCGTCCACCAATTTTTCACCCTCAAAGTCTAGGCATCTTTGAGGAGCCATAATTCTGTTTAAAAGGGGTCTTGGACGATTTCAGAGAAACCACTGTGATCAGCGTGTGACTCTCTCCAAGCTAAGTATGAAATTTGAAAATTAATTTTCTAGGTGTCCTGTGCCTTTAAGCACTATGTCCCGCTGGAATCAGACGTGGATGATCAAGAGATCCATACTAAAATGTTATTAGTTTCCGCAAATGTGTTGGAGGTTCTATACTTTTCCCTAGTTAGTAAGCGCGACTAGTGTTCTATCCACAGATAATTCAGACTCTGGTTCACTTCGAATGAACTCCTGTTTTCAATTATCACAGCGCGGAGCGCTGGCTTATTCGTCGGAAGCTCCTCATTACTAGTTATATTTCACCGAGGCTCACCGCTCCACTGCTGGCGATAATCGAAATCCTTAGGTCACAAGGTGTTTGCCAGAGTCTAGCCTACAGCCGAAAACAAAAAAAACATATCCCCGATAACCCCAGCATAGATCTCTGGGTTGTTTCCTTGGTAGAGACCGACCATTTTGAAATGATTTCTTGGTTATCGTTACCACCTATACCGTAGCTGGTAAAAACTAATTCCACGACAAGTTTCTGAAATGGTTAACGAATTTATTGCTGACAGCAAAAAGTGAATAAAAGAGAAATGGGTACAAGATCACGGCATCACAGCAGTAGGAATTCGTCTAATGTGACCCACGCTCGGTTGGTCACACCAGAAAGCTTGAAAACTTCTATGTGTGGAATCGATCATTTGACTGCTCTAGTGGCATAAGCAGCTGTTAATAGCATGGTACCTTGCTCGAATGAGTCATCTAATCTGCAAGAATGCCAGAATTTGTGACATTATTTATGGCTTCTGATGTATTACATATGAATTTTCAAGCAGTGGAGGAACGAAAATCGAAAATGTAGCTGCTAATAGGTTTTTGTCACACGTTCTCGTGGTGGACTGCCATTTGACGGAAATGTACTTTTCCCCTCTAGAAATTGATAGCAAATACCAAGTGACTGGCATATCGATCATATCGACTTCCTCTAACCAGTTCTACTTTCAGCGTCGAGTGGCTTTTTTTACCACACTTACTGTCGCAAAGATCTAAAAGTAAACATGAAGTGAAAAAAACTGAGTAACCGGTTTTTTCGTCAAGAATCACGTTTCCCAACCTATTACCTACCTATAGCACCCCACAAAAAAACAAATTGAAATATTTGCGGCAGGATTTGTGGCGTGTCGTGAACGTGCTGCGGTTTGCGTTCCCATTACTCCACTTTTTTTAAGCGGCGTCCTTTCGGTTTACTCATTAGATTCCTCTGATTAAAACGCATTTTCGCTTTCACTACAAAGCAGCAAGTGCAAAAAAGTTTGGTCTCGCTCTAATCGAGAGGCAAGTCACAGTGCAATATAAAAGGTAGTCGGTAAGCGTAGCCATATCATTCCATGGGAAACATGCGGGTACTTCTTCTCGTTTCGGCAACTGTGGCATTTGCCAGCTCCAGATCAAGTATGCTCTATACTTATATGTATTTTTGTGCGATTTCTCCTCTGTAAAATTTCATTTCTTTGAAATAATAATTCTTTTCAGTTTACAAACGGAACACTTATGGTGATGAACAAATAGCACCTGCTCCAGCTCCAGCTCCAGCCCCTGCACCATATGTTCCTGAACAGGCTCCAGTCCCCGCTCCGGCTCCACCATATCAACCAGCGCCAGTAGCTCCTGAGCCATCTGGATACCGATCAAAGCGTAACACATATGGTGATGAACAAATAGCTCCCGCTCCTGCTCCAGTCCCAGCTCCAGCACCGTATGTTCCAGAACAGGCTCCAGTAGCAGCCCCTGCCCCAACATACCAGGAAACACCTGCCGCCCCCGAGCCATCAGGATACAGAGTGAGACGGTACTCTAAGGATGACGGTCACATGGGTTATGGCGAGGCACCAGAAACCCCAGCAGAGGAGACTCCCACTGCTGAAGCTTCGGGAGCTGAATCACCTGCTGCCGAGGAAGCACCAGTAACCGAAGCAGCTATGGATGAGGCTCCTGTGACTGAAGCAGCTCCAGAGCACGATGCACCCGCTGAGGCGGCTCCTGTGACTGAAGCAGCTCCAGAGCACGAAGCCCCCGCTGAATCTGCACCAGCCCCTGAACCAGCTCCAGAGCACGAAGCGCCTGCTGAGCCTGCTCCAGCCCCTGAGCCAGCTACAGAGCACGAAACCCCGGCTGAGCCTGCCCCCGCCCCTGAACCAGCACCAGAACATGAAGCACCCGCTGAGCCTGCCCCCGCCCCTGAACCAGCTCCAGAACATGAAGCACCCGCTGAGCCTGCTCCGGCACCTGAACCAACTCCAGAACACGAAACACCAGCTGAGGCTCCCGCTGTACCTGAAGCCGCTCCAACAACCGTTGCCTATTCTGCTGACGAAGCTCCAGCGGCTCCAGAAAAACCCGCTGAAGAGACGGCAGCTCCCGTAGAAGAGACACCTGCTCCCACAACCGCCGTTACAAAAAAGAAGCTTCCACCCTGTGAGCCAATAGCCTCTGTGCCCTCTGGATACAGAAGGAAGCGTAACACTTACGGGGACGAGATGGTGACACCGGCACCAGCTGGCACCGCTGCTCCAGAGACTCCTGCTGAAGAGGCTCCAGTCACTGTCCCACCTATGGAATGCGAACCGGTCACAACAGAAGCCCCATCACACCCATCAGGATATTAATCATTCCGATTTTTGATCTTCAATTTCAATGCGTATTTGTGTTGTAATAAAAAATGTACTTTTCAATTCTAAAACAAAGCCAACGACCTGACCTTTGCTTTTTCACCTTCGTACTTTGGTCAAATCTAAACTTGAGCATTCAACATACCAGTCATTGAAAAGTGTAGCATATGATCCATCTTTTCCTTTTTATAGATAAGTTCAGTACACATGATGCAAAAAAAAATGTCAAGTGGTCGAAGTGTTACACTATGGGTGGCTATAAAAAAACCATCCACTGGAGTTGCAATGTCGCTTCGATTCTGTCGGGCAATTTATCGAAGACGGCGGAAGCGATTAGGACCTGCCCAAGCGATAAATTCGAGAATCTCGATTCTGTTGACAAATTCATTAACTACAAGGAGAAATGAAAGCAGAGACCAAGGAAGTCCTCGAATTCTAGGAAACTATGAGTTTCGGGTGTTCTCCCTCTGTAACCGCCCGAGAGCGGACATTCGTCAAGTCGTGCTGAACTCTGAAGAACTCTCTCTTTTGATCGACGACCAGCTGAGGGTGGCGATCATGGCGAGATATAAAAGCGGTTAATTATGTGCAGACAAAAAAGGCCACGCGCTTTTGACGATTTTCAAAAGCGCAGAGCTCCTCAAAAAAGCACCAGACCTTAGCACCCATATTGTAGACCCCGGGTTAAGAAACGATCACAGTTTCCTACATATTTCCCGAATATGTTCTCATGCCCATTCACTCTATCTTACAATGATGATCTCTGGCCGAATTCCCATATATACGATGTATCCGTCTCTCCTTTCCTGCGAATATTTAACTGTTGCGCGACACTCGAAAAGCTTACTTTCCCTCCGCCGTCGAATCTAGCCCACAATCCCGACGGCGAGAATTTTTAGGGCAACATAGACTACAAATTTCAGAAGAGGGATTCGTGCTGAACGTCGGTTTCTTCAGGGTCGATGATTCAATGTTGTGGTGGTCTGACTGGGGGAGACGAAAGGGGCGCCCTATTACAGGGCTGTAGCTTAAACATTCCTCATGTTAAGTGCACAGCAGTGGTTCACTATTGATGCTTCCGGATGCGTGGGCCTTGTGGTGAAAGCCGTACTGTCCTGAATACATCTCAACAACGTTTACGAGCTCATATTGGGTTGGCAACCAAGTAATTGCGGATTTTTTTAGAGAATAAAAGACAAGTTTTTCCATGGAAGGAAATAACCTTATTCTGTAATGCATTGCCCATTTTGAGCAATGACATTTTGCAATCTTTCAGGTAGAATCATAATTCCATGTTCATAAGACTTCTGGTTTTTATCAGCAAAAAACTGAACCAGGTACGATTTGACATCATTATCATTACTGAAATTTTTACCATTCAAGGAGTTTTGCAAAAATCGAAATAAAAAGATCAGATGGTGCAATGTCAGGACAATATGGTGGATGTAGCAAAACATCTCAACCGAACTCCGAAAATTTTCGCGAAGTGACTAAAGATGTGTGTGTGGCCTTGCATTGTCATGATGAAATACAATACCTTTTGGATTTGTCGATTCGTCGCTAGGTTGGGGAGTTCTACCACACTCACCATATATCTAGTCCTGATCTTGCACCATAAGATTACTTTTTATTTCGATCTTTGCAAAACTCCTTGAATGGTAGAAAATCCAATAATGATAATGATGTCAAACCCTACACGGTTCAGCTTTTTGCTGATAAAAACCAGAAGTTTTATGAATGTGGATTTGTGATGCTGCCTGAAAGATGGCAAAAGGTCATTGCTCGAAATGGGCAATACATTACAGAATAAAGTTATTTCGTTCCATGGAAAAATTGCCTTTTATTTTCTAAAAAAATCCGTAATTACTTAGTTGCTAACCCAATACAATCTGTCTTTGATTACGGTTCAACAAATGTTTCCAGAAGGAATCTGGGACTCAGGAAGCAATCAACAACTCTCCCTTGTCCAAAACACTTTCTTCGTCCATATTGTATTCAACTTTTTGGTCAGAATGGGTGCCCCGCCCTCTTGACTAGACCCTCCTCCCACTTAAGAGTTTGAATGGTAGAATTTCCGGGGGTCCAGTAGAGGAAATAAGGTGCCTTGTAGCGTATCCTAAACGACTTCCGATTCCCATATCGAATGTCTTTCCATTAAATGCTTTGGAAGGTTCACTGACTGGTTTTACTAATAACAAGGTCATCAATGACATATAGTAGAGTCCACCAAGAGTGTCTCATTTACTTATCAATAAGAAGCGATCGACTGGTGGGTGATCAATGTGCATGAATCCCATACCAGCACGCTCGACACCGGTTGAGCGAGAGCGGTTGTGCTGCAACGAGTTTCATGTTCATTGATCTCCAATCGACCGCTTCTCATTGATAAGTAAATGAGACACTCTTGGTGGACTCCACTATATATCAAATAGGCTCCGCTCCTCTGTACTTATTGAAGATCTCATATGCAGATATCAAATGGCACATTAAGTATACGCTTGTGTCGATGACAATCAGCGGTGCACAACCATTCATTTGAGTGTACTGCAGGATAGATTTCTGATACATGTGTATGAGGACGCTCTCCTGATAATCAGATGGATCGGTAACAAGGTTTTTTCTGCGATTTTCTCGTTACAGATCGATAGAGCGTGCAAGGGCAAGTCTTCACTTCTACAATTTTCTATGAAAATTACGAGCCGCCAAAGTTGAGCAGTTTTTTGAGAGTTTTCCGTGTAAGGCCCCTTTCATAGTATGTCGGCCGACGTCGGATGATTCGTTATCAAGTGCGATAAGCTAAACTAGATAATATGGAGAGTAAAGGGTAGATAGATAGTTCACATTCGATAACGATTCGAGCTGTTTCTCGCACTTCAACAATCCTAGAATAAGGAAGAACTGAAAAAAGTGAGAATTGAAGAGGGGAAAGTTGGGCACGAGTTAACGGCAACGGCGAAGAGCGGGAGAATGACAATCAAAAAACCGATAGCTGCAGAGTCGGGCAATCACCTGCGCATCTTAATTTGAGGGCAGACACACATCGATTTCGAAATCCGATGCATTCTTTGCGACAACGATTTCTCTCTGCCATCCAAAAGTACCTGATTGCTTATTACTGAACATTGCTGCTCTTGTTGTTTCCAGACCGTGTGATTCTTTTTTTATATGAAAGATTGCATGAGAAGGTGTTCAAGGTTTCATCCTGTTTTAGTTTTTTCTCACTTTTTCTCTAAAAAACCAAAGTAAGAAAGATGCAGGAATAGAATTCCTCGGCAGGTGAAGACGAACGTAAGTTGATTGGCGCTGCCGTAGATTCCAGAAAAGATCGCTCGCCCTCTCTTCAGAATCAGGAATGGAAATATGCATCCCAACTTCTCCTATCGTTTAGCCATATATATTTCAATTCACCTGCGTAATAGCGAGGCTAGTCATATACATCGTCAAACCTTTCGCATAGAAAGGTGTGAAAGGGGATAGTAAGGGAGAAAGTTGTTCGTCTCAACGGTGACCTTTTTGGGCATTTCAAGTGTGTCCATATGGCAGTGTTCGTAACGTAAAGCGAAGTGTTTTCACAAATAGCACCGCGAAGTGCAACAGCTTCGTTTAGGTGACACTCTTCCTGCAGTGAAAGACTTCTCTAGAAAAAGCGCACATGGCACAAGTCTGAGTCAGTCTCGTGTGTTCAACACTTTACGGAGAGAAGTTGTTTGTGAATGGAGAAAAACATTGCGTGCGAATCGCAAGGTTTCGTACACCAGTTTCGCTGACTTTCGGAATTGTTTTCTAGTGAGTGGGACACAGTGGGCGCGTTGTATCCAACCGGGAAATAACTTCGAGGAACAGGGATCAGGCAAGCACAACATGCACAAGAAAAGTAGCACCCTAGGCTGAGCTCATGTAAATGCTAACAAGCTTTGAGGACGTGGACCCTTCTGAGGAAGTTCTCTCACTACAACTCGTGTTTTTGTCGTATCTGAAAATGAGAGCCACCTGGAAATAATCACCGATCTTTTCGTCTCCTTACCACGTGAGATCTCTGGGGTGGGATTGAGCTGACCTTAACCCGCAGTTTAAAACCGCGATCAGCTAACGGTGATCAGAATGAAATCATTGGCCTAATGTAAGGAGCAAACAATCCTTGGATTCACTCAACTATGATACCCTTCGTCCTTCCATGCTCCCATTTTTACCTCCCAGCTCATCTCGAGCGTGTGAAACAGCCGTCAATGTAGCGACGGTAAAACAAGGGCAGGGATTTGAGAACAGGTGTTTCGACCTTTGCCATTGAGACGATCGCAAGCGTTGCTACCAGCCTCTGTCCCATTGCCAGTCCTCGTATTTTCGAAAAATAGTTTTCCCCACATAAAAATATATTACAATAGGAGAATTGGAGCACTCTTTCGGGTGAACCGTGAGAGCACGCGCATATAAATATTAATTTTGCTATGTATTTGATTTATAAGCTCGAAAATTACCTCTATAGCGGAGTCATTGCTAACATAGGTGTATAGCAGAAACATTGCTAGCATGGGTGTACAGCGCTATAACACCGAAGGACTTCACAACAGGGTTGTTGCCCGTTTGCGTGGAACGCAAACGGTCAGGAAATGTTTGCGTACTAAGCAGGGGCGCTGGTATGAAAGGTAAGAGCTGGCTGAGTATCGAATTGAGGAATCACGCGTTTCGGTCCGTGAGACCATCCACGCAGCTGATGGTTGTCTAACTATTAATGCCGCAGGGTTAAAGGCAGTGTCCACGATAAAAACCATGTCTGATTTTTTGGTGGAGATCGGCAGCTGCGGGGCCTAGCACAACCCTAACGTTGAAAAAAGAGAAAAATGAACTCGGAACGGTCCCCTACGGCTCCGAAGTTGGACATCCGTCAGCTCTTCACACCCAGATGCACATTCCACGCCCACCGACGTGAACAAATGAATGCTCGAGATTGTGAGATGAGCGATGGTTTCCGATCAATTGCCCCGTTCTTCCCTTTATTCCCAACTTCTCTCTTTACTCAGGTCAGCTTGCATACATCAGCTGCAAAAGACGGAAGTTACAAACTTCGGACAACTCGTCCACCAGTTTTCATAGCTCAATTTTTGAGGGACCATAACTCCGTTTCTAGATGGTTTTGTACGATTCCAAAAATCATTGGAATCAGCATGGGACCGTCTCCAAGATAGGCGAAAAGGCAGAAAAACGATTCTTATCGTGAACACTGCCTTTGAGTAGGGTGAGGTCCCCCGATGTCTTTATATGTTAGGAGTGGGCTTTCGTCTATTTCTTGTTGATCAAACAAACTATGAAACAGTCGCCAATGTAACGACGATAGAGCCCATCATAATTTGACGATAGTCCGACGAAGTCCCTTCTAGGTCGTTCGTAGTCGCTCTTAGGTTGTCCATTCTCAGCTGGGTCGTCCATAGGCCAATCTAGGCCACGCTCGAGGGGGATGCCGCAACGGTTTTAATGGGGCTATTGATCTAAATTCGATCGGGTTGGGACAGTTTGTCCCCTTTTCGCGTGCTTTACTTGCATGCCAACCGTGTGTGACTACGAGCTATCGTCCAACTATGACGGGCAACTACTCGACCGAAAGTGCTTTGACGTTTACCATGAAGGCGATAATAAGAGAAGATATAAGAGAACACCATAAGAGAACTACGTGGATGATTCCGCCTTGTTCGCTGCTGAAGCCGGAAACCCACCGACAAAACAAGCAGACGAGTTTAAATGAGCTTTCTGGCTGCTCAACGCTTTTGGCTACCGACAATGATAGTATGATGTTAAGCTATTCTACCAGGTTGTCCAATAATTCTTGTCCGAAAATTTCACCATTTTTAATTTTTTTTCAACTTTATTGAAAAACAAGTCTAATCAACAATATAATCACCACAGTTATCCACAACAGTGGCCCATCGATTGGGCAGGTCGCCGATGCCCTTCGCCCACAACTCCGGGGGCTGCGACTCGAAGAAGTCCGCGATGTCGGATTTGAACTTGTCGTAGTTGGTGAATTTTCTTCCGGTCAAATGGTGCTTCAGCGGGCGGAATAAGTGATAGTCGGAGGGGGCGAGGTCCGGGGAATACGGCGGATAGGCAACCGTCTCCCAGCCGAGCGTCGCCAACTTCTGCTGGGTCTCCTTCGCCACGTGGGGGCGCGCATTGTCGTGCGGCAGGTGGACCGAGGCCCGTCGGGGACGCTTTTCTCAGATGGCGGCGGCTTTTCTCTCGAGCTGATCGGTGTAGATGGAGGCGGTGACCGTCCTGCCTTGCGGGAGCAGCTCGAAGTACAGGATGCCTTTGGTGTCCCACCAACAGCAGAGCATGATCTTCAGCGGGTGCAGGTCGGCTTTCGGTGTCGTCGGCGGCTCTTCTCCGTGCGGGATCCAGACAGCATGGCCGGCGACGTTGTCGTGGAGGACCCAGCTCTCATCCCCAGTGACCAGGTCCTCGAGAAACTCTTTGCGATGCGGACGAAGGAGGAGGGACTGGCAGACGGCCACGCGGCTCTACTTGTTGGCGTCCGTCAGACGGTGGAGGATCGAACGGGCCAGAACTTTGTGGTAGCCGAGTAAGTTGAGTCGATTGTGGATGGTGGACTTGCTGCAGCCGAGCGTCGTCGCCAGTTCACGGGTGGTGGCTTCCGGCTTCTCCTTGATACAGCGACGGACTTCGTCATCATTCACCGTAGGAGGCCTCCCGCTGTGGCTTCCTGTCCTCGAGGCTAGTGTCGCCGCTCTCGAAACGATTGAATCAGCGGCTGACTGTGCGTTGGGACACTGCATCCTCCTTGCACGCTCTGCAGATTTTGGCGACCGCGATGCCCGTGTCGTTGCCCAGCAGCCACTTTTAGTACACGAACGTACGAATTCGACTTTGGTCCATTTTAGCTTGTACTGGTAGCTAGACGCGGCGACTGCGCCTTATATACCCCTAGCGTAGAACTTTGGAGAACCTTCTAGAAGGTTCTTACACTTGCCTGATATTATAACACTTCTAAGGAAAATTATGGAATTTTGAAAATTTTCGGACAGGAATTATTGGACGGCCTGGTACATTCTACTGGTCGTGACAAACCGCCGTATCACCGTCAGTAGTCAAAAGCGAAGAACAGCCAGGCCATCCAAGCCAGTTCGTCCTCTTGCTTTGTCGGAGGTTGTTCGACTTCAGCAGCGATCTTTGTGAGTATTTTAGGTGAGGCTCTCATGGCGATTCCCCGTTATTGCCAGAAACATTGTTATAATTTTTATCATAAAGGCTGCCTCCAACCAACAACGAAGACCAAAGCTATCTACTTCAGTCGAGGCCGCAACGGAATGATTCCGAAATCCTTTGCTGGAGAGGAAGAACGGGTCAGTGAAGCACTTAAGCGCTAGAGTACCCCACTATCGGCTAAATCGATGCGGATCTATCCAACACTTTGAGAAACTCTCCGAATTTGCGCGCGATTGCTCCAGAGATAGTGCAAATACCGTTGAGATCCGAATGAGTTCTTTTCAGAGGTGACTTGAATGAGCGAATGTAGGATAGTACTCGGATTTCCGGGGTGTGAATGTAAGATGTCGTATTTCAGAAGTACGGTTCCCGAGTTTTCGAATTCAAATGCGCCATAGAAGATAAATTCAAATATAGGATCATACGAATATGCGAATATGCTCATTCGAGTTTCTTACTAGTGCGTAACTATAGCGAATATTTTCTCCACACATCTTTTTAGATTTTGCCTTACCTTTTCTAGGTACTCTGGGATTCGCTGAGTGCCACTCTCGTAAGTTCCGCCTCTTTTCCAATTAGCAGGATCATGGCAGCATATACTGCGGTTACGCCCACTCAGTTATGATTAGTCGACGATATGTAGCGCATACAGTATACCAAGCAGTATATACTGCGTAGGTGCTGTAGATGCCAGCATATCCTGCGCACACAATAGCATACCCTGCGAAGCGCGAACGCACGCTTGAAAGCGGCGGCGATGTTCAGGCAGCGTTTAAATTCAAATTAGGCGCGAAAATGAGACTGCGCGTCCTGACCCATGCCCACTATTGATCCCATCCTTCGTCTTCGGAAAGGAGTTCACTCGAAGGTATGTTCAATATTTTAATTGGTTTTATTCATATTTCTTTTTGGTCCAATGCACCGTGAACCTCCCCTTAAAGGCAGCGTTCACGATTATCTTGTTTATCTTCGATTTTAATATTAATCGCTAAACCGATTGTTTGGCCACCGGGTAGAACTGAAATAATGAAGAAATTGGGTAAGGCGCTCGAGAAGGGCATTCAATAATTTACTCTCACCCCACCTTTTTACTCTCACTGGAACTGTTCGTTGTGACAATGAAATCTTTTGTGGATCCGCCTTAGCAATTTTCTGCCTTCTGTCGCTTCGTTCTCTCCTGTGGACTCTAACTAATACTGTTTTGCCTGAAACATTTTTCTATTTTTGACTGACCCCATTATTTACCGGTGACAACCACCGCGAACATGTTCACCCAACCAGACAGCTATTCCAGGTCAGAGAATAATGCCACTGAAATAAGACGTTTTAGTGCGTTTCTCGCTGTTTCTTCGTGATTTTGGCAAGACTTGGTTGCCAAGGCGTTGTTTTGAAAGGAAAACTCGGGAACAAAAATTATCGTGAACACTGCCTTTAATGGATTCAGTATCATGAGATAGAAATATCGGTGCGAAACTTTTTTCCGCAGGGCTACCGCATTCCTGCGCGTTAATTAAATAGCGCCGGCTGCATGGCTGCGGACTTTGTCACATATCTTACGGCAATCCTAATTTCTGACCAGCTTTGCGTTACTATTAGCCATTTAAATATTAGTAGTGGCTCTGTGATTTAGATGCATCCGTGGACATATTGTGCTCTTTCCTAGCTTTTGTATCAACGTGGTGTTTCTCTCTTAGTTCTTTCATGGTCTCATAATTTTTTTGTGAGATTTTCTAATCATTTTGCTTATACCTGAAGTGGTTGTACATTACAGAAGCTTTATTGAGCGTTCTTTTTGTGTCATAGCCGCAGCACGGCGCCAATTACACGTGAGCAGAACGTAAGGGCTACAGATTTTTGCTGAGAGCATCCGCGACAATTGCTGCCGTGCGCCAGGGGCCGGATGCATCAACGCTCCGGATTGGGCAGGGGCTGGGCAGTTAGCGCCTTTGTAGATCTTCGTAGATCCTTATATCAGTCGTGCCCCTGCAGTATCCTTCGCTTCCCCACGCGCCCAACATCCTAGCTGGGGCGGCTGGGGAAGCCTAGGACACTGCAGGGACACGATTGTGATCTACAGAGATCTTCCAAGACGCCGGCTGCCATGTCCCTACCCCAACCCGGAGTATAGATGCGTCCGGCCCCTGGATGCTAAGAATTCATTGTTAACAATGCGGCAGCATATGCTGCCTTGAGCCTGAAGACCAAGAATCCATTGCGGCAGCATATGCCGCGAGAATCCACAGCATATGCTGTCTTGTTCCTGAAAGCCAAGAATTAATTGCAGCAGCACATGCTGCGAGAATCAGCAGCATATGCTGTTGTGCGCCTGATGGCCAAGAATTCATTGCCGCAGCATATGCTGCTCTCAAAGCAGCATATGCTGCGGCTCGACGAAAGAAGAGACTCGACGAAATATGCTGCTACATTGCTGCTAGTCACGAATCCATATCAGCAGCATATAGGGCACTCAGGGCCGGATATGCTGCGAGAACTCCGCCCCTTTTTTTCAATACCAATCTCGTAACCCGGCCGGTGATCCTGTCTTGATGCGAGAGTGGTACTCAGCGAATCCCAGAGTAGTAACTTGGTTCTTTGCAGCAAGGGTTACATCTTCATGCACCACTAAGCGGTTTTCGTTGGTTGTGAAATGACATTTGCTTGCCCACCTAATTGCTTCGTGCGTTGCACTTTGCTTATGACGTGATAGAAAGAAGCATTTATAACAACAACCGACCAAAGTAGACATAAATAGTTCATGGTTTTATTCGCCGCCGTAATTATTGGCTACTCCCAATAAAGTCGTCTCTGAGTGGGTGTTTACTCTTCAATTTCCAATCAGATTTCCTTCGACTGCGGTATATCAGCCACCGGTCAACTTTGTTTCAGATTTCGCTAAATTGCGAGAGAGAAATAACTAAGGGGAAGGTGAAAATTGGTGAATAGTTCGATGTTCAAAATTTTGTTGATACTTCACTACGGCGTGTATTTGGAGGCCTCGACGAACAATCAAATGTTGTTTTTTTCACAATTTTCAAAAACACCGTTGTTGTCTGCCGTTCGTTATCCGTTGACAAGCGTTTGAGGTTTTGGTGCGACTTCGCTCAGGTGGTCATTTGGGGGGGAGGGGTGGTAGTGATTATAAATCTGATTCCCATTTTGAGATTTTTGATGAAATTTTCATCGGTCACATCGGACAATTTTGCAGGTCAAAGCTCATGAGTCCGCCGAAAGTTCTCCATGAGGTCCAATAGGACATTGCATAGTAGGAGTTCGTTCATTTTTCAAGTTTTCAATACTTTAGGTTGGCTCCGCATGGCTTAGTTCTGAGCATTTCCTTTACCCTGCAGAAAATTCTAGAAGTCGAGAGGCAAACGTTTATTTCGCGACCATCACACCCAAAAATTTGCGAAAAGTGTTTCTAAGCACCTTGTGCATGCAAATTGAAATACCTTACAAAACCAAGACCAAGAAGGCCCGTAAGAAAGCGGTGGATCATTTCTTTAGTATGGCCTTACTCCAGTTCTCTATTTATTCTCTGTACTCTCAGCTGGAGTGGAAGTGGAGTACTGGTTGTGTAAGTAAGAAAGCCTGCTCCGATCAAAATGGCTCCCAGCGGACCGCGTGTCCACACATGTCACCCACGGAAACGATTAGCCGTGGAGCGCACCGGTCAGTTGTGGCAATTCGCCGTGGAGCAGGCGGTCTCTCAAGTGTTAATTCAAAGAGCGGTGCCATCATCGCTATGCGCAATTTTATGCTTACGAGGAGACTAATCGCCAATTGGCTCAGAGCTATCCAGAATGCAATCAGTCGTCTTCGTCGGCTTCACGTGATCTCTGACAAAGCTTTTAAGGGCAGAGACATCTGCGCTCGCTTCTCTAAATTTATCGACACGATAGGTGCACAAGTCGTTTGCCACTGTTGACTGTCGATGAGGTTGATGACTAGAGAGATGTATAAGTGGTTGAAAGTCATATGAAATGTGGTCGGAAAGAAGCTAAAGATTTTCATGTACTATCTAGAGTAGGCCGATCCGCTATTCGCAGATAAACAAATTGGAGTGAGATCAGAATTGCAGGAAACTCCTTTACCGTTGCACCGTAGTCATGCATTGCGTCATGGCCTTTTTATTGGGTTGATGCAAAAGTTTCCGGACTTTTCACGACTTTGAATAAAAGTATTCATTCCAAAAACGAACCAGGCTCATCCAACAAAGTGATTTCCATCACATTCAAGGACCTTTGCCACCGATTGGGCAGATCATGAATTTCCCGCGCGTAGAACTCTGGCTGCTTCGAGTCGAAGTATCCTTCTAGGGGCATTTTGACTTCGTCATCGTTGGTGAACTGTTTTCCATTCAGGAAGCGCTGCATCGAGCGGAACAGATGGTAGTCGGAAGGGGCAAGATCTGGGCTACATGGAGGGTGAGGAAGAACTTCCCAGCCCAGGTCCACCAGTCTGTCGGGTTACCTGCGATACGTGTGGCCGAGCATTGTCGTGAAAAAGGCGAACAGTGTTGATCCCAGGGACCTGGATATGGACTGGAAAGTTATTCCTCACCCTCCATATAACCCAGGCCTTGCTTCTTCCAACTACCATCTGTTTCTATCGATGCAGCACTTCCTAGACGGAAAACATTTCTCTAACGATGACGAAGTCAAAATGGCCTTGGAAGAATACTTCGATTCGAAACAGCCAGAGTTCTACGCGTGGGGATTTCATGATCTGCTTAATCGGTGGTGGAGGATCCTTGAATGTGATGGAAATTATTTTGATAGGTGAGCCTTGTTTGTTTTTGAGATAAATGTTTTTTTTTATTCAAAGTCGTGGAAAGTCCGGAAACTTTTACATCAACCTAATAGATGGGAACATTTCAGTGTAAATGCGGTAAAGAAATGCGAAAGCGATTGGATTGCTGCCAGAAGTTTCGATGAGGCCTAACAGAACGAGTCGGAGGTTTGTGAACCTCGACATAAAAAACTTGCCCTACTGGAAAGCATTTTTCAAGAACTTCTGGAGTGGGTGATGACTACCTCGTGACTGCTGCGATGTTTTCCTGAGACGACTTCGATTCGCTATTCGAAAAGATGACGAGTATTTACAGAGCTGGCCCCTTTTAGGCGTTAGAAGTGGTATCAATGAATGCAGCCATATTTGTTATTCTCAAAATCCAGTGCAGTGTTCAAAAACAACAAGCCTGCGCGCCATTAATTATGATACACTCTGTATATAGGTGAGATTCATCATCTCGCACAAAGATTAACAAAACTGTGGAGGGAATTATCGTACCTGCATAGAAACCCATTGTATACTTCAGTGAGACCGACAAGTACAGAAAGGCTCCAGTGTTTGTGCTCATCTCGAAAATATTTCGGCGATTCTCAACCACCATAGGATTGCTTCTACCATCATAGATTTCACGAAACCGTGTTCTGATAGTTGTAGATGTATGCCAGAAAATAAGTGATCCGTGTTCACAATTCAGTAAATGTCCCATGAAATTACAACAAAGTGACAAATCCATAGCTTTGTGAACAGGTAAGGGGATTTTTTGAGATGTTCAGGGAGATTTTCTCAGTTTTGGCTCAAATCATTTTACTGAGGTTAAATGAGGTGCTCCACACAAATCTGGGGTCCGTTTCTCGTTATTCTTACGTTTACTGCAGGTTACGGTGAGCATAGTGCCTTTTTGCCGGCGTGACCTGCCTTAAGTTTTTTGAAAATTGACAAATGGACGTCAAGTTCAGATTCAGCACCCCGAAAATCTTCTTTAGAGAAATTTTAAGTGAAACCCGAGACATTGACCAAGCTATCGTATATCCACCGTAACCTACCGTATTCTATTCAAAATCTGCTGGATCTGCTTATTTAGCTGGATCTGCTTATTTAGCTTTAAAATCTGACATACTTCCTACCACGCAGAATTTCTCTTCTTTTAAACGAATGACAAAAAAGTCTCTGCTCGAGTTTTAAGATCTATGGTGCTGCGATTCAATGTGTTTCTCAGATTTCAATTTGTGAATGACTCGTGTTGTCAGCTTTTCGATTCCGTTTTTATGTGTCTATGCTGGTTTCGCTGTATTATTCTATCACGGCTGTCTTAAATGGACGTAAATAAATCAAATCAATCAATTCTATCCAAAATCGACAAACAGACCTCAGCTTCGTGTTTGGCGCTCCGAATGAATCTAGATGAAAATTCTGAGCTGAATCTGTTCTAGCATTTCCGAAATCATCAAAAGTCACCTTTTACCCACAAAATTTTCTCACAATTGAGAGCTTTCTGAACATAACATGTTCAGCTTTCTGAACATAACAACATAACACCTCAAATCCATAATCAGCACCCAAAACAACTCCGGCCAGGCAGTTTTGAGGCTAATTCGCAGCAATTTTCTAGAAAACCTGAAAATTGCTTTTTCGGTCTCCTTTCTTTTTTTTGGAGCTGTGAAGAAGCCCTTTTCTGGAATCTCTAAGGGATTTAGGAAAATCTGAGTAGGATTTTCGATGTTCTGCCGTACAGCCTCGAATATCAAAACGCTGCATTGTAAAACCTCACGGGGAAATCGGAAGCAAGCCGTGGTCAGATAGCAGGGAGACATCCCGACCACTCCATGGCTGCTTATCAACCGACATGGCCGTTATCCCTGTGATATTGATGTTTAGGTCATTCCATTACGGAAGGAGATGCGGAACAGTTCAGAGAACACGTGCAATCAGCGCGGAGCGTTCATTTTGGAACGGATGTGAAACCATTGCGGACGAATGTGGAACTCTGATGATGGTTGTACTACTATTACTGACTAGATGTCTACGATACCCTCGCTATAAGTATTTTGAAAAATGGGGAGGATTCAATGAACTTATTCGTATGCGTTTTCTATCATTTAGATTGCGTAGTAGGTGCAACAACATCAGTAAGAGTTGCTATTTCAAAATTATTATGGAGCGCTCGTCACGTGCACAATTTCCGATGTTTCGTAATCGTTTCTCGTCGTTCTGCACAGTACAACAATCGGCTAATGAATCGTTGGCAAGTCTAGTAATGAATTTCTGCATTTTAAGGAGGCATCAGCATCACTACGTACCCCATGTATAATACAGTTGCAATTATTTTTAACGAAAATGTTTCTGATTTTCGTAGAATTGTCGTAATGTCTTACTGAGATGCGGCTCCTTGCATCAAAGATTGTGTGGCTTCGCAATTTTCCGAAGTTTCGAGCTGGTCGGCTCAAATAGCGGAATAGCTCACTGAGCTAAATCTCACTAACAACATTCTTATCTGAAGGACCGACCGCTCAGCTGCATATTCCTTCCCATCTGAACTGAGTGTACACAAACAACGCTTTGCTTCTCAGCTCATGCTACCTTCTTACCAATTCTCTGGCATTACCCAAGAAGGAGTCACACGACCTAATTGAAGCTGTTTTGTCGCAACCGATATGATGCACTAGCCGTTACATGCATAAAAATCAGTGAACGTTTATTTAGAATAAATTACTAGCATTGAAACAACAAGAGAAGTTAATAGCCTCCGGGCTCAACTGGTGGTGCATTACTGGCTGGGTATCCTTGATCGACAGGGGCTGGGGTCTCCTCACCGGCAGGTCCGTAAGGGTCTCCACCAGGTGCGGGAGTGATGTGCTCATCACCGTACTCATTGGCTCGCTTCTTTCTATAACCGCCTGGCTCAACTGGCGGTGCGTGACTGGCAGGGTAACCTTGATCAACAGGGGCTGGGGTCTCCTCGCCGGCAGGTCCGTAAGGGTCTCCACCAGGTGCGGGAGTGATGTGCTCATCACCGTACTCGTTGGCTCGCTTCTTTCTATAACCGCCTGGCTCAACTGGCGGTGCGTGACTGGCAGGGTAACCTTGATCAACAGGGGCTGGGGTCTCTTCACCGGCAGGTCCGTAAGGGTCTCCACCAGGTGCGGGAGTGATGTGCTCATCACCGTACTCGTTGGCTCGCTTCTTTCTATAACCGCCTGGCTCAACTGGCGGTGCGTGACTGGCTGGGTATCCTTGATCGACAGGGGCTGGGGTCTCCTCACCGGCAGGTCCGTAAGGGTCTCCACCAGGTGCGGGAGTGATGTGCTCATCACCGTACTCGTTGGCTCGCTTCTTTCTGTAGCCGCCTGGCTCAACTGGCGGTGCGTGACTGGCAGGGTAACCTTGATCGACTGGTGCGGGTGTTTCTTCTCCAGCAGGTCCGTAAGGGTCTCCACTAGGTGCGGGAGTGATGTGCTCATCACCGTACTCGTTGGCTCGCTTCTTCCTGTAGCCGCCTGGTTCTACCGGTGGTGCATTACTGGCTGGGTATCCTTGATCGACAGGGGCTGGGGTCTCCTCACCGGCAGGTCCGTAAGGGTCTCCACCAGGTGCGGGAGTGATGTGCTCATCACCGGACTCGTTGGCTCGCTTCTTTCTGTAGCCGCCTGGCTCAACTGGCGGTGCGTGACTGGCAGGGTAACCTTGATCGACTGGTGCGGGTGTTTCTTCTCCAGCAGGTCCGTAAGGGTCTCCACCAGGTGCGGGAGTGATGTGCTCGTCACCGTACTCATTGGCTCGCTTCTTCCTGTAGCCGCCTGGTTCTACCGGTGGTGCATTACTGGCTGGGTATCCTTGATCGGCAGGGGCTGGGGTCTCCTCACCGGCAGGTCCGTAAGGGTCTCCACCAGGTGCGGGAGTGATGTGCTCATCACCGTACTCGTTGGCTCGCTTCTTTCTGTAGCCGCCTGGTTCAACTGGCGGTGCGTGGCTGGCAGGGTAACCTTGGTCGACTGGTGCGGGTGTTTCTTCTCCAGCAGGTCCGTAAGGGTCTCCACCAGGTGCTGGAGTGATGTGCTCGTCACCGTATTCATTGGCTCGCTTCTTCCTGTAGCCGCCTGGTTCTACCGGTGGTGCATTACTGGCTGGGTATCCTTGATCGACAGGGGCTGGGGTCTCCTCACCGGCAGGTCCGTAAGGGTCTCCACCAGGTGCGGGAGTGATGTGCTCATCACCGTACTCGTTGGCTCGCTTCTTTCTATAACCGCCTGGCTCAACTGGTGGTGCGTGACTGGCAGGGTAACCTTGATCGACTGGTGCGGGTGTTTCTTCTCCAGCAGGTCCGTAAGGGTCTCCACCAGGTGCGGGAGTGATGTGCTCGTCACCGTACTCATTGGCTCGCTTCTTCCTGTAGCCGCCTGGTTCTACTGGTGGTGCATTACTGGCTGGGTATCCTTGATCGACAGGGGCTGGGGTCTCCTCACCGGCAGGTCCGTAAGGGTCTCCACCAGGTGCGGGAGTGATGTGCTCATCACCGTACTCGTTGGCTCGCTTCTTTCTGTAGCCGCCTGGTTCAACTGGCGGTGCGTGACTAGCAGGGTAACCTTGATCAACAGGGGCTGGGGTCTCTTCACCGGCAGGTCCGTAAGGGTCTCCACCAGGTGCGGGAGTGATGTGCTCGTCACCGTACTCATTGGCTCGCTTCTTTCTGTAACCACCTGGCTCAACTGGCGGTGCGTGACTGGCAGGGTAAGCTTGATCGACTGGTGCGGGTGTTTCTTCTCCAGCAGGTCCGTAAGGGTCTCCACCAGGTGCGGGAGTGATGTGCTCATCACCGTACTCATTGGCTCGCTTCTTTCTGTAACCGCCTGGCTCAACTGGCGGTGCGTGACTGGCAGGGTAACCTTGATCAACAGGGGCTGGGGTCTCTTCACCGGCAGGTCCGTAAGGGTCTCCACCAGGTGCGGGAGTGATGTGCTCGTCACCGTACTCATTGGCTCGCTTCTTTCTGTAGCCGCCTGGTTCTACTGGTGGTGCATTACTGGCTGGGTATCCTTGATCGACAGGGGCTGGGGTCTCTTCACCGGCAGGTCCGTAAGGGTCTCCACCAGGTGCGGGAGTGATGTGCTCATCACCGTACTCGTTGGCTCGCTTCTTTCTATAACCGCCTGGCTCAACTGGCGGTGCGTGACTGGCAGGGTAACCTTGATCAACAGGGGCTGGGGTCTCTTCGCCGGCAGGTCCGTAAGGGTCTCCACCAGGTGCGGGAGTGATGTGCTCATCACCGTACTCGTTGGCTCGCTTCTTTCTATAACCGCCTGGCTCAACTGGCGGTGCGTGACTGGCAGGGTAACCTTGATCAACAGGGGCTGGGGTCTCTTCACCGGCAGGTCCGTAAGGGTCTCCACCAGGTGCGGGAGTGATGTGCTCATCACCGTACTCGTTGGCTCGCTTCTTTCTATAACCGCCTGGCTCAACTGGCGGTGCGTGACTGGCTGGGTCCCCTTGATCTACAGGGGCTGGGGTCTCTTCACCGGCAGGTCCGTAAGGGTCTCCACCAGGTGCGGGAGTGATGTGCTCATCACCGTACTCGTTGGCTCGCTTCTTTCTATAACCGCCTGGCTCAACTGGCGGTGCGTGACTGGCTGGGTATCCTTGATCGACAGGGGCTGGGGTCTCTTCACCGGCAGGTCCGTAAGGGTCTCCACCAGGTGCGGGAGTGATGTGCTCATCACCGTACTCGTTAGCTCGCTTCTTTCTATAACCGCCTGGCTCAACTGGCGGTGCGTGACTGGCTGGGTATCCTTGATCTACAGGGGCTGGGGTCTCTTCACCGGCAGGTCCGTAAGGGTCTCCACCAGGTGTGGGAGTGATGTGCTCATCACCGTACTCATTGGCTCGCTTCTTTCTGTAACCGCCTGGCTCAACTGGCGGTGCGTTACTGGCGGGGTATCCTTGATCAACAGGGGCTGGGGTCTCCTCATCGGTAGGTCCGTAAGGGTCTCCATTAGGTGCGGGAGTGATGTGCTCGTCACCGTACTCATTGGCTCGCTTCTTTCTGTAACCGCCTGGCTCAACTGGCGGTGCGTTACTGGCGGGGTATCCTTGATCGACAGGGGCTGGGGTCTCCTCACCGGCAGGTCCGTAAGGGTCGCCACCTGGGGCGGGAGTGATATGTTCATCACCGTACTCGTTGGCTCGCTTCTTCCTGTATCCGGCTGGCTCCACATTTGGTGCCTCGTTATTACCATACCCTTGATTAGCTGGTTCAGGGGTTTCCTCTTCTATTGGAGCGTAGTTCTCTTCAGCTGGAGCTGGAGTCACAACTTCGTCACCGTATTCATTAGCACGTCTTCTCCTGTAACCTGAGGGTTCAACTTTGTATCCACCGGAATATCCACCTTGTGACACTCGCCCAGTTTTTTCCTCACCACCGCCGTATCCACTGCTGGATTTACCGTATTTAGGTACATATGGCTCATCGACATAATTTCCTTTTGGTACAACGGGCTCGTCAACGTACGGCTTTGCAGTTGTTTCTTCAGCTGCTGCGGTGGTCTCTCCAGCTTCCGCAGTGGTTTCCTCACCTGCGGCGGTAGTCTCTCCAGCTGCCGCTGTGGTTTCCTCGGCTGCTGCTGTGGTCTCCTCAGCTGCTGCAGTAGTTTCTCCAGCTGCTGCGGTAGTTTCTCCAGCTGCTGCGGTGGTTTCTGCTGCTGCCGCTGTGGTTTCTTCAGCTGCTGCGGTGGTTTCTCCTGCAGCCGCTGTGGTTTCTCCTGCAGCCGCTGTGGTTTCTCCTGCAGCCGCTGTGGTTTCTCCAGCAGCTGCTGTGGTTTCTCCTGCAGCCGCTGTGGTTTCTCCTGCAGCCGCTGTGGTTTCTCCTGCAGCTGCTGTGGTTTCACCAGCTGCTGCGGTAGTCTCTCCAGCTGCTGCTGTGGTTTCTCCAGCTGCTGCGGTGGTCTCTCCAGCTGCAGCTGTGGTTTCTTCAGCCGCCATAGGAGTCGTAGATTCGCCAATTTCCACAGTTACCGCATCGGCCTGTCGTTTGAACACTGAAATTATTTGAGTCAGCAGGTTTTGGGTATGATAATAGACGAATGGAGAAATAAATTAGTCAGGAATAATCCCGGTGACACTATTAGGTGGAAAAAAGCTTGTTTTGCCGTGTTCTTACGTCTCTGACCCTTTCAGGCAATATCGTGTGTATCCAACATTGGCACAAAGGCGCGCGTAAATTCGCAACGTTTTGGACCCAGCGGTCATGAACCAGTCCCTTCGTCCTGATTAGGTGGAATAGACGCAAGCACACACAATCTAGAAGCCCTGGCGCTGTCCGTTGCAATATCCCGATTCTCTTTATACAGCCCATGCTTTTAGTATTTAACGACCATCAGCAGCTGTATGAGAAGTCTGAAGCAAGTTTGGAAACAATATGAAAATTGCGAAACTTCTCAAATCTAAGGGTGGTGGTCAACGTGGTAGCGTTCCTCTCCCATCAACATAAAACCTCTATTTTGCGTGGAAGTCACCTACACTACCCTTCCAGGAACTATTCTCCATCATATAAGGTTTCGAGCGTATCCTGGGCCAAGGCGAACGAAGATGAGTGGGATCTGGGCAACCGAGAGAAAATGTAGTTTTGAGTGGAACGCGGAGTGATTCATTGAGACCGAGTTTCACGAATAACGTTTTATTAAGAGTGAAATCCCGAATGAAGCCAGTGTATCCTCCAATCACCATCCTTGGCTCCTTCCCCGCCCCCGCTAAAACCACCCGTAATCATCGCCCCGATTGACCCCTGAAGAGATTTTTTGAAGGGGGGGGGGGGGGGTAATTTTTTTACATTCGTAGATGGAAAGCTAGAAAAAGAACCATACCCACAGGAGCTCAGAGGTCAAAAGTTTTGACGAACCCCCGTGACAGCAAATGTCCGAGGCCTCGTCTTGTTTGTGAAGGCTCAGTCCAGCTAATTGAGCCACCGTTTTCCATTCCCTACCTACCACCTCCAGCATTAAACCCTTTCAATTAGGGATTGAAGGCACTGTTCACGATAGACTTCGTCCTCGAGTTTTCTTCGAAAAACAATGGTGGTCGCCCCCAGAAGCAGAGCTGTGTTAAAAAACGGACTCGAAAGTCTTACCAGATGCAAAAGACGGTTTTGAAGATCACCTCAGTGGGCAAGGCCGGCCTCCTTGGGTCTAGTTGTTGTCGTCAACACCGACACGTCTCTATCACTGCCACGCTTTGACCTGCGATCATCGGCGGTGGTTTTTCATTGAAAGAGACATTAGATTTGAGAAATTGTTGTCGAAAACATCCGTGAGATCTTCGTCAGGCAAAAATCTGTCCAATCCATTGCTTAGTTCAATAAAAATCGCTGCTGATGGTCGCAGGTCAAAACGTGGCGGTGATAGAGACGTGTCGGTGTTAGTGAAAACAACTGAACCTGAAGAGGCAGGACTTGCCTACTAGAATACTTTTTCAAAACCGTTTTCTGCCTCTGAGAATGCGTTTAGATCCGTTTTTTCAACACTGAACTGCTTATGAAGGGTATCACAAATGTTTTTCATTGAAAAGGCAAGGACGAAGTTTATCGTGACTATTGCCTTTAAGCCGCTTACACACAATAGGGAACATCGGTAGATAAACATCCGATGTGAGTAAGCTGGCGCGAGGGTTATCTATTTCTGTAGTATCCCACCCAACTCTAGGCCTTACTAGAAATTGTTTTACCCGTACCCCAATGATTCGGAAAACCATAGTCTCGCTGTTGTAGGTGTTTGACAGTACATAAGTAATCAGTGTTTGAAGCTTCCTAAAAACCCGGGGATTTTGAGCAAGGGCGTTCGCATGGCTCGCTAAAACGAGGTTACCATCAGAGAATTTCCGAGGTCTTTGAAGAGTATTGGGCTCAACATTTTCAACTAGTAGGTATTAAGGGCACCGAACGCAAATCTAGGTGCTGTTTGTAGATATTTTACGACTACTGCAGGTTATGGTATGTACTGTGCTTCTCTGGGCCAAATTCCGGTCCGCAATCGCGTCTTGGCACGCTTTGCGGCCGCACGCGCTCGAGTCAGTCGAGTTTCCAGCGCAAAAGCCGACTCGATATGGCTTTTTTATACAGTGTTCTCCAATTAAGTTTACTTTCCAGTTTCTAAAACCCCCCTAGAGTCAACAGATCGTCGCCTGCTGCGCTGGAAACTCTTCCGACACGAAAGCGCGCGGCCGCAAAGCGTGTCGAGACGCAATTGCGGACCGGAATTTGACCCAGAGAAGCACAATATATTGCCTTTTACCTGGCGTCATCCGCCTAGACTTTTCAAAATTCGGTACAAATAAACTTCGATTTCGTGTTCTGCGCCCAAATACCCCCTAGGGTTGAGCAGGTCGTTACGCCAGTTTTTGTAGGAACAACGACCCCCTTGTTGACCAAAAATTTGGAAAAATTCGAAACTTTTCACGATCCTATCCCTCGACAAATAGATCTCAAATTTGTACCCAGCACACCGAATGACTCCTGATTAGGACTTTCGACTGAAATCTGACACATTGCCCTAACTACAGTATGCCCACCGTAAGATAGATTTCCCTGACGGCCTCTGCAGACCAGCTGATCTCGCGCTGCAATCTTACTATCAGAGAGCCACTTTTACTACCTAATTTTAGCTTACCAAGTGGTTTGGCGAAAATTCCCTTTTCTCCAAAGATTTTGTGAGTCCCCCAATTTCCTTTTTTCATACATTTTCAAAATTTTCATGACCCCCCTCCCGTTGCGCAGGGTTGCTCCCTGCTCAATCCACCCCCACCCCTCAGATTCTGAGAAAAATATCTGAAACTTTGACCAAACCAACGTATACACATCGTAACATATCATAATGCGGGAAAAATTGGTGAACAGACCATAGATTCGTGTTAAGCAGTTCAAATCATCCTTATGGAGTTTCAAGACAATTTTATCACAGCGTTCTCGAAAACAGTCAAATTCGCTTTTCCTCAGCGAAATTTCACCTAGTGTACAACTAGGGACATATTGAGCCGTATTCCTCGGAAAATCGACTACTGGACCTCAGACTCGTAACAAAAAACCCAATGCAACCCCTAGTACAGAGATTTGGGCCAAATCCAAAACTATTTTTCTGAGCCCCCTATGTCCTTCTCTAGGAATCCCTGAGGCATTTCAGAAATTTAGACCCCGGATTATTGACACACATCTACAACAGCCAGAACATGGTTTTCTAAAACATCGGGGTATTTGTAAAACAAGCCATAGTTAGTGTTGTGAGTGTGGCTCATGAACAATGGCAGATTGAGGGGTGCATTGAACCATTTACTCGCTCACACCACTGTTAGTTGTTCGCGGGTCTTGAAAATCAAGTCACTCATCCTGTTCTATGATTATACGAACACCTAGGGAATTAGGTTAATTCGATTAGGGTCCGATAACCTGTACAAGATCGAACATTTTCTTTAAAGGGAGCTTTTCACAATCTACTTCTCAGATGATTCTGTTTTGATGATCTTTACTATGCTCCAGAAACATTTCGCGATACATCAAAAGTTTAGAGTGAATATGACGAGAATATACAGTCGGCAGGGATGGCGCTGATACTTGACGTTCTTTTGTTCGTGCAAACTCGGTGAACGCACAATAGCGTTTCTAACATAGGGAAAAAGGGGAGAAATGGACAACGTTCGTAGCGAAAGCGTATTTAGCCTATAACTTGCTTTAGAGTGCTCCAATCTGAATTTTGAGAAAAAACATTCCTCTTCAGCGCGGCCTATTGGTGCCAATCATATCAAGAAATAAGGGAAAACTTCACGGGGAAACTCGTTTTCGGACGAAGTTGTTTCATAATGCGATAAAGTGTGAATTCGCGAGGCATGATTAGTGGAAAGAAACCACAGCGCGCGAATTCGCACTTTATCGCATTATGAAACAACTTCACCCAAGAACGAGTTTTCCAAACTTTTTGATATGATTGGAACGGAAGATCGCGCTAAAGAGGATGACTTTTTTAAAAATTTATATTGGTGCGCTCTAAACAAGTTATAGGCAAACTACGCATTTGTTGCCAGCTTTGTCCATTTCACACCTTTTCGCTTTACGTTAGCAGCGGTATGGCTTGTTATAACATATGCCCACCGAGTTTGTGCCAACGCACAATAAGGAACGCAAAGTATCAGTGCGAAATGTGCCGACCCTAGATGGATGAATTTAGAGATCCTTAAAGGCAGTGTCCACGATAAAATCAGTCTCCGAGTATTCACCGGAAATCAAGAGGTTCAAGCCCTATTTAACCAGAAATGTTGAAAAAACGGCTAAGAACGAGCACGAACGAGCCCTAAACGGCCCTAATTACAGTGTTCCGCTCACGCAACGCCCACTCCCTCGGCGGCTACAGATAAAGTTGTTCAACTCAAAATTTCAGTTTGAGAAGGTAACCGATCATTAAATGGGGTAAGTTTAGTTAAGTGGGGAGGACTATAGCCCCCTGAATGTATGATGTTCCCTTAAAATGGGTTTTCCAGTTATTTACGGATCAGAGGGGGTTGGAAGGAGTGGGCGTTGCGTGCACGGAACACTCAAGTTTAGGGACGTATAAGGCTCTTCTGTGCTTGTTCCAAGCCGATTTTTCAACATTATTGGTGAAGTTGGACTCGGACCTCTCGATTTCCGGTGAAAACTCGGAGACTGGTTTTATCATGGACACTGCCTTTAATGAAAATGAGCGTGCAAGATTTAACTCTACAAATGGATGGAAATAGAAGGACAATTGGTAAGAGGTTTTCGAGTTGGTAAACCTAATGCGTATTGGTACAACAAAGTACAACGATATATTGTCTTTAAAGCATTAACAATTGAAAAAAAAATGGCTAAGGCACACAAAAACAGAAACTCACGAAATCTGGACTGCGCCTGTAGCACACATAGTGCAATGAGTATCCATTGCAGGTAGCGCATCGTGTATGTGGCGGGGCCTACGCCAATCCGCAAATAGGTTCGAGGGCCGCGTCTTTCACGGCGCCGCAGTGGACATATATACGCATCCGCAGCTGACCGTTGATTTCTTGCGGAACTGGTATGCTCGGGGGAGACGCATGAGATAATACAAAAGCAGAGTGATGATTACTGGTTTAGTTGGTGTCGCTCCAAGGAGGCGCAAAGCGGTCGCTGCTACTGCCGCTTCAATCGAGGATCTATTGCTTTGATGATTGATGGTATCTACAAGTGCGTCTTATTGTGGGAGTTGTGGCGTAGCTGCTTCAACCAATCCAAACATGCTACGAGGCTGTCGACCAGGGACCTTCAAAGAGCGCAAGGTTAGGAAAGACTTTTTACGATAAGAAGACGAAGAAATATTTACACTAAACACTTTTTGGATGTTTTTCTTTGTTACTCACTCGCATTCCATGAAATTTTAACTTTGAAAACTGGTCATGTTTGTACTAAAATTACGTACAATAATACATTTATATAAAAACCTTCATGCTTTCGCTTTAAAGGCAGTGACCGCGATGAAAAACGTTATTGAACAAACTATGAAAATCGGCTTAGATAAAAAATAACTGAAAAACTATGAGGGTAGCGCGATGAAAAACGGGGTAGAATTAGAGTTTCTAGGGCCCAAAAATGCTAGTTCGTGCACACGTGCACAGCGTCGCAAAAAAAGATCGCAGTCTCATGCCGAGCAGTCAAAAATCATCGACATTCAGAGGAAGAAATAGATTCAAATTTACGTAATGAATAGAGCTGACCAATGAAAGCAAGCACTTCAGTCAATGTTTTTGACTAGATGAGCCCGAAGGATAATGTTCATTGACTGAAATTCAATTTCAAGCCAGCTGATGTTCTTCATATTAGAGATCATGGATGCAGATGATGTGGAGTGGGCTGGTCCACCATCAAAAGACAAGAAAGTTCAGGCTTCAGATTTAATCCGGAACATCGGTTTTTTCGCGATTTTTTCTCATTGGTCCTTCTACTCTAAACCCAGAAAAGGGTTTTTAGATTGAAAGAAGACAAGCATATTTTATCGCGACCACTGCCTTTAACGACAGTATGTAAGAACAAAAGTCATCTCACAATGACAATGAACTACATAATTTATTTGTCAATATTAAGTTTTGAAAGGAAAACAATCGTCTGGATTGCATGGAAGAAGGAGCAGATTTATAAGCTTTTATTAGTTAGAGACGCTCAAAGTAGATAACAACATGAAATATGAACATATGCATGAACCCGTTTCGAGACTTTAAAGCGTATTGCCTTCGAGGCTGGTAAACAAAACGTATAGAAAAGAAATATGAGAAGTTACATGAAGAATGGCATCGAAATCAATAGCGTAATTCAAGTTTTTCCCCACTGGGAAAGATTACGGAACGCTAATAGGGGCGGTTACACTATTCCCTAATGGGAAAAGGGATTCCTCCTATAGCTCAGGGGTCAAAACGAGGATCAATCTTCAAAGATCGAAGACTTCCTTACGGTGTGGACCCTTCACCAATCGGGAAAGTTCTAAATATTGATCAAATCGTAAGCACTATCGCCAATATGTTTTACCCACAAATTTGCCGCTACTGTGCTTATCTGGGCCGAATTCCGGTCCGCAATTGCGTCTCGACACGCTTTGCGGCCGCACGCGCTCGAGTCAGTCGGGTTTCCAGCGCCAATGCCGACTCGATGTGGCTTTTTTATACAATTTTCTGCAATTTTTCTTAGTTTCCAGTTTCCAAAACCCACTTAGAGTCAGCAGATCGGCGGCTGCGGCGCTGGAAGCTCTTCTGACTTGGGAGCGTTCGGCCGCAAAGCGTGTCGAGACGCAATTGCGGACCGGAATTCGGCCCAGATAAGCACAGTAAGTAATTCAAATTGCAGTGTGCCGTTTTCGCTTTCTTTTCTCATGCCTTTTCTATAGGTCATTGAATTCCCACTTTCCCTTATACTCATATTCATACGCGAGTGCTGTGGTGTTCGCTTCGAAGATAGCATACCCTATGAATTCCGCTCCCAAGTCTTTCGTAGATTGTAGAAGGTCTGCAAATCAATGAAGCATTAATGTTGGGAAAACCCTGGAAAAAAATCCAAAAAAGGGGATTATCCTAGAAGGGGTGGGGGCACCCAGTATTCAAGACAGAAATGATATGGACCACCGGTTATGCTATCAATCGGAGTATTTCTATAGAGTTTTCATAACAACAATGATTGATAGCTGTATCAAGCATCCTTCATCAGAGTTTTGGTTCATTTCTGAGAAAAAATCTCAAATGCCCCCCGTCTAGGATAGTCCGTCTTTCTAGAACTGGATAGATTCGCTTTTATTTTAATTGGTCCCAAACTGCCGAGTTGTTGACCGCTACGTAAAAAGTGATCCTTCAATGCCGCAACCGCCATGAAAACTGCTTGCCGCGTTCTTATGATTTTCACCATGTCAAAACCGTAATCCTCTGAATCAAGGCTGTTTTCTCTAACAGTTAGGACTCATAGCTAATGGAAATCTTACAAAGGGTTTAATCCAACCCGAGCAATCTGACTAAATTTTCGAACAGTCGAAATCTGATCGTACGTCATCTTTAAGTAATGAAAAAAAATAAAACAAGGATAGGAGAAAACAAATAATAAGCAGCCAGAGAAGAGGGCTAATGACAGGGAACGACCCAAATTTCGCCAATAAGTTTTCGAATCTGAATAGCTCATGTTTCAAACGTTGCCGAACCGTTATTTCATCCAAATGATACTCCCTCCCTTTCTTCTCACAACAATCTTATTCATAAATTGGAGATAAATACTGTGATTATCTGGGCCAAGATCCGGTCCGCAATTGCGTCTCGACACGCTTCGCGGCAGCGCGCTTCCGAGTCGGAAGAGTTTCCAGCGCCGCAGCCGCCGATCTGTTGGCTCTAGGTGAGTTTTGGAAACTGGAATCTTAAGCTGAGTGAAAAAAAACTGCATAAAAAACCAAATCGAGCCGGCTTTAGCGCTGGAAACTCAATTTACTCGAGCGCGTGCGGCCGCAAAGCGTGTCGAGACGCGATTGCGGACAGGAATTTCCCCCAGATAACGACAGTAGTATTCATGATTTTGGCTAAAGGCGTCGTTCGCCAGGAATCGCTATGTCGTGCCGCGATCTCTTGATTAAATCATTTTGTTGACTACTTACTGTGCTTCTCTGGACCGAATTCCGGTCCGCAATTGCGTCTCGACACGCTTTGCGACTGCACGCTCCCTAGTCGGAAGAGTTTCCAGCGCCGCAGCCGCCGATCTGTTGACTCTAGATGGGTTTCGGAAACAGAAAACTTTAAAAAATTGGAGAAAACTGTATCAAAAAGCCATATCGAGTTGGCTTCAGCGCTGGAAACTCGACCGACTCGAGCGTGGGCGGCTACAAAGCGTGTCGAGACGCAATCGCGGACCGGAATTTGGCCCACAGAAGCACAGTACTTTCTTTTCTCGTTGGTGAACGGGGTGCCAGATGACTACCGGAGATTAGTGGAGTGGCCGCCTTTTTTTCTCACTTCAAGCCTCTCAGCCTTCAGAACGGTGCTTTTTTGATGCGCCAAACTTCACGAGTGTGGCTTACAAGGACAATTCATGTAATTGAGCCTGAAAAAAGTGGTTACCATCGAAAACGATGCCTTTGAAGAGGTAAAAGATGTGTGACTTTGGCAGGGCACATGGAGGTAACTCATAGAAGGCGGGAGAGATGGACGAGGATTGATTTCGCAATTGAGTTATGCAGTGGGTGACGAGCCAATCGAACACGGAAAATCTAGTCTATCGTACTCTATCATTAGCAACAGTACTGCACATCTACTCAAATCCATCCATACACACGCGAATGTTTTTTGCCTAATGGTTTGTAGAGTTCGCGTAATAATTTTAGTCTGATGAATGGACAGGGCTGCGACGGTAGATCATCCCGCGCGGATCGAACCCCCATCCTCCAGTGAGGCCGCCAGCCCCGCATGGTTAGCCGTCTGGTCCCGCGTCAAACTAAGGCATCTTTCATAGTCCTCACCGCAAGCGCGGCACGCGCGGGGACGGGCGGTGGACTATGAAAGTTCTTACCGCGCGGCACGCGCGGTAAGAGCTTTCATAGCTCATCAGCACCGGCACGGCGGCGCCGCCCAAACCCTCGTGGCGGTTTTACCGTTTCAATCAATAATTGCTTCTCGATTTGAGTTCACTCCAACATAAATAATTCTGGGACTATCCTGCGCCACCGCATACGCAAATGCAAGCCAGGAATTTCTGTACATATCCCAGTTGAGGCCCGACTTTTACCCGCACCGCCATGGCGGTGCCGCTGGAGATTTCATAGTGACTTTCTGCTCGTCCCGCGCGTGCCGCGCGGTGAAAAGTTTTATAGTCCAGCGCTCGTCCCGCGCGTCACGCGCGTGCCGCGCTTGCGGTGAAGACTATGAAAGATGCCTAAATCGAAAACGGAAACCATACCTTATCTCCAGAAAGCCGCGTTGGAACTATTATCACGCTATCTTGGAAGCGTAGCGGTTGTTTCCCCTTTTCTACCATTGTGTTCCCTCAAAAAAAATTCTCTCGACTTTTATGACAGAGCTATCATAGCAGCGGCGCGGCTTCCTGTAAATCAGTGAATAACGATACATAAGCTCTGGTATATTCCTAGTGACCTGTTGATTTCGATTACCGCCAGCAGCGGAGCGGTGGGCCTCGGTGAAATGTAACTAGTGATAAGGAGGTTTCGACGAAAAAGCCACCGCTCCGCGCTGTGATAACCGAAAACATGAGATCCTTGGAATGAAACAGAGTCTACATTAACGCCCGCATTACTAGGGTGCGTCCGTATACTTATCTTCTAGCATCAGCCTATAAAGACCCTACATACTTACATATGGCAAGCGCCGGAAAGTTTTGTACATGTAATACGTGCTGAAATAAGTACTGTGCTTCTCTGGGCCAAATTCCAGTCCGCACTTGCGTCTCGTCACGCTTCGCGGCCGCGCGCTCTCGAGTCGGTAGAGTTTCCAACGCTACAGTCGCCGATATGTTGACTCTAGGTGGGTTTTAGAAACTGGAAACTAAACAAAATTGGAGAAGATTGTATAAAAAAGCCGTATCGAGTCGGCTTTGGCGCTGGAAATTCGACTGATTCGAGCGCGTGCGGCCGCAAAGCGTGTGGAGGCGGAATTCGTCCGAGAGAAGCACAGTATCTTTTTTTTAGCGCATAATTGATTTTGAGTACAATTTACTCCCTCTGCGTGGTACACTCGGGCACAAGACACCCAAGAAATTGATTTTCAGATTTCATGCTAGTCTTGGAGAGACTCACACGTTGATTACAGTGGTATCTCTGACATCCTCCAGAACCCCTCATAAACAGAGTTAGGGCTCTTTGAAGATGCCTATATTTTGAGGGTGAAAAATTGGTGGAAGAGTTGTCCCAGGCCTGTATTTCTATTGATTTGCAGCCGTTGTTGGAGAGCGAGCCAGGATAAGGAGACAGTCCGGCAATGGTCGAAGAACAAAAACTCGTGGGAATTCACCCAGCCCTATAGCCGCTATCGAGTTCGAAAATCTGGTAGGGGGTCGTGCCTGTGGTGGTCGCTTATATCTCGCTTATTAGGAGGAATTGAGCTCTCGCACTCGGCACGTGTTATATAGAAGAGGTCTACTACAAAATCGAATGAAAATCACAAAATTCATGTCTGAGGATGTACTGCGCCTTCATGTTGGGGGCGGGGGCGCAAAAATTTCTAACGCGTAGGGGGGTATATGCCCTGGTTATCGGCCCCTTCGAAGGGCGGATAACCAGAGCACGCCTAACCCTGATATATATGATCTGTGTCCTTCAGCTAGGCTAAACAGTTCGACATGAAACGATCAATAGCCATCCCATCATTGTTTTCCCGCTACGCGTTTTCCCGCCAAGCAGCGTCACGGCTTCCTGACTGAACTGACATAGATAATACCTATTGTCCTCCGCTCTTTTATGCTAAGTCGAACTTTGCCTTTTCCGATTTTCGGGAAGTTTACTCCCTTCTTGACCGAACGACCGAATAACGGAGACCACACTTATGAAAAACAAGTACACAACTGGAGTTCAACTGTGATCGACATAAAACGGAGGCCGTTATCTCCGGTTATAATTTGTTCAGGTCTCTTTTCGGTAGGCGAAATACATGTTTCAGCCAATGTGACGTAAGACGATATGAATTTCGGAAAAAATATCTCTGGAGGAGGTTCTTTTGAAGTTTATTCTTAGCACTCCGAGAATCCCATTATGGGGGTGAAAGCCAACTCACTGCCTCTTATAATCTTCTTTCGGCCGAATGACATCATTTTTATTGTTCTGTCTCGCTCAGTTTGTTCATATATGTCATTGGTAAGCAGGTTCAAGTTTCATTGCAGGATCTGAACCGGTTCATCGCGCGTGCGATTACAATACGCACATAGTCACACGCTAGTCATTTATCATTTCAGTTATTTATCTCTGCCTAATCGGCGAGATATCGCTTCTTATCAGACTTGATGATGTGACTTGTATTCGGGCATTGTTTGTACCCCAAACAGTTTATACAACAGCAACAAGCTTCGACAATTTATTGTTTTGATTTACTCTGAATCAGGCAAGCGTAGTCAAGAAACGGCAGCAGTGTTAGTGAATAACAGATCGCGATAAGTACAATACCGCCGCTATCCAAGGGAAAAAATGGGCGAAATGGGCAAAGTGGGCAACTAAAGCGGCATTCGACCACAACTCGCCCAAAAGGGCTCCGTTTTCAATTTCGAAAATGCCCAAATGTATAGCATACCGTGATCTAGTCAACCGTGTGAAAATATTCTACAAAATTTGAGAGCAACATTATTTTTCAAGGTGGAATACATTTCCATTTTGATCATGCTAGAGATCGCGCATGGTTGTTTTCGACCGAATGAGCTCGTTATCTTGTGATAACATTAACAAATCCTTATACTTAAAGCAGTTATGTCCCGATGTGTGTGTGTGTGTGTGTATGTGTGTGCATGTGTCCCCGATATCTTTGGAATGGCCGATCAAAACTTGTATGAAATGGTACCAACATTCAGGTGGGTGCGACATTTATCGATTACCAAAAAATCAGCCCGACTCACCTCTTACGTGCCTCGGGCCAACCGAGTTTGTCCGTGGAGCGCACTTTTGGCCGTGGGTCATGATAACTTCTGCGAGTCGTCTAGCGATGCAAAAAATGCAGGGCGTCATAAAAGGTGTGCAGGACCCCAGTGAGGGTGTGCAAGACGTCATAGTAAGTGTGCAGGACCCTAATCGGAGTGTGCAGGACGTCATAAAAAGTGCGCAGGTCCTAAGTAGGAATGTGCAGGACCCCAGCGGAAGTGTGCAGGACGTCATAGAAAGTGTGCAGGACCCCAGTGGGAGTGTGCAGGGTGTCATAGAAAGTGTGCAGGACCCTAATCGGAGTGTGCAGGACGTCATAGAAAGTGCGCAGGTCCTAAGTAGGAATGTGCAGGACCCCAGCGGAAGTGTGCAGGACGTCATAGAAAGTGTGCAGGACCTCAGTGGGAGTGTGCAGGGCGTCATAGAAAGTGTGCAGGACCATAATCGGAGTGTGCAGGACGTCATAGAAAGTGCGCAGGTCCTACGTAGGAATGTGCAGGACCCCAGTGGGAGTGTGCAGGGCGTCATAGAAAGTGTGCAGGACCTCAGTGGGAGTGTTCAGGGCGTCAGAGAAAGTGTGCAGGACCCTAATCGAAGTGTGCAGGACGTCATAGAAAGTGCGCAGGTCCTAAGTAGGAATGTGCAGGACCCCAGTGGGAGTGTTCAGGGCGTCATAGAAAGTGTGCAGGACCCTAATCGAAGTGTGCAGGACGTCATAGAAATTGCGCAGGTCCTAAGTAGGAATGTGCAGGACCCCAGTGGGAGTGTGCAGGACGTCATAGAAAGTGTTGCAGGACCTCAGTGGGAGCGTGCAGGGCGTCATAGAAAGTGGGCAGGACCCTTAGCGGAGTGTGGAGGACGGCATTGAAAGTGCGCAGGTGCTAAGTAGGGAATGTGCAGGACCCCAGCGGAAGTGTTCAGGGCGTCATAGAAAGTGTGCAGGACCTCAGTGGGAGTGTGCAGGGCGTCATAGAAAGTGTGCAGGACCCTAATTGGAGTGTGCAGGACGTCATAGAAAGTGCGCAGGTCCTAAGTAGGAATGTGCAGGACCCCAGTGGGAGTGTGCAGGACGTCATAGAAAGTGTGCAGGACCTCAGCGGGAGTGTGCAGGGCGTCATAGAAAGTGTGCAGGACCCTAATCGGAGTGGGCAGGACGTCATAGAAAGTGCGCCCAGGTCCTAAGTAGGAATGTGCAGGACCCCAACGGAAGTGTGCAGCACGTCATAGAAAGTGTGCAGGACCCAAATGGTAGCGTGGAGGGCGTCATAGAAAATGTGAAGAACCCAACGGGAGTGTGCAGGACGTCATAGAGAGTGCGCAGGTCACCCAGTTGGAGTGTGCAGGGCGTCGTAGAAAATGCACAGGTCCCGAGTGGGAGTGTGCAGGTCATCGAAAGTTAGCAGGACCGCAGTGGGAGTGTGCAGGACGTCACCAAGAGTGTAGAATTTGAAAAAAGGTTTTTCAATTTTTAATGCTAAATCTTAACCTTTTGTGGAGAGGAAATAGATAGGAAAATATGAATCTTGAGAAGCGTGGGACGCGTTCTGAGATTGGCGCAGAACTCCTGCGACATTTTTTTCCAGTTCCAGGATACAAGCAGCAGCTTCACTTCCGCACCTTCTCTGTTCGCCACTCATTGCAACCGCTCAGTCATTTCGAATCCCTAACTTCCAAAAACCAGTTTTATATATGTTGCAAGTCTGAGCTTATCAAAATCTGCACCACAAAAACATAAACAACCACCTACTAATTTCATTCATTGAGAACAAGGGCATGATGTTGGCCAACTAGGGAAACATCATATAATATGAGAATGCGTTTTTCCTTATCATGATAGAGACGGTAAAGCGAGAATAATCGCTTGTGAACTTTACAAATTGGAAGAAAGGGCAGTGGGTAGCGACGTAAGGGAAGGAAGTACAGAAGGGGTTCTGAATTTTGTGCCGGTAGCAACCGACGATTTACCGCTGGCTTCTTATGTTTTGCTTTATGATCCCACATTTTGATATACCCACGGCCTGCTGTAAATGTACGGCACCTTGCTCTGCTCAGGAGAGTACTTTCGGGTAGGCGGAAGTCAGTCACCACCGTTCTAACAAACTAATCCGTCTCAGGTAGTTGGCTCATGCAAAAGTTTCTGTGAGCGAAAACTTCGCTAGGTCTCGCTAGTTCATGACTAACTACATCTTAAAAAAGCGTTTCCATAAGTGAATTCCAATTTCGTCTCATATAGTTAGATAGATTGTGGCACGGTGAACATTTTGGCCCTTTTGAAAGTGAAAACGGAGCACTTTGAGGCGAGTCGTGGCCGAAAGACGCTTTCGTTGCCCTCTTTGCCCATTTTTTCCCTTGGACAGCGGCGGTATTGTATGTATTGCAGAGAGTCAACGATCGGTACAACTAAAAACTTTGAGACTTCATACTTACATAGACTCTGGTTCATTTCAAGTGAACTTCTTTTTTCGGTTATCACAGCGCGGAGCGGTGGATTTTTCGTCGGAACCTCCTTATACTAGTACCAGGTTGTCCAAGAATTCTTGTCCGAAAATTTCATCATTTTTTATTTTTTTTCAACTTTAGTAAAAAACAAGTCTAATCAACAGCATAATCACCACAGTTATCCACAACAGTAGGCCATCGATTGGGCAGGTCGCCGATGCCCTTCGCCCAGAACTCCAAGGGCTGCGACTCGAAGAAGTCCGCGATGTCGGATTTGAGGTTGTCGTAGTTGGTGAATTTTCTTCCGGCCAAATAGTGCTTCAGCGGGCGGAACAAGTGGTAGTCGGAGGGGGCGAGGTCCGGGGAATACGGCGGATGGGCAACCGTCTCCCAGCCGAGCGTCGCCAACTTCTGCTGGGTCTCCTTCGCCACATGGGGGCGCGCGTTGTCGTGCAGCAGGTGGACCGAGGCCCGTCGGGGACGCTTTTCTCGGATAGCGGCGGCTAGTTTCTCGAGCTGATCGGTGTAGATGGAGGCGGTGACCGTCCTGCCTGCTGGGAGCAGCTCGAAGTACAGCATGCCCTTGGTGCCCCACCAGCAGCAGAGCATGATCTTCAGCGGGTGCAGGTCGGTTTTCGGCGTCGTCGGCGGCACTTCTCCGCGCGGGATCCAGACGGCACGGCGGGCGACGTTGTCGTAGAGGACCCAGCTCTTATCCCCAGTGACCAGGTCCTCGAGAAACTCCTTGCGATGCGGACGAAGGAGGAGGGACTGGTAGACGGCCACGCTGCTCTGCTTGTTGGCGTCCGTCAGACGGTGGGGGATCCAACGGGCCAGAACTTTGTGATAGCCGAGTAAGTTGAGTCGATTGAGGATGGCGGACTTGCTGCAGCCGAGCGTCTTCGCCAGTTCACGGGTGGTGGCTTCCGGCTTCTGCTTGATACAGCGACGGACTTCGTCATCATCCACCGTAGAAGGCCTCCCGCTGTGCTCCCTGTCCTCGAGGCTCGTGTCGCCGCTCTCGAAACGATTGAACCAACGGCTGACTGTGCGTTGGGACACTGCATCCTCCTTGCACGCTCTGCAGATGTTGGCGACCGCGGTGCCCGTGTCGTTGCCCAGCAGCCACTCGTAGTACACGAACGTACGAATTCGACCTTGGTCCATTTTAGCTTGTACTGGTAGCTAGTCGCGGCGACTGCGCCTTATATACCCCTAGCGTAGAACTTTGCAGAACTTTCTAGAAGGTTCTTACACTTGCTGGATATTATAACACTTCTAAGGAAAATTATGGAATTTTGAAAATTTTCGGACAGGAATTATTGGACGGCCTGGTATTTCACCGTGGCTCACCGCTCCGCTACTGGTGGTAATAGAAATCCACAGATCATTAGAGGTTTGCGAGAGTCTACCTGGCGTTTGAAAGCTAGCAAAAAGGAGAGGATAAAGATTAACCGCGCCGAGTAGTACCATAAAACTGCAAGGTCGATTACTGGTTTTATGTTCTCTTACTGCAATCTCTGTTAAAGGCAGCGTTCACGATGAAAATCGTTCCCCAGTTTTCACCAGAATTGGAAGGTTTGGGTCCTGATTGTTTTATTGGAGAAGAAAGAACCCCAGAAAAACTGACAGAGAGGCTCAGAAGATAGTACCTTCCTTCGAAGGGATATTCCGATGTTGGACGAGTTGCGTGGACATCTCAGAAAAATGAAAACAAGTTATTTGTAACATAAAAGGCCGAAAACAAGTTACTTCTAAATATCTGAGACGATGTAAGTTACTTGCGACTTATCTCAGGTCATTTAATTTACATGTAACATATCGGCGGGATACTGCGGGGGATGCGCCTCCGATATGTTACATGTAACTTGAATGACTTGAGGTAAGTCGCAAGTAACTTACATCGGCTTAGATATGTTACAAGTAACTTGTTTTCGATTTCTGAGAAGACACTGCGTGAAGTGCGCCTCCGATATGTTACATGTAACTTGAATGGCACAATATAAGTCGCAAGTAACTTAAATCGGCCTAGAAGATATTTACCAGGGGGTGTACGACGCACACGCGGGGTCAGGCCTAAGACTGGCGTTCCTGTTGGTCCAATTACCCAAGTTTGAGGTACTTGACCCCCAACCAGCAGGGAAGGCGTGCACAGCATTTTGTTGCGTAGTGTGTGGTCTCGGACGCGCCCTCTGTGTCGCGTGTCGTCTACGCTACGTGATGGCCACCCATAGTGAAAATTCGAATGTAAGTTACATGTAACATAAGTGTAACTTACATGTAATATAAATTTAAGTTACATGTAATATAAATGTATGTTACATGTGATATAAATTTTTGTCAAGAAGGTAATTTTATTCACCGTTATTAGGCCACCCTCTCGAATGCTTTTCGAAAATTTGGAAGGATGTCAAGTATTTATCAAAATTCGAAGGAATTCCCCGGATCGGTCATCGAATCGATGTCAGTCAAGAATCTTACATGCAAACTTAGAGGTAGTGGTCGCGATCAGATATGCTTGCCTTCTTTTCTCTAAAAACCCTTTTCTTGGTCTCCAGTAGTGTGATCCATAAGAAAAAATCGCGAAAAACCGCTGTTCTGGGCCAAATTTAAAGCCTGAACTTTCTTGTATTTTGATGGTGGACGAGCTCACTCCACATCATCGACATCGATGATCTCTAGTAACAAGAATATCAGCTGGCATGAAGTTGGAATTGCTCGAATAGTTATGTACTTATTTAGTCAGAAACATTGACTTAGGCGCTTGCTTTCATTGTTCAACTGTTTTTATTAAGTAAATTTGCATTTATTTCTTTCTCTGAATGTCGATAATTTTTGACTGCTCGGCATGAGACTGCGATGTTTTTGGCCGGCTCTGTGCATGTGTGCACGAACTGGCATCTTTGGGTCCTAGAAACTAATTCTAGCCCATTTTTCACCGCGCTTCCTTCCTAGTTTTTCAGCTGTTTTCGATATAAGCCGACTTTTGTAGTTTTTTTCGATTCAGTTCTTGATGTCGCATGAATTCTGAAGTCAGGAAAACGCCCACAAGACTACAATCATTTCAAAAACAAAGGCCTAAGGTCCTTCCCATGAAAGTTCATTCGATTCCTGTCAGCCCTTGCATATCTTCGGTAATCACCACTAAAGCCCTTTTTCGTGAACACGATGGTCATAATCCCGCCCTCGATTCCCCCTTTCAAGGTCTAAATTGCGTGTAAACGGAAAGGAGGTGACGATTTTGGGGCATGCGATGCAGCGCATCATGGGCAGATGCGTTAAAGGCATATTGCACTCCAGACATCAATTTTCAGATTTTCATCAAATAGTTCAGTAAGCCCGTCCTTAAAAGCATAGGACACCCAAAAAATTATTTTCCAGATTCTATGCTAATCTTGGAGAGAGCCACTCTCCGATCACAATGGTGTCTTTGAAATCGTCCAAGACCCCCTACGAACCGAGATATGGCTCCTTGAAAATGCCTGCATTTTTCAAGGGCGAAAATTAGTTGGACGAGTTGTCTCGGGCCTGTATTTCTGCTCAGTCGCCATTGCTGCACGAGAGCTAAACAGTATGAGAAGATAGACCAGCAATGGACTGAAGAACGACTACTTGTTGGAATTCATCCATCCATCAAGCCGCTATCGAGCTCGAAAATCTGGTTGGGGGTCGGTTCTGTAGTGGCGAGCGAAGGGGGTCGGGCCCGTGGTGGACGCTTATATCTAGCTTATTTGGAGGAATTGAGATCTCGCTTCTAGCACGTGTTTTATAGGAGAGGTGTTCTACACAATTACACGAAAATTTCATATATGAGGGTGTACTGTGCCCTTAATAACGCATTCCAAATGCGAGATCTCAAAGTGAGATATAGACAATTACTGAAGGCCCAACACCCCTAGTCACTACCACGGACCACGCCCCCTCTCCTGGTCTCGCAACTCTACAGGGCTAGAGGGATTTATGATTTTTAATCGTGTCTCCGATTTTCAATCAATTCTCCATCGCCCTTTTCAATCTGGCTCGCTCTCGTGTAACGACTAATGCGATTTTCAAGGAATCCTAATTCCGTTTGTAGAGTTTTGTACGATTCCAGAGATGTCTTGGTGATCAGCTTGTGAATCTCTCTAAGACAGGCATGAAATCTAAAAACAGGTCCTCTGGGTATACCTTCATTATGGTCCTAGGTCCTTTATTACAAGCCACTCAACACACTGCGGGCGGTTCATGGACGAGAAAGAATAGCCTGTCAAAGCATGAGATCTGAAGAAAGGGCGTTGGACCGCTAGGAAGAGAGTTCAGGTCGGACCTCTTCCTAGCGGGACCTCGCTAGGAAGAGGTCCGATGAGGACGCAATTGGTGAACCCTCCAGTTGTGGTAAGGTGATATGAACGGACTGGAACTGACTATCAGATTGGAAGTGTGGTGGCTTAAAAGAAAGTATTGTGGCTCACGAATACTGCTGCGGTCATCATGGCTTGCCAGAAGCTTTATTGATGCTCGCCGTGGAGCACACTGGTAGAACATAGTATAGATTGGGTGTTGCCTCTCACTATATCGGCGAGGCTCGCACGGTATCTACTGGGATGGGTATCTAGTGTTCACAAGTATCACTGGCGGGGAGATGATAGTCTAATATTGCTACAAACCCGTGATTTGATATAGAGGTTCTGGTGGAATACCAGAATACCAAGTAACCATAGTCCTTTACTTCATGTATAGAACAACCTATGCGTAAATATAGGTATTAGCTGTGACAATATCAATTTAAAGGGAAACAGTATTAGCTCAACGTATGAATACACTATAATAATCTTTGGAACACCAAAAACCTACATTGCAAAAAAGATGCAATTAGAGAACCTCTGAACCCCTCACCGAATGATGTTTGTCAGAAAATATCAGTTCTCGGTCACAGAGAGACCTGCGTGTCCCACTTTTTTCCGCGAAGTTTCTCGCTTCATGCAATAGGCAGACATCGCTATGATTAAGACTAAAACAAATTACCACACACAAAAATTTCTTTTGTTGTTTTATGATATGTGCATGCACCAGGCTACGTTCTGGTGCAGCAGACTCGATCAAACGAAAAAGGGCGATTTTCGGCTCATTCGAAAATCTGGTTATTTCGGAACAATTTCGATTCGCTCAAGTATATGTAGTAAAGCTTAGTTTGCTAAGAATCCGGGCGGAGCAAGCAGCGGAGCAGTTGGTCATGGAAAAATATAACGTTGATAAGGTTTTGACATGATAAGCACGCTAAGCCTTACTTCGACCGGCTCAAAATGAGGGAGCTAGGCTATACGTACCCAGTGTAAAGTAATTGTAAAGTGATATGATCTGCAAATCATTGAGTAATATCATCTGCAAGTTGTAGTAATGAAGTTATGTAATAATTGTGAAGCACTGTGAAGCTGTGATCAAGCTCCCTGGATAATTCATTGCTCCAGTGGCGTTGTTTTTGAATCTGGTGTTTGGCGCGCTCCATTAGTGGCCGCTTGTACTACTGTAGGATCCTTTAATAGAAGGCCTACGAAAAGCCATTTTTATTTGCCAGCAGTCTGTCATTGTCTCTCCACCTATGAAGTATTTTCCTTGTTTTTATTTGAATAAATTGTTCTTCTTCTTCTCCTGTGCTCTCTCATAATTGCCTTTTCGAGGTCCAGTGGCCTGAATAGCCTATGAAGTAGAAGCTTCGTGTCGTTGGAGCTCTTCTGGCTGCACAGTTTCGCATAAAGAAACGCGTTGACTGACTGTTACGATTGAAGGATGCTGATGAGATCGTTATACAGGTTTAATCACTTCATCCATCGTATTTACCAGGTCGTGTCTCATTAGTTTGATCTTGATGTGTCGAACACGAAATACTACTGGCGCGATTTGAGCTGTAGCCTCGTCCTTCAGCTGTCTCTGTGTGTGCATCTTTGAAATCGGATCGTTCTTGTTGTGAGAGCTCTTCCGTATGGGCAGGAACCGGTGGGTTCGAACTAACTTTTGCGTCCACAAAAATTACAGTACTGAAGCTTTTGTAGGCATTAGGGGGACCGAAAGTAATGTCGCTGCTGCGCATGTAAATACTTGATTGCCATTTGTCGGCTCACTGTTTGGTTCAGAGGCGTGCCAGAGACATTGTGAGGTTATAGTGACTTCTCTACTTGTAGACATTTGCTTTACAATTTTTCCTGTGATTTTGGGTAAATTGGCCAGCCAAATACCAGAAGAGGTTTTGCCGGCATGGCATGCTTTTAGAGTTTCGCAAGTTAATTAATGCGACGACTGCTGTCAAAAACGCTTGTGATGCATATCTTAATGCATTGGACATCGTAAATTCCAAAGGTTGTTTTCCAAGTTCAATTCGGGTACCCTTGATCTTTTCGACTCGTCCGATCTGGAAGACCATCAACGCTAGGCAGCGATGTGTTAAGAGCGGAAGTGCAGAAAACCAAATGTGATTTCCTGCTCGTACGCTGCCTTTGAGCGCCGAAGTGGAAATCAGTGTCAGACGATCGAGGAGTTGTCAAATAGTTTAAACCAACCTTGGTCGACCATCCTGGAACTATTTGAAGCAGATTGGGGAAGTAGGCAGAGCAGTATGTGTTTGTAATTAGCGTAGGAAAACGACATTGCTTTCCGTTCCGAAATGTTTGCATTAGTGCAACTTTTTCATCGTCTTCCTTCATTATCTGTAATTAGGCCGAAAGAAGCTCTTGCAGTCAGTTGAGGAAGCGAGAATGCCATCACCTACAGGAGCCCTGCATGTCAAGCGCCGGAGTTATGCCGCACCACATTCTAACGACCTCCAGGTGGCATGCCAACATGGACTTCGTGTCACCTCGAGGTCTCTAGCATGTCACCTGGAGGTCATGTGGATGAGGTGTGGCATCACTCTAGCGCTCGATCTGCACGTCGCCTACGGGTAGCAACCCTCGAGTTCCAGAGTAGAGGTGACGCGCACAGTATCGACGACTTTGGATGATTCTCAATCACCGAAGGGAGCCGGATTTGTCAAGAATTCAGTTGCACGTCCATAGGCCAACTGTCATTGTGTTCATCGACATATGAGTGCTAATAGCGGTAGAAAAAAACAGATAAACTCTTCTGGCAGGTTCAGATCATAAGGAAGCGTGAGAAAGCTCATGAACTGAGCAGTCAGAGGTCAGCACAAAGTACATCAAATGACTCGTGAAATACTGATGTTTTTTCTATAATTCATTGGTTATCGACTTCTCACTTCTAGAGATTTTGTTAGCTTTTTCTGTTCACCAGTAGCACTTTCTCGGTGATGACCGGTAGCACTTTCTCGGTGACATTTGGGTGTGCAAAGGATATTTACAAAATGTGGCTTCTTTATATTAAATATAAATTTCCAAGACCGATTCTGACGTAGAATTCGGATACTTGCTTTACAGCTGCGAAACATTTCCTTAAACAGAGTTATGGGCGTTTTTCAATAGATTTCTATAGATAAATGACATTATACTAGTAGTAACCTAAAAGATCTTCTATAGAACCGAAAACGGTCTTCTTATGTATGTTTAGGACCTCAAATAACCTCCTGGAAAAAGCCAGGGCAAAAGAGATTTCTACCTCTGGATTCATAAAAATGGGGTCGAATTACCCCAGGTGAAGGTCGGAAAATTCTCTCTCGCTAAAAGGCTCTCTATGTACTGAAACTCTCCAATCCTCTACAGAAAGCTCTCTCTCAGACGATACAACTGCTGCTCCTGAACAGTTTAGATGATAAATTTGAGTATTTCACCTTTCCTTGTGAGTTCCTGGCCGATTCCGGCAGACTTCTCCAGGATCCGCGATATGAGCGAAAGGATTGTCTTCGTGAATAATATGTGGAACAGTCTCAATCTGACATGTATTTCAAACCGACTGTTTGGTGCAGTCCAGGTACCTTCGGTTGCCGCCATAGAAGGAAGGAGATGACAAACTGTCAGTACAGTTCTATTTCATCTTGAGCGGGTCTTCTTAGGTTTCTAATAACTTTTGTGTAGAATGAAAGTATGTGGCCCCCACAACTTAACTTCCTTCATCGTTAATGATGCTTTTCACAAACATCCACTTTTTTCGCCAGTTTTGGTCACAGTAGTGAATTGATAGCATGTTTTTGTTGAATATTATTGAAGTAAATCTATGATGGAACTATTTGAAACTGGCATGTTTTCACTCTTTTACTAATGCGGATTTGTACTGTCACGTAGCAATAAGAAAGGAGAAAATGATCGGAACGGCTTTCCTCAAGACTTTTGAATGTGTAGCATTGTTATGGCCTATTCTATAATCGATTCTGCGAGGGCCATGAAGTTTTTGAGGACGTTTTTGCCCGTCCAAACAAGCACAGGTAAAGGAAATTCAGACAAAGTGGCCAATCCGAATAAGATATACGTTTCCAGAACAGGTTTTCGACTCAGAATTTGAATTTGGTTTTTGCCTATGAGAAAGCGGAATGTTTCTCCGGACAGAGTAGGTAACCTCAGCGAGATAGCTGTTATAGCTATGCTCTGGACAAAAAACGGGATATCGAATAGATTCGAATGAACTTTTTTCAGGTCCGAATTTCGTATAGATTCGAATACATTCGAATGATTTCGAATCTACAACCTGAAAATTCAGCCCAGGTGAGCAGTCAATACAATCATGTGAAAAAAAACCATCTCAGCGGAAAACACATTGGATCAAAGTCTTATTGTTGGACAGATATGCGGGAATACCTGTCACTTCAATTGTTCACACCAGAGAAAACCATTTATACTGTGCTTCTCTGGGCCAAATTCCGGTCCGCAATTGCGTCTCAACAAGCTTCGCAGCCGCACGCTCTCGAGGCGGAAGAGTTTCCAGCGCCACAGCCGCCGATCTGTTGACTCTAGATGGGTTTTGGAGACTGGAAACTAAAACAGGTGGAGAAAACTGTATAAAAAAGCCACATCGAGTCGGCTTTGGCTTTGGAAACTCGACTGACTCGAGCGCATGCGGCCGCAAAGCGTGTCGAGATGCGATTGCGGACCGGAATTCGGCCCGGAGAAGCACAGTATATTCTTCTTGTACTATGTGAAATCATTATACCGGTCTGAGTAGTGTCAACACGCTTAGTCAGTCGAGGGCAGTTAGCATCCCTGGGCACGCAAAAGCACGATAATTGTAACAATAGCCATTCTCAAGCCTCGCCCAGGAGCAATCGAAAAGTTAGGGAACTAACAGAATAAACCTATGATTAGCAAAAAAAACTTACCGCCGAGGCAGGCGCCAAAAATTTTGAGTTCTGCTGCACGCCACGAGGCACCCAATCATTTCGAAATCTGCAGAGCGTGGGGAAGTAATTTTGAAATCTGTTGCGTGGCCAGAGTAGCCAAACAGAATACACGGCTTTCTACCCTGCACCATAAATAACGATTGCGGGGCAGATGTATTCGAAACTATTCGAAATTATTCGAATCTGAATGTTCATTAAAAATTATGCATCAAATATCGATTGGATTCCAAGATATTTTTTCAGGTTCCAATATCAAGTACTGATGGAGTGGCACCACGAATATTGGATGATATTGGAATGGTGCGATTCAAGAAACAAAAAGAAGATAGCAATTATTCGAACCATTCGATTTGATACCATTCGAGTAGCATAACTAATAGGTGGACCGGAAAGTTATATCGTTTCTGCGCACTTCAATACTTGATTGTCATTCATCAGCTCATTGCTTGCTTCGTAGGCGTGCCAAAGACATTGTGAGGTCATTGAGACTTATTTACTGAGGGACGATCAAATTACTTTTTTCAATTTCGGGTAAAATGCCCAGCCAAGAATCAGAAGAGGTAAAGTGTGTCCGAATGATAATGGCGGCCCACGTGGCCGGCGTCCTTGGCAGGCGGCCGTCGCATGTGCAGCTCTCGGACGAGTGTTGGATTGGAACGGCGGCCAACGTCCTCCTCCCTTCTGCAGAGCTGATTGATCGGCGCAGTGTATACTGCCAGCCGGTGCCGGCCCCGTTCGATGTCGATGTCTGTGGGGGACGTTTCGCATGCTTGTCCGAGAACGGCGAACGCGACGGCCGCCTGCCAAGCACGCCGGCCGCATAGGCCGCCATTCTCATTCGGACACACTTTACACATCCGGCATTGCGTGCTCATTGTGTTTAGAGGGGAAGTCATGCAAAAGTTGCTACCAAAAATTTTTTTTTGATGTTTATCTAAATTTATTGGGCATTCGTGAATGCCAAAAGTAGCTTTCCAAGTTCAAATCGGGTAATTTTGACCTCTCCGACTTGTATCGATAATGGCCTTCGCGTGCCGAACGGTAGCACATTTATTTATTTTATTTATTTATTCATTTATTGCGCTCATATGAACGCGCTATGACAGTAATCGAGCAATCATTAAAGAGAGCGTGACATCTTGGAATCTAAAACGATAAAAACAATTCAGAACAAAAACAAGTTGAAAATAATGAGGTTAAAAAAATCAAAAAAAGAAAATGACCAGATTGAGTGCCGACATGTAATAGTAAATGGTTACAGCTCATTGACTGCGTTAAGAAGCGGCGTTTAATTCTTTTGTAAAACACTTCTTCCGCAGAATGAGATCTTAGTACGAGTCAGTGAAGCTGGGAATGGCCGTGTCAGCCAGCTATGACAAATTGAGAGCCCACCAGACTTTGGAAGATGGGTTTACTGGTCTCCCCTCATGGGGCTGGTAGGTTGGTCAAGCAGCTTGCAGCCTGCGCAGTAATTCGTTTCGTTGTTGGATTTAAAAGAATAATTCATGAAAACGCTATCACGCTAGAGCTAATATAGTCTACAGCAATCGAAGCAGGATCTGGTGAGGTTGCGGACTCGTCCTAACATACGGTAGTTTGTTAGTGGTATCACTCATTTTCTTGAAACAGCTGTGATAGATCGGTGAGTCTGTGTTTTCACCGATATGACCACATCTGTGGAAGCAATGAAAATAAGTGAAAATGTGAGAGTGGAAACAAAAACTCACCGACCAATCTCAGTCATTTCGAAAAAATAAAGATAACACAGTCGGACTACCGTATGTTAGGACGAGTACGCAACCGCACCATGTCCTTTTGAAATTGCGGTAAACTATACAGATACATGGAACTCTGTCGGAACTTCAATCGGAATATTGTGAAACGCAACAAATTGAAATCGGGTCGAAATTCAAATGATCAGTAATACGGCTCCACAATCACCATCTACCAGCCTCAGGAGGCACCATTGTGCGAATAAACCAGACCATGTCCCCGCTAGATGAACGATTTCGTCGGACTAGAAATCTGAAATGTTAAGTATTGGTAGAACATGCTATTTATGGGATTTATGCGATATGTGGGATGACCTTTATGTAGCTATATAGCTGTGCACGGTATACGGCTCGTAGTTACACTGTTTATACTCAAAGGCCTGCTGGGTCAGCTAGAGAAAGGAGCAGCAGCCAGCAGGCACCAATAGACTTGCATACACACTCCCAAAGTTCATAAGGTAAGCTCATGACGTATCATATGTATTCCCTCCCATCCTTTTCCAGCATGGTTTCAAATTAGGAGTCTTTGAGGGCTGTCTTCGTTTCTCCCTGCGCAGCCCGCACGTGTATTATTGTTTTTTCACGGATACGCGTTCTGCTCAAACAGTTTTGTCTTTCGTTGATGATTGTAGTTTATTTATGCAGTGACGTGGCCACACACAAATTGGTCATACGCCCATTCGCGAATGTTGCGCCCGTGTTAGCGATAGCAAATGTACCACCCTTGGTTATGCTATCGGCAACATTGTCAGGATAGCCTTCCTTCATTCGTAAATCTGGCATCGAGAGGTCTCAATAATTTCCCATGTAACACTGTAAGTAGTTTTTATGTTCGTGCCACCAACTAAGCCGAACGACCTCACCAATGACCAAATCCATAAATCACTAGTTTTGTTTCATGGTCTTAACAGTTTGAGAGTAATTGATGACGCAGTTTTTTATTCGGACCCTGCGATGTATGAAAAAGACATTTGTGAACTTCCTTGTCCATCCGCGCTCTCTAATCAGGTATAAAAAATCGGCGACTCGGAGCAAAAAATGGAAGGATAGCCAACAAGAGACTGACAGAATCAGAGAGATTTCTGAAATTGAACGTTAAATTTTTGATATACTCTCTCGATTTCAACTTTGCTCACTGCTTTGTGATGTTACCTGCTAGCGCCACCATAACTGGTTTTCTCGCTTAGCAGGCCAGTGCTCTCTGAAATTCAGAAAACGAATTGCTCGTCCTTCTACGCGTCTGACAGGCGTTTTTGCCATTCTCTCAAACGCCGTTGAAACTGCATATATAAAGCGCGTTAACCACCACTCGACATCGGCACAGTCATGAAGTTCCAATTGGTTTGCTTGTTGGTGATCCTCTTCGTAGCTCAATCGAATGCCAAGGCTCGTCGTCAAGTAAAAAGCGGTGAGTCGTTTTTTTTTTCAATCTTTAAAATGGTTAGTCGATTACGGATGCAGCAGCCTGTTGCCCGCAGTCGTACTTCCCCTCGACTTCATCCTGAACCGATGAAGCGAACGCTGAGTTTTCTTCGGGATACTTTGTTTTTTCAGGACCATCTACATATAGACTCTGACTCATTCCAAGTGGACTCCTGTTTTCGATTATCACAGCGCGGAGCGGTGACTTTTCCGTCGGAACCTCCTAATCACTAGTTATATTTCACCGAGGTTCACCGCTCCGCTGCTGGTGATAACCGAAATCCACAGGTCACTAGGGGTGGGCCAGAGTCTACTTGTGCACCCTCACACCTTATCTGCTTTAGATTATCCTTTGACATCCACGTTCTTCTGCATACCCTACCTCGTTATATCTAATCAGTGAGGCTCAGACCTTGTAGACTGCTTATGTCCCCCTCGTTAGCTGATTCTTCACACGGCTTCATGTTCGGAACAGTTGGTCCTACCCTTGTTCATAGTTATCATAGAGAATGACCCATGAAAAGCATAACCACGAGTCGCTTAATGACTTCCCTCCTAACCATAAGGGCACTGCCAGGAGGTTTATGCTTCACATTCCGGTGCTACAGCCGCATAAACGTGAGCTGCTAGAAGGGAGTACAGTTGTACACAAAAGGTTGGGCTCAAGGGAGACTCGAAGCCGCATCGCTTGTTTTTTTACGCATAAGTTTATCAATGGGTTAGTTCCCCGGTTTAGCGACTGATAATACAGTGGCTCTTTTGAGAAGGGGGGTCTTCACAGTGCTTGTTTACGTTTCTGTTCTCATCGCGTGTAACACTCTCTTTTTCTGCTCTGGGTAGGCATTAGTGGACGAAACCGTGACCATTTTTAACCCATATCCAACATTCCATGGGCTTGGTATATACGCGGCATTATTTGAGCTAGTTGGTTTCCTCACAACTCTTCTTAAATCCATATCTCGCTTTACTCTACACCAAAAACCTACTGATAGTGATTATTATTCGTGTGAAGTTTAACATTCAACTACTTTTGCTCCATTATCCCCTACAAGCAGAGCATTCAATCCGACCCCTCCCAGGGGTGGCATTCTCCATCAGCCCGCCGAAATGTTGGAAGCAATACCAGCGTGTATTTGGTATGTGCCGATTGATATTCGGTCTCGATTGATATGATAACAATATATCGATCCACACATACCAAAAACAAGCTGGCATTGTTCCCTTCTTCAATAAGTCCGGGGATATCAGTATGACCCCCCCCCCATAGAGAAGCCTGCCAAACGGGATGTAAGCAGTTGTATGAAGGTCTTTCCAGTGTACTATGTTGGGTTTCCTATTACGAAGCATGTCTCAGTATATTTCCAGGCCGCTAATTCTAATGCAAACCTCTGGATTTCCTGCTCTAATACAATAGCTCTGTTCCATGTTAGCCTGATCCAAGCTATGTTCCTATCCAGGCACTAGACCAGGACATTTGTATGAGCGCCATTCCAGAGTAATGGCGTGGGACTCAAATCTGCTCCAATGACTACACTTAACATCGGCATGGATCGTGAAGAGACTTCGCGTTCACTGTTGAAGGTTGGCGCAAACTCGGTGCACCTATGTTATAGCATATGGCACTAAGTTTGCGCCAACCTTCAACAGTGAACGCAAAGTCTCTTCGCCATCCATGACGACGTTAAAGGCAGTGTTCACGATAAAACTCCCTCCCCTGTTTTTACCTATCTTAAAAACGGTCCCATTCTGATTTCAATGATGTCTCTCGTACAAGACCTGGAAACGGAGTTAGGGTCCCTCAGAATTTCAGCTAGGGAAGCAGGGTGAACGAGTTTTCCGAGGATTGTAACTTCCGTCTTTTCCAGCCAATGTATGGGAGCTAACCTGAGTAAAGAGAGAAGTTGAGAATGAAGGGAAGAACGCGGCTTTTAATAAGAAACCATCACTCATCTCACGATCTCGAGCGTTCCATTGTTCACGTCGAGGGACGGAAAGGGGCTGGACTTGCTCATAGCGGCGGGCTCTGCCCACTTTTCTAACCATTTTGCGGCTCCTGGGTAGCTTTTCGTCCCGTTTCTTCGACGCTGTTCTTTTTCTGAGAGCCACGGGAAGCGTTTTTTCATGGAAAATCCGAGGAAGAAGTTCGTCGTGAATAGTGCCTCTAAGCATGTTGCTTCTTTTATTACACCTCTGTATATTCATTATCCTTGTGATTCCGAAACCGAAATTGAGGTAGCGGTTATGGGAGGAATCTCCGGTGCGAACACATCTTCGCCCAGTATTGAGAGAAGGGCTGGCTCATAGTAATTCCAATTACCTCAGTTAACCTCTTTGCGTTTCCCTTCTTTCTATGAAGTGGAACCAGAACCAGGCTAGATTTAATAGCACGAGTCAAGGTTACTCGTTCATCGTCACCGCGCGCCTTTTTTATCGGTCTTTGAGTTCCACTCTCATCTTGAAATTGTGGTCTGGTCCATGGGCGAGTTGCATTCGTTCGTGGCGACCCGTGCGGTGTTCGCGACACCACAGGTCAGTAGGGTCTCAAATGAGAACGAATATTCATCAAAGCGCCCTTCCCTCTACCCTAAACTTCCCGAGGCGATTATATGTATCCGCCTGTACTTTTCTTTGTAATAAAATGTGACGTTCTCGTTTACAGCTCCTGGAGCGAACTCGTATGGTGATGAGGCCGTGACGCCAGCACCTGCAGCCGGAGCCTATCCTGAACCAGCACCAGTCGTTGTAGAGCAGCCGGCTGTCACAGTGCCTCCAGAGCCGGCTGCACCTGAAGCTCCAGTGGCAGACAGTGGATACCGTGCCCGATAAATTGCTCAGGATCCTCCGTTCATATACCACACTTTTCTATGGTAAAACAGTTATCAGTGATTACATTGTAGTTTTTTTCTTCTGTGAAGTTTTTTTCTCTCCTATGAAGTTTTTTTACATGTATTTGTGAACATTGACTTATTGAGAAATTGCCAACAACTCCGTTTACTTAGACCAAAAATTATACCTTAGAGATAGAGTGCACGAGTTCATCGGCAAGTGATCCACGTTGATAACCTTGGCTTTACATAGCCCATAATAAGGTGAGTCGTGAGCAGAAAAATGTAACACAACGCATCCACAACAAATTGTATCATCAAAAGCTGGCATGAGGCGTTCGATTCGGCAAGCTCTCTGCCAAAAGCGAAAGTTCTGAGAGATATAAAGAGCTTTTTCAGAAAGTCCTACTCATGGCTTTCCCATGACGCCTTACCTAAAGAGAGATTTTGCGCATACGGCAGCTACGCCATTGGATGGCTAGACAGTTCGTTTTCAAAAATCGTGCAAAGTCCTACAAATTTCATTTGTCTCGCTCTTTCACATTCGTTCGTTAGGCCCCTGTCAGAGCTAGTTGCAAAAATCACCGTGGCCAACCCGGCCGATACGTATGAGAAACATGGATGATGGAGGTTGCAAAAAACACCCGGTGTATCCATGTGTGTCTCACGCGGTCAATATGTATGAAATATGTGACACGATATCATGAATATCATTCTTTTCTTACCTTATATCATGTGAACATCGGTTGGGTCAGCCACATCGGGTGTTTTTTGCATCCCACCTCATGCATGTCTTTCATGATTATCGACCGGGCTCGCTACACCGTTCACCTAACTATGACCGAGGCCTTACGGTGTGGTGGTCGGCTTCGCTTTACCATACCCTTACTGGCATTAAGCCTGGAAGCGAAGATTTGATGCTTAGGCAGCTAGTTAACAGTTTCGACAAACACCGGCCTATACAGCGTGAATACCCCTTGAAGGACGCTCGCGCCTTATTATTATAAAATCCGCTAAGCCTTTCCCTTTACCCATGTAAAGCCGGCTGTTATCCTAAAGTGGTTCGCCTATCGAAACATAGCTTGCGATGAGTATTCACCGATTCACAGACACGGGATACTCAGGCCGGAGTAATACGGGAGAATTCTGACAGATTACGGAACGATTTCGCCCTCCTCTGGTGGTAATTTTACCGTTTTCTGGCAGAATTTTCTCGTTTTCTGGCAGAATTTTTCCGAAATCTGTCAGAAATTTTTCGTACTCTGGTCGGGACAGTACGGAAAATTCTGCCAGACTACGCGTTCCGCCGCAGTCTGCGGTGAAGAACCACCCTCCCCGCGGATCGCGGCGAAAGCGGCCCCCCCAGCCGTGGGGATACCCCTATCCCCTCAGCAGTCAAAAATATGCTGGCCTCCGGAGAGTGACTCGAAGTCACCTTCTAGGGCCGGCATTCGACTGCCGAATGAGTACTCTAGTGAGATGAGACACCTTTTATACCGGCTGTGCACGTGATAAGCACGTTACGACCTGATCATTCGTGACCATTATCAATTGTCTTTCCAACCGGCCGAATTGAAGATGGCATGGCGTATTTTGTGGCTCGAGGGCGAGCCAATATCCGCGCAGCGTGTGCGTCGCATAAGGTGGTCGTCTTGAGGCGCCAGACAGTGAGAAGGGCGGGCAGATCAGTGGAAAGGGCCGGGTAGCGCTAATGATTCCAAAAAGTGACCTCAACCAATAGGTGTGACAGCCTTTCTCACTGATCTGCCCGCCATCCTCACAGTCTGGCGCCACGAGACGACCACCCCGTCGCATGCAGCCTGGTTCCCCGCTGGCGGCCCCCTCGAGCTGTGGGGCGCCGGCCGTCGCCCTGAGTACCTGAGCCCCCTGAATTCAGGGGGTGAGCAACCAAGACTCATCTATTGAATTCATCTACCAAGATTTAACCAAGATTTCCTCACACCCTGTGGTGTGAGGAATAAGGAAAAGCATCATACGCGATCACACGCTCGTAACGGGCCCGAGTAAAGTTGACTTCGAACTGGAGAGTATGAGCACGTATACACGCATATAAAGCGTGTTTAAACGGGCGTGCGTAAATGTCAGTCTCTGGGAGCGCGTGCATTAGCGCGTGAGGACGCATACATATAAGTGTGCACGCGCTTGCGTGTGCACATGTGTGAAGGGGAGGAGAGCGCACTTGCGTACGCGTACTTTGGTCAGGCACACCACGCGCTATATGGATCACTGCGATACTTTCGCGTTCACTCGTATTCCCCAACCGTTTCGCTCAGGAGTTTCCTAGAGTGTAAGCCGCGCTCCACCATTCTTCCTGAGTTCCGAAAGAGTCTTGATATAGAACTCATCCTTACTGACCCCAAAACCGCCAATTCGGATGCTAAAGCCGTATTTCGCATTCTGTCAGAAATCGCCATTTTTCTGACAGGATACGGGAGGATTCCGGAAATTCAAGGAGAAATTTAGTGGTAACTTTCTCGTAATCTGGCAGAATTTGTCAACAACAGAGATTAGGGTAGAATCTCTGGTAAAATGTCCGTAATCGGGTGGTAATTGCACATTTACCACTGATCCCTGGGAAACTTCTGGTAATTTTCTGGTACTACACCGGCCTGAGTAGCCTCCGTAGATGTACAGGGGTGGACAGGGTATGCTTCAGAAGACAACACTAGAGCACTGTAACTAGCGTGCACAATTCTCGACGTGTGCAACCACGTTCAGGCTGCCCAGCAGAGCGCATGGAAGACTGTTAAGTCTAGCAGATAAGTACAATGTAGTGAAACTATTGAAAGTCCTTCAAGACCACTTTCCGGTCACTGCCCAGTTCTTCTTCCAAATCGTTAATCACGTTGAATAAACGTGCAAGAAAATGTACAGTACATGTTGTGTTTACTACAGAAGAGCGTCGGAAAACATTATCAGGCAATATCAAGCGGTTAGCGGTACATTAAACCGATAAGAGGGAGGGTCGTTCCGCCAGCCAGTTCTTTCTAAAGAAGGAAGCAATCCAGAGCGTTCAGGAAAAACTGAAAATAAGACGGCTGATAATCCTTTGAATTATGTGACTTGTTCTACATGAAAAACCGGTACACTTCCGGATGAGATTATCTCCTTGTGCCCGAGAATTTTTCCCTGCATTGAATGAAACAGAAATGTCCTTTTTGTAAACATTGGTCATCGCTGTCGAGAAAGAAACATGGCTGCTAGAATCGATGGCGCAAAGTACCCACCCAGGAACATCGCGGCGAATAGATTGTTTTTTTTTTTGAATTCTCCCGACCCGATTCTTTCTATATATCGTCCATCACTGGATGAGGGATCGCCGCGACGCTGCTTGGCGGGAAAAATTGCGTGCGGGAAAACGAAGGGAGAGTGGCTATTGATCGCTCAATTTTTCCCACCAAGCAGCGTCGCGGCGATCCCTCATCCAGTGATGGACGATAGGATGTGTGATAAAATCCAATATAAACACATATAAAAGACAACGTGGGTTCGACACTAAATTCATTCGACATGGATTTCAAGCATGGCATCGACGTTTTGAGAAGCATGGAATGGATGGACCTCGTGGATCTGTAAATTTTCGCCATGGTAGGCACTTTTTAGAAGGATCAAGAATCGACACCAAGAAACTGTTGCACCTGTCATGCATGCACCTGCACCAGCTAGGAACACTCGACCAAATGATGAACAAGTTTGGCATCGCCGCTGAATCAGCAGTGCGGTGGACGCCTTATTTTCAAAACAGGATGTCTGAGTTTTTTTCTAATTCAAGCCCACCACAATCGAAGGCCCGGAAAGTGAGGTGGAGATAGGTGAAACAAGCATATCCAAGCCAAAGCATAGGCGAGGTCGTCTGCCAGGCCACCAACGTCAATGGAAGTTCAGAGGAAAGAATCCAGTCACAAAACAAGTTTCTTGACGCCTGTCCACCAACGATGTGCTGATACTCTTCTCATAGTTCAGATTTTTACTGCCCCTTGTTGCGAAAATACTGCCTGATGTACTGTTCTATGCTCTCTTCGTTCTTTGTTTTTTCTCCAGTTCATTCTTCAAGTGCCTCAGGCGCTTCATTGTCTGTTCTATCACTGTCGTTGGTGCACCTTGAGTGCTATGTAAATGAAATAAACAAATAATTGAGAAGTACATTTTTCCTGGAGCAACAATCCACTCGGGCTTGTGGCGCGCATATGGCGGCAACGGGACTGCTACTGATAATTCGACCAAAAATTTACTGTGGCTCTTGACCTGAGAGCAACAGACACTCATCCTAAGACCGCATTTACACGGAGGATAGGCTATTTTATCTGTGCGGCCAAACTTCAAAGGTCTCGTCCATCTTTAGATCCTGAAACCTTGTCAGATTGTCACTCCTGAGCCATATTTTATAGCTCTCACCGCGTGCTAGTAAAAGCGCGCGAACGAAGCCAACGAGCCAAAAAGAAAGTGTTGACGTTAAGTGCAAGCGACTAGGGTGAAGTAATGCTCGCTGGCCTTTGATATCTCGAAATCTCAAATTTTGAGACGGCATTGGTTCCACATACTGATACACAAGTGAGACTAAATAAAGCAAAATCACGTTAACATCGTCAAGGAATCTAGCGCAAAAAAAAGTTGATGAATGAGCTTTGCTGGAGTCGCAAACAAGCAAAACCTAGAAGTTGAATGATCACATTTGCGAGAGAATGAAGAAAAACGTGTAGGCTCCGAAGGCACTGAGTAAATATGTTACTCTCAAAAATATTCTACTAGGTTTATACAAAAGTTTCCGGACTTTCAAAAACAAATAACGCTCACACAACAAAATAATTTCCATCACAATCAAGGATCCTTAGCCATCGATTGGGCAGATCATGAACTCCCGACGCGTAGAATTCTGGCTGTTCCAAGTCGAAATATTCTTCTGAGGTCATTTTGACTTCGTCATCGTTAGTGAACTGTTTTCCATCCTAGAAGTGCTGCATCGAGCGGAACAGACGGTAGTCGAAAGAGGCAAGATCTGGGCTAAATGGAGGGTGGGGAAGAACTTTCCGGCCCAGGTCCATCGCCCTTGGATGAACACTGTTCACCTTATTCACGACAATGCTTGGCCACACTTATCTCGGATAGCTCGACAGAAACTGCTGGACCTGGGCTATGAAGTTTTTCCTCACCCTCCATGTAGCCCAGATCTTGCCTCTTCCGACTACCATCTGTTCTGCTCGATGCAGCACTTCTTGGATGGAAAACTGTTCACTAACGATGACAAAGTCAAAATGGCCTTAAAAGAATACTTCGACTCAAAACAGCTAGAGTTCTTCGCGTCGGGAATTCATGGTCTGCCCAATCGGTGGAGAAGGATCCCTGAATAAGATGGGAATTATTTTTTGCATCGAGTTAACAGTTGCACCCCGCTTGCGCTCAATTGATGTAGATTTGGGTTTACTCAAGGATGAAATTTTAAATTCCAAGTAGTGTGTTAGCCTCTAGCGAATGTGTTTCCATTCGAGCTGTTTTTTTTTCATTAGAGCATAGAGCATTTCAATTCCGACGTTTCGGTTTGGAGCTGTTAGGAAATTGATGGCTTTCGTTTGAAAATAATTGGCCAGCAGTTATGGTCATCTTATCAGATTTAGTCTAGTGAATGGACCAGGTGCGATCGTTGCGCTGGCGGTGCAGTGTTGGCGGCATCACCGGCCAGCGAGGTTTTGATTGCGATGATCTACCGTTGCCTATATCTGCCAAATGAACTCACTTCGGAGTCCGACTTTCTACAGAATATGAAGCCCCTGAGTCAGTACTCTACCAATTTTGGAAGTGGAAAGAAACTTCGGGTTGCTGTGCAGTTTGGGTGTGTGAATTGCTTGATTGTGGCTTCTCTGCTACGTGGCGGGATCGAGTTCACCGAAAACCGTGGCAGTCCCGTCCATTTTTAGTCTAGATTGAATACGAGGACTCTATGTGGGGTTAGCGGAAAAATCAACTCTTAACGCGAACTCGTGTCATTGACTCAGGATGCCTACTGTGTATGGAAGTTATCCTGCGGTGAAAAGTGGACATGAAAGATTGAAGTGATACGGAAAAATGAATGACTGCCTCAGCCGTTGCACAGAAACTGTGGATTACTAAAAGTATCAGGTTGATGAAAAAGTTTCCGAAGTTCTTAGGGCATTTCGAGAGTTTTTCAGCTATCTTCGAAATAAGAGAAACTTCCGGTTTCATGCTTTGTATATATGTAGAGCATATCATATATTCAAAACCGACAAGCTTGTCCATTCCTTTGGCGCAATCGTCGACATGGCAACTTTTACAATTCTGTCACGCGACCAAATTCGCACCTGTCCTCTTTACGAATACCACTCCGGGATGAAACGCAAGGATTTCTATCGCCGCATGGTGCAGTCGTTCGGCAAAGGTATTTTTTCCAAAACTACAGTACACGATTGGTTCAGCAAGTTCAGAGTTGGGCTGTACGAGGTCGAAGACAAGGAGTGATTGGGAAGGCCATTGAAGCTCGAGAACGACAAGCTGCGCGAGCAGGTGGAAGGCGTTACGAGCCAAACTACACGGGGGATGAGCAGCAGACCAGGCTGCGTTCAATCAGCTGTCGTTCGTCACTTGGCTGCTATTGGAAAGATTTTAGGCTCAACGTTTGGTTCCCCCACCCTTTGAGCGCGAGCGACTAATTTCGCCGTGTGGAGCCATGCACTGAACTGGTCTCTAGAAAGCGCAATTTTGCTTGGCTCGACGATTTGGTCACAGGAGGCGAAAAGCGGTGTCTGTACGTCAACTTATCGCGTAAGAGGAAGTGGACAGACGTTGGGCAAGTAGCGCGGACCAAAAGCCGGAAAATCACCAGCGGAAGCTGATGCTCTGTGTTTGGTGGGTGGGAATTCGTAGGCCGATTCACTGAGAGCTGCTTCCACAGAACACCACCGTGACCGCCGAGGTCTACTGCTCACAGCTGGTACGTTCACCCGAGGCGATACGCAATAATCGCCGTGGGATAAACACTGTACGCCTTCTTCACGACAATGCTCGGCTACACGTATCTCGGATAACGCGACAGAAACTGCTGGACCTGGGCTTGGAAGTTCTTCCTCACCCTCCATCTAGCCCAGATCTTGCCCCTTCTGACTACCATCTGTTCCGCTTGATGCAGCACATCCTGATTGGAAAATAGTTCACTAACGATGAAGAAGTCAAAATGGTCTCATTGTCAGAAGAATATTTCGACTCGAAACAACCAGAGTTCTACGCATTGGGAACTATTGAAGTCAGGTGGTTCTGGAAATATTAAATAAAAAATGTATAAGTTCTTACTGAAAATTTCTTTATGGGGGGTTCTTTGGGGTGCTGAACACTAATCTGACATCCAGTTATCGATTTTCGAGAAACTAACAAGGGAACCACAATAAGTCATAGTGACCATTCCAAATGAAATGTACTTTTCTAGAACCATTTTCGGACGAAAAGTCCGAATAGGCCCATCGCAGCTGCCTAAACCCACTTTTGTAAAAGTTGTGAACGTTTTTTAAAGCTTCGCGGGAAGGTAAGGGTACCCCCTATGGAATTTTTAGGGTGTTTTTAAATTTTTTTCCTGATTTTGCTAAAAACATGGATGTAGGGGTAATCTGGGGTGCTGAACACGAATCTGGGGTTTGCTTGCCCAAATTTCAAGGTTTACTTCAGGTTAAGGTAGGTAACATGCCATTTAGGAGACAAAACCTACCTCAATATTCCGATAATCGACAAATGGACATTAAATTCGTATTCAGCACCCCAAATAACCCCCACATAGAAACTTTGAGAGAAATCTGAGACTTCGACCAAACTGCCGTATACCCACCGTAATCTACCGTAAGCTGCCAAAAATCGATAAACCGACATCAGATTCGTGTTCAGCACTCCAAATAACCTCTAGAGAAATAACTTGAGCATATTCTATAGAAGCACTCCGGAAATCGTCGAAAGTCGCTATTTGCCATCAAATTCTCCCCCGTTGGGAATCTGTGAACGAATACAGTCGAAAACTTCGGAAAATCGATAAATGAACCTCAGATTCGTGATCAGCACCCCAAATAACCCCCCAGAGCAAATTTTTAGTCAAATCTGGAATATTTTTTTAAAACGCTTCGAGAGCCCTCTAATTGGTATAAATATACGCCCAACCGAAAATCCGTACAAGTCCAAAACGCTGTTAGACTACGCAAAGTTTGGAAAATGTTCCTTCAACCTAACTTTGCTTAGTGGGGTAGTTTTGGACGCTGAGCACGATTATGAGGTCCGTTTCCGGATTTTCGTAAAAATAATGCGCTTTTTGGAGGGTACAATAAGTACGAAAATCAGAGAAAAAATGCCTATAACTTTTTTCAGAGTGGGTCTAGGCAGCTGCGATAGGCATATTCGAAGTTTCCGTCCAAAATGATTCTAGAAAAGTACATTTTTTCATTTGGAATGGTCACTATGACTTATTGTGGTTCCCTTGTAAGATATGCCAAAGTGGGTGTACGGTTGTTTAGTCCAAATCTCTAATTTGGCTCAGAACTTTTCTGAGAGAGTAATTTAGGGTGGTCAACATGAAATAGACCTTCATTTCTCGATTTTCGAAATATTCAGGTAGGTGACAGCTATTAGACATAATACCTACCGTGTGAGATGGTAAACCCTAGTATATCATCAGGCGAACGTGTTTGTGTTCATCCTCCTAAAAACCTATAGGTACAAGTTCGATCCAGCCGGATGGCCCTGAATAAAATATAATGCAAAATAAAATATAAAATAAAGTATATAATATAAATAGAAGAAAAGAAAAAAATAATTCGAAAAATGCTCCTCTCTGTGATGCCTTGCGAACGCTTAATCAGAGAAATGAAAACATATTACATGTAATATAAAAAACTGAATCAATATACTTGCATTATAAATAGGCGATTGTATATTACTTGCGAATTATATCGACCGATGTATGGTTTCCGTATTCGATTTAGTCTGACACATGGACCAGGCGGTTGGCCGTGCGGTGTTGACGGCATCGTTGGCCAACGAGGTTTTGATTCGCGCGCGGCGACCTATCGTCGCACAACCGTCCATTCGTCAGACTAAATTTACTACGTGAATTCTATGTTACGTGCGATCTATTGGCTCCTCACTAGCGCGCCTAATGTCGCACGTTTCATTCACCTGGTAGGATATACATATTACATGTATTACTGTGCTTATCTGGGCCAAATTCCGGTCCGCAATTGCATCTCGACACGCTTTGCGGCCGCACGCGCCCGAGTCAGAAGAGCTTCCAGCGCCGCAGCCGCCGATCTGCTGACTCTAGGTGGGTTTTGGAAGCTGTAAACTAAGGAAAATTGAAGAAAATTGTATAAAAAAGCCACATCGAGTCGGCTTTGGCGCTGGAAACCCGACTGACTCGAGCGCTTGCGGCCACGAAGCGTGTCGAGACGCAAACGCGGACCGGAATTTGGCCCAGATAAGCACAGTACGTTTTCAGTCGCTGAAAACATTATGCATGTGACATAAGGGACGAAAACAATATACTGTGCTTATCTCGGCCAAATTCAGGTCCGTGATTGCGTTTCTACACGCTTTGCGGCCGCACGCTCCCGAGTCAGAAGAGCTTCCAGCGCCGCAGCCGCCGATCTGCTAACTGTAGGTGGGTTTCGGAAACTCGAAACTAAGAAAAATTGGAGAAAATTGTATAAAAAAGCCACATCGAGTCGGCTTTGGCGGTGGAAACCCGACTGACTCGAGCGCCTGCGACTGCAAAGCGTGTCGAGACGCATTTGCGGACCGGAATTTGGCCCAAATAAGCATAGTACTTGTGTCATATCAATGTAAGTTACATGTAAGTTATCTCCACCCAAGTAAGTTACGTGTGATATAAAGGCACTGCCCTCGTGTTGTACGGCATGTGGATCGAATCCACACCGCGTGTGAGGCTAAGCAGCAGTCCGGCTGGTACACACGACGCGCGCGACGGTAAAACGCTGAGCGCGCTCAACGTCCTTGGGGCGCGTTAGCCGAGGGCACTCAAAAAAGTTGTTGTTGCTCCATTTTAGCCGTTTCCCTTTATCGTTTCTTTGCATTTTGTTCATATTGTGGTTGTGTCAGACGTAGGGTCAGCGTCGGAATCAACATCATCATCTCTCATTCCGGTCCAGGAAGCAAACAAAAAGAACTCTAAAAAAACTTGTATAAAAAGTGTGAATTCCACCGAAACAATGGTATGTGAAGCACTGCGTCTAAAAAGCATATTATAAACAAAATAAACATGAATAAAATGCAAAAAATGAAAAAGGGGACGGCTAAAATGGGACAACGACTACTTCTTTCAAAGGCTGTCGTTAACGCGCCCCAAGGACGATGAGCGCGCACAGCGTTTCTCCGTCGCGTGTGCTAGCCAAACTGCTCCTTAGCCACATCCGCGGTGTGGATTCGATCCACATGCCCCCTGTACAATTTACCGCAGTGATAGAAGGCTAAGTGCGGCTGCGGTCACACACTAAAACTACGGTAGAAAACGTCTTATTTCATTATCGATCTACAGCACAGCTGATTCTCTGGGTGACTCAGACAGGATTGGCTTTACGACCCCGTAGAAGTTTGGGTGCATTCGGTGCATTGATGGGTCGGAGGGCCGTGAAACCAGCGAGGCGGTGGGCGTGTCTCGATTTCTACCACGCCGTCAACGAAAAATGGGGCGGCCAGTCAGATGTGTTACGCGATTGCACGGGAAGCGTGCCAATGCGCCAACTAAGTTCGGAATCATCATCTTTTTCATAGTTTCTCATTCTTCCTTTTTCTGTCTGTCAGCTGTTTATCTCTAATTCGATATTTTATCTGTATATGGACCGTATAATAGATTTAGGAAGCCGCGGCACTTCTGATATGCCTTTACCAGCCAGATAATCACTGCGTCGCGGCTTCCTAAAAGTATGATACGAATCATACATTACGTTTTTATGTGCAAAAAAGCGCACACACATCTAAAATTTACAACACATCGCAGTTTTCTTCTTGAAATCGTACGGTTCAACTTCCCTCTCTCTTTCAAAGCCAAAAGACCAGGGAAAAAATAGTCAGGGCCTCTTTTTTGAATCCAGTGACCACTTTTACTCACCACGCTGCGCGATTCCACCTATGAGGGAGTATGAAGTCGAACTGAAGGTTATTTTAGACACCTGATCCGCAGCAGGAATTCCAGTTGCATGCTCGCGTGTTAATGGGCACATAGGAATGTCCGCGCTCAAGGCGCTTCCCCAGTCCTTTGAGACTACTCTACTCGGTAACACTCTTTAATTATCATACACTCTAGAAATCGAGTAAATTAGCCATTTAGATTTCCTACTCGATTGTTTCGACTGCGACCACGATGAACTACAGACCGATGCTGTGAGAAGCTCAACGCCGTCGAGGTAGTATTGGGTGTAGATTTCTATGCGATGCTCCAATAATCGGTGAATCCCTTCTCGTTTTACAGATATTTCAGACATTTCCTGCCGCTGAAGCGCGATATGGTTCTGGGGTGCTCGTAGGGAAAGGATCCACTGGCGTGTGCAAGTAAGTACTTCGGGGTCCGCAAATAGCATTGTTAGTTTTTTCCTACTATCCAGTTTTGTCTGTATACTGGGTAATGTTTTGCGAAAATGTATGAACATCTATTCATTCCTCTTCCAGCATCGCGCCAAATGGGCCAGCACTGAACAGAATCCAGTCATCTGGCGAAGGAAGCTATTCCGATACTCAGATTTTCTTCTGCGTGTGATATTTGATATTATTGTGATGTTATTACATTATTACACCTCCATTGTTCACTTACTATCTCTATACTTTTTATAGTTGTCTTTTCTCAGGACAAAATTACTTTCACGGTTGTTAGTCCATTCTGTGAACGATGTTATTTTGTCAGGGTTTCCTTATAATGGTTTATTTCAAATTCCAGTTTCTATTAGTTTGCTATTTCACCACGATGACGATTTTTTAGTCACCTTTAGCGTTGAAAGTCTTGTTAGGTTACCAGCTTGTTACTTGTTCAATTCCCTTTGACGAGACATTTTTTATTCGGCTCCACTTCCTTTTTGTCGCAGTCCCAGAACTCTAGTTTTGATTGCGAAGTCTCTAATTTGTTGCATGATATGTAGCAGTTCGTAGTTTCTTCATTACTGTGTAAGTAAGTGCTTAGTACGCTTCGTTTTCGATTTGAGATCTTTTTGAGGAACCCGTTAGCTCAAGAGTAAGAATATTCCTTCGATTGCATGATTGTTGAATTTTTTTGAAATAAGTAAATTGTATCCACAGAAAACCAGTGAATTAAACGCGGGAAACGGTAAAAATCAATACGAAAGGTAAGGACGAGCGAAGGTATAAGTAATGGACGTAATGGGTCATCTAGGATTTCGAAATAGATCAAAGGTAGGCATTTCCTGTACAGGTGGTAGGGTCGATGACGTCACGAACATTTATTTGAGAAGGGGTCACCCCGTCCCCTGTGGCGTCGGCGATATCTTTCTCAATGCGGGGCCGCTCCGTTCGGTGCAGGGTTGACGACGGCGCTACACATGCAGGCATCGCTCCGTCGACCTTGGAGTTTACGACCGCGCTGTGCGAGCGACTCACCCCGTCCGGGGTGCTTCCCGGCATGGTCGTCGCATCGTGCCTGAGGAGTTACGGTTTTTCTTTTTTTTGTCTGCTTCGGCATTATTTTTGTTTCTGACTCTTATAATTTCACGAATGGGAGCTTTTGTTGGTGTGCGGAAGAGATTCGCCGTTTTTTGCTCGGCTTCAAAACAGAATTTTGAAAAAAAAACATTTCGAAGCCCGAACAAACGGCTAATTTTCCTCATGGTCCCTATTCGCAATAGTTAAACAGTCGAAAACGAAAATAATGCCGAAACAAACAAGAAAAAAAAAGAAAAACAGTACCTTACCCAGAAAATCAGCTTTGCTGTCGATCGATAATGAAATCTGGAGTCTTCCACTGTAGTTTTAGTGTGTGACCGCAACACGATTCGGCGTTAGGTGTGATGTATCACAGACGGGGGTCGGACCCGTCGACGTCCGGTGGGGGGGGGTCGGACCTTCGACCAATTAGAATCAAGATGATCTTCTATCAGGAGTGGGGAGGGATTCGAAAGCCATACCGCAGCTGCACCTATGTGCCCTCAGGGCATAAAAACAGGCTCCGCCCACCTTATGTAGCGTTCTCCGGCTTCAAGGCGCGTTTATGAAAATTTGGGTACGTTTTCACGCGTGGACAGCCGTACATGAGGGAAGACATTGGAATTCTCTCCCAAGAAGGGGGGGGGGGCTGAGCAAATCGCTCGATTTAGGAGGGGGGTCGGACCAATTTTGGGCTGCATCACACCTCGCGCCTTGACCTGACTTCACCATGTTCTTTTAACATTGCGATAAACTGTACTTCAGTGCCTTAAAGGCGGGGTTCTCGATAAAACCCGTTGTTGTGCTATACCCATGGAATGGTAGATCTGGCCATCACAAAAGGGAAAGTAAGTAAAAAAATTGGAGAAGAAGAGCTCAGGAGCAAGTTATGGCTTGGTGTCCTCCCGCCCCCAATTATCGAGATGTGGCTAAAAGCCTGTTTTGTCAATTTTTATTTTGCTTTTAAAGTAATTTCTGAACATTTCTGGAGACTACTGATTACTTTAACAGCAAAACAAATTTCGGATAAGCAAGTGTTAATGAAAATCGCGTTAATTAGGGGGCCGGCCGACAACGGTAATTAGCCGTTATGCTTCGCTTTGAGCGTTTTTTTACCGCGAATTTCCGAGTTTTTTCACTTATTTTGACTTTTGTGATGGCCAATTGTGATCGAACTACATTCTTACGAAGAGAGCTCAAAAGTTATTTTTATCGCGAACCCTGCCTTTAAAGGCAGTGGTCGCGATAAAATATGCTTGTCTTATTTTCCTCTCTAGACCCTTCTCTGGGTTTGGAGTAGTAGGACCAATGAAAAAAATCGCGAAAAAAACGCTGTTTTGGGCCGAATTGGAAGCCTGAACTTTCTTGTCTTTTGATGGTCGACGAGCCCACTCCACATCATCGGCAGCCATGATCTCTGATATCAAGAACATCAGATGGCTTGAAATTCAATTTCAATCAATGAACATCCTTCAGACTCATCTAGTCAAAAACATTGATTGAAGTGCTTGCTTTGATTGGTCAACTCTTTTCATTACGTAAATTTGAATTTATTTCTTCCTCTGAATGTCCATAATTTTTGACTGCTCGGCATAAGGCTGCGATCTTATTTTGCGGCGCTGTGCACGTGTGCACGAACTAGCATCTTTGGGCCCTAGAAACTCTAATCCTAGCCCGCTTTTCACCGTGCTACCTCTATAGTTTTTCAGCTGTTTTCGATGTAAGCCGATTTTTATAATTTTTTAGATAACGTTTTTCATCGCGACCACTGCCTTCAAGTATCTAACACTTTTCAGTGCAAGTAACAAGCCTTCATTTTTCTGAGTACGCATCCATTTAGAGAACCAATCCGCAGCGACGGAGGATAAAATCGAGTTCAACGTCAGAAAGTGGTCCTAGAAACGTATATTTCATTTTAAATGGCCACTTTGTTCACGTGTCCTTCCTCTGTTAGACACCTCCAGACAGGGAAGTCACATTTACGCAGAAAAATGAAGTGAAGCAATTACCGTGGACAATACCATTAGGCGCTAAAAAAGCTTAATGACTTTCTGCTTTGCCTGTGTTCTCAAGTGAACGCACAGAAACGCTTAACCCAAAAAACTCTTCCCCATCAAAGTTTCTCATAAAGAATTCTATTCTGAGATAACAGACTGGAAATTATCTATGCAAAATTGCCCAGTGCTAGGTGTAAGTGAAACCATACTTTCATTTGTTAGCGCAACTGGTTTTCTTGTTTTTCAGACGAATTCTCGGCTAGGTGAATTTTTCTCCGTTTTTTGCTTCGGTGACACCGTTCACTAGAACCCCATATAAGGTGCACTCAATGTTATTCGATAGCAACACTACAGGTATGAAGTTCCAACTGATTTGTTTGCTGGTTATTCTCACCGTCGTTGAATCGCGGGTGCATATGCCTCGACGTCGCCAAGCAAGTGGTATGTGTTTTAGAAAAAAATACAAATAACCTGCTGTTTTCAAGCCGTTTTGTCAAATTTCTGAAAACACGACCTTGCCAACAACCCTCCTCGCCTTTGCTCTCCACTTTCCGGCTAAAACTTTAAGGAAACTTTTTGTTCAGGAGTTAGGAATTAGGAGATCATGCTTCAAGAACAACACATTTCTTGAAATGCTACCACCTACGACCTACTCCCCTCTAGTAAGTTTCCGCCCACAGACAGACGAACTTCGTCTCGTTGTGTGCACAAAAATTCTAATCTTAATCACAAAACTCTAGAATTTTGAAGAAAACGCGTCGATTAGAGCTGCCCATAGAATTTCTAATAGAAACGATCCTTTGAAATGGAAAAACACAGTTTCCGATAAATTGTGAAATTCTGGTTTTTATTTCAACGCATAACAGTGCGTTTCATAAATATAGCAACAACTGTCTAAACACCGTTGGCGAGTTCCGTACGTTTTTTCACCTATTGGCATCATTGCCATTCAACTTTGCGCTCTCGAAAACCCTCGTCCACAAACTCAAAAAAATGAGGAAATAAGTGATCGTCAGTGTCTATCAAGTAGGAAGCCGCGCTGAGCAATCAGGCGCGAAATCGTTTGATCATTGGCCATCCTCTCTTCGTTTTCCCGCGCGCAAATTTTCACGCAAATCAGCGTCCCGGCTTCCCCCCATCTAGTGACCGACCAGGGATGTGCGTAATTACGACTAACGACTAACTAATTAAACGACTAGCGGGCTTTTTGGGTGTTACGACTAACGACTAACGACTAACGACTAACGAAATTGAAAATATTTTCGTAAGCAATCCCAAAATTCGTTAGAAAGCCAATAGTCACTCAAATCGCGCTCCAACCCAAGGCTTAGGGGTCGTTTATACTTCTGCCGCCGAGTGGGGCGGCGAAGTGCAATCCTATAATGTTGATCGTACCGCGCCGCGTAATCAATATTGCAGAAATGAACTGTGCCGTGCCGCACGGCCGCGGAAGTATAAACGACGCCTTACACCAGGATTGATACATATTGCCGTGTTGGCTGTTTCAGGTGAATGGCACAAAATAACCATAGCCTTCGGTATTTATTATTTCCACCGATACTGCTTCGCAGTTCTGGAACCCCCACATCAAATCCCCAACCGAACGTTGCACAAGGGTAGGCGCAGCGTTTATGCCACTTCGCGTCGTTCGCGCTACTTCATTGTAGGCTCACTGAGCCGGTTCCGGCTTCGACCGGCTCCAGCGGAGATTTTTACAGAGGGCTCTATCATAGGTGATAATATGGAGCGGTGCCTGCAGGCCACAACTGCGCAACGACGGGAACAGTGTCCGATGATTGGATTGTAAAGGGTGCCGTCCTTTTCAGCTTTCAGCCATAAAATTCGAGATATGGGGTTTCTATAAAGTAGTGCTGGGACCTCTCTCAGGGTAAAATTTCAACTTGAATGCTAACTTCTTCCGACTTTTTCCCCATTATGGGAACAAGCTCTAAACCACGCAAGCGCTCGGTCGCGACGCTGAGCAAAGAACAATTAGTGCAAAGTCGGTGTAATTCTCAGTGTTGTCACCATCGGGTAGATCTCAAATAACCTCATATAGCGGTAGAATGGCAAATGTTGCACTGGAATAAACGCAAAGAGTTATAGATTTTCTCGGTTTCCCATATTGTTTCCTTTCTCACCGAAAAAATGACAAAAATCGATAAACACACACACTCGAGTAATGGGCTTTCGTGCATATTTTAAATTACGTATATGTAGGTTTGCAGTTTGAACTACGTCCTCTAACAAGGAATGTTCTGCGTGCCTAATATCCATGAATATTTTGGAAAACATACATCTCTTGTGTCAAATCAGAATGTCAAATTGTGCACTGCAAAAAAAGCTAAGAGTTCTAGACTTTATCGGTGTCTGTTCATAAGGGTTTTTTTCTGCCTCAACTGTTCTTGTTTTCAAAGCCTAGATTTTTAACGACTAACGATTAACGACTAACGACTAACGAGGGTTTTGGTCGGTTGAACGACTAACGACTAACGAATTACAAAATTCCTATTACGCACATCCCTGAGATATAGATTGCAATAGTACCCTGAAGTCCACGTTTCTTATGAATAACAACATTTTCATCAATCGTATTTTGATGGAAAATGAAAACTGCTCCCAGCACATTAGTTGTCCATAGCTCCTCCTCGTTGGAAAAGAGCTGGGAAAAACATCTTGGCATGGAGCCCACCATTTGCGGGAGCGCCATTTTTCTAGGCAATGGTGATGGTTTGTTTAGAGTACTTAGTTAGATCGAAATTCCATCCTTGGCTGAAAGTATTCGAGAATAGTGTTCCCTAGATGCTTCTCATAGTGTTCGCGTCGAAATAAAGCTCAATTCAATCACCATCGGTAGCTTGCTGCCGCTGAAACCATGCCTCAATGGGGTGACCCACGTGGGCGGCAGTGCTTTCAGCTTGTAAGCCAAAAACATGTCTCGAATTTTGAGGTACCAAATTTGAAGGGCGGATTCACAACGCTTGCCGCTGGCTCATAAATGCATACGACTGGATGTGAAGTCACCCGTTTCCGTGCTAGATTCCTTAAATCCTGGTACCTCCATTACAGATAAATCTATTTGTCGAGGTAACTCGGTTCATTGTGAAAACCCTGCCAACAACAGATGGGAGTAGCTGCTTACCTCATGTGACTGGGGTATGTTGAGGTGCGGGCGGTTGAAGGGTGGCTTCATATGAATTGCGGTTCTTACTGGCGGTTGGAGCCACCACTGGAATCAAAAATCCATGTTCACCTATTAAATGGAGCCAAAGTTTCATACAGTTACCTGGTGGGTCTAAATCCTGGTGCACTTCAATTCTCTCATTTTTGTCAATGTGTTAACCTCTTATTCAAAGGGTAACATTAGCATTCGCCTATGTATTTTATATAAATATATAAATATAAATAAACGGGCTTCTGCTCACCAAAAAGAATCACTCCGGCACAACACTTGGCGAAGTTTCAGCGGGAAGCCAAGGTAGTCAGAAAACGGATTTTCGGTAGTGGGACTTGGGAGTCTAGTACGAAAGCGAACCGTCTACCATCTAATCGTATGCACTCGATGGGCTGGCAGCAAGGGCTGTGAACTCGCCCTTCAAATTTGCTACCCCGGAATTCGAGAATTTGTTTCAGCTTCCAGGCGGAAAGCACGGCCACCCACTTAGGACGCCCCACTGAGGCATAGTTTGAGCGGCAGGAAGAGACCGATCGGGATCTATCCAGGCCCTACTTTGACGCCAGCGTTATTAGAAACATCTGGAAAACACAAGTTTGTCACACTCCCAGTTGAGGTTGGGGACCTTGCACCAATGTCTAGAGTAATGTGATCCACCAGGTGCTCACACAAAGGGTTGGCAACCATGCCGAAATGGTTTTTCAGCTGATCTCCAAACATAGAGAAGCTATGGATTACCAATGTGCCGGGAGTAGTTTCCATTTTCAACCGTGATTTCGATTCATGAAAATGTTCCTATGATTATAAAACTGGGATTTAAGGAAACAACTGCAATGTGCTGGGAGTTTGTGGGAGTTTTCGTGTAAGTTTCTAGAGAAGGCTTTTCGGGTGCTTAGAGTCGAGTGGTCATGATGCCAAGAGGTGAAGTTTGTGCGCAACTCGGTATCGGTGTTTCTACAGGTGTTGCTACATTTATGAAACGCACTGTATTATGATGTTGAAAGGAGTCCAAAAATTCCCTCAAAAATAACATTCTGGCGACTTTGAAGCCGTCATGTCGATACGGTGCACTGTAAGGAGGAATTGTCGAAGAACGCCTTCTTAGCAAGAATTACGCGCTGGTCCTCTCTTCGTTGCGTTTGAGCTGTAGTAGGAGAGACTCTGTCAGACGTCGGCCACACGCGGTCTCTCTATTTATACAATATTTCATTGAACTGTCAGAGGAGTCGGGTCGCAACTCTATCAGATGACAACTTTGATGCATCTCTTCTTTCTGCATTGAGAAATTGCGCAAACCTGGAATCAATCATTTCGGCACTTACGTGTGACACCACCTGTCTGTCCAAGGAGGTGGAACGGTTCCAATTTAATCCCATGATTTTTGGGCTATGAAAGAACCAGTTCAGTGACGCCGTCGCACTTTTGTCAATGAAGTGTCGCCCCCTACGAAAATCGCATAACATTACCGTAGAGAGCATTACGAGTCTTAATGTCTCGCGCCTAGAAACGCTGCCATCACGAGGAAAGATTTAGGACCCTACATTTGCTCGAAATTTCATAGGAATGGTTGAAGCGTGATCATTTTAAAGGTATGATCATTTAGGTGGCTCGAATGCGTATGGTGATGAGCAGGTGGTACCGGCACAGGCGCCCTCAACCTACCAACAAAATGTTGTGCAAGAGCAGCCAGTTGCTACCATACAACAAGTAGAGCCGGCAGCCGAAGTTCCGGTCCAAGATAGTGGATACCGTCATCGTTAGGACTTCTGCGCATTACATTCCATTTTTTATTCTTAGATAGTCATTACTGGCTTAAATGTATTTCCCCATTATTGCTATTTCAATAAATATCCTACCTAACCGGAATTCATACTGATCAGTATAAGCATGTTGTAATCTCGAAACGCTCTGAACACTGACATTTCCTGCATAGAGGATCAGATTCAAAGAGACGGCACCAGGTTCCAAGCGTAATCGAACCGCAAGCATGTTGTTTGAATCGTTTACTGAGTCCAATAAGTTGCCCTAGCAGTAGGTGCCCCTAAATTCTAGCTGTTTGAGACGCGTATTAATAGAGTTGACTTGCTCATCGTAGGAGGAAAATGTTCTGAATAGACATCGATTATGTAGCTCATACCCAAAGGTATCGGTTAGCTTCGAGAAGTTAAACCATTTGAACGTTATGTCCCGTCACCTCCATTATGAGCCAGACTCTTTCGAGTTGGAGTCTAGGAGGTAGAACGGCACCTCACGGTTGTTGAGAAAAAAACAAGGACATTTCTGGACAAGTCTTGATCACCTGATCATTCGTGTTGGTTCCATTTCTGCGTAACATAGGCAAGCTTTATCATGATAGGCAGGACAAAGACCACAAAGTGTCATTGAAAAACATTACCACAGAAAATGAGAGTTTTCTCAGTGTTCCAACTATAAAATAAACTCAAAGAAGACATCTTGTTTGTTCGGTAAACCTTAGCACCAGAAGACTAGGTGAGCTCTAGGCCAGATGAGACCAATCTTCTAAAGATTCATTCAAACAGGTAAGAGAAACAGCGAAGCCTAGAAGAAACCCTACCCAAACCAATGAAAAAAGTGACGAAACAATGTGCCTAGGACATTTCATTCCGCGGGGCCCAGAAAATCCCCATCGGGCTCCTGCCGGTCCTCCAACTGCTTCGAGTGGATCAGTGGCTCAGACAATGGGGCTGGCGACCCCTGTCAATCACCTGGCAAGCAAACACCGGCCCCGGTCACAGTCCGCTGATTGCCAGGACACTGCGTGCATGTTGGCGAACCGCTGACAGCCCTTCGGCCACTAGCTGTCACCTTACGGCCAGCGCACTGCCAGCGCTCCGCAAGCAGGCTTGCGAACCGCTGGCAGTCCTTCAGGCACCAGTCGTCGCTTCCGCTCGCGGCCAGCGCCAATTAGGTGCCAATCGCCCGCCAGATGTCAGTCCCGCTGGTGGTAAGCACATGGACAACGCTACTCCACAGATACGCCTAGAGTCCGGCAGGTCTTATTTCCGCTAAAGGCCAGCGCACCGGAAGCGCTTCGCCACTAAACTGACAGTTGGCCGCCAGATGTAATTTTTGGAGCCTTACGGAAGTTTCGAAGCCTTACGCCCTCTTCATAGTTTTGTTGTCTCAACGGTCACCGCGCTTTAAGCCATCAGCGTTGCTCTACTACGGAATGAGTTCGATGCGGGCGGTGGATTTCGTGGTAAATAGGACACAATACCCACCCTTCAAATTCGTAGAGCAACGAAAAAACGTTTTCTCACGTCTTTCCGCACTATTCTCTCAACTCCGTCATAATAAGGTTTTCAAGAATGAGAGAGGTATTGCTTTAATAGCCTCATTGAGGTCTACAAAATGACATTGAAATCTTGTTGACAGATTTAACCGAGGGTTAACTTCAGGTATTCCACCCTTCCCAAAACACGTCTTTAGTCGTCATAATGAAGGGGTCGATTGAACATCCTAACGTGCAACGGTATGAGCAACATATGCATAGTTAACGTGTAGTTAATGCTATGAAAGAAATTTTAACGCCATTTTGTATATCTCGAAGAGGCTATTCTAGCAGTACTTACATATTTGACACTTGATTGCCCGTTGTTAGCCGGCGATTGTCTGGGAGGCGGGCACACGTCTCTGGTTTGCTAAAGGCACACGATCGTTTTGGTTGCTTTGTGGAGCTTTCATCCTCCATCTCGTTCGATTCTGCGCGATCTGTTACCAGTTCGTGTTAGGAGCGTTCAGATTTTCCAAGGCATGGCACCATCTTTTCGGAGACGACCAGGCGTTCGCTTGATGTTCCGTGGATACCAGAAGGACACGCGTTACTTTCAGCGGTCATCGCTTCTTCGTAGGACGTGACCGGCCCATCGATGTTTTGCGGCTTCCATGTGTCATCGGCATAGATCCCGAAAAGGCTTTGAGTTCCCCACTGGAGGTTGGCACAAACTCGGTGCACCTATTTAATAGCATATGGCACCGAGTTTGCGCCAACCTTCTATAGTGAACGCGAAGACTCTCCAGGATCCATGCCGACGTTAAGTCACAGAATCCCAATTCTTTAGTGTGGGCGGAGTTCAGCGCTGCGAAGGTGCTGGTTTCTTTGCTCTGAACGGTTCGTCCCCAGCAGCATTCGTTCGAAGGCTCATTGAGCTCGCGTCATCAGAATGGCAGAAGACTTGTTGGAGGCCCATGTTTTAACTGCGTAGTACATGACGGGGAGGATGGTGGAGTCGGAGCTGTGCGCAGGGATTTTTTTGTCTGAGACAACGTGAGCTAGTTCCCTTTTAATGGACATCGCAGCCTACGCAGCGCTTCTTTTCCGGCCAACTTTGGCCCTCAAATAGTTGTCTATGGTCACTAGACGCCCGAGGTAGACGTATTTTCTGTATACGGAAGGGTAAGTGTCCATTATGATCGGTACTAAGTCTGTCCCCACCTGTTCCTCATGACTTCTGTTTTGCTGCGACTCATCGTCAACCCGATTTTGCGGTCGGCTGCGTCCAGTTCATCCACCATTTGTTGAAGTTCGCTTTGGCTGCTGCTGACCAAAACGATGTCATCGGCAATGGGGAGGTTTGAGAGTTTTGTGCCGTGTGTGAGAATATCCCTGTCGTTTCAATCTGAATCCACCGTGATGGATAGCAGCATGGGACAGCTTTGGTGAGATGATGTCGCCTTGGTGGAATCTAGCAGAATCTTTTCTATCCCCGGGAAAACTAGAATGACAGACGTATTAAGAAAAGATGGAAAAATGGGGAGAAACCGCTCCTTCTGCTGTTTTGTGAAGTTCGAGGGTGGGCACTGCGCTTGCGAAATGATCTCGAAGGGTACTGCCGCACCTCGGGGCTCGTCGCTATATGTCGTTTGAGAACTGCCTCGTGCGACGTTCAATGGCCACAGCGAGCATTTTGCTAGTATTCGATGTAACGGATTCAGCTGTACCATTTGATCTAGATGCACACTGTTCTGAGGCAGCAATTTTATTGTGGCTGAAAGAGCCACATTTGCAGCGGCAGCAAAAGTATGAGAAGCGACTATTGAAAATAAGCGGGTTTTAAGGACGTACGGTACGTGCAAGACACAATTGAGGGGATGCTCAGTACATGTTGCTGATAAGTGTGTGTTTTCGAGATATCTATGCAGTGCCGCTAGGAACGGAGGCAAGGTGCAGGGCTAAGTGGCTTTCGGTAATTACTGATCTACCATCTTCAAACGATTGAAAAAAATAGTTATAAATTCATGATTCTCATGAATCAATTCATATCACACTCTAGTCGCAACTTATAGAAACAATAGAAACAACAGAAGAAAAGCACAGATCGCCTATATCTGAGTATCATTAGTGTGAATCCCATTCAGCCTACTCCAGCCTCCGGACAAATATTGTCATTTTCATCGTCATTCTCTCCTTTTTTTCTGAAATGGAAAAAAATCACAAAAAAGAGCGTAGTGATTAAACGAGAATAATACAAGATACCCGACTTTTGAGAAAATGCAGTTACTTACGTTGTTCGGCATCCATTTAAATGAGCCGTCGCTTGCAATGCTGAATTTGTAGGCGCGAATGTCACGTCTGACGGAAGGAGTGAAGGAATGGTGATCTACACAGATTTTTTTTAGTTACTATCACTAACAAGGCCCTCTGCAAAGAGCGGAGCAGCTCAGACTTCCACGCGATTCTCTCCTCGAAGGGTCTGTGGTATCCTATTCTTCTCTCGCCGTCGTTTGATTCGAGACTGTGGTGAAAGCTTTAAAGGAAGTGCTGGTTGATACTTCGTTTCGTGAAGTTCTGCACGCCCCTACTGAGGCCCTGCATAGGTCCTATAATGTCGTGCGCACGTTTCATAACGTCCTGCATATCACTACTGAAGCCCTGCACACGTTTCCTGAAGTCCTTCACAGCTCTACCGAAGTCCTTCACACGTTATACGACCATCAGCGCAATATCTTGCGATGGAAGGTAAGCCGTCAATCTCCTAAGTGCAACAACGAAACGCGTGGGCGGAGAATAAAAAACGCAGGACGAGACGATTGCAGCACGGAGCGATCTGAGATCGCCGCAGTGTCGGAGGTCGCTCCTATTTAAAGTCGAAGAGAAAAGCTATGGATGGGGCTTCAACAGCCGTAACGGTTAGCTGCGATTAAGGATAGCATCTCAGCTTCGCGGCTTCCTTAAGCTATGATAAAGACGGTACTCACCTGGGTGTTGCAGAAAATGTAGGCTGCTGGCTGGTTAGACGATGCAGCAATGAGTAACACTGAGGAGAATGGACGCCTATGATACGTTAGACATGATATATCATGATAGGAAGAGTTGATCGCAGGTAGTAACTCGCAAACTACTGTTCGTAGTTGACTGCCCACAACAATCCTATACTTTCTGGTTACTCGCTCACTGAAGGCTGTACTCACCCGGGGTTTACCGACATACCCACCGGTTATGAGCAGCACTATGGTATAGCACTTGACAATTTCCGATGCCGCGAAAACTCCTGATTTCGGAAGCGGGAGAAAACCCTGGGTCAGTAGTCAAATCGCGCGGCGGCCCAGAAAAATGAGTGTGACCAAGTTGGGTACCATACTGACCCCCCCCCTCTGCTGCGATAGCCTAGAGAATGATCAGCAGTATTGGAAAAAAGGCAGCGAAATCGGGACAGGGGCTCTCTACACACATGAGGAGGAGTTGTCCCGTTTTTGCAGTTCGACAAGTCACGCCACTCAATGCAAGCGAAGTGGTCCCGAGTGGAATTAGAGCCGCGAAAAGCCAGACATCACCTCCCTCGGTGTGTAGAGAGACCCTGTCCCGCGAAATCACCTTACAACGTGAAGTAAATAGGCATGTTTATTGAGAAGTCGAATTAAATTTAAAACACGTTAACTATAATGCCATATCGAGCCTGTTGACAATTGGACTGGTTTCTCCAGCACTGTAAGCGGTCATCTACTGGAGTTATTCGGGGGGACCAGTCTTATCAGCTGTAGATGAACGGGATTCTCCAGTAGATGACGGAAGCCTAGCATGTTTTCACATGTATGCTAGCTCTGTACTCAGACAGTAACACCGGGTGTGGGGGCTAGCAATACCGGCTGACTAAACATTGCAGCTCCGGTATTCGCTGCATCCTCAGCCTTCGAATGATGGCCCTCTCACCCCGCTTTCATTGCCCCCTCAGCCGATAAATGGGTTCACCCGGTATTAGTTTTTAACCGTGTGAATGATATCGATCTGCAGGAGCAGATAAAGTCCCTAGTAGGCCCTCCCTATTCCTCAGCGAGTTCGAGGCTAGCCCCGAATCCCTGAAGCGGCAAGTTTTACCTTGCTTCAAAATTCATGAACTAACACGCTGTCATGTCCCCACGATCACAGCGAACCATAAAGGGTGGAGGGTCAATGATTCTAATCGTGTAGGCGACCACCCACTCGAATGCCATCAGCGGAATCAGGGGTTCGTTCCAAGAACATTCCCATGGCAAAACGCGTCCATGGGAACGTAGCCACGGTCACGTGGGAGCAATTATCAGTTACAATTCGTGACCATGGGAAATAATTTCGGCCATGGAAAGACTATTTGCCCTCCCTCGATATCATGGGAACATTCTTGGAACGCACCTCAGGGGTGCGTTCCAAGAACATTCCCATGGCAAAAGGCGTCCATGGAAACGTAGCCACGGCCACGTGGGAGCAATTTTCAATTATAATTCGCATTCATGGAAAGCAAATTTGTTGATGAGAAGGTTGTTTGTCCTCCCACGGCGTCGTGGGAAAGTTCTTGGAACGCACCACAGCTCGAAGTCCATTCCGCCCGCGCCGTATATGACCCTTCTTTGCTTTAGCTCTTCCGTATTGGGCCAATGATACGCATGTGCTACCAACGGGTCGGCGGCAGCCTAAGCCATTTTTCAACACTGCCAGCGCGTCTCTGACTCGCCGCTTTCACATGGCCAATTGCTCGTTGATTGCGCGGTGGCGGACAAATGCTCGCCCGGAGTGCCCACTTTTGCCAGAGCGCAGCCCGATCAGTTTGCCTGAGAGGGTGCGCATCAGGTGGGAAAAAACAACGAGCGATGTTTCTCTTTTGTCAACTTGTCCTCTAGACCACGCAGTTCGTGTCAAGAGCCAAAAAAATCGCTACTATTTCACTGGAAGTGGGCCTTGTGCTGGGAGCAGATCGACCAGTACTAGGAACTGCCTGAGCAATCGGTTTCTCGGCCTTCCAAACTTTACTTTGCTTCTTTAGAGGATGGAGAAGCAGCGGTTTCTATAGGCTTCTTTCAAAAAACGGCAGAGCTCATCAAAGTTTATTGGGTTGTTCGCACCTACGCAGTTGAGCGCATGTAATTAGATTCGCTCGGAATAGGAGTGGTAGGGACCTTGCGACGTTCAAACTGTGAGTTGTGAGCTGCTATCCCTACTCACCAAAGAACTAAGCCAGAAACCCCCTTTGAGAAAGATGTGATTCATCGTTCGTTGGTGTAGAGACAGCGGTCCAAGGGGTGAAGGTTGTCACGATACCTGAGTGGGAATGGTGAAGGTACCCTCCAGACCTACGACTCCGAACCTAAAAGTTCTTGAATTTCCTTTTTCATTCATTTTTTTTTATCATTTATCTTAAAAAAATAATTTTTTTTTCATTGGGTAACCGCTTTTCAAAATTTACTATTTTCGATAAGACGATCTGCCTAAGTCATAAAAAATTTTCTTTGAACTATGTTGGAGTTACTTTTTTTTGGAGTATTTTTCAAAACGAATTTTAGAAACTACCTGTTTTCGCTCATAACTCTTTTTACCTTTAAGATGGGTTTTTGAAATTTGTTTTTGAAATCTTCTTGAAATTCTGCGTCCGAGTAACGTTTTCGAATTGAAAAAAATACTTCCCCGATCTTACAGCCGATTCCAGTTTATGAAACGATTTTTGTTTTGCTGAAAGCTGTCAGTTTTTCGTTCATAACCTGTTCACGCTTTGAAATGGGTCTTTGATGAAGTTGTTTGTGAAATCTTCATAAAATTCTGCGTCGACTGGTGTTTTCAGAGAAGAAAAATAATTTTCCCGACCTTTCAGTCTAATTCATTTTATGAAATACCAGTTGTTCACTTCACTCACTCACTCACTCACTCATCCCGTTAGCTGGCGGCTGGCGGAGCAGGATGACCTCTCAACCAGTACACTGCTGTAGGTGCCATAGGAGCTCTTGTGGCCTGAACGATACGCTTCCATTCAGTGCGGTTCGCAGCAATTAATCTAGCATTAAGGACACTGCACCGTTGGGACTTCAGATCCGCCTCGACTTGCTTCAACCACGTCTTTTTCGGGGCTGCTCTTTCAACCTTCCACAGTGCAGGGCGCTCTCTCCATAACAATCTGCGCGGAAGTCGGTTTGTTTCCATTCTGCATACGTGTCCGAACCATCGTAGCCTTCTCGTTCGAATTTGTTCTTCGATCGTGGGCTGATGGTCGCAAAGTATCTCGGACATCTTCGTTCCGCATTCGATCTCTTAAAGTTATCCCGAGGATTTGCCGCAAACACCGCGTTTGGAAGACCTCCAGCCTGCTGTAATCCGACTTCAGCAACGTCCACGACTCTGACCCGTACAGTAGGATTGGCACTATGAGCGCGCGAAACATCCGGATCTTTGTCTTGATTGACACATTACGCTTTGTTGTTCACTTACAGCTATTTACCCAGTAGAGATGTACATAGTTGTGGTGAAGGTGGTTTTCGATATCTGCGTCAAATTCTGAGTCGGATGATATGTAGGTATCCTAACTTCATTGGATACATAATCAAGCCAAATCGTTAGAGCCGAGCCCAATTGTTGGCTCCAGCAAATTGCTGCGTCTCTCGTTTACATCATAGAGGCGAGAGCACCCTATGGAAATTACTATGGAGCTCGGCTCCACCGACCTGGTTGACTTGTGGATCAAGTAAAGTTAGGAAACTGATACATCATTCGACCCAGAATTTCATGGAGACTCCAAATGCTGCCTTCATCACCATCCTGTCTCTACCGGTTAAAGAGTTATAAGCGAAAATCTGTTATTCTAATAAATTATTTAGGCTGAGAGATCGAGAAAATATTTTTCCGATCCGACACACTAGTCGAGCAAGGCCTATCTCCAGAGGTTGGAAAGTTATTGACGGAAAACCGATAGCTCCAGGCGGAAAAAATAGCATTTTATAAAACGAAACCGGCTGAAAATTTCTAAAAATATTTTTCAGAACTGGAAACTTGTTTGATCCAGAATTTTATGAGGGTTCTAAAAACAAGCCCCACCAAAGGACTACCTTTAAGAATAAAAAAGTTATGAACGAAAAGTCTGTGATCCTAAAACCTTGAAATTGACTTGCACAAGAGTCGGGTCTTTTTGACTCCTTTTCTGGGTTTGGCCTCGGTTGTTACCTTTTTTCCCAGAGGTGAAGGGTCCTCCCTCTACCTACACAAAGATGAAAGTTGGTGGAGTACCTGGTACCACCCAACGAGACTAAGATGTTATTTCATCCCAACTCTGGAAGCGCCTCTGTGTATACTTTTGAAACGCCCACTTTGTGGTTTGATGACTAGAGTTAGGTACTTTTCACTCCAACCACTGCAATGTTGTAAAACCGGTGTTGCGAATCGGTGGATTTCTCCCCCGGGTCCGACACCAGTCCCGACTGAAGTGTCAGTCCCGAGAGATCCAACCTACAGACTCCCTACAGATAGCATAACCGACTGTACTAATTAACCCGGCAAGCTGTATACCGCAATAGGGATATAACAAAGATAATACCACGCGCATAATGAATAATATCCCGGTCATCTGTCTGCAGTCGTTAAAGGCTCTTCCAGAAAATGTCACCGTGACGGCCGTTCGACACGCTCGCCGAGCACGTGAGCTGACATTCTCACTCGGACAGACTTTAGGTACCATTGACAAACAGATGCCACCAACCTGAACTTCCCTGTACTAATCCACACATATCCCGACAGTATCCTAGTAACTATACGCTGTTTCGTGTGTGTGTGTGTGTGTGTGTGTGTGTGTGTGTGTGTGTGTGTGTGTGTGCGTGTGTGTGTGTGTGTGTGTGTGTGTGTGTGTGTGTGTGTGTGTGTGTGTGTGTGTGTGTGCGTGTGTGTGTGTGTGTGTGTGTGTGTGTGTGTGTGTGTGTGTGTGTGCGTGTGTGTGTGTGTGTGTGTGTGTGTGTGTGTGTGTGTGTGTGTGTGTGTGTGTGTGTGTGTGTGTGTGTGTGTGTGTGTGTGTGTGTGTGTGTGTGTGTGTGTGTGTGTGTGTGTGTGTGACAATGAACGGAAATTAGTCATCGCCACCCGTCGTTAACAATTGACACCCGGTTGTCACACACTGTCCACGCATGCAGCCTTGGTGATTGACCTCGTGTGTCAATGAGAAAACGAAAACATTCTACTGCATATATTAGGAATAATGCGTGCCTATTGCTTCAACTGCTCCTTTCTGCGATGAGTTCAAGAACTGAACATTAATCTAAACCGAAATGTTCACCAATCCATGGAGAAGTGTGTTATAACTTCCTCCGCAGATTCTCTTCTTTCGAATCTGTGTCAGACTGTAAAGGGTTATGCACTGCATTGCGAAAGTTCCCTGCGTGAAGTTGATTGAGCAAAGTGTGACTGATTTCCGTGAAAACATACAGTAGCGCACAAGTCCTTTTTTTGCAGAAGGGGCTTTTTGTGACGAATTTTGCTCATACAACTCTGAGAAATATTGCCGCGACTCCGCCGCAACTCCTTCGACTTGGCGCCTGCTGGAGGAGTGGCGGGGGAGATGCGGGGCAGAACCGCGGACTATTCTTTACTCACCGAATCGCTGTAGGGTCGCGGAAAAGCCCTGAGGGAGTCGCAGTAGATTTGCGAACGCTTGACACACGAAGAAGTCGCGGCAAAGCCGCGGAAGAGTTAAGGGTCGCCGGGGGGTTGCGGGACAGTCCGGGATCACGGTGGAGTCGCGGGGCAGTAGCGGTAATATTTCTCAGAGAAAGCGCCACATCGCCATATCTCGCTTCGAAATTGACGAAATGAATTTTAGGGGTAGTTTTCGTGGTCCTCTCAGTGAGGCGAATGTAGAGAGCCATTGCAACTCCCGTATACTGTTGGAGAATGTGTATTTCCTTTTAAAATTCAAATCAGAACATGAAAGATTTCTGCTACCATGATCTGTCCAGTAGAGTGAGGACCGAAAAATTTCGAATAATTCAATCAACCATGTTTTCGCCTCGATGCCAGAATGGCGTGCGCTGTTTTTGATTTCCAGATATCAAGCAAAACACAAGCTTTCCATAATTGATGGCAGAATAGAATTCTTCGCATTCACAAAATCACAATTGTCAGTTATTCGAAATAATTCGAATATTCGAACATTTTCGAATAATCGCAAATTATGATTCTATGAATGCACAAAAACTCACTCTGCCATGGAATCTGGAAAGGTTTTCCCTTACTTGGTCTGTGAAGCCAATAAGAGCTCAAATCATTTCGAGGTTGAGGCGAAAAATCAGTTGATTGAATTATTCGAAATTATTCGGTCCTCACTCTAATGTCCAGTTTATAGTGAGGGATTATGTGGTGCAAATATTGCATTTCTCGACGCGTTTCTTAAGCTCAACATATTATTTTCTAACACTATCGTATAGAGCTCAATGAAAGCGATTCAGAATTTACTTAAAAATTGAAGTACTTCGAAGCAAGTTATGGCGATGCAGCGCTTTGTGAGCGCGGAAAACGCCGCAAATGGTTTTTCTGCAAAAAAATTGTGCGGTACCGTACGGGCTTGAAGGCATCGTTCGCGCTGGAAACCACTTTCCATTTTTTGGCTCAATTTCATGAATGAGGCCGATAGATCACACCGGTAAACTTTGGCGCGTCAAAAACGTAGGGTGATGAGGTTAGAATGGGTTAAAAATGAGGAATCGGAAAAGGAACGCCACCAGTTCTCACCAGCCATCTAGCACTTATCATCCAGATTTGCACAATAGAAGCTTTTTATTTTTTAGTGATTTTGGTAGAAGAAAGGCAACATAAATTCTCTCACCTAGAAAGTTTAAAGCGTGAAACCACTTCAGACGTTCAGAAAAAATTATTGCACTGGACACACCGAATTCCACGGAGGGGGTGGAAAGTCAACTTTTCAAAAAGTTTTCAAACGCGTTTATCCAAATCAGGAGTTTTTTGGGTTTTCTTTGCTATTATGGCTTACCTCAAGAGCTTGCCTACTCGAAAACATAGAAAAATAAGACACCGTTCTCTGCGCGTACGATGCCTTTAAGGCTGTTGAGCACAGCGAGGCACCGCCCTGCAATTTAAATAGATCCCAAAGCACGACCACAAGTATGCCGCGAAGCGGCGTGGGTGTGCACCTTGTTGCTGAATATGTGACCCCCTCTTGTATACACCACAGAACACAAGCTAAATTGCCCATATGGAAAGGAAGGCGATTGTATGAGCACAGGGGTTTTCTATCTGATAACCTGTCAGATGTGCAGGGAGGAGTATGTGGGAGAAACCAGCAGGCATCTTTGTGTAAGGATTAAAGAGCACTTGGATGGCCTTGGGAACTCCACGGTTTCCACTCCATTGGGGGAACACTTGGTGCGCGTGCATGAAAACAGCCGTTTCGATGTAGGTGTCGTGAGCCTTGAAAGGGAACCAGATATCGCTGCTCGCAAAACTCTGGAGGCCTTCAGGATAAACTTCAAAAATCCACAAATTAACAGAAAGGAGTAATGTGTGGCGATCACCCAAGAACTAGTCCTTTTTGTTGACCTTTATGGGTTTTAATCTGCCTATGGACTTGATCGGCCTTCTGAAGGCTAACGAGATGAGTGGTCTTATGTGGTCCCGCTCATGCACCCGCCATCTGAGTTTAACTGAAAGTTCCTGGCTGGCCTTGGTTTGTTTTCGCAAGGTTAGTACCCTTAAAATGCCTTAAGATGTTGTTTTGCGCCTCTTTTTTTCTTGAAAACTTTCTCGTTTTGCTGGGAAATAGTTTTTGGTCAGCTAAATCCTTATGTGTCCTTCGCATTCCAGGCTCTGACGAAGGCGAAAATGCCGAAGCGTTAGCCGAATAAAACTGTATCATCTCGGAAAATTGCTCGATCAAGTGCTACTGCAATACCATATAATGCCGAGATTTATTGAAAGTCGAACAGAGGAACAAGCTAAAATATACTAGTTCATACTACAAGATAATGTGGAGAGAACTTGGACGAACGAATAATAGAAATAAGCTATCATGATCACAGGAAGGGCTGAAATAGACATGACGATCAATAGTACGTGTCACCTGTTCATTGAAGATGTTCTTCGCAAGCCAACTGTACTACAGGTGGAGTATTAGTGTTCTGCAGGCCAGAGGCCCCGAAAACGAAACACTGCAACAGTGAGGAAGAAAGAAGCCGCACTGAGCTGCAGAAAGGAAAACCACGCTTAGTCGCGGCACGGGCGAAGACTGATAACTCATGCCGCACCGCCGGAACCAGTCCGACGGCGTCTCTACTGTGCTTGAGGCATTCGTTGCGGGACCGACCGCGCCCAGGCTTCCTTTAAACCCGGGTTTTCTGGCATGGCGAGTTCAACGATAACCACATCTTCGGCGACAATTTATACCCAAACGAATAACGCCGTATTATGAAGGGAGCATATACCTTTTCAATGCATTCTACATCAAAATTATATGTATCCAAACAATTTTTTTCTGTTATTTCGAATAAATTGTCTGAAGGTGGGCAGATCATCTCATAGATTGCTGTTTTTTGACAGCTTTCCAACTCACCGCCAGCTCTAATGGCAGAGAAATGGTGCCTGACATTCTTCCTAGGTGAGTTTTAGACAAGTTTGAAACTTCTTCTTCTGGTGGATGATACTCTCATTTCGAGAAACGTGTTTGGCCCGATCACATGAACACTTGTATGTCATCATGAGATAAAACCATTTTTCTTCCAAACGCCAGCCTTTCCCGTTTTGGTCTTCTGCTCCTACCATTACTAGTAGCAAGGTATTTTTTCCCAATTGGATCCCTTTCACCTTATCATCACCTTGCGCGTGAAACTGTTCTGAGCCTCTAACACGGCTTTTAAAATTTAGATCTCATGAGTATCGGAGATAACAGCTCCATACTCGATGAAGTGTCTAATAAAGGTTTTGAAAGCATTTAAAAGCACCTTTTTCTTATTAATGAAGAGAGCTCTTATCAGTCAAAACATGCCCTTATTCGGTTTGGACACACCTTTCGAACAGTTAGCATCGAAAACGAGATCTCTGCGAACCAGAAAGCCCAGATCCGTTATTTTCTTGAGTCGCTGAGTACGACTGGTATGCCCATTTTCTGTTTTGTTGAATATCACAACGTTTTTTATGCTTACTAGGATAACTCGCGAGACCTTCCTCATCGTTTTAGAGATGACGAATGTTTTCTGGTCAATGCTGACCCTCTGTCTCCGAATCTAACATCGGATTTTGCTGTAGACTACGCTGAACGAAGTTAACGAAGTTGCGATTTTGAAGCTTGGCGAAAAGGTAAGGGTTAGCCAGTTTTTGGGATGTTCGAAGATCAGATTCTTTCGGATCTGACTCAAAATTTACAACTGGGGTTTATTTAGGGTGGTGAACTGAATCTAGTGTATGTTTGTCGCCAGACGGGTTACTGAAGGTGAGACCTTTACCAAGCTACCCTATACCCACCGCAACCTACCGTAATCTATAGAAGGTCGATTAGATTTGTGTTCAGTATTTCATAAGACCCCCACAGAATAATTTTGGGCCTCATTTATCGAACAATTCCGGAAATCGTCGAATATCGCGTTTTGCCCTCAAAAGTTTACCTCGATGGGAACCTTCGAATAGAATATGTTGAATTCTATCTTATTACTATCTGAATATTACAGGCACTATCTGAGATGCTCGACAGGTATATACGCACCATAAATACCTTTGGACTCGTTAAACATCAGATTATGACGTTGATCAGGGAATATTTGTGTTGCAACATTTTTAAATGGTCAGGTGCCTACTACTCTCAAGTAAGAGGTTTAGCCATGGGACAACGTCTAGCGCCGGTGCTCGCAGTATGTTTTATGGACAGAATAGAAGAGCCGATCCTTGCTCGTAATCCACTAATGTACTGTAGGTACATAGATGACTGTTGCGTCATAACATCGACACAATCCGAGATGGATGAATGTTTTCGAATATTCAACGAACAGGCACAGTACATAGGTACGACTTACACGAGAAACTCCTAGCAATGGGTGGCTTGCCTTCCTAAACACGCAAATAAACCTGTCTGCAGGCACTGTTCGAATTGAATGGTACAGGAAACCAAGTTGTAAAAACATCCTGATTCATTCAACATCAGCTCACCCCACGGCCATGAAGCGAGCGATTGCGCGTAACATGTTTCGAACCGCGACAGAAATGTGCACAGGCGAAAGTGAGCGCCAAGAATCAAGACGATTAGTCTCGCTTGTAGCGATGAATAACGGTTACGATGTAACTTTCAACAGACTTGGTAGACGCCATGCAACGACGATACAGCTCTCGTCTCGGAATAAGATTGCTTTGTGCATACCTTTTGTTTCTGACGAAGTCATTGCTGCAATACAGCGCAGCATCACACGAGTACACCTTGACAATGATGTTGTCCTTGTGAACATACCTAATGAAAACATCAAAAGTCAGCTGGTAAGAAATAGATTATACGACGTTGAGTGTGTGTCAGAAAACTGTGGTATATGCCAATATGGTACAGCTGGAGACTGTTCGAAGGCAGGAGTGATATTCCAGATCGAATTTGAAGCATGTCACGCTACCTATATTGGGGAGACAGGAAGAATGCTTGCTACACGCTTGAAGGAACATCTAGCCGGTAAAAGGCGTAGCGTCATAACAACACCTCTGGGCAAGCTTAGAATTGACGACCACAGCGGTGACGATTTTGATGTCAGGTGTGCCATTTTGGCAGTACAGACGGATATTTCAGCGCGAAAGGCATTGGAGGCTTTTTGGATATACGCCAGGAACCCGGCAATAAACAGTCGTTTCGAGATTCCGTCCTTAACGAACGATCTCTTGCCGTTCGTTCCGCATTGCGACCTCTAAATTTGGCCAGTTAGGGGTCGTTTACACTTGCGCCGCTGAGCGGCGCGGCGAGGTGCAATCGTATCATATTGATCGTGCCGCGCCGTGTGATCAATATTAGGCGTCATTTATACTTCCGCCGCCGAGCGGCGCGGCGAGGTGCAATCCTGTAATATCGATCGTGCCGCGCCACTTGATCAATATTACAGAAATGCAGTGTGCCGCGCCGCTGGGCGGTGGGAGTATAAACGACCCCTTACAGAAATGCACTGTGCCGCGCCGCTCGGCGGCGGGAGTATAAACGACCCCTTAGCGGCGAGTGCGTGCCTATGTTTATGTTTATGTTTATTACACTCACTTAAGGCAAATGCGTGATAATACAACGAAGATATGGAGAGAAGACAACGTTATATCAACTAAACCAGGGAAAAAGGCAAAAACCAACCAAATAAAAAACTGGAGCAAAAAATTCTGATACCCTATACACCCTACCGGTCAAATGAACAAAGATCTATCTCAAGAAAGAAGCAACAAATGAAAAAGTTAAGTCTCGTAGCTCAGAATTATTTGGGATACTAGTCGCCTAAACTGGCCCAAGGAAGTAGCGCCGGCGACTCTTCTAGCGATTTTCAGGTATGCGCTACTCCGCCCTATGTGAAAGATCTAGCCCTAACAGTGGTAATTCGACGACTGAGGAATATTTTCATTTTTTCACCTCTGGTTTCGACGTGACCAGTTTGAAATAAGTGCAAGCCCGAAAATACCGCTGTTTTCCAGAAGTTTGTGAACCATGCAAAGGTCAAATACTCCGCGCCGAGAATTCAGCGTTGGTAACCGAGATATTTGTTCCTTATGTGGGACCTGGGTATTTTGGAATTCAGGAAACCACCGATTCGAATCATCAGCTTGCAGTGAGTGAAACTATTCTGGACTTTTTCGAGCGCGTCAGTATCCTTTTTCTTGTGCGGACAGAAAACTGCTGTTCCAGATTCCACAATGGGTCGTATATAATTCTTGTATGCTCGAAGCAGAACCTGTTTATTTTTAGTTGAGATTCCTTATAAAATCTGAAAAATTCGCCTGTGAGCCGACTGACATTTGATTTTGACATGCTCAGAAAAATCCAACTTCCTGTCGTAGTTAAAACCAAGATCTCGTCTACTATAACATGGCACAACGCACGGTACCATCTATTCGTTACTGGTCTCTCATCAACAGCAGGCGTAGCGCTGCTTCATTGGTGGATAGATGTGTGAGTTGGTTGATCTGTTTGGCTGAGCTTAAGCGTGCCTTACTTGAGGTGATGTCCACAAACGCGAGAGCTGTGGAAGTACTTGGTGGTTTAGAGAGCAAATTACAACCTTGCACTGCTTTTCAGGCCTCTGAAGACGACGAACCTCGTCGAAACGCTCAGGTCGAATCAATAAATCTGTCCACCATACAAACCTCGAAGGCAGAAAAACAGTTAAACAATATGTTGAATTCTCTCGAAGATTGTCAAATGAATAATAGATGCGTGCTCAGCGCCTCAAAAAGATCCCATAGGAGAATTTTGAGTCATACCTGTAGCGTTTTTCTATAACGCTTTCGGGAGTACATACACACTGGAATTAAAAAAGCGCTCAACAAACATTTAGAGGTTTCTAGTCCACTCAGATCTACATGTAACTCATGGATCTTCAAGCTCAGTAAGTCAGATAACCCTTCACTGAACTTTTTACCTAAAATTGTGCAAGAACTAAAAAGGTCACGATCCGCTCAACTGTAGGAAAAACAAACTCTGACCGGCTACAACTTTTTTCGCAGATGTCTGCAGCAAAATCCTAGATCGAATTCAGAGAGAACATGCCAGAGTTGACCAAAAAACTTTCATCGCCCTTCTAATCCGGGGGAACACCTAGTTAGGATTGCATTGCATCTACTGTGATCTACTTATATAGCCCATAAAGTGTGGCAAACCTCAATGATTCGCTTGAGAACTGCGTATATGCCGTATCTCGATATGGCTATTCACTGGATTCCCGGTCTTCCTATGGCTATTTACGCCGTACGGTAGTGGCGCTGTGGTGCAGCCGAATCATTTACGCACACGGTAGCGGCGATGTGGTGTAAATTTGGGCTGCCACGCATGCGGAATTGCGGACATTGAGTTGGCGAATTTATTCAGCCATTTCCATCTTCGATCGATTTTTTGCTCTTAAACATCGTCATCAAGCATTCTCTTCTGGTTTTGATAGGACCTATTTTTTCCCTGATCCTCATTCCACTTATTTCCTTCGTGTTGTCTTCCTGTGGCCAGAAATAGCGGGTTTTCGCAGGATTTTAAAAAAGGTCCTGATTTGCGGAGGCAAAATTTTTGCAAGCGTTTTCGAGTTAAAACTACTGCTGAGGCACTTATTCTATTTATTGAACGCTCGAAGAGGTGGTAATTTTCACACGAAATCGTTTTGAAATGTTTAAGCTACATAAAAATTGAGTAACTTCAGGGAGGTACTATTAAAGGCAGTGTTCACGATGAAAAAATTGTTTCCTTTTTTGGCAAAAACGTATGCTTTGGGTTTCTCTGAAAAGAGCAAGAACAGAAGGAGGTGCTATGTGGGAAAGGGGGGGGCACTATGGCGCGATGGACTTGGCCACGCCCATTTTACTGTGCCGCACTAAAATTGAGCGCCTACCCGGGGTTTCCCTCCCCCGCCAAAATCAGGAGAGTCATTGCGGCTCGAAAAAAATGGGCGTGGCCAAGTGCGATACAATGGTGGCCCCCCCCTTCCCATATAGCACCCAGAAGGACCCCAAAAACGGCCTGGAAGTGGGTGAAAATCTCGTGGGCCAGCCGACCCTTTGGATCACCCCGCCCATCTCATATAACAGTTGTCCGGCGTTCGTTTCACCAAGGAGCAGTTGTCGATTTTTTGAATATTCTTCATCATAAAAGATTCTAAAATCCAATCATATGCCTTGGTCCATCATATTGCTAAAGAGTTTTCTTTACAAGAGACAAAACTATGTGTTTCACCTAAGAATTCTGAAGCGCAAAATCATTTCCGACGTGAGGTTTGACGCTTTGTCTGCAGTCTCCCGAAACACACCGAACAGACGTAATTAAATATTTCAGAGGTTTCTTTACAGTTATTCTGCGGTATATGAGAGTTCTGTGGGGAGATTTCCCTCTTAACCTATACTTAGTGGACCTACCTACTGTGCTTATCTGGGTCAAATTCCGGTCCGCCATTGCTTCTCGACACGCTTTGCGGCCGCGCGCTTTCGAGTCGGAAGAGTTTCCAGCGCAGCAGCCGTCGATCTGTTGACTCAAGGTGGGTTTTAGAAACTGGAAAGTAAACAAAATCGGAGAAAACTGTATAAATAAGCCACATCGAGTCGGCTTAGGAGCTGGAAACTCGATTGACTCGAGCGCGTGCGGCCGCAAAGCGTGTCGAGACGCAATTGCGGACCTGAATTTGACCCAGATAAGCACACAAGACGTTGAAGCTAGGACTTTTTCAGGCGTCACCGCCTACCGTTACAGACAATCGTTACGGGACCACCTGAAAATCCACTGGCAGCAAGTTAAGACACTCCGAAAAGCAGCGAACTGCCGCGAAAGCAAAGGCAGGGTTCTTGCAGAACTGTTCTGTTGATTGAGAATGACACAGCTTGCCTAAAACTTCTCCTTGGTAGGTACCTAACATGAATTCGAGTTCCTTACACTGATTTACGGGCAATTGTGTGTAGATGCATAAGGATGATTACGCCTGTGACCCTAAATTAGCCGGTAATTCACTCAGAAAAGTATTCTTTGACGTCAAGCACAGGTTTGTTATCACTTTTTTGCTAAATAAAGGTACATTCTGTTGAGCATGTTTACTTTTCGCTCACTAACCTGTTTTGGTCCATTTTGCAGCCTTATACTTATGGTCTATTCGATTTATCGAAATCTGAGGATTTAATAAACTGTTGACAAACAAAAAAGGGGCCCAAACGCCCGTATTCGCCGTCGCAAGTCATTTTCTGGACCATTCGCTTCGCTCTCTTGGCTTGCTGCCAACTGATGGCGAAGCGGTCCCGCCACGATTGTCTGTAACGGTAGACGGTGACGCCTGAAAAAGTCCTAGCTTCAACGTCTTGTGATAAACACAGCACTTAGAATCATCCAAATCCAGAAAACGGTTTTTTATCGTGAACACTGCCTTCAAAGATTTGTTTGCTATAGGACTCAGAACAGGTCGTAACCCCCAGGTTTCTCCAAACGAACTCTGCAAAATTATCTGAGAAGGAGGATTTTGCAAAATTTTGCGGACTCCTGTGATCGATTTTTTTTCGCTCAAATCTTGTTGGGGAAAGGCTATAAGAGGTGCTGCATGAGGACTATTGCAAGTTTCTCAGAATAATACACTGGGTTACGGTACACATATAGTAATAGGATCATCTTTAAGATTCTACCGCGGAATCCTCCCACAAGACGTTGAAACTAGGACTTTGATAGGCGTTACCGTCCACCGTCGCAGACTACCGTGGCGGGACCACCTCGATTTGTATACTCTGTTTATCTTGAATTGCACAAAACACGGTCCGCCAATAGTCCTCTAATTGGCACGCTAGTATCGTAGTGTACGTCCGCGACGCGTTCTCGGCAGGCAGGGTGGGTGGCCGAGTGACGGCATTGACGAATCGATTGCTCTGCACACCAGGTGCACGCCCGGGTCTGCCGAGAACACGTCGCGGACGTACACTACGGTACTAGCGGGCCAATTAGAGGACTATTGGCGGACCGTGTTTTGTGCAATTTAAGATAAATAGAGTATACCAGAGGAATAGACCACTGTGTGGAACGCGCCCATGCTGAGCGAAATGTAGTCCAATTAAGCGAAGGGCGATACCGATTTTGTGTTCATCATCTAGAAATACTTTTCTGCTTGAAGCTTAGGTCAGTTTCGAGTCCCCGGCTCAATTACGCCTATACATCTACTTAAATTAGGTCAGAGCGAAAGGTTCGCGCCGTTTGACTTTGACGGTTTTTGAACCTTTCAGCGTTGCTCCTCCGGCCAAGTGATATACTTATCCAAAGCACAAAATCTTTTCTATGTAACACTGCTTTCTACTTGAGCCAAACCCTGCTCATTTACGAAATATATGCTATAATTCAGTGGTAGTCTTTAGTTTTGAACATTTTTGAGTGCTCTTAGTTACTTCGAGGTACACTTGAGAACCTGCCAGAGCTGACAGCATATTTGAGGCACCTTAGAATTAGATGATAGCGTTTGTGTAAATTTTCGACGGATCGTAATTGATTTTTAGCAGAATCCGTGATTTTGCAAATTCGGTCTTTTCTGGCTTATTCGAGAGGTTTCGGCATTGAAGCTTCAAAGTTAGGTATAGTTGCCAAGTCCCTACTCAATAGTATTTTTTCTGCAATTATCGATCTTTTTTTTGAAAAATTAGGTTTTTGACATTTTATCGATTTTCGATCTATATTTGAAGAAAAAAAATACTTTCGAGTTGGGACCTGGTAGGGTTGAGCAGGCCGTTGCGACCGGTGAACAAATTCAAATTTTTACGACCCCCCTGGTGACCAAAATTTTTACGAAGCCCCCCCCCCTGGGATGGAGAAATTGTCCCGATGCGGCTCCTCCTCAATCTACTCTTTCAAATGGTTTGAAGATAAACCTCATTTTTCCAAAAATTTTACGACCCCCCCCCGCCCCGTCAACCTTCAATTTCTTCGGAAAGTTTCCCAAATTTTCACGACCCTCCTTTGCTACCGTTCGCAAGCCTGCCCAACCCTGGGACCTGGTCATTATACTTACCTTGGTAGTTTAGAGGCCGATACTTTTCGGATAAGCCAGAAAGGACCGAACTCGCAGGATCACGAAATCCGCTAAAAACTAATAATTACTTACCGTCTGAATGTTGCCCTGTCAACTCTGGCAGGTTTGTTGGCTTACGTCATAGTAAAGAAAAGCAGTCTAAGATCCTCAGCACTGAAGATGACATTGGAATAATAGCACATATTTCGGAAACGAGCAGGCTTTGGCCCAAGGGACAGGCAGCGTTAGATAGAAAAGATTTTGTGCTTTCGAATGGTATAACGCCCCTAGACCGAAGAACCAACTCTGAAAGGTTTAAATATCGCCAAAGTCCAGGGGCGGGAACCTTCCGATTTAACCTAATGGCTCAAATTCATGTCAGGAACCTGCCAAGGGGAAGTTTTAGGCTAATCACTGCCCTGCGTCGTTCTCTTACCGACACACTACCCCTGCAGGAACTCTGCGGAGGCCGGATTTTCCAACGATTCTACCCCGGGTATGAGGGCACATCAGGGTATAGTCTTCGCGCTTTTCTATGAAACGCGGGAAATAGTACCCTGGTTACCCCTCATACCCGGGTATAATTTTTGACGAATCCGGCCCCAGGGTTAGCCTCACGCTGTGACGATCACAGAGGGGGGCCGCAGCTGTGGGCACAAGGAAGGGTGGGGGCCGCAGCCTCGCCGGATGCCATGGAAGAACGGCTGGTATTCAGCGGTACATAAAATTGTAAAAGTAAATAAAACAAAATCACGTTTGGAAAGCACACCGCTCAAAATATAAAAATACTAATTTCTTATTTATAAAATGAGCAAATTTGAATAAATTTTTTCAATGAGTAGAAGATCATGCTCAGGGGACCGCACAAATTTTACATGGCAGAGGGGGCGGTGCTCAAAAAGTTCCAAGACTGAGGGAGGGGCCGCACTAATTTCTGAACTGCAGGGAAGGGGGCCGCACCCCACACTGACTGATCACAGCGCCATGCCGTACTCTGTCCGGTCCCAATTGCGTTCGCTTACTTGGCAATTCGCTGCGCTTTTTGTGTATTGGCTTGCTGCCAACCGCTGACGAGGTGGTCCCACCACGAATCAACGTCTTTCCTCCTCTTATCTCGCTCCACTAATGCACGTGAGGTGGCCTGGGGCAGGGTGAGGGAAGTACTGGGACAGGGGCTCTCTACGCACCGAGGGAGTTGTCCCGTTTTGCAGTTTGAAACGTCACGCCACTCAACGCGAGCGCAGTGGTCCCGAGGGGAATTAGAGCTGCAAAAGTCGGGACAACTCCCTCGGTGTGTAGAGAGCCCCTATCCCGGAAGTACTGTAGAAACTAGAGTTTTCGGAGCGTTTTCGATATTTGAAAAACATTTCAGACCGACATTGGCGTTCGAGTGTTTTTCTCTTGTCTACCGTTCTAACCCGCATCGTTTAGGGGATGCCGTTACGGTTGGACGTGAAAAGAAAGCTACTTGCACGGTCTGATCGTGTGAAATGCGTTGATCTTCACCCAACGGAACCATGGCTGCTGGCTGCGTTATACAATGGAAACGTTCACATCTGGAACTATGAGAATCAGCAACTGGTGAAGTCTTTTGAGGTGAGTCCTAGTCCTACAACTCTCCTTGTGACCATGTTTTTGGAAGGATCTGCACTGAATTTTTGAGTTTTATGCAAAAATCGCCTCCAGGTATGTGATCTGCCAGTGCGTGCCGCCAAATTTGTACCCCGAAAAAGCTGGGTGGTGACCGGATCAGATGACATGCATGTCAGAATCTTCAATTACAACACCCTGGAGAGGGTTCATCAGTTTGAAGCACATTCTGATTATCTCAGGTGAGAATTGCCTCTGAAAAGCGTTTACGGATAAGTGATTCAGCGTTCCTTCAGGTCAATAGTGGTCCATCCAACGCAACCATTTGTGATCACAGCCAGTGACGACATGATGATCAAATTGTGGGACTGGGATAACAAGTGGCAGATGAAGCAGAGCTTCGAGGGTATGTTGCCGTGAAATTCTTCATAAGACCAGAGAAATGTTAGGAATTTCCAATTCGGGCTACTAATTTCTGACAATTTTCTTCCCAAATTGTCATTTTGACCGCAAATTCCTGCGGTTTTCCTTCCCAAGTTGTTAAAAAGTGATATTTTCAAATTTCACTGTTTCGAAAAAATGCTTTTTTTCTCGGAATTCCTTTTTATTTTTCTGACATTCTTGCCCTTACCTTTCAGATAAAAGAGTTTTGCACAGTTTTCAAACCAAAAAAAAAAAGGTTCCAAAGGAGGAGGGGGTGGAATTTGCTTGAATAGCAACAAAATTGCAAAGCTAAAGTTACTATTTGCTCGAAGCCGGCATGAAATGTATTTTTTCGGTACCCTCATTACATTTTCTCATCTCTCTCATCGTATATGTATGATAAATACTCGTTTTTCCCTTTCATATGCCGTATTTTATGCGAGTGAACTATGACGTCTGCAATTTTGCGCCACGTGCGCAAGGTTGTGACGATTGATTGCGGACCAGTCGCTTCGATTAGACCTCAGACACCTGGCCGGTTGTGCTGCGCGGGAATGACGGTGGCGCCGCGAAGACACTCCGAGGGGCCACTAACATTGCACCGGCGTGCAACCGATACCCCACCGCCAAACATCCGATTCTCCACCGCTATTCAAACGTTTTCGAAACGCGGTGCAACCGATTCTAGATGGAAATGGAGCAGGATTTTGCTCCTTATTAAGGCGTTATCGTACTAGTTCGTTCACTCACAATGCACTGTGAGTGGAATAATTTATTGCCCACATGCTGCATATACTGCCTCACGTCGTTGTGAATTTCTAGAAAATAACATCGAATTCATTTTATTAGGAGGAACTGCCACGATCACTTTTACAACAAATAATGCGAACGTCTCAACTATATCAGATAACTTTAACAACAAGAATTTTTGCCTACTTAGTGGAATCTAATATAATAAATTGCTAGGAAACAATATGTGATAATTGTATTCACAACCAGAAAAACAAAGAAAATCAACAATCATCTTCTCACAAGCATTCAGGAAAGAAAAAAAAGAATACATTTCAGTTCAGGAAACAGGAGATTTTTCATAGAACACAATGTGGAACAAAATTTTTTTCATAAAGAGAAACCAATATATAGATATAACCGGGTTAGCAATATATTAAACTAACAACAGAGAATTGAGACCGGTAACAATTCAAAGGCACGTTTTCGAGTACCCCTTTGATGAAAACCCATCAAAAAAACCCCGTTCTTTCTTTCAATCACGAAAACATAAAATTTTAACGTCTACAAAACTATATAAAATCTAAATAAAATATCTACTATCAGCAACATGGGATACACCGGTAACAAAATTAAATTACAGGTCATTTACGACCTAACTGAGGTCACGGGTACTGGATTTTTCCTCTTTAACATGAAAAACATGAAAAATTCATAAATCCACAACATCTGAATTACATCTCACCTTCCCGCTGAATTTCGTTTTTTGTTTGTTTTATGCTGCCCGTTTTATTTCGGTTGCCTTTTTTTTCGCAAAACAGACTCAATATCTTGAATATCTACGCCATAGCTTTGGACGGAAGATGACAAGCACGCTCATGCCGATCATTTTTTCCTCAGGGCTACCGTAACCCTCCTTTAAAATGTTTCCAAGTGTCAGCATGGTTATGAGTACATCCTAATAGCCAACAAACATGTTTGCACAATTTCGACCTCCTCAGCCACTCCCCAATGGCTTCTCGAGGAGAGCGGGGTGTGAATGAATGCATACCGCTCCTCCGCTCTTTTATACCCCGCATGTTATGAGCGTGTGTTTACATTCGTTATCATGTTTTGTTCGAGAATGGTTACGGTAGCCCTGCGGAAAAAATGATCGGCATGGGCGTGCTTTTCGGAAGATGAGATATAATTCAAGAAAAGGTGCTCTTTCGGAATAGACGACCCACTATAGAATACAATGAAATCAGCAATTGCTTGATCTTGGCCGACTGCTCGGTTGGTCCCATAAAACAGTTCAGTGTGTTTGAAAAAGAATGAATCATCCGCCAGCTCCAGTGGGATGAACACCTCATGAAATTTCTCTAGTGGGTTGTCTTTTCCGAAAGAGTACCCAAGAAAATTATGTGCAACAGAGTCAACGACAAGGATTACGTACAGCAGGAGATGTGGAAACTGTCAGGTGTCGATTTCGGCCGTTTCTACCATTCTTCAATAGTCCGCGTTAGTAGGGGTAGCTGCTCGCTTTCCAAGACGCTGGAAAATTTCAAATTTAACACGCATACAAGAGGGTAAAAATGTGTAACCTACCTTATTGGGAAGCCATTTATGGAACTCATCATATGTGTAGCTGCGCCGTGCATTTCATCGCAATATCTGAAGTGGAGTGGGTGTTTCATGAAATCCAGTGTGGTATAATGATATGAAGATGTGCGTGATAATCTGGGCACAAACAATGAACATTTGGAGAAAAAAGAACAGCCAGCGATTGAATGAAAGTGGGGAGAGAACGAAAAGCATTGCAGGAAACTTCGAGAAATCGTGCGCCGTTCAACCGCTTCTGTGCCAGCGGCTGCGTCGCGTGCCTACTTTATCTGCGGTGCAACGGACAACTCGACTCCTCCCCGTTTCTGCTCCCGCCGTTGCACCGGCAAGGCCTTTTCCGCCGCCGTACAACCGGCCAGGTGTCTGAGACGAATCGCTTACATCATGGAAGCGACGCGATTAGTCGAAGCGGCCTAACAAAATCAAGCAGGTCGCTTCGACCAGCTATGAAATACCCCAGTCGCTCGGCCATCGCGACTGAAATTTCAAACTGTTCCAAACCGTCGCGACTCAGTGCAAGATCTGTTGGCGCGAAGGGTTTTGTAACTGTTGGCAGTGCCGGGACTAGTCGAAGCGACCTGCTATGAATGAGCCTTTATATTCACCGAGGGGGTCGCAGCTCGAGGGTCCAGTACGGTTGTGTAATTTATCAACGAGTAGCGGGGGGGGGGTCGTTAAAACGTCAGTTTAAAAAAAAATGAAGCTTTCAGGTGGGGTTGCAAGTATTTCGGTCCAATTATGAAGACTTGAAGAGTGAAAACTGAGTTTTTCTAAAAATTTGGATGACCAAGAAGGGGGGGTCGTAGCTCCCTTGAGGTTCAACACCAGGGTCAGCGTGACCCTGCTCAGATCTGGGCGCCAGGAAGGGTGGGGGGAGGGAGCAACTACCAGGAAGAAAAAGTTGGTATTCAGTGTGGTCAAGCGGGGCGTTGCGTAATTTTTCGAAATCGGAACGACCCTTCTCCATCATCAATTTTTTTCAAACATCTGAAATTTTCGCAATCCTTCTCCCCCCCCCCCCCCCCTCCCCCCGAGGTCCAAACGAATTCTGGGCAGCTATTCGCTCAGTATTCGGGCTCAAGCGTCACACAATGGTTCGCTTGATTCTGATTTTTGGTCTAGAAATTTCACGACCCCCTCAAATTCCTCATTTCTGGGCCAAAGTTTTTGAATGTCGCGGAGCCTCTTGTTTTGAGTGCAAGTTTTCACGTTTAACCTAATAAGTTACTATTTTTAACCAGAAATGGCTTTGATCATCCCCGATTTTGTTCTGTGCTCAAGGTTTCCTTATTTCCTTCCCCAACTTGGGCTCTTTATGATTTGTGGTTTCTGGATTTCTTAGAACTTCCACTTTCAATTTTTCATTTTCGGCCAATAAACCTTATGTGCCGGCCAAGTTTCATTTTTCCAACGTAGGTTCTCGGAGAGTAACCCAATGAGGTCTTCGAATTCTAAAAATTCGTATTTTGGGGCGAAAGCATGCATTCCTTCAAATTCTCATTCCTTCGTTGTTTTTATGTGCGAAAGTTCGCTTGAAATCGCACATCAAATGTCCGTCTCTGCGACTCTCTCCAACTGTTTTCTGCAAATCCCTGTCAGCCTTTTCTGGCTTAAGAGTGAAATTCACCAAATTTCCATCTCGGCCATTTTTGCTGCCTTCCCTTCCAGATTTTCATTTTTGAGGCGTTCCAGCAATTTTTTTTTCAGATTCGGATTTTTGACAGAAAGTTCTCGTGATCTTATTTTCTGAGTTCATCCAAATTCAAATTTTGGTTGGGAAGTCACATGATTCCTTCTTTTTTTCATTTGCGATCGGATTTTTTCTCAAGTTATTTTTTGTTGCGAAAATTCTCCAAACAACTAATGAATGTATACATATCTGGTCGAGAAATCTCACGATTCCTTCCGATTTTCCATGTTCGGCCCAAAAAATCTAAATCCTTTTTTGTGTCATTTATTTGGCCGAAAGTATTTACAAATCTTTCAAGGCAGCGTTCACGATAGGAATCGTTTTTCTGCTTTTCCGCCTATCTTGAAGGCGGTCCCATGCTGATTCCAATGATGTTTTCGGAATCGTACAAGACCTTCTAGGAACGGAGTTATGGTCCCTCAAAAATTGAGCTAGGGAAGCTTGGTGGACGAGTTGTCCGAGGCTTGTAACTTCCGTCTTTTGCAGCCGATGTATGCGAGCTGGCCTGAGTAAAGAGAGAAGTTTGGAATGAAGGAAAGAACGGGGCTATTGATCGGAAACCATTGCTCATCTCACAATCTCGAGCACTCATTTGTTCCTGTCGGTGGGCGTGGAAAGTGCATCTGGGGTGTGATGAGCTGACGGCTCTCCAACTTTGGGGCCGTAGGGGACCATTCCGAGCTCATTTTTCTTAGTTTTTTCAACGTGAGGGTTGCGCTAGGTCCCGCAGCTGCCGATCTCCACCAAATAATCAGACATAGTTTTTTATCGTGGACACTGCCTTTAAGTCCCTTTCACCTTTCCTCGAATCCTCAATAGGAGAGCAGGGACACGGCAGCTCCAATAGATGGTGGAAATTGGGGAAGTCGTTCGAAATCTGGGGTATCTTCTCGTATATATAGTGCTTATTCATGAAATACACAGAATGGGAGGCGCCTGTGAGCAGTTTGGCTGCCACACGTGATGAGCGCGTTTAAAGTCCCTGCGTTTACTTCGTTGCTGAAGCGCCGCGCGCGACGGATTTAGTCAGCCGATCTGATCCCAAGGGTCTCTCTTTCTGTGTATTCGACAAACAAACTTAGATCCTTAGTTAACCTGTGATAATTGAATGAAAAATCTGAAGGTATCTTCAAAATTTAAGTGAAAGACTGTAATAAAGGTTGATTTATTTCATAAAAAATAGGTCTTGTCCCCTTAAAGTCCATTTTTATGCCGCTTTAATCAGTGTTTTTTGCAGGTCATACCCATTATGTCATGCAGGTTGCGATTAATCCAAAGGATAACAACACCTTTGCAACTGCCTCACTCGATAAGACTGTTAAGGTAAGGATTATTTGGTGTATTTAAGCGTTACCCGCAACTCAGATGACCAGGACAGATCCTGTTTAGGTGTGGCAGTTTGGAAGTCAGCAGCCGAATTTCACACTAGAGGGGCATGACAAAGGGGTATGTTTTTTTTTGCCCGAAAATCGCTTAAAATTATCGATTTATTGAATTTCGTTTTAGGTCAATTGTGTCGACTATTATCATGGTGGGGATAAGCCGTATCTGATCTCCGGCGCGGATGACCATCTAGTGAAGATTTGGGATTATCAGGTATGGCTTCTCATTTTCAAGTTAATTGATCCCGTCCTTTTACCCCTCAGTGGTGGGTGTTGAACACGAATATGAGGTTCGTTTTCAGTTTTACGAAAAATTAAATAATGTGTTTTTGTAACAAACATTTTAAAAATTCTCCGACTTTTTCATTTTGAGGAAAACTATAAAAAATAAGTGATCGTAACAATTCTTATTTTTTTTTACAACTTTTTGATCACCCACCGGGGGTCTTAGCCCGGCTAGGGTTAGCGCAAGTGTCTGTTGGATCCTTTTTTGAGGAATTTCTCATTAATTATGGGGAAATTTCGGCATTCTTTTGAAGTGTTTCTCGTTTTTTGAACTTTTTGTTTTACAACGTAAGGTCTATAAAACCGCTAAATTCTCATGGTTTCTACGCGTGCTGGTGCGGAGCGGGGGTTGCAGACAGTTAGAGAGCGCATGACGGACGGAGGGAGCAGAATCGCTCGCGCCCTGAGTCGGGAGAATTACGACGGTTTACAGAGTATAATTAACTGTCAAACGACTCGACTTTTCGAAGAGAAAAATCAAGTCTCAACCAGTTTATGGTCTTAGGAGGTCCAATATTTTGTTCTGGATTATTTTGAGTTCTCCTAAGAGCGTACATAACCTACTGTGTTGAAATTTTCACGGATTTTCGGGCCTTTCAGTCTGCCGAAATTCTCCAGAACGTTGTGGAATTTTGAGACCTTTTCGGTGCTCACTGAAATTTTGGAGTTTCCAGAACTAAGTAGAATATTCATGAAGATTTTCAACTGAAAACAGGGGCAAAAATGAATCGTTAAGCGGAAAACGAGAAGAAAAAAAGGAGATTTCGAAGATCTCATGATCCACCACCAGCTGTTTTTTTTTCGACTTTTCAGCAACCGCCTTTCTGAATTCCGGGAAAAGGCCAATGGATATATGATCAAGATCGGAAGACTTTTACAAAAGTAGAAAATTGGCAGAGAATTTGAAAAATGCACTTGAGCTCTGAAATAAAAAAATACAGCACAAATTTCCAGTGCTCATGTGTGTGTTTTTCGAATTCTCTGCCAAGATAATTTTTTGGAAATTTTCTACCTTTGTAGAGGTCTTCCGATCTTGTTCATGTATCCTTTGGCCGTTTACCGGTATCAAGGAAGAGGAGATGTTGAAAAATCCGAAAAAAAAACAGCTGATAGCGGATCAAGAGATTTTCGAAATTCTCGTTTTTTCCCTTCCCGTTTTCCGCTTTTCGACTCATTCTTGCCTCTTTTTTCGGTTGAAAATCTTTTCCCGTTTATCCCTGGCTACCGCCAGTCCCACTGAAAATTTGGGAAAAATTTAATCTTAATTTTTTCTGTTTTTTTTTTGATTTTTTAAAAATTAGTTCACGGCTCAATATATTTTTTCTTCAATACTGCCGCCTGAATTCTTATATCTACTTAAAACAAATTGTGCTATCGAAACTTTCATAGTGCGCGCCGAGAACTCCCTACTTGACCGTGCTGAAAAGCTTTCGACAATCTGTAAAATTGCAGAAGCATCTGGAAAGTTGTGAAGAAAAGCGTCGAAATTTTTTTCCTTAGATTCAGGAAAGTTCCGGACATGCAGTCGCCTAGAAATCGGAACTTTTTAGCGTTGAAGAATTATGGGGAGAGTTTTGAGACAATAAAACTCGGGGAAAAGGTTCAGCATGATAAAAAAGTCAGGGATGTGTTTAGAGAATTATAGCTTTTTTCGAGTATGATGAACTGATACTAAAATTTCGAAGGTTTGTGAAGTTCACCCGATGGTATGTAGAATTCCATATTTTTCCGAACATTTTATACGGCCTGAGGTGATTCTAGATTCTTCAATGGCATCATACACGCTCAAAAATGCTTTCGATTTTATGGTCTGAATCGAAGGTTTGGGCCATTGGTATACTTCAGCGACAGCCGGTCGCCGGCAACGGACACGGCGACGGAGTTGTCATCGCCGCATTGAGTTCCACGCGCTTTTGCGTACTGAAATTTCCGCACACTCACATCTGCTCAACAGACAAAAAAATCGATTACGGTCATGCCATCACAGTCTATGTGGGATTCCGTGACATATGATCATCATTCTAGTAGTTAAATGCGAAATAGTGCAAAGAACAGTTTGGAATAGTGCCGGCAGCACAGCGATGGGCTGTCGCTGGCTCCTCTGGACTCCACAGATTCCTCTATTTCACGCTTTTTTATGTGATTTTTGACAAATCATGGACAGTATAGTGATATCAAAGGCATTCTAGTTTTGTACGACGGAGTATACCAGAGTTACGTCAGTGAAAACTATAACACCACCCAGCGACCTGTTTCGGCGACGGTCGCACGCAAACTGATCGCGCGGCCGACCCTGCCATAGCGCCGGTGCTGGTCCTGACACGATGAGTGATAGTCGTAGAAACCGTCGCTGCAACTAAATACCAAATGGCCTTGGAGTTGCTATTTTTGAGATCTGACAAAAAAAAACTAAAATTTTTCATGGAAATGAGGTGACAATCTATTGTTTTTGAATATGGTTGAAAGCGGACGGTGCGCGAGCACAATTATGACAGGAGCGTTTGAAGCTTTGAAAACGAGCCAAAATAATCTTTTTCGAGAAATTGCTAACAGCGAGGTGTGGAACCCCGCCTTCTCATACAACTTGTTTCCAATTAAGTAGCCGTTTTAGTATTGGTCGTCTGAGTAAATCAACGTCGTTATCTCAACAACTTTTGTGAGCGTGTATGCAGCCTTTAAAGGCAGTGTTCACGACGATTTTCGTCCTCGAGTTTTCCCCTCGAAACAATGCGTTGGCAACCAAGTGTTACCAGAATTACGAAGAAACGGCTAGAAACGCACTAAATCGTTTTATTTCAGTGATATTATTCTCTGACCTGGACTAGTTGTCCGGTTGGATGAACATGTTCACGGTGGTTGTCACCGGTAAAAAAATGGGACTATTCGAAAATGGAAGAATATTCTGGGCAAAACAATACTAGTTATGTTCCGAAGGAAAGAATGGAGCAACAGAGAGTAGTGAATTGCAAGAGATGGGTCCACAAATGATTTCATTGTCACAACAAACAGTTCCAGTGAGAGTAAAGAAGTGTGGTGAGAGTAAAGGATTTCATTCCTTTCTGGTGCGTTTTTCTCGGTTTTTTTTCGTCATTTTAGATCTACCATGAGCACAATCGATTTAGGCTAATAATCTCGGAATCGAAATTCTGCCGGGACCCTGCCTTTAAGGATTAGGTTTCATGCCCGCAGAGGGAATTTTTTCATTCAAGGGGTGTTGTCTAGGGAATGGAAAGGTGACTAATCGACTATTGAAAGGATTTCCAGCTTTTCTGGGCGTTCAGATCTGTTTAAGGGAGGTGGGTGCGGTGGTAAGGCGCTTTTTTTTGGGGGGGGGGGGGTCGTAAGTGGTCGTTCCTTTGGTAACTGGTTCAAACATTTTGAAAACTACCTCAAATCCAATTTTGCAGCTCTCTTGAAACCAATTTCCGATCTTTTGCGATAAATTCCATCCCTTGAATCTAATAAATCTATAAATTCACATTGATAGCGGTCTTTTCCAGAATAAAACGTGTGTGCAAACGCTCGATGGCCACGCACAGAATGTGTCTTCTGTTTGCTTCCATCCTGAGCTTCCCCTCATCATTACTGGTATGTTACAAAGATGCTGCTCAATCAGGCTGGCACGTTTCATCAATGTTTCTCGTTCAGGTAGCGAAGACTCTACTGTGCGTCTGTGGCATGCAAGCACCTATAGGTAAGCAGAGCATGCCTCTGTATGAGGTATTTGACCTATCTGTCTGGGACGGGAGGAATTTCGCGTGTAGCGCTCCGGAACCCGCTGTTACGCGCCATTTGGCCTTGCGCGTCTCGCTTTTCGGAAACCGCACCAGCACAGAAAAATGAAAACAAGTTACTTGCAACATAAATGTAACTTACGGCGGAAGACGCTGTGCGGAGCCTTCTCTGTTAGTGTGAGGTCACGTACCTCAAACTTGTGGAGGTGAACCGACAGCAACACGTCTCAGACCTGAACCCGAGAGTGCGTCGTATACTCCCCTGGGAAATGCTTCCTGGCCGATTTAACTTACTAGCGACTTGTCTTTCGCCGTTAAGTTACGTGTAACATACTGAAGGCGCTCTTTCGTCAATATGCTGCATGTAACTTGAATGATTCAAGATAAATCGCAAGTAACTTACATCGTCTTAGATATGTTACAAGTAACATATTTTACGTCTTTTATGTTATGAATAACTTGTTTTCATTTTTCTGAGGGGAGCTGCAGAAAGTGGGAGTTCAGGTTCTATTGATTTAAATGCAGCTACTCCATGATTTAATTTTTTCGCGATTCGCGTCCCGAAAACCTTATTTTCGCGCATTTTGACATTTCGCAGCCGATCCCAGAAAAATTAAATTAAGTTACTTGTAATATAAGTGTAAGTTACTTCAATGTCTCAAGTAACTTACGTTTATATTACATGTAACATATATTCACATCACAGGTAACTTGAACATATATTCATAGTGGGTGGCCGTTTTGCAACGCATACGACACGCGACGCAGACAACGCGGCCGCGCAACGCGAGTAACGCGCTGCGGGGTTTTTTCTGCAATTGCGGAGTTCAGCACCTCATACTTGGGTAATTGAGCCGACAGCAACGCCTGTTTTGAGGCTTGCTTCAGGAGTGCGTGACGTATTACCCTAGAAAAGGCCTCATCGGCCGATTTAAGTAACTTGCGAATTATCTTTGCGAAGTTAGTTACATGCAACATATCGATTCAGGTCAGTAGCTTTATCTTTCAATTAAGAAACATATGGAATGTATGTGGGGAAGTTCAAAAAACGGCAGCCTGAACGGAGGCTCTCTGCCGTCGATTTGTTACATGTAACTTAAATGGCCTGAGATAGATCGTAAGTAACTTAGATAGGCTTAGATATGTTACAAGTTACCTGTTTTCGGCCTTTTATGCTACAAGTAACCTGCTTTGATTTTTCTGAGATTTTCGAAACCCGAAAAAAACGTGTCAAAACCTGATATCTAATTTCCGAAGTTTCATAATTTCAATCCGTTTGTCCCTAAGGCCGTAGTTATACACCGGCTAGACGCTGCGGAAACGACAAGACAACTGTCCCTTACGGACACCCTCACTGTGCTGCGGCACTCAAAAGGAACAGTTGTCACGGAAAAAACGCCGTGGAAGGCCGCAGCGAACAGTTATGCACGCCGCGGCACCGTATGCTGCGTCGTTTCGGGACCCTTTTGGCTGGAATTTTGCCAAACTCCATCAGATGGCTCATTTTGTCATCATTCTCTTGTAATCTTGCCGTATTTAGCGGAACGAAATGCAAGAAAATAAGATGAGAAATAAAGACATAGATTGAGTGACATTTCGAAAGCGCTCCCATTCCCTGGTCTGCAATATCACGTCGCGTCTCTTTACGCAAGGTTGCGTGAGTTCCCGTTCCTCGCGTTAGGCGGCGACAAAGTCATGGCGGCACGTTTTCATTCTGCCGGTGTATAACTACGGCCTAATCTAGACCCAGTGCACGAAAACAAAGGAGTAGCGTACGAGTTGTCGTGCGTTTTTGTTTGGATCGCGATTGCCTTTGGCCTTTGAAAAGACGAACGACATGAACCTGGCGGATTTCCGCCACGCATGTCGCATTGCCGGCCCAACTCACTTCGTTTTTGTGTTCTGGGTCAATGAGCTGAGCATATTTTTGATTTTTTCTTGTGAAAAAAATCGGGTTTTGAGACTGGAAACGACCCTGAACTATGGCTTGGAGCGTGTGTGGTGCATACAGGCTCAGAGAGGATCCAATACCGTGGCGATTGGATATGATGAGGGATCGGTGACGCTCAAACTGGGAAGAGAAGAGCCAGCTGTAGGTTTCCGTACTGTACGTGATTACCTTTGTTGCTTAAAAACAGGTAATATGTTCAGGTCAGTATGGATCAGTCGGGTAAGATTCTGTGGGCCCGGCACTCGGAGATTCAACAGGCCAATCTCAAGACGCTGGATGCGGAGGCTTCGGAGGCTATTCAGGGTGAGGGGGAATTCGACGCATTCACCACTATTTGTCGTTATCGATTGGATTATATTGATTATGTTCAGATGGGGAAAGACTACCACTGTCAGTCAAGGATTTGGGCGCGTGTGAGATCTACCCACAGACACTGGCGCATTCGTCGAATGGACGATTCGTGGTTGCGTGTGGCGATGGAGAATATATTGTGTACACCGCGATGGCGCTTCGTAATAAGGATTTCGGACAGGTGAGCTGGGATCAGAGTTTTTGAGAAGTAGGTTTCTTAAAGCGCAACTCTGGGAACTAACCCGCACCTTCTTGCCTACTTGGGGCTCGTAAGAACCTTAGGAAAAGTCGATAATTATGGGATTTTTTTTTATTAACATAAGGGGAGGTTAAAATTATCGACGTTTTTTGAAAAATTCTTTCGTCAATTTGTCATAGCGGTAATATGCTAGGGACCACCCATGAAGTTTAGTGCTTTCTAACTCTTTTCTGAAGCTGGTGTCTTTTTGATCACTCTTGGAGTCTAGTTTTCTACAACTCATTCTTGTAATCGATCACCTTGATATTGAAGGGACCCCCCATCAGAGTTGAGCAGGACGTTGCGCCAATTTTCGACGGAACTACGACCCCCCTTTTTGATTAAAATTTCGCAGAACTTTCCATATTTTTTACGACCCCCCCCTGATAATAAGAATTATTTTAGCCTTATTTCAGTGACCAACTAAATAGTTTAAGATGTATACTTTTTACAAGTAACTGTCTATCTCCAAGAAGATTTACCTTTTCTCCGAAATTTTTACGACCCTCCCCCAAATTTTCACTTTTTCCGTTAAAATTTTCCTAAATTTCTACGATCCCCCGCTGCGCCAACTTCCAACCCTGCTCAGACTTGCCACCCATGCACTTTACTCTTCTCCAAATCCTTCTTGTAGACAATGCTTTGGGGACCACTCATGAGGGTTACTCTTCTGTCACTCGTTCTCAAGACTGGAAACCACTAATGAAGTTTGTACTTCTTCAATTCGTCATTGTGGCTTGTATCCTGGGGACCACCCATAAAGTTTAGTGCTTTCTAGCTCTTTTCTGAAGCGGATATCCTTCGGATCACTCTTGGAGTCTAGTTTTCTACAACTCATTCTTGTAATCGATCACCTTGATATCGAAGGGACCTCCCGCGAAGTGTAACTGATACCCTAGGGACCACCCATCAGAGTTGAGCAGGGCGTTGCGCCAATTTTCAACGGAACTACGACACCCTTTTTGGTCAAAATTTGCAGAACTTTCCAAATTTTTTCACGACCCCCCCCCGGATACCAAAAATTTCTTTAGCCTTATTTGGGTGACCAACTAAACAGTTTAAAATGTATACTTTTGCCAGGTAACTGACTATTCTCAAGAAGATTTGCCTTTTCTCCGAAATTTTTACGACCCGCCTCCCCCCAAGTTCTCACTTTTTTCCGTTAAAATTTTCCCAAATTTCTACGATCTTCCGCTGCGCCAAGTCCCAACCCTGCTCAAACTTGCCACCCATGCAGTTTACTCATCTTCAAACCCTTCTTGTAGACAATACTTCGGGGACCACTCATGAGGGCTACTCTTCTGTCATTCGCTCTTGCGACTGGTGTCGTGAAAACCACTCATGAAGTTTGTACTTCTTCAATTCGTCATTGTGGGTTGTATCCTGGGGACCACTCATGAAGTTTAGTGCTTACTCGTTTCTGAAGCTGATATCACTCTTGGAGTCCAGTTTTCTGCAACTCATTCTTGTAATCGATCACCTTGATATCGAAGGGACCTCCCGTGAAGTGTAACTGATACCCTAGGGACCATCCATGAAATTCACTCTTTTCCAACTTATTGATTGTCGAAGATATCCTGTTGACCACCCATGAGGTTTACTCTGCACCGACCCTCTTGTAGCCGCTATATTCTGGGGACCATACAAGAAGTTTGGCCTTCTTCAATTCGTCCTGGGGGTAATATCGTAGGGACCACACATGAAGTTTTCAGTGCTCTATAACTCGTTTCTGAGGCAGATTTCTTTTGGATCTAGTTTTCTACTACTCATTCTCGTACTTGATCACCTTGATATCGAAAGGGCCATGCGTAAAGTGTAGCTGATACCCTAGGGATCAACCATGCACATTACTCTTCTCCAAGTCCTTGTAGACAATACCTTGAGGACCACCCATGAGGGTTACTCTTCTGCCATTCGCTCTTGCGACTGTTGTCGTGGAGACCATTCATGAAGTTTGTACTTCTTAAATTCGCCATTGTGGGTTGTATTCTGGGGATCACCCATGAAGTTTAGTGCTCTATGACTCGTTCCTGTGGCGGATCTTTTTTAGATCATCTCTGGAGTCTAGTTTTCTACGACTCATTCTCGTACTTGATCACCTTGATATCGAAGGGGCTATCCGTAAAGTATAGCTGATACCCTAGGGACCACCCATGCACTTTACTCTTCTCCAACTCCTTCTCGTAGACAATATCTTAGCGACTACTCGTGAGGTTTACTCTTTTTTAAATCACTGTTGCCTCAACTTGTATTGTGGGGCCTCCTTGAAGTTTGTCTTCCAATTCAGCTTTTGGGTAATATCGTAGGGACCAAGGGACTATACATTAGGTTTAGTGCTCTATAACTCGTTCTATGGCCTGATATCTTTGGGTGTCATCCATAAATTCTCCTTTAATAGTTTTACGTAACGGTGTTCTCAAAGGACCCACTCGAGCAATAGTTCCTGGAGTACCTAAGAAATTGAGGCTCCTACGGCTTGCTCCTTGGGCTGATGTCTTGTGGACCGCTCGTGGAGTTTAGTTTTATACAGCTGGCTGTCGTAATCGACTACCTAGAGGGGTTGGAAATGGTTATCCACTATCTATGATCAGAAGGTTTTTCTCTCACCCAACGCTTGTTGCAGGCCCTGGAATTTGTCTGGGCTACCGACCCGAACATGTTCGCTGTTCGCGAAACTGCGACGAATGTGAAGATCAAGAAGAATTTCAAGGTGCGTTGAATTTGATCTGCTTCTATGACTTGGAAAAAATCTCCGTTTTTATAGGATTATAAGCAGCTGCGCACCGATTCAGTTATGGAGGGCATCGATGGTGGTCCGCTGCTGGCAGCCAGATCGGCTAGTGGCCTCTGTTTCTATGACTGGGAGACCGCTCAGTTGGTGCGACGGATCGAAATCGCGGCCAAGCATGTCTACTGGAGTGATAGTGGCGAAATGGTGGGTTGGGATAGGGGTTAAAGTTTGGTAGGGTTTGAGAGTATGAAGGCCCGATGCTAGGTTGCCATCTGCGGTGAGGAGTCGTTCTTCGTGCTGAAGTACAATGCCGATGTGTTTGGGAATGCCTCTCCTGAAGACATAACGGACGATGGTGTTGAGGACACTTTTGAGGTCATTGGTGAGTTGAGAGAGTTGGTTTTTAGGGGTTCCTAGTTTCAGCAGCCCCTTAGGACACATATTTTGCTAATATAGGTTTAAGCAAAAGTTTCCCGCCATTTGATTTTGACGATTTTTTAACCTTTAAACGTTGGTCCTTCGGCCATGTGCGATATACCGATCGAAAGCACAAATTCTTTTCTATCTAACCCTGCCTTCCACTTGGGCCAAGGCCTGCTAATTTGCGAAGTATATGCTATACTTCGGTGGTAATCTTCCGTACTAAACATCCTTAAGCGCTCATATTTAGTTTGAGGTAAACCATCAAACCTGCCAGAGTTTACAGGATATTTGAGCCAGCTTGAAGCTAGATAATAGCCTTTGCGTATGATTTCGCTTTGGGATTTCCTGGCTTATCCGAAAGGTTTCGACCTCAAAGGCACAGTACACCCTCAGTTATGAATCTTGAGATTTTCATGAAATTGTGTAGAAGATCCTTCCTGTATAACACGTGCCAAAATTGAGATCCCAATTTCTCCAAATAAGCGAGATATAAGCGACCACCACAGGCCCGACCCCCTAACAGATTTTCGAACTCGGTAGCGGCTCCATGGATGGATGAATTCCAACAAGTCGTCGTTCTTCAGGCCACTGCCGGGCTGCCTCCTTATCCTGTCTCGCTCACTCGCAGCGATTGCGAATGAAAAGAAATACAGGCCTGAGACAACTCGTTCACCAATTTTTCACCCTCAAAATCTAGGCATTTTTGAAGAGCCATAACTCTGTTCAAAGGGGGTCTTGGACGATTTTAAAGATACCACTGTGATCAGCGTGTGACTCTCTCCAAGATAAGCATGAAATTGGAAAATTAATTTTCTGGGTGTTCTGTGCCTTCAAGGCTTTAAAGTTGAGTATGATGGCCAAGCTCCCACTCAATAGTATTTTTTTCGTCAATTATCGATAGTTTTTTTTTTGAAAATTCGGTAAAAATTAGGAAAATCGAGTTTTTAAGAAAAACTATTGATAATTGAAGGAAAAAATGCTGTTGAGTGCCGACTTGGCCGTTGTACTTAACTTTGAAGCTTCGAGGCCGAAACTTCTCCGATAAGCCAGAAAAGACCGGAATTCCGCTAAAAGTCAATAATTGCGAAAAAAAATTTCGAATTTTTACGCAAACGCCATCATCCAGTTCTAAAGTAACTCAAATATTCAGTCAAATCTGGCAGGTTTGATGGTTTACCTCGAAGTAAATAGAAGCACTCAAAGGTGCTCAGTACTGAGGATTACCACTGAATTATAGCATTTATTTTGCAAATGAGCAGACTTTGGCCCAAGTGGAGGGCAGTGTTAGATAGAAAAGAATTTGTGCTTTAGATCGGTATATCGCACTTGACCGAAGATCCAACGCTGAAAGGTTCAAAAATCGTCGAAGTTATGTGGCGGGAAACTTAGGCTTCAACCTAATATGTTGAGTAGGTCACAATTTTAAACTATTATCTTCAGGAGAGCAGGCTGAAGGAGTGAAGACAGCGTTTTGGATTGGAGATTGCTTCGTGTTCACGACGTCTTTGAACAGGCTGAACTACTATGTGGGAGGGGAGATTGTTACCATTGCACATATGGATAGACCGCTTTACTTGGTGAGTGTTTGAAAGATGTTGAAAATACAGCTTTTGAATTTCAATGGGATGTTTTTTTTAGCTGGGATATATGGCGAAGGAGTCGCGTGTGTATGCTGTGGACAAGGAACTGAATGTGGTCTCCTACAAGCTGCTGCTGTGTGTGCTTGAGTATCAGACGGCTGTGATGAGAAGGGACTTTGACACGGCTGATAAGGTTGGTTTACATTGTTTTGGAGGTCTAGGAGAGATTATGAGTTAGCGAATGTTCAAGGTTCTTACGACGATTCCGAAAGAACAGCGCACTCGTGTGGCGCATTTCCTGGAGAAGCAGGGATTCAAGAGGCAGGCGCTTGCCGTGTCGCAGGATCCGGATCATAAGTGGGTATTTTGGTGGATTTTGTACGAGAACTTTTCATCCGCTGACCACATCTGTGTTCAGATTCGATCTTGCACTGGCCCTGGGTGACCTCAAGATCGCCTACGATTTGGCCATGCAGGGTGATAGCGAGGAGAAGTGGAAGATGCTCAGCCAGGTGAGTACGGGCAAGTGTTTGGTGTGGTTTTTGAATGTAATATGTAATAGTCACTGGAATTCGTTCTAGGCGGCGACACTGAAATCCGAGTTGATGCTGGCTGGAGAGTGTCTTGGCCGTGCCAGAGACTATGGTGGTCTGCTGCTGTTGGCGACTTGTGCCGGATCGGCTCCGTTGTTGAACAAAGTTTGTCTTAATCTGCTCTGCATGTCATTTTCCATTGCCTAATTGCATCGTCTGCGCGGAAATGGTTCTATTTTTGTGCATAATGCGACAATTGTATTTGGTCCACATGGAAACTCAAGAATGGGTTGGCGCATCAAGCATGCGCCATTCTGATGTTGAGGCGCCAGGGTCCAACGGGCCTTTACGACGAACCTCAACGGAGTTAAGACCCCCAACAGTGGCAAAATTTCCCCGAAAAAAATTCTGAAATTTTTTGAATCTGAATCAAAGTTTGAATTACTCCAGATTGACAAGGGAAGTATGCGAAGCGTATGTCGGCTCTGCGTAAACGATTAGTATTGCTGGTATCTCTTCGGCATTAATAGTAAAACTGCTCAGTACCTCGTCCCGAGCCGCAGGTTCAGAGAAGTTATAAGCTCAAAACGGTCGATTTTTGCGATTTTTGTACCTTTCAAAACGCGCATTAGTCTTTGAAAAATCCAGAAGCAGATCTCATAATTGTGTTCAGCGCCCAAAACTACCTCCCAGAGCAAAGTTTGGGGCAAAGCCCATTTTCCAAACTTTGCGCAGACTGGTAGCGTTTTGTACTTGTACGGATTTTCGGTTGGGCGGTGACTTGCATCAATTAGGGGTTCTGAAAGCGCTTCAGAAAAATGTTACAGATTTCACTTCAAATTCTCCCAGAGGGCTGTTTGGGGGCGCTGATCACGAATCTGAGGTTTGTTTGTCGATTTTCCAAAGTTTTCGGCCTAAATCGCTCAAAGCTTCCCAACCGGGGAAAATTTCGAGGGAAAAACTCCACTTTCGAGATTTCGGGATTTCTACGATAGATGTGTTTCAAAATCATTCTCTGAGGGTTATTTGGAGTGCTTGACTCGAATCTGGAGTCCGTTTTTTTGCAGATTACGGTAGTTTTGTCAAAATCTCAGATTTTACTCAAAATTTTCATATGGGGGTTATTCGGGGTGGAAAATACGAATTCGATGGCCATTTGCCGGTTTTCGAACATTTAAGAAAGTTTTGCCCCCTAAATGGCATATTACCTACCTTAACCTACAGTAGACCTCAGAATTTTGACAAACAGACCCCAGATTCGCTTTCAGCACCCTAGGTTACCCCTACATAGAAGTTTTCAGCAGAATCCGAAAAAAATTTTTGAAACTCCAAAAAAAATTCTGATGGGGGTGGTACCCTTGCCTTTTCGCGAGGCTTGAAAAATGCTCACAACTGTTTTGAGCCTGCAGCTCGGGGCGGGCTACTGCGCATTTTTACTACTGAGCTAGAAGAGATAATAACAATACTAGTCCTTTTCGCAGATCCGACATAAGCTTTGTATACTTCCCTTGTGAGGGATCATATGGTAGCCAAGCGAAATCAAACCTACCGTAATGCAGGAATGAGCATTTATCGGAGAAAATCTAATTCTAAAAAGGTTAATTTAGCTTCCCAGCTTAGCTCTCGAAAGTTGTGAGTGGTCCAGAATTTTTACAGCCCAATTCCTAACGGCCCCCTCCTTCCCGCCGTTGCGCCGAGGCATGACCCCGCTGTAACCTATTAGGAACCGGAAAGTGAGAGATTACGTTAAAGGAAAGGCCAGGATTGACAAGAAGAAGCATATGGGGAAGAAACAAGACTGCATAAGTGATCTGGTTTACTCTACGTTGGGAACAGTGTTCATGTTTATCACATATAGTACATTTATGTGAAAGTAGGAAATGCAAGAAATTCAAATAAATTGAAAAGTAAATCAGGCCTATAAAACATAGGACAACAGCGTCTTCGCAGACGTGGCAGTCTCAAACATACACATTAAAAGCACCCACTAAAGGGAGAAAAAATTGGTACGGGAGACCTAATTTCTGGAAGAAACCTGTTTGCAAAGGTTAAGAAACTAGAGAATGCCCCCGGAATATGAGGGTTGTCCATAGTTTTTGGCAAAGTCAGAATCGCCACAAGCTGGACAGCAGGTGCTTACGTTCTGCGGCGTAACGCAGAACTAAGTTTCTCGATTCAGCAACGCCCAGATTCTTGTCCTGCAGTAATGTTATGCTATAGGCCTTACGGGTCTTGGTCCATGAGGAAGACCGCTGATGAAAGAGGAAGTCGGGGTTTGGTAATGAGAGCTTACTTGATCGTTAACCTGGTTGACATATCAACGTAACGTAGATAGGCCTGTACGGCTCTTACCAGAACGCTAACGCCGTAAAAGCGCTGAAAACGCATCAGGATGACCTCACTTGAGCAGTCCTGAATTGCCAGCCTGTGGATTCTCGCGTGTACAAATACCAGATTGATAATAAGAACTTGGGAAAATAACCGATAATCGAGAATAACTTGGATTAGTAACACTACCAATTGGGAGACGATGACACGAAGGGGCTGATTGCTTGACATATGAGTTGTCTTTTTAGAGGTCAATTCGTCCACTCTTAAATTTGCTGCTGTAGACCACCTTTCCTTCGGCTGGCTGTCTGTAGTGGCGAAATTGAAGGGTAGGCAGGCATACTACATCGAAAATATTGGAGATCTACTGGCTGGCGACTGAACATTGCTCAAGTAGGTTTATCTTGCCTCGTCGCTGGCGATTCCGACGGCGTTAGCCTTTCTTTTTAAGAGTCGTACGGGCCTACTGATAAGGTATGGGAGTGAAATTTTGCTACGCAGTTGCAGACAATAGCGATTGCAGTGCACAGCACGATAATAATCTGGTTGGGACCCAATTTTCAGTCCGGACCAGGGGGAACAGTGGAATATAAATGCAGGTCCAGTATTCATAAACGACTTACTCGCGAGATAAGGTGAATGTTATCAGGAATCCCTTCATTCCGTGTGCTCTCTGCATCCATCTTGCTTCTTCGCGGAGGAGCTAGATGGAGGAAGAGAGCACAGGGCATGTAGAGATTCTGGCTACATTTACCCTTACCTTGCGGGTAAGTCGTTCTTGAATACGGGCCCAGATTTCTTAAATAATCTTGTTTCAGTTGGCAGCAGATACCTCCGCTAATGGACATCATAATGTCCACTTCACCACCAGTCTGCTGCTTGGAGATGTCGATGCGTGCATTGAGTCCCTTATTTCGTAGGTTTTTACCCTATATCTACCCAGAAAAATGTTGTAGGAACGAATGAAGTGCTTTTTCTGACCTATAATAAATAAGAATTTCAACATTCCAGAACTGATCGTATACCAGAAGCTGCTTTCTTCGCCCGAACTCACTGCCCTTCGCAGTTGCCGAGAGTGATGAAGTTGTGGAAGGAGAAGGCGGATCGTGTGCAGAAAAACACGACAAGGGTGAGATATTAGAAATTTTTGCGACTCTCCTGTAAGTCCTACATGTTTTTGTTTACAGAAGATTGGTGAGTCACTGGCTGACCCGGAACGCTATGAGAACCTCTTTCCTGGATGGTCGGAGTCTCAACGTGCTGAGTCTTATGTTAGAGAACTAGCAAAACTATCTGTGCCCGCTTCGATAAGAGCACCAACCAACCAGCAGAGGAATGTCATGGAAGAGCTGGAGACGGCTTTGAGTAGTGGTGAGTGGACAGCCATTCCACCTGTTTGTCGCAGACCTATGGAGAACGGGTTAAGGACAGTTTTGATCTATTCACTTTTAGGAGCGGTAACGTTTGACGAAGCCGGACAAGCTCACCTGCGTGGCGTTCCAAGGAAATCCGCGCCAGTGATGAACTCGATGACGAATTCTGTGCCACAAGCAGCTCCAATGCCTTCAGCAATTCCGGTTTCCGTCCCTGTGCCAGTTCTTGTTCCTGATGTTTCGCGAAAACGCACACCTTCCCCACCACGAAGAGAGCCGTCTCCAGCCCCAAGAGAACCATCCCCAGAGCCAGAGAATGGTGCCAGACAGGTTAGTACTCATATCTTCAGATTCTTTGCAATGGTCGATTCGTTTCCCCTCTAGCTCTCCGACGACGATAGTGATGGACTTTCTCGTGAGCCAGTTTCGGTAGCCACTGCAGCTTCGGCCGAACCGGATGTAGTCAGTGAACGCCCTAGACCAGATGTTGTACCGCGCCATGGTGGTCCGGATCTATTGCCCTCTGCTGCTCCCCAACGTGCTCCTCAGCCGGAAGTGAGTCGTTTGGATTTGATACATTCAACAGACAGACAGGAGAAATCAACAGACACATGTCTGAATCCCCATGCATTAAAGAGGATAATCCCTGTTCTTATAAACAGTGACAAGTTTTAGTCATATACTCCTTTAGGAGGATGCAGACCAATCCGGCTTCCCCTTTCGGGAAGGTGTAGTAAGCGCCAGACTGCGTGTGAGGATAAGAATGCTTAGGCTTAGGCTTAGGAAAGCCTCCCGGATAGGGATGGAAGCTGAACATAGGGTGATTCCATTGGGATACAGTTTTCCTTCCCGTACTGCAGGAGGGAACCAAAAAGCATGCACACCTCTATGGGTGATTGATTACACAATTGAAGCAGTAGCACGGAAAGTTAGCATTATGTGAATTCTATCTTGTGAGCAGAACAAAAATTAACAATATTTGCCCGTAAATAATAGTGAAAACAAATGAAAAAACGAGGAAATATTATGTACATAACAACAAAATACAACAATACCACGAAAAAGATCAGGGTTGGAGCCAGTTAGGTACCGAAGGTGTAGTACAACCGATTCCGCACTGCCTGTCTTAGGTCTTCGGCTTCCTACTCTACAATGCACGAGAGTAGAGAAGACCACTCAGGCAGAAATGGGAATCCAACTGGGCAACGTCATAGTCACTCACCAATAGCATAGAAGCGGGGGCCAGTGACGCCGAGGTGCGAGGGTGCTCAGACCAGTGATGACGTGTCAACGCGCCCGATGCTGCCCCTCCTCTACTTGGATGCGCTCTATCGATTACCTAGAGTCTAACTCGGGTCTATCACCCGACAAGAGTATGGGCCCTCTCACAAAAATTGAGCTATGGGTAGAGATCCAGCGTGTGTCCCTTCCATGCCCTATCGATTGGCATGGGAACCCTTCGCTTACATGATCCAAGGACTTGAGCCAGTGCAAGTCCACTTGATCACTCCAACCGGCGGCACGATTACTCTATACAAGATTGTGCGCCGTATACGGCGCGGGTTTGATTGAGGATTCAATGTGCAATGGCTAGAGGTTGCCAGGGTCATAAGGAACTGCGTTTCGAATCTCGATTAGGCTGACCGGGTGGTGAAAACCGAGCTCCGCCCCCAAAACCTGTCGGGGACACAACCGGTCACTATGATTTGCACTGAATTGCACCCAAAAAGTGACCGGTTGAGCGACCATTTTCTGCCTGAGCACATCGCAATCAATTGAAAACCCACGACACCACGGGCGCTTGTGGCGTAGTGGCAATAGGCGCTGCTTCCGCTGCACACGGCCAGGTTCGATCCTTGCCCAAGGTCAACCAAGCCATCTTATTCTATGAGGTCGGTAAATATGTCCAAATTCATCTGGGAAGTTGAAGGCACAGACTTGAAAATCGGCAGGCTTCTGAATTTGGTTGTATATGCTCGAAACATTTTCAAGTCTCTGTGATTACGAGGTCGAATGTGCGGCTCATCCTAACTAAGATTAATGACGCCGAGTCCTTATCCTTATCTGAATTTTGACATGCTGGTCTTATAATTTGACAACTAACTTTTTTGGGCCAAATCAAAATATTCCGCAGAGCACGATTGGCGCCTCTAGGCCGGTCCCATCGTGATTAGTGCTAGATGACATGCCTGTCGCTCATGATCGCGACGTAGTATACCATAGACCTAATATTTGACGGCAGAAGGAAAACATGAAAGCATTGATGATTGCTTTATTCCGAGATCTTCCTGTTGCAGTCGTGGGCTTGAAGCGTCGGTATAGCAGCGAATCGAATCAGCTCCCCTTCTTCGCTGTTTTGCAGTATCGATTTCATCGATGTTATGGAGGTGCGGCAAGCAGATATGATGAATTCCATCGGGTACATCCCGGGACAATTCGAGAGACTCAACGTCTTTGGTGCCCGCTCAACTTTATTCGAAAACGCCATCATACCAATCCCTCTTGATTCCTATGCGTGTCCCAACGTCATTGCTAGTACACTTGTTTGAATCCGTTCTGGAACAAAGGCCACCAAACCTGATCTTGAGAGTTTTAGTATCCTATCCATAGGATACTTATCAGTTGTGCTACAACTATCACTGCCCGGCTACCAATATCATACTTTGTGTTATAACTGCTGCACTTTGTTTCTGCAATATGCGGGGCAGTGATTGTTGCAGCAGAAGTGATAAGTATCCTATGGATATAGTACTAAAAAGTCTCGTAGCAATGATGTTGGCACACGCATAGGAGTCAAGAGTGCTTAGTATGATGGCTTTCTCGAAGAAAGTTGTGCGGTAGCCAAAGATGTTGCGTTTCTCGAATTTATCCTGAAGGAATTCATCATATCTGTCTGTCGCACCTCCATAACATTGATGGAATCAACACTGAAAAATAGCGAGTTTTTGCTTCCGGATGGTGTCGCTTGGCAGTACCTTCGACGAAGGCTACGGCCGAGTAGCATCGGTGGACAAGGGGTCTGGGTCCTGGGGCCGCGCGTAGGGTAGTATTAGAGGACATGCGCATACGTTCCCAAGCTCGCCGAAGAGTGCCACGCGGTTGAGAATACCTAACCTAACCTAGGCGGGTATATGGTAACCTGCGATGCGATGGCTCTACAGCCTCTACCAACAACTATGGTGGAGTGACGCGATACCCACATGCGGGGTTAACATTGCCACAGTTTAGATTACAGAACTTGCGATTCCGCATTCCGCGGTTTCAATCAATACGCTGACCAACCGATAATCAATGTGTTTGGCTCAACAAGATACTTCGTACACAACAGAACACCATTATGCGCATACTTTACTAAACTCCCGTCTTTTGGCGGTAAACAACAATACATAAAATAGTACATCCTAAATATGGGGACGGACATTGCCCAGGCGCTTAGTTAACCGGGGTCTGACCCGGAACAACAACCCGAGGCCAGGCAGAGGGCCCTGGGGTTATCTGTGTGACTGGCGCCGTGGAGTTGGCATCTGGCGTCGAGACTTGGTTAGTGTTAATGGCGGCAGGTCGTTGTGGAGTCGTCGGGCGCAGGCAGGACGCCCCAGTGAGAGACGATTGATCTACGACCACTCACGGAGGCAGGCAGGAGACGGGACTGACCAGTGGGACGACAACCCGATTTGCGCGACGTCGCGGGCGAGTTTTCTAGAAACTGCATCCTGTAAGATTTCGCTGCGGGACCATTACTGACGTGGCTTTGGCGGACCTTCATGAGTCGTACGAAACGTCACGACAGTTGGGAGTTGATCCTATTCGTTGTTATACCACACATCGAACCCACGACTGCAAAAAGTAGACCTAGGAATGAAAATGCCAGAAAAGGAATCTTCTTCTTCTTACTCTTTGCAGCCGCAGGAAGGTTTTTGTCAAAGGTTCAAGAAAGGGGCGACTGAAACCGGATTCGTCCACAGATCCATTGTTGTCAGAGTGGTCGGCCTCTTTGGGCAATCAAATAGGTGCTCAGTTGTGTGGCCACGGCTACCACAGTCCGGGCACTCGTCAGGCTTACTGCCATCGATCTTATGCAAGTATGACATCAGCATAGGGGAATGACCGCAGCGTAACGATGCAAGGGTACTTCTAGCTCGCCTACCGAGTCCCATCTCGGTGTTGCTGACTTCGGGTGGTACGACCCCCAGTATGGGATTGACGGTCATCCTACTCAAGTGATCCCTGACGAACTTGGTGTGCTCCGCACGTAAAAGACGCAGACGATCCAGTTGGGAGTCCGTCCATCTTTGTATATTGACTTTCTCGGGAGCATCCGCAAAATGCCTTCTGATACGTCTCTCTCTCACGGGATTCATGATCCGTCTAATGGGTGGTCAGGCTGCTTGACAATGTTGATAACCAGTTGCGTTGGCAGTGCTCCTTAACTGGCAGAATTCGGGCTTCAGCATGAAGATGTTCCACTGGGGTGCTTTTAGCACACCCTGTGGGGATCCGAAGAGCAGCATTCTGAACTCGCTGCATCTTTGTCCACGATGAATCTGATATCATGTGCTTCCATACCGGTGCAGCGTACTCCAACGCCGGCTGCAATATTGCCTTGTAGGTGGTCAAATTCGTCTCCTTGCTACTTCTCCACGACGTTCCTCCCAGAGCTCGTAGGACGTTGAGCTTTGCTTTCACTGTAACCTGTTTCTGCTCAGTATTCTTGTGGAACCTCAGCGAAGGATCCAATACTAGGCCGAGCAGCTTAGGGAAACGCGCGGCAGGCAGACGAGCGTCTTCCCAATACACGATGGGGTGAGCGCAGTGTTCCTTAGGGTCAGTGGAGAAAACTAATACAGATGATTTAGCGGCAGAGACAGTGAGCATCATATCATCGAGGAAGCTCTTCAGAACGATGAGGTAGCTATTGATCTTGAGTGCAGCTATATTAATGTCTCTGTCCCGGCACAAGATGGTGACGTCATTCGCATACGCAACGACTTCGATGTCACTTTGGGGTTTGGGCAAATCTTCCAAGTAAAGACTGAACAGAGCAGGCGATATGATTCATCCTTGAGGGACACCGGCAGCGATCGTGATGCTATCAGAGACATGTCCCTGAAACAGCACTTTAGCTCGGCGCCCTTTGATGAGTGCGGTAATCCATCGCTTCTGCCAAGGCGGGATGGTGGACCTCAATAGCTTCTCAGACAGTATGCCCAAGTTGACAGTGTCAAACGCCTTAGTGAGGTCCAGGGCTACTCCAACAGTGCGTTGAGGCTTTCCGGCGTTGAAGCCATCCAAAACATAGCTCACAATCTCCAGCAGCGCCGTGGTGGTAGAGTGTAATTTGCGGAATACATGTTGGTGCTGCTGGTTGTTATTATGCTCGGCCAGCTCCTTGACGACCAGTTTCTCAGCGACCTTTGCGATTGGTGATAACAGAATTATTGGCCTGTATCCCCTTAGAAAAGGAATGCAAGAAGGCTATGTCAACTAAATACAAAAACACATATTGTAGGTTGTCGTTGATGCGGGAGAAATTCGGTGGTCAGATGACGACTTTGGAGATGCAGAGGATGGTGGCAACGATATTAACCTGGATGATCTGAACCTCGACGATGAGGACTGACTGGTGGTCGGTCGGAATGCGCAGCAATAAGCAGATGTCCATCGCAATCACACAAGTTGCCTTCTGAAATCGTTAGTGCAGCCAGCGCGGCGCGTGTCTCAGTTGTTTTTTGTTGTTGTTGACTTGAATACGCTTGTTGTTTATCGCTAAGGGAAGTAAGTACGTAAGTAAGGTATCAGAGAGTAATGTGAGCTGCTGCAGAGCGTGTATTCCGATCGAATTTCGCCGTCCTCCTAGTAGTGTGCTATATATGTATTGTCTAAATTATTTTCATCAGCGTTAATAGGTGGTGTAATATGTTGCCGGGGGGTGTTTGTGATACGATTTTTGGTTCTAAAATTACTGGTTATACTATGTCGGAGATCCCTGTTCCCAATCATCTGCCTTTTGGGCCCTAATTATACATCGGTCTTCAGCGGAACGTCTGCTATTGGCCAATGTCGACATCTGATCAATTGAAGGCGTGTCGCAGGAGCCAGCGACACCGACGCGGCGAAGTATAATTAGGGCCTTACTCATACAATTCTCTCCACGCATGAAAAGAATTCCAAAGGGGTGAGACGGTAGCGAGCGAATACGCGCGCTTACATACCTAGTTATCTATTCCTCTGTCTCTTTCCCTTGAGTCTTGAATTTTTACCGGAGATTCATAGATTATTCAAATGTGATAATATTTATTTTATTCATAAATTATGATTAATCAGATCTCTTCTCCTTTGAACAGTGAGATAGTATAAGTCAATATGTATAATCATCTAAAACAAACAAAGGCACATTCTTAGATGAAGACTAGAGGTGAAATAGCTGTCATCATATGTGAAAAGGGCGAGCAATGAAACATATTATTAAAGCTGACGGAAGTGAGCATCTAGGGTGATGTGCTGGTTAAAGCTGCAAGGATACAAAGCGGCGTTCAGAGTTCACTCGCGGCGCCGCGCAGCGTTATAATCAGCCTACGTATGTATTGAGCGGAGTCGCGTCGTCGCTAGGTGTTCACAGTGAGAAGCGGGACACATTCGAAAGGGTGTTGATAGAATCAAGAGAGCGGGAGCAGTTCGGTTGGCACCCGTGACGCGCGCGGCGAAAATCCGCTGCGTGCGCGTCGTCGTTGGGGCACGTTCACCGAGCGCCAACTATTCTTGTTAGAGGCCCCAGGTTAACGCGCTCCAACGATGACGTACGCGCAGCTGTTTCCCGCATGCCAGTCGAACAGCTCACGCGCTGCGGCTTCGTCAAACATCTCGTCGCTAGGCGTCAAAAGTGAAAAGACGCGATACATTCGAAATGGCGCGCGACATTATCCGCCTCGCCTTGCAATGCAGCGCGACGTGAGGGACGTCGCGCGAAGACAAGCGCGTAGCTGGTTTTCTTCGGGGTTTTTGCATTAACATAACAAAGTCTAACAATGATGAAAAATACGCGTGTTGCGTACGTACGCAACTGCAGGTAATCGCGCAGCGTTCACACCTGAATTCCTGCGCATCGCCGTCTTCGTGTCATAATGACGCGCCATCGCGAAAACTCGGAATGCCGGCTAATACAATTGCTGGGCGCGAGCGCGCTTATATCGCGGCTCCTCTGGCGTGCTAATATTTTGTCAAAACAGAGTCAGATAAAGCAAACACGAAGTTTTGAAGAAAAAATGTAACCAAGACAGAGCACGCAAAGGTGACGACAGTTAACCAAGTTGGGGACGGATTCCTGATTCCTTCAAAGGCACAGTCACCCTCAGATACCAATTTTGAGATTTTTAAACAATTGCCTTCAAATAAGCGAGATATAAGCCACGCCTTTTTCGTGATTTTCGGACTCGTGAGCCGCTACATGGATGGATGAATTGCAACCGCGTTTTCGCTTTTCACTCCCTTCCCAGTCTGTAACCTCATCTAAGCTCGCTATCGCGCAACGACTGCGAAAGGAGAGAAATACAGGCCTGGGACAACTCGTCCACCAAATTTTCGCCCTCAAATCCGAGACATTTTTAAGAAGCCATATCTCCGTTTATAGGAAGCCTTGTGCGTTGTCAGAGATACCATTGTGATCAGCGTGTAAATCTCTCCAAGATGAGCACAAAATCCGAAAATTAATTTTTTGAGTGTCCTGTGCCCTCAAATTTTTTCGGATATTTCGCTTGTCTTGGAGATAATCACTCGCTGATCAAAACGGTATATCTGGAATCGTTCAAAGCCTTCTACAAACGGAATTATGACCTTTGAACTGTGCCCATATTTTGAGGGTCAAAATTTCGTGGACGAGTTTCCTCAGATTTGTATCCTTCTTTTATCGCAGTCGTTGCAGGAGAGCGAACCAGAATAAATAGGAAGATTGACAAGGAATTGAAAACCGAAGACCTGATTGAAATTCATCGATCCTTTTAGCCGCTATTGAGTTCGATAGTCAGGAAGAGGGTGTGGCCCGTGGTGGTCGCTTCTATCCCGCTTATTCGGAGAATTAAAATCGAAATGCTGATCGAATCCACAGCGCCAAAGCAGTTCGGCTGGCACAGGGGACGTGCGCGGCGAAAAACTGAGCGCCAACTATTTTTCTCGTCGGAGACCCCACGGTTAACGCGCCCCAACGACGTCGCGCACGCAGCGGTTCGCAGCGCGCGTCACGTGTGCCAGCCGAACTGCTCCCGCGCTGTGGATTCGATCAACTTCCCTTAGAATCTCGCACTTGGTACGTGTTATACAGTAGGGCTCTACTACACAAGTACCCGCAAATCACAAAATTCATGTCTGAATGTGTACTGCGCCTATAAGGAACAAAAATTTGCTTAAGGATAACATTGAGCCTTAACAATGGTATAGCCGGTCATGAATCCCAAGCAATAAGCATGACTCTTGCACTTCTAAAGGTGGATTTCGATACGACTTTTAAATTAGACATATACATCAAAAGACAGAACCTACATAGTTACGAAATTCGGCAAAAAAAATTGTGAAATATTCCGATGCTGTACATAAGGTCACTGTCTCCAAGGCGTCTAAGAAGTGCATCTGCGTGAATGCGCCGCGTCATTGACTGGGGCGATGGGACCGAGAGTGACGTTTCGGTCGGAACGTCGACGGCGATCGCAGCGTCGATCGATCTGTCGCCGGTGACGCCGCGTCACACTGCGACGACGGTGGCGCCAGTCCCTCAGCCTTTGTCGCGGCGCCGTGCCGTCAGCTGGACGTGTTCGTCGTCGACTTAGGTCGCTGCAATGAAGATTCATATCAGTCAAGGAAATCACCAGAACAGTCTATTTAAAGGCAGTGTTCACGATAAATCTCGTTCTCGAGGTCTCGGTGTGAAACACTAAGTTGGCAGGTGCTGTAGAGGATAGGGTCGAAGAAAGCAACGAAAACTGGCCAGAAATACTGTGCTTATCTGGGCCAAATTCCGGTCCGCAATTGCGTCTCGACACGCTTTGCGGCCGCACGCTCCCGAGTCAGAAGAGCTTCCAGCGCCGCAGCCGCCGATCTGCTGACTCTAGGTGGGTTTTGGAAACTGGAAACTAAGGGAAATTGTAGAAAATTGTTTAAAAAAGCCACATCAAATCGGCTTTGGAGCTGGAAACTCGACTGACTCGAGCGCGTGCGGCTGCAAAGCGTGTCGAGACGCGATTGCGGACCGGAACTTCTCCCAGATAAGCACAGTAAATACAAACGGCTTCGAAAGCTCTCCCGGTGCGCCTACCTATCCCGGTCCGCCCCCCAATCGGACGAGCTTGTGGCGCCGCACACGTTTCGATGGCAAATTGCCAAGCAATTCTGCCGCAGTTAGCATGATCGATTCGCGCAGATTTCGCGATTAGCGCGCGCTTGCCGAAATCGGCAGGGCCAATGATTCTCGTCCACGCCCTGAATTTAGAAACCGTTATTTCGACTTATTCTGGACGTTTTTCTTCCCTGTTGCTTCACTATTAGTAATCTCACGACCAAACAATCCCATTTTTGGGTCGAACTCGAGTGCGCTTTTCATCGTGAACACTGCCTTTAATGCCTTAAAGCTCATTCATAGCTGGTCGCTTCAACTGTCGCAATCTGAAATCGCTCCGTGCCGCGACTTCACGTCGTTTCATCCAGCGATTTCAAAACGCTCGGGCGGCCGTAATTTCACGTGAAATAGACGGAAAATTGCGGACCAAGCCGCGGGAATAAAAAAAAAGCTTTTTTTCTCGGCATTCCTACTTATTTTTGGACATTGTTGCCTTCACGTTCTAGATAAAAGAGTGCGCAGTTTTCAAACAAAAAATGATTCCAAACGGGGAAGAGGTGAAATTTGCTTGAACAGCAACATAAAACTAAAGCTGAAGCTGCTAGTTGCTCGAAGCCGCCATTAAATGTACCAGGTTGTCTAATAATTCTTGTCCGAAAATTTTCAAAATTCTATAATTTTCTTAGAAGTGTTATAATATCAGGCAAGTGTAAGAACCTTCTAGAAGGTTCTCCAAAGTTCTACGCTAGGGGTATATAAGGCGCAGTCGCCGCGTCTAGCTACCAGTACAAGCTAAAGTGGACCAATGTCGAATTCCTACGTTCGTGTACTACGAGTGGCTGCTGGGCAACGACACGGGCACCGCGGTCGCGAACATCTGCAGAGCGTGCAAGGAGGATGCAGTGTCCCAACGCACAGTCAGCCGCTGGTTCAATCGTATCGAGAGCGGCGACACGAGTCTCGAGGACAGGGAGCACAGCGGGAGGCCTTCTACGGTGGATGATGACGAAGTCCGTCGCTGTATCAAGGAGAAGCCGGAAGCCCCCACCCGTGAACTGGCGACGACGCTCGGCTGCAGCAAGTCCACCATCCACAATCGACTCAACTTACTCGGCTACCACAAAGTTCTGGCCCGTTGGATCCCCCACCGTCTGACGGACGCCAACAAGCAGAGCCGCGTGGCCGTCTGCCAGTCCCTCCTCCTTCGTCCGCATCCCAAGGAGTTTCTCGAGGACCTGGTCATTGGGGATGAGAGCTGGGTCCCCGCCCGCTGTGCCGTCTGGATCCCGCGCGGAGAAGAACAGCCGACGACGCCGAAAGCCGACCTGCACCCGCTGAAGATCATGCTCTGCTGCTGGTGGGACACCAAGGGCATGCTGTACTTCGAGCTGCTCCCGCAAGGCAGGACGTGCACCGCCTCCACCTACACCGATCAGCTCGAGAAACTAGCCGCTGCCATCCGAGAAAAGTCTCCGACGGGTCTCGGTCCACCTGCTGCACGACAACGCGCGCCCCCACGTGGCGAAGGAGACCCAGCAGAAGTTGGCGACGCTCGGCTGGGAGACGGTTGCCCTTCCGCCGCATTCCCCGGACCTCGCCCCCTCCGACTACCACTTGTTCCGCCCGCTGAAGCACCATTTGGCCGGAAGAAAATTCACCAACAACGACAACCTCAAATCCGACATCGCGGACTTCTTCGAGTCGCAGCCCCCGGAGTTCTGGGCGAAGGGCATCGGCGACCTGCCCAATCGATGGGCCACTGTTGTGGATAACTGTGGTGATTATATTGTTGATTAGTCTTGTTTTTTCAATAAAGTTGAAAGAAATTAAAAATGGTGAAATTGAATTGTTGGACAACCTGGTAATTTTTCGGTAGCCTCATTACATTTTCTCATCAGTCTCATCGTAAATGTATGATAAATACTCGTTTTTTTCACAAGCGGTTTTTTGTGCGAGTGAACTGTGACGGCTGCAATTTCGCGCCACATACGCAAGGTTGTGACGAAAGATTGCGGACTAGTCGCTTCGATTAGACGAATCGCTTCCATCATGGAAGCGACGCGATTAGTCAAAGCGACCTAACAAAGTCAAGCAGGTCGCTTCGACCAGCTATGAAATACCCCAGTCGCTCGGCGATCGCGACCGAAACTGCAAACTGTTCCAAACCGTCGCGACTCAGTGCAAGATCTGTTGGCGCGATGGGTTTGGTAACTGTTGGCAGTGCCGCTGCTAGTCGAAGCGGCCTGCTATGAATGAGCCTTTAATTTGAAGAAAAACCTACATCATCGTTAAACAAGAGTCCAATCTTCAATGCGAGATTCCGCGGAAAGTGGTCGAGAAATATCAGCGTATCGTGATGTGTCGACGTGATTGTATTCATCGTTAGTCGTACCCTGAACGCGAGCGCTTTTAGCTTCTTCTCGAGGCTATTTAGGGGATTATCCTCGGCTCAGGCATTCCCCACTCTCACGTTCTCATCTTCACCTTTAGCTGCGACAATGGGGTTATAACAAAAAGCCTGTTAGCGTCAGTGGCGCACTTACTTCCAATGGTTGAACGTCAGAAGACTACACAATTAGATGAACTATGCAGCCGTAAGAGGAGGAGAAAACTGTGCGATGGTAGAACAAAAAAAAACTGCAGAATGTACACTCTATAAAACGACGTAATTCACATCATTCGGGGCGCGAGCGGCGCGCGCGACGCCTCGGCGTCTGTCTGCCCCACGCTCTCTCACTGTCTCTAACCTCCGCTCCGCACCAGCGCGCGTAGGAACCAAGTGAATTTCGCCGTTTCATAGCCTGTAGTGTCGTCCTCTAGGCCGAATTCCAGTCCACATTTGCGGACTGCGGCTGTTGCATCATGCGACACGTGATGATCGTGCTGGGAGAAGGGTGAATCGTGCCGTAACCAAGTGGTCCCAGCACGATTAACACGTGTCACATGATGCAATAGCCGTTCCAGAGCACGAAAGTATTTTCTGATCCGAAATTCTGATCTGCAATATTGCGACACTGTACGCAAAACTGCGTATGTGCGTAAATCACGCGGCAAGCTGCGGCTATGTCCTAGCAGAGAGGGTTTCTTCCAATTTTAGGTATAACCCATGGGTTATGTAAACAGTGCGTTGTCTGGAACCTCTTACCCTATATTGACCAATATACAGTAACAACCTACCGTATCAGCGGCCTTCGATTGGCCCTGTTCTTGATGAATTCGTCCAGATATGCTGACTGTTCCTCGTAGAAATGTATCGATCGGGAATGCTAAACAGTGGAATTGAACTCCAAAGAAGAAAAAACCTAGAATTAGTATAAAAATTTTCACAGTATTAACTATAGTCAAGTCCGTGGCTTGCCTGCTCAAAAAAACATTTAAATCTCACCCGCGGCTGGCGCGATGGTCGCGTGCAACGGGCCCACTAAGGCGGGGATCATACTTCCAGCGACGAGCGACGCGACGCAATGCTTGCCATCCATATCGACCAAAAATCTATATGGTCGATATGCGCTGTCGCCGTCGCTGGTCGCGGCAAGTATGGTCTAATGGATTCAGGCCGAGAGAAGAACGCAGCTGATAGCTGAGTGCCGCTTACCTTACCGCCAGCCGCCGGTAAGATTTAAACAGCCAGGCCAGCCGCGGGTGAGATTTGAATGTTTTTTCTCTTGAAGAGGCAAGCCACGGACCTAACTGTAGACATGAGCATTCGACCTTACTAGGGACTGATCCCAGCACAAACTGGAGTTTTGAAAAGTGGTCTGTTGAGGGTTGTGGGGAAGGTAAAAAGCAACAGTTCAAAGGTTAGTAAATTTCCTTAATGCTTGTGGGTAGATCAAAAACTGCAGAAAGAAGGCAATTTTTCGGATTTCGAAAATTTTAACATTTCAGTCCAAACTTTGTTCAGAGGGGTCGTTTGAGGAGCTGAACGAACACAAATATAAGGTCCATTTTTAGTATCTCAGAAGACTGTTGTAAGTTACAGCAGAAAAAGTATCATATTTCTACAGAAACCTACCGTGATCTTCCAAAAAACTGAAAATGGACCTTATAATCGTGTTCAGCGCTCCAAATTACCCTTCTGAAAAACGTTTCGAGCTGAAAGTGTAAGATTTTCTAAAATTCGACGAATTATTTTTTTTGCCGTTTTTGACCTACCCAGGCGCATTAAGGGAATTTTACGAACTCCGAATTGTTTCTTCTCATCTCCCCCACAACATTTAACAAATCATTTTTTTTAAACTCCAGCTTGCACTGGGATAAATCCCTAGTTAGTTTCCGAGTGAATAAATAATTCGAATATCGCGTTTTTTAAACACCTCGAAAGAGTGAATAATTCGGATAACCGCTTTTGAAATTTTTGAATGGATGAGATTTTGAAATTCAGCATTTTTGAAATTATCCAAAGAATTTCGAACGAAGCTCTTCCAAAATCTATAAATTAGTGAAATTTCCAAACAACGCCTTTCGACTGGAGCCTATCAATTTTTTCGAATGAAAGAATGAACCAAAAAACCTGTCCTATGTTCGATTCGATTAAATATTCGGAAAATTTATCAGCATATCCGAATAAATACTCGGGCTTTCGAAACATTACCGGAATATTAATGAAAACTTTTGATTATTCTTTCAAATGGCATAATATTTGATTGTCGTGAACCAAAAATGGCCGTAGTTTCGGAACATCAAATCGTTTCGTTTTCCGAATGAACCGAATATTCGGAAAACCGAATTATTAGGATTCCCGAATGCATCAAATATTCAAAAAATCCAATAGTTTAAATTTCCGAATGAAACAAATAGTCGAAACAACAAAAAATTAAATTCCCAAATGAATCGGCAACTCGAAAAAAAACAGATAAGATATCAAAATTTTCAAAGAAATCGAGTATTCGAAAAAAAAACAGAAATCGAAAGTTCCGAGTAAATCGAGTATTCATCGTAGAAAAATCAGAGCAAAAAACAGACATCGAAAATTTAAAAAAAAATTAAAAGAAAAATAAACTCCAAATGACTCTAGAATTTGAAACAACAAAAATCTAAATTTTAGAATGAATCGAGTAATCTGAAAAAAAAAGAAATCAAAATTTCTAAATGAATTGTGTATTCAGATTATACAAACATTATTCGAATATTTATTCTATTCAGTCCCAAGTCTAGTGTTAACAAGAGTTAATTCCACAATTGCACTTATTCTCTTATTTACTGATACAGATCTAGAAACGATTCGCTGCAATCAATAAAGAGATAAATCAGGGCTTGACGGTTTCCAGCACAGTGGGGGCACGTGCTGCAGGAGAAGTAAGTTCTCCTGTTGTGCCCCAAACCTTATCAAATGATCCAACAGATTCAATGACATCCTAATCATAAGCAATACGCATTCAATTTCACTACATGGCATTTCGGACGACAATAGGGCCACGTGCTCCTCTTACGTCACTTATTATTGTAACAGTCACCTACTCAACCGTAATGATATTGCTCAACGGCAATCAACGGGTACATAATGCGATTCCCCTCATAGAGTTGACCCCTTGGTGATGGTCCTAGAGAGTGACCTCGAGTCATTCTATGGAATTTTTTTTCAATTTTTCCTCCATGGCTCACGAACACGAGCAATTTCACATAATGGATCGAGTTGAGGATCAGCTCCTTGCCGCGTGCAACACGTGCTCCTGTGGCGAAAGTGTGCAGCACGTGCTGCTGATTGACGCGGTTATACTCGATATAAATGCGTATTCGCCAAGCACTGAATGCGGAGAATGTATGGGTAGTTCAAACCAGGTATAGCTAGGTAAATTTGCCTATATGTAGTACATCACGTGTAAAGATTGGAACGTCATTCCAACTTTCAGAAAAATCGATATCCGCATAACCTACGTACCTCAATTTGTGTGTTGTTCATTGTGTCCATCACGACTGCGAAATTTTCCTCCGGTGAGGCCACTTTTTGAATGTAGTGATACAATGCGTGTATTTGAGCATTCTAGAACATTCACTAGTCGTAACAAAGTCATTTAAAGATCTAATTCCTGAGTGTAAAGTCGTGTTCAAAAGTGATCGCATAGCTGCGTGCGGCCGCGTCGCGGCATGCATTGTCTAATGTCCGAGACATAGAAGAGTTAGGTCAGTCAAAGCAACCCAACCCCGACCTTCCTTCTCTTAGGAAAACTTTCAATGCGTGCCGCGACGCGACCGCTCGCAGTGCACGCAGCTAGGTGCAGCATCCTGGGACACGACTGTACCGACTTTACAACAGAATAGGTAAATAATTCCTCAACTATAGGAATTACTAACCGTAGAAGCATTCTGGTCCCTCACAATGTCACTGAGCCGAATTTTTCGCATCCGATAATAGTCGAAATCGATGTCTTCGAATGACTCGTGATCTGCAACATAACACACCTAAACAAATTTTTACTGTTCAGTATAGTCCCATATTCGCTTAATTTCACGGGACATCACTTTTGGTTGATTATGGGTTCAAATAGTGCCGGGCAGTCTCACTAACCCGAAATGTGGTTAATGTCTGCAGTTGCACCCTGGAGATGACAGCATATAGCTACGGGGCCTGCTTGGGCGTGTAGAGGTCAGTCGCAGGCATTGATCGATCGCTGAACACGAATGCGATCGATTCTTCCAGAGAGATCCACTGTATAGAGTTCACGTAATACTTTTAGCCTGATGAATGGACGGTAGATCACCGCGCGCGCGCGCGATCGAAACCCTATTGGTCTAAGATGCCGCCAACACCGCACGGCCAGCCGCCTGATCCATGCGTCAGACTAAATCGAATACGGAAACCATACGTAGCTGCTCTTTTCGGACAAGTCTAAACTGTGGACACCAAGATTCAATGGGAGCGGTCGCGTCGCGGCAATCACTGACAAACAGCTGTTCACAAACTACTTTCTAATCAGTCACTTTAGAGTAATTGATCTACGATTGCGCTTCGCTACTAAGTCCAGAATTAGAGGGCTCCAGTCGTTCAAAAATGCCCTCTATTTTGAATATTCAATTTTGCATCGCAATTTTTTTCCTATGAGTATCTAATTTAATTTTTTTATAGTATTTTTTTATCTCGCTAAACAAAAGAATCAGTTGACCTTCTTTTGACCGTTATTCAAGGTAGAAAAAATCCCTCATTCTCCTGGAATGTGTTTCAATAAGGTGCTAATCCACAATAAAGTGCACTTTTATGACGCAGGAGTAGTCTTAACGAGAGTACACAATTAAAAACTTTGATACACACTGTTCTCTGCTCGCTTGACGCAGGTTAAATGCTAAATATTAATAAATGTTAAACTCCACGAATCAAACTTTAAAACTACTCCATCTCTAAATCTGAATTCATATTTAACAACTTTAGTACTATCAATCTCTGCATTTCCGTAAGCAGCGGAGGGGCTGGCAAAGGAACTCCTTTTTTAAAGTGGCCATTCTGAATGGAGTGTACTTGGAATGGAATGGAGAGAAAAATAAACTGATCAATAAAGAAATAAAAATGAAGTAAAATAAATTAAAAAAATGAAATAATAAAATAAGGAGTCATAGTAATAAAAAATATGCATTCGAAAAAAAAACATTTTATTCCACAAGTATCAGTTTCAAATGTTTCTATAAATGCTTTAAATGTGTTTGACTTTCCAAATAATTAAACCACTAACTACTTTCTTCACAGAAGAGGCCCGAGGTAGTTAGAGATATAGATTGTCTGAATTTACAGCCGAAACAATTCATATCTAAATAATAGTTTAACGTTTTACACGATTTTTGGATGCTTTTTGCCGTAACTGCAGTTCAACGTCGCAGTGCATGGGGATAAGGCGCTCCCCCGGAAAGGGAATATGCTGGTTCAATCTCGCCCGGAGCCAAGCGTTTTGCGATCAACTCAGCACCTCGTGTAAAAATAGTTTAACGTTGTTCAGAAATTACACTTCATACAGAGTGCCTGTAATATAAATAAAAAAATATTAATAGAATAAATTTAAAAAAAAGAAATAAATGACAATTATAAATGATACGGTGTAGAATGATATTTTTCCAATTAAAGATTAATAATACTGTTAACTATTCACTCCTTTCCAATTCGCTAGAGCTACTTTTGAAGGTAAAATACGAATAAGTCCTTCGTAGCTGCCTAGAATAGCTCTGAAAAAAGTTATGGGCGTTTTTCAAGCTTCGCGGAAAGGTATCAGGCAGTGAAAGCGGTATGAGTATTTGAATTTTTTTTTGGATTTTGATCAAAACTTGTGTGTAGGAGTAATCTACGGCGCTGAACACGAATCTGGGGTTCGCTTGTCGAAATATTGAGGTCTACTGTAGGTTACGGTTAGTAGCATGCCATTTAAGGGGCAAAACCTACCCTAATATTTCGAAAATCGGTAGATGGATATCAAATTCGTATTTTCCACCTCGAATAACCCCCGAATACAAAATCTTGAGTCAAATCTGAGACTTTGATCAAACTACCGCGTACCCACCGTAATCTACCGTAATCAGTCAAAAATCGATAAACTGACCTCAGATCCGTGTTAAACTTTCGAATTGACCCCTAGAGAAAAAATGTGAGCCACTTTAATCGTAGTATTCAAGAAATGTGTTTTGTCTCAGATTTCCCCCGATGAGAAGCTTTGCACATATTTAGTTAAGACTTTAGAGAAATCGACGCCTCAACCTCAGATTAACGATTAGCACAAAAAACTCTCTGGGAGAAATTAGAGGCTAATCTTGAACATATTTTCCGAAGGTTTCAGAATTTATATCCTTAGATATGTTACGGTAACCTCTAATATTGGAGCTAAGTGTATCCCGATTCATCGGTAATGTCCCGTAAAAGTCAGGACTCTGGAGAATCGTAACGCGCCCCAATAAGCACTGTTGGGCGCGGGGCGGTCGCGTTGCGTTTTGCGCGCTGAACGACCCTTTTGAAATTTTAGGCCATGAGACGATTATTTCGTTGTGATTCCCGTCCCTGCGAAATCCATCGAATGCTCATCCTTTTCATACACGTTTCCTCCTTTTACATTCTTCACAATCTTGCTCTTATCCGGCGACATACGGCCGTTCCGGTCGCTTTGTTGTGTTCATAGGCCGGCGAACACAGCCTTCCCGGCAGTTGTGCGATTCTTCCTCAACATCCTTACAGAATCTTTTTTTTTGACTGGTGTGCTTTTTTATTGGTCTACGAGGTCGTAAAAAGACCCACTCTTGCTATCGCGTGATTTCTGGTTTTGCTGGTGCACGTGTAGGGCGAGCCATATATGCAAGAGGTACTCTTTCACTCACTTTGACCAAAGTTTTCCTTTCTCTTTTGTAATCAAGAACCCCCTGAACTACCTAAACCATCCAATCACCCTAACCCTCGCCGGACCAAAACCCTTTCAGTTAGGAGTAATCTCCTATTATCTAACGAGTTGAATATGTGGGTATGTGGATCCAATCTCCACCGCGGGTGTGGCTAAGGCGTCGTTTATACTTCCATCGCCGAGCGGCGCGGCGGAGTGCAATCCTATAGTATCGATCGTGCCGCGCCGCGTGATCAATATTACAGGAATGCACTGTGCGCAATTCGCGCGATGGAAAAAACTCTGCGCGCGTCGTCCTTGGGGCGCGTTAACCGAGTGCCCTAAAAAAAGTAGTTGTACCATCTTACGCCGTTCCCCTTCATCATTTTTTGCATTTTGTTCATGTTTTTGTTGCGTCAGACGCAGGGACGGCCTCGAAATCAATATCGTCATCTCACATTCCTTTCCGAGAAGCTAACAAACAAAACTCTCCAAGGAACTCATATAAAGCTAAAAAAGTACATTGTAAACAAAAAACATGATCAAAATGCAAAAAATCATAAGAGGGGACGGCTAAAATGGAATAACAACTACTTTTTCGAGGGCCCTCGGTTAACGCGCCCCAAGGACGACGCGCGCGCAGCATTTTTCCAGGCATGTGGATCGAATCCACACCGCGGGTGTGGCTAAGGAGCAGTTCGGCTGATACACACGACGCGCGCGACGGTAAAACGCTGTGCGCGTCGTCCTTGGGGCGCGTTAATCGAGAGCCCTAAAAAAAGTAGTTGCTGTACCATCTTACACCGTTTCCCTTCATCATTTTTTCCATTTTGTTCATGTTTTCGTTGTGTCAGACGCAGGGTCGGCGTCGAAATCAATATCGTCATCTCACATTCCTTTCCGAGAAGCAAACAAAAAAAAACTCTCCAAAGAACTCATATAAAGCTAAAAAAGTACATTGTAAACAAAAAACATGAACAAAATGCAAAAAATCATAAGAGTGGACGGCTAGAATGGAAGAACAACTACTTTTTCGAGGGCCCTCGGTTAACGCGCCCCAAGGACGACGCGCGCGCAGCATTTTTCCAGGCATGTGGATCGAATCCACTCTGCGGGTGTGGCTAAGGAGCAGTTCGGCTGATACACACGACGCTGTGCGCGATCATCGTCCTTGGGGCGCGTTAACCGCGTTAACAAAGTTGTTTTTGTTCCATTTTAGCCTCTCCACTTTATTGTTTTTTTGCATTTTGTTCATGTAGGTTGATGTGTCAGAAGTAGGGTCGGCGTCGGAATCAATATCATCATCTTCCATTCCGCTCCAAGAAGCAAACAAAAAGAACTCTATAAAACTTGTATAAAATGTGCGAGTTCCATTGAAACGATGGTATGAGAAGCATTGCGTCTAAAACAGCACATCATAAATAAAAAAAACGAACAAAATGCAAAAAAATAGACGGCTACACTGGAACAACGACTTTTCCGAAGGTCCCCGGTTAATGCGCCCCAAGGACGATGAGCGCGCACAGCGTTTTTCCGTCGCGCGTCGCGTGTGCTAGCCGAACTGCTCTTTAGCCACACCCGCGGTGTGGATTCGAACCACATGCCGTTTTACCATCGCGTGTGCCAGCCGAACTGCTCCTTAGCCACATCTGCGGTATGGATTCGATCCACATGACGAATATGTGTTTCCCTACCCCTGACGACAACGTATTCTGATGCCTGTCATGAGAAGCACATAGGGACTATAGATTGATCGACATTTTATGCACTTTGATTTTTATGCCAATTTTTTTCTCCTCAGTCCTAGTTTTTTTCCGGATTCATCCCATCCCTCTTGTGACGTTTCTCCCAATTGTAGCCAGCTTCAGGCGATGCGATGATCCCCCGCGCGCGAAAATCCTCTGTTGACGCAATGCTCCAATGTAGGCGTGCAATTACACGTAATTTATGCAGTAGCTGCCTAGTCGACTGATGTTTCGACTCTATTTTTGCCGGCTATTTTCAGCAAAATGGTGACCATCGATCAGGCAATTTAAGCCCTAATATAGTGTTAGTAGAATACAGGCAATGTGACTGGCTTCATGTTTTCGCCTACCTAGGACGAAGATTTCCCTGTACGGAGAAATCTTGACTAACGTAATCTCCCGCGATCTAGGGCTTCATCACATATATAAAAAGTGGAACTTCTCAGTGCAGAAAGAGTCAATATTCAATTAAGCTTCGTCTACAAGAAAGGATATGTGAAATTTCTGAAAATTTAGCTTCCTGGCAAAAATAACAATTTGGTAATGACAAAAAAAAAGTTTCAAAAATGTCTTGAAATATCTTAAAAAAGACATTTGGAGTAAAATAGCCTGGAAAATAAAAAAGGTAGGAAATGAAGTGAAATAACCAAAAATGTGATTTGGTGGTCGATCATTTCACAAGCTTCTCCGTTAAACTTATCAAAACGAAATCAAGCACGATATGGAAAGGAGCTTTGCGTTCACCTAGCTTGACCTATGCTGATTCCCTTATTGCAGCTTTCAAAAATGGCTTAAGGTTTCCGTTGCGCGCTTGATTTTGTTTTGATAAGTTTAACGGAGAAGCTTGTGAAATGATCGACCACCAAATCACATTTTTGGTTATTTCACTTCATTTCCTACCTTTTTTATTTTCCAGGCTATTTTACGCCAAATCTCTTTTTTAAGATATTTCAAGACATTTTTAAAACTTTTTTTTTGTCATTACCAAATCGTTACTTTTGCCAGGAAGCTAAATTTTCAGAAATTTCACATATTTTTCCCGAAGGTTCCCTTTCTGACTCCAATTTTGCTCCACGATTTCCATTTTGGAATGATGAAACATCTGACAAACGATATTGTCGTATGAATACAATTTTTGTAACTCATGACCCAAAACCATAAAAAATACCACTCATTGCTGCATTTCAAGCAACATGTGATAACTCGATATTATTGATAATTAATATTTGATCTTGCATGGTGAGAAGAATTTCCAGAACAAGTGACTTAAAGCCATCAACAATCAAAAATCATTAACAGTAACAGGCGAAAAAAATCAATATTATTGATTGTTATTTATCGATAATGACTGATGAGCGAAATTTCCCAACCAAAAAAACCAATCCCATCAGCAATCACCACTCCACGCCGCATTTTGTGCAAAAAGCGCGAAAATTGATAATATTGATTATCGATCGATGACGTGTCATCAGTACGAATTCGGACAAGTTCCGTAATTACCTCCGTCGACCTGTGTTAGCTGGCTGCAGGTCCACCCCACACCTTGGTCTCCACAGCCGTATCATGTCCAAGCAGTTTTCGTGCTCCACGGCTAATTTAGTATGCAAACCCACGATTTTGAGGTACCCTTCAAAGTTAAGGTATCAAGTTCAAAATGGAATAGGAGCGACCTGCACCCATTTCCAGTCTCCAGTTCAAAAATGAGCTTCCTAGCTCAATTTTAAGTGTACCCACAAGATCGTGAACGCCGTCTGAAAAAAGGAGATTAACAACAAAAACGAGCGGGTTTTCAATTTTTTCTCAAAAACCAGTGAGCCGTTCCAAACCATTTTTGGGGTTTATGCCCAACGTTTTACGCTCTTTTCAATGCAACTTAGACCTAATTTCTGCGTTCACTCTGAACTGAGATTTCGAAAAAGGGGTTGCGCGCGTGGCCGATTCAAAACCAAATCTGGTGCGCGCTTCGCGCGCACCACAATTCCAATCTCGCGCTTCCAATGTTTTTTCTGAGGCTTAACAAAGACGTGTGTACTGTCACAGGTCCATGACGAGAGAAAGACTATGGTGCGGCTATGGGCGTTACGGTAAGTATTCTTGAGTGAACATTGTCCGAATTTTTATTAGCTAATCGGCCAGCTGGGGGTGTGTATACAAGTCTGTTGGTACCTGCTCGTTGGTGCCCCTGCTTCTACTGAACCCAGCAGACATTTGAGTGTACACAGAGAACGTTCGAGCGATATAGCGTGCACAACCATATCGCGAAAGTATCCCGCACATTGCATCAAGGTGTCGCCGTCCGGCACACTAAAGCCTCTGGTCCATAACACCTTAGGATCCGTACCTAAGGAGTCATGGAGTCTTTGGCCACAAGCCACAATCGGCCAGCTTGATTGTGACATAAAGTTAAGAGCAAAATAAGTCACTTTCAGAAAGTTGTAAAGCGGCTCCAAGTGTCTTGCTCAAATTGATCCTCAGCCTAAGTACATTACATGGCTACCTACGCAGATAGAGCTGCAGCAACCTGCCTATTTAGACTACACACGCACATAGCTGTTATCTTACGTATGTTTCTAGGGCAAGTCATTGTTCGAATGCTTACATCAGACCTGCATGTGTGTAGTTGAGGAAAACATTTTTACAACCCCTAGAGAGGGCTAAACGTGACATTCGAGGCAGACGTCACATGCATACGCGTAGCGCTTCCGATGACAACTTCCGCTGCCTAAATGGGAATGCTTGCCCTTACCAGGAAACCAAAGAGCGCTCGTGAACTATGGTAAAAAGGCATTTGGCTGTGTGCCTCCTGATTGGAAAAGTGTGCCACAACTCCATAACTCACTATAAGAAGTAGAGTTTTGTTGTGAGAACATTTTTAGATGATTACAATAATATGTACCCTGAAGTTCATCTGAATCGTAATCAGAATTCTACAATTCAGTGGTATCAGTCATCACTGAAAAACGTCTGCGCGAGAGATTCAAGAATGGAATAACTACATGCAAACTCGACCCAGACTCCATTTTTTGTACGGAGCCGAAGCAGACTAATAACAGTTGAAAAGTCTGGGAGTACTAAATAATAGAGAGGGGAAGTAAAAATAACCAAGTAATGGAAGAAATCTGAGAAAGAATAAACGGGAAAAGTTCGTAAGTAAGGCTAGGCATCTTACGAAGCTTGATCGTCGCTCACCTGTGCCAAACAGGACAACTCGTCCAGGTTGTCGTTGTTCCGTGAAGCCGAAATCAAGCAGTATTGAGGCGACAGTCGAGACCACATTTGTTGCCGTTTCAGGAACACTTATCCGGACCACTCGTTTCGTGCTGGCGAAGTATCGTAGGAAAGGCCGTGAACAAATGTGATGCTGTTGGATTCGCTTCTGAAAATAATTGTTGTTAATACGTTTTTCATAGGGTTAATAGTGTTATCCCTACTCATATCTAACCCAATTTTTGGAAATGTAAGAAAGGGCGTTCGCAACCTAACACATACACTTGAAAAGATGTCCTAGACCGAAACAAAAAAAAAGAAGGATCTTAGCACACCAATTTTACTTTGTAGGATAAAGAAGATAGGGAAGGGGAGGGTAGAATTTCATGCAATGGGGAACAGATTGATTGGGTAGGATATAGAATAAAATATGATAGGACATAGAATAGGACAGGTTGTATTGAAGGGAACGATGTAGGATACGATGAGATGACAGAAAGGACGGGTAGGATACGAAAGGCAGTGTTCACAAAAGAAATTCCTTTTCTGTTTTTTCGCCTATCTTGAAAACGGTCCCATTCTGATTCCAATGACGTTCCTGGAATCGTAAAGGACTGTCTAGTAACGGAGTTATGCTCCCTCAAAAATTGAACTAGGGAAGCATGGTGGGCGAGTTGTCCGAGGCTTGTAACTTCCGTCTTTCCCAGAAAATATATGCGGGCTAACCTGAGTGAAGTGAGAAGTTGAGAATGAAGGGAAGAACGGAGCTTTTGATCGGAAACCATCGCTCATCTCACAATCTCGAGCATTCATATGTTCACGTCGGTGGTCGTGGAAAGTGTATCTGGGGTGTGACGAGCTGACGGGTGTCCAACTTTGGGGCCGTAGGGGACCGCTCCGAGCTCATTTTTCTTAGTTTTTTCAACGTTAGGGTTGCGCTAGGCCCCGCAGCTGCCGATCTCCACCAGAAAATCAGACATGGTTTTTATCGTGGACACTGCCTTTAAGAAATTATAGTGTATGAAGTATCTAGAATAGGATGTAGAGTGTCATCATATACTATCCAGGCCCATGATATTCTGTCCAACCTATACCCATGCCAACCTATCCTATATTCTTTTCTCCCATGTCCTATATCGTACCCTACTCAGAAGTTTCGAATCAAGTTACTTGCGAGACATCCAGACAAAATCGAGTTACTTGTGGTTTAGCTGAGTTTTTCAAGTTACTAGCGAGGTTGGGACTCGCAAGTAACTTACATGGGCATAACCATGGGCGCGCGCGACTCATCGGCCTCCGTCTGCCCAACGCTCTGTCACTGTCTCTAACCTCCGCTCCACACCAGCACGCGTAGGAACCAAAAGAATTTCGCCGTTTTATAGCCTGTAAGTTACATTGGCCCATCAATCCTCGCAGTGGATGGTCACGTCGTAACTTGCTTATCACGTGTACAGCCGGCATATAAGGCGCCTCATCTCACTCGAGTCCTCATTCGGTATTTTGATGCCGGCCCTAGAAGGCGACTTCGAGTCGCTCTAAAGAGGCCAGCTTATTCTTGGCCGCTGGGAGCATAGAAGTATCCTCTCGGCTGGGGGAGGGGCGGTTTTCGCCGCGGACCTCGGCGAAGATAACGCCCTCGTGGTGGACGGAGTGTCTCTGCCGTGGACCGCGACATGTCGCACACCGATGTCGCCTGCATCTAAGGAAAGTAAGTTACTTGTGACATAAAAGTTACTTGTGACATAGAAGTAAGTTACATGAAGACTTCACGTAACTCACTCAAAAGTAACATTTAACTTGATTCAAATCTTCTGAGTATTCTACACTGCCCAATCCTTCGACGATGAAAATCCATCATGTCCTAAACTGAACTTCCGTCTCAGATGCAGACCACTCCGTACACTACTCGAGCCACTTTCCTTCATGTCAAAATATTTTCGCATCATACGTGGAAAATGCGATTAGTCCGAATTACGTCAAACCGTGGGCTATAAGCAGAACTCGCGCGATGGAATCCCGTTCGATGGATTAGTAGTCGTCAACGGGAAGACTCATATTATAACATGTGAAGCTCTGGGGGAAGTCGATCAATCTGTGCTTTACTGCAGAGATCTCTAGGGATAGTAGATATGCAAAAATATTTTGCGAGTTTTATAATCTCCCTATCGCTTTCAACAGTCGGCATTTCAGACGACTAGCAGCAATTTTCGGGGTGCTTAACCTGCTTGAGATATGCAACAGGCCGCGTGATAAAAAACGTAGTGTCAAGACGTTTATGCGACTTTATTCTTAGAAATGCTTCAAAGTTGACGCGTCACTGGTCTCGCGGCGCAAGCATGCCGAATAATCTGAAACGCTTCAGATTGAGCGCCAATCACCCCGGCGTCCCATTGGTCAGTCTCGTCTCATGCTGCCTTCGCGAGTGGACATCGGTCGATCGTCTCTGGTCGAGCCTTGGCCCCATTCGCAGTGTCGTACTGCCTGAGCTCAACGGCTTCATAACAAACTGCTATTATCCACAACACCTGAACTGCGTCGGTGCTAAACGCCAAAAAGAGCAGTTATCCCGGGGTTCGTCAACCCTAGGACCCTCTGCGTGGCCTCTGTGCATATGTACGAATGCCCACATTACGCTCCGGGATTTGTTGTTCTGGGACCGAGCGATTTCAACTGAGCACCCGGATGAGGTTCGTCCCAACTCTTAGGATGTGTTTATTCAATGCATGGCTGTTTTACGGCCCAAACGAGAGTTATCGTAAACATGTACGCCTACGTCGTTCTGTTGTGTACAAACTATCTTGTCGCGTCAAACGTATTCAATATCAACTGACCACAGTGTTGATTTCAACCGCGGAAGGCAAAAATGCAAGGTTTGTATGACAATGTTAACCGAGCTAGAGGGTCTCCGGAGCATTGACAACTCGGCATGCGGGATGTTCGCGTCAGTATGACGAGCGCAGAGGACGAAAAGAAAGGCGCTGCCAGCTGGGCTGGCACTCTCTCGGCCGGCCAAAGTGCAAACTGGCTACTTCTGCATCTCCTGGGAGAGGGTCATTTACAGCTTTTTTACTGTGCAGTACAAGGATGGGAGCTATACAAGTTTTGAAGGGTAGAAGCACTCAGGATTCCAGAAAGAAGTGAAAGATACAGTTCTCAGAAATCGAAGGATTTCGATGGAGTCTCTAGGGAAGCAATGACTGTAAGATATGTAATTTGGAAGAAACTTTCTATTTCATGATTAAATCTTGAGTGCTACCGCCAACAAAGTTTGCACACAGGGCTGGATCTCTGGAACATTCGATTCTTAAATCAATCCGCTGAAAGACATTGTAGGCTGTGCTTTTTTGATGGGGTGGGATAGGGGAACCGGTTAACAAGTTGGTTACTTACTGTTACCGATCGGCTAACCGTGAAGATTGCTCGTGGGTATTACTGCGTATTACCAAGAAAAGTGTAAAATTCTAGCAAAATGAGTTTTTCCAAGCACAAGCGCTTTGGAACTAGCAGAAACGTTCCAACCAAAAGAAACATTAGGAAAGTGGGCCGGGCGAGTCTACAGAGAATTAACATTATTTCTGGAGATCCGATTTCTGTGGTTAAAATTTTTATTTCCATGGAACAATTCGCTGTGGTATTTCACATCAAAGATCTCTAGGGTTTTCGAAGAAGAACTTTTGCTTGGTTGAAAAGATTCATGTGTTAGTTATTGAATTTGCTACTGCCCTTTCACTAATTTACCTTTCAGGTGTGCGTTCCAAGAACGTTCCCACGACGCCGTGAGAGGACAATCAACCTTCCCATGGACAAATTTGCTTTCAATGGCTACGAATTATAACTGTAAATTGCTTCCACGCGGCCGTGGCTACGTTTCCATGGAAGCCTTTTACCATGAGAATGTTCTTGGAACGCACCCCTGAACAGGAAAATGAAACCGTTTGAGTGAATTGGCTAACATCATGTTTTCTTTTCAATAATAAGTATTGAAAGCACGAATTTTCTAATGGAACCGAAGAAAAAGAAGTCATTCCCAAAACCAGAGAGTACTTCTGTGAAGAATAGCAAAGCGGGCTGTTTTCACGAATTAAAGGTTTCAGCCACGGGAATCGGTTCTTGAGAAATATTTATACTTGTTTTGTGTACTCGTCCACTCCGCTTCTCAATTACTATCTTTTTCTTGGAACGTTTCGTTCAGCACCTGACCACATTTGCTGGGTAGATCCCCTTTTTGATAGATTTCCTCATCCGAGAGATGCCAGTCGATGGCACAATAGTAGCCTCTTTTTCTTTGTGTCTCCAGCGCAAGAGGTGGAGTGGAGAGCGCAGCAAGCGCGAGATAAAGTGGGCGCGGCATGCCTGGTTGTCAATGGTACCGCAACCGAGCTAGAGAGTATGGCGTCATTTCATCATAATGGTTGGTAGAAGCTGTTGGGCCATGACACCGCAGGTTACCGTTTACCCTACTAGGTTAGACTTGGTATTCTCAACCAAATGGCAGTCTTAGGCGAGCTGGGAACGGATGCGTATCCTCTGGTTCCCAGCCGAATTCACTCTGTTCCCTCGCGCGCTTATGCGGAGCGAGGGTAGAGACAGCGAAAAAAGTGGAGAGAAGGAGACACGGCGGGGGGCTAGGGGTATACTTGGAATCAGCATCGAGAGCTCTTCATTCTGAGCACACACAATTCTTAACCTGATCCCGTTTGAAGCGAGAATGGGCTTGGTACATGTGAAGGGGATGAAGAATCAACTTTCCCAAATTGGGCTGCCGCAGTGCTCATTTGAAAGAGGATCAGAAAGTAAAGTTGTAGGCCAAGTCCCAGGTCGACTGGTCCCGTTTGAGCTGAGAACGGAACGTCGGTGATGTTTTCGTTCACTCGATTTTTCTGTTAACCCTATATGCCTTGTTTGCAGGTCAAGAAATCTGTTAGCTCAAAATGAATAGCTCTCGCTGCTGATCCCAAAAATGCCATTTAGCTCCCCGAATATGCCACTTTGAGCTGTGTTATGACAAAAAGTCGCAAAAGTCGTACCTTCGCGACCTTTGCGGCTTTTTTTGAGTAAATTCGTGCGGGTGTTGTAAATTTCACTCGAAAACAGAGGACAAGTACTCTAATAATACCATGAGCGCGGCGCCGACACCCACATCCCTCGTACACCGACACTACTGTGTATGCCGTAGTCTTGGGAGAGGGTCCCGTGCAGGGATGAGCGGAATTCCGAATTCCGATTTCCGATGATTTTTGACCTTCCGATTTCCGAAAAAAGCCTAAAAATGCGGAAAAAATCGGAAATATCAGAGTTTAGGTTTTTGAACCCTTTTCCTTGCCAAGTTCTTAGGGATATCTGGGGCGCTGAATTCGAATTCGAGGCCCGTCTTCACTTTTCAGAAAGCTAAGGTTGAGTGCATTTACAGGAAAGTTATTCAATAACATCCTACTGTCTACATATGTTTGCCTAACTATGTGTGTGTGTCTGTGTGTGTTTGTGAGAATGAACGGGAATTCGGTGGTTTTTTTTTCAACAATGAAGATATTCGGTTTGTTGTTATTATGGTGTGATGGCGTGTACTGATAACACGATCAGTTCCCTATATAAAAGCTTGCTGAAAGAGTTCATGAACGGTTTCATTTGAGATTTAAGGCCCGCTGTGAGTTTCTCGAGGGGAGTGTGCGGGACTTCACTGGTAAGTAATTTCTGACAGAGTTACATGCTAATGCTCTCGGCTTTAGATGTGCTCTCGGCAACCTGCCTTAACAACTTTAAGTTACATTTGACCTTAAACATTGGATATATGCTCCACGGTGCGAGTTGAGTTACACGTGACATAAAGCACTGGCGTGTAACCTAAATGTATTATGTATGTTATCGCACATGTAACTTATCTACGCGGCGTGCCGTTCCTAGGGAGGTATACGTTGCACCCTGGAGGCATGACTCAGATGCAGGCCGCCTCGTCCATTCAGTTACACTAGTTTTTAGGTTCTTGGCCCCGCACACCGGCTGGAGGCCCGCCTGACAGACCGCTGCCGGCCCAGTCGTGCTCGCCGAGCAGTCTCCGTCGCGTGACGGTATGCTGGCCTCGTCGCTTGTCAGTGTGCCGGCCACGTCGCTGGTACATGTCAAGTAACATGTACCAGCAGTACGAGTTACTCGCAATGTTGTGTACTTATTATAAGCGTATGTTACATTAATCAAAAATCTCGTACAATTACACGTAACATCGCTTCAAGTTACTTGTTAACTCAAAGTAAGTTGCGTGAGGCCATCTTGCAACTTGCGTTGAAGTCTCAGGTAACTTGCCCAGCATTTTCTGAGTGGAAGTGCGTCAAGCGTCAAAACAGTGGGCTGGGCTTCACTTAGAGTGCGCACACCGCTGGAAAAGGTGTGCGGGGTCTAACTGGGAGTACGCCGAGCGTCGGAGGAACTGTCTGTGTTGCGCTCAATTTGGAGGGCACCAAGAGGCCGGTGAAAGTGTGTAGCACCCCAACTAGGAGTACGTGAAGCGCCGAGAAAAGTGTGTTGCACCCAACTAGGAGCGCGCCATGTGCCGGGAAAAAAAGTTTGCGGGACTCTAATAAAAGTGTACCGCTCGCCGGAGAGACTGTGTTGAACCGACTTGAAGTGCTGCAGGCGCCTGGAAAAGTGTGTGGGACCTAACTGATTCTGCAATGATTCTGAGCGTCACGATACAAGCCTACAAGTACGCGTGGGCCTACACCTTATCAATAAAGTAGGATAAGCCCAAGCGTTTTGGCAGGAACAATCACCAGGGGAGGGTTGAGAATTTCGCTGACTATTTCCGATTTCCGATTTCCGATGGTTTTTGCCGTTCCGATTTCCGAATTCCGATTTCCGCATTTTAGAGAGTCCTTCCGATTTCCGATTTCCGCAATTCAGGAAAAAATTTCCGCTCATCCCTGGTCCCGTGTCGAGACACTTACTTTCAAAAAAAAACTATGAAAGGAACATATTCAAGAGACGTTATACACGCAATTTTCATTCTTATTTGAAACAAACAGTAAGCAAGTAACATACGAGGGTTGTCTCCGGAATAACTAATTAATAAAACCAAACCAACTAAATATCAAAGGCATTCCTCGGGTTAACAACTACTTCAACGAGTTCAAGACAATCAAACCTTGTGAGTAGTCTTAGGTGCAATAATTATGGAAACGAGTTGGCCACGATTGAAGCCCATGGTGTATACGCCTACTTCCAAGAAAACAACTCTGCAATTTTGACTAGTTTCCCTGAACCAGTATTTAAACAAAGGTAACGGGCAAAATTTGTTAACAATCTGCATAAGTTTGTCCCCCACAGGAGTAACATCTCTGAGTACGATCGTTAATGATGCAGAAAAGATGACTACACTTTTTCTCTGTGGGCTCCGGCATACTAATTAGAGTGTCTATTTACATGCGCGCACACGTATGTGGGCACCTGTTACGCAAGTAGGCTCATAACCAGTTTCACAAGGAGCTAAGTATGAAAATCACTGTGCGCATATCTACATTTGTACTTGATCGAAGGCATAATTAGATACATTGACATAAAGGAAGGGTGGAGGCATTACGGCCAGAACACTGAGGTGACATAAAGAAAGCTGATGACATCATTGGTGGAACACAAAGGACAAGGTTATTGTGGGCTTTGTTCAAGAAAACAATAAGCTCGAAACAATGAATACGTTGTGGCGAGTCAGTGTTCATCTCCCCCGGGTCGACATCATAATGACGTCAGTTCCAGGGAACCTGGGCGACAGACTCCGTACAAATAACATGGCCGGACTGTACTATGTAATTACCCCAGTTAGCTGTATACTGTGATAAAGATGGAACGACGATAAAACCGCATCCTAGGATTGACAACACGGTATCAGCAACTCAAAACTCTCTGTATTAACACATATTCCGACTGTAGTAAGGATGTTACGAAATACATTGAGACCTCTTGTACACAACAGAACACAAATAATATATACTACTTCATATTACAAATATTATAAGAAGAGAATTTGAAGGATTAGGTAAGAGAGAAAAGATATTAAGGGCATCGAAGTAGGAAACACTTCAGAATTGCATATCACGATCGATAATCAAGGGTCCTGGCTAGTATACCCTCGATGCCCGAGCAGCTCGCAGGTAGGAGCTCGGCCTGCGTTGCGGCTAGTTTTGATAAGAGGTGTCCGGGTGGCCGTGTGGTGTTCCGGCCCCAGCCCGGGCACCTGGTAATCGATGCGGTGATGACCATCAGCACCGATTACTAGGTGCCAAGGCTGGGGCCGGAACACCACGCGGCCACTCGTTCACCTTCTATCAAAACGAGCCGCAAAGCAGGGCAAGCTCCTCCCTGCGAGCTGTTCGGGCATCGAGGATACTTGTTCCGAATCGAATAATCGGATGAGTATCCGACTGTTTCAGTCGGATAAAAAAGTCGACTTATTATTCGAAAGGTCGAATATTCGAAAAAATGCGATATCCTACTACAGTCGAAAAGTCGAATATTCGAATAAGTGCAATATCCGCCTATAGTCGAAAAGTCGGATATTCGAAGCAAATTTCATTTGGAACAAGTATACTGGCTAGTGACCTATTCATCGAGAGCGCTCATCACGAGTTAACTATATTACAATACCGCACATAGGATTTGGTCAGAAATCGAGCGAGGTCGGGTTTTCGCGTCTTTTTCGTCTTTTTTGTATAACTCGCTTCAAAGTCAAATTTGAGCGAAACTAGGGAGATATTCATAATCCAGGCGTGGAGGGCTATCCAATGGTGTAGCTATTTTACGGATGTTGTTGAGAACCATGGAAATTTCGCAATTAACCAGCTTTCTATATACGGGGGTGTGTATACAAGTCTGTTGGTACCTGCTCGTTGGTGCCCCTGCTTCTACTGAACCCAGCAGACGTTTGAGTGTACACAGGGAACGTTCGAGCGATATAGCGTGCACAACTATATCGCGAAAGTATCCCGCACATTGCATAAAGGTGTCGCCGTCCGGCACACTAAGGCCTCTGGTCCATAACACCTTAGGATCCGTACCTAGGGAGTCATGGAGTCTTTGGCCACAAGCCACAATTTCGCCACCCTGAACTGTCGATCGCTGTCGAGTGATATCCAAAAAACTGCGCTATCCAGACTTCTGAGCTATTTCCATGCACCGTTTGCTGCTTTGCAGGAAACCCGCCTCAAGGATAGACCCGTCATCAGCGTCGGAGAGTACACCATCTACTGCGGTAACGCTGACGATAGGAGAGTGGGAGGCTGTGCAATAGCTGTAAGGAAGGATTTCAATGGTATGGTCAAGGAGTTTGGCTCAACGTCGTGCCGGAATGCATTCGTACGACTGCGGGATCACAGAGGATTCAATCTGTGGATAGTGAGTGCTCATGCGCCCACTGAAACCGCCGAAGACAATTCGAAGGATGCGTTTTATGAGGAACTCAATACGTTGCTGGACAGGATACCTTGTCAACATGCTGTTGTCGTGGGGATTGACGCAAATGCGAAGATGGGACTTGATCAGGAATCCGAAGTACTCGGTAAATGGTTCTACCCAGTGGAGCAAACATCGGACAATGGCTACCGCCTTGTCGACTTTTGTGAACGCAGTGGTCTGATTATTGCATCGACATTCAAGAGGAATCATCGCCGCCATCAGCTTACGTGGCAGGGACCAACCCGGCTATCTCCAGAAGAGCAGCGGAAGCGGAAGATGACAACTTTGAAACTACAGCTTGACTATGTCCTGACGAGGAATATTCCAGTATCGGACATTCGAAGATCTAGAGCTGTGTGGGATGTCGCATTCGATTCGGATCACCGTCCTGTTCTGTTGAACTTCACTGCGAGGATTCATAAGAGGAAGCGAGGGGCTCAGCCTCTCCAGAGGATTGACATGACAAGTCTCAGAGATGAAGAGTGCAGAAGGAATTTCCGACAACGCGTTTCTATTCACATCGGAGTACGGACTAAGAAGAAACTTTGCGACGCGGATTCTTTTGTCAAGTGCATCCAGGACGCTTCGAAAGAGGCACTCCCGGTTGTACAGCCTAAGAAGAAATTCGCCTACGTCTCAGAAGAAACAACATCTACCTACAACAGAGTATGTGCTCTCCGAACTGCAGGAAACTTCGTGGAGGAGAAGCGTCTGAGGAGGAAGTTGCGTCGGCAGCTTCAAAGTGACCGCGAACGAGAGTGGACGTGTAGAGCTGAGGAGTTCGAGAAGGCTTGGGAGGAGGAGAATCCGAAGAAAGCCTACACGTTGCTGCGACAGTATAGCGGGAAGATGAAGAGATGTTCTCCTGTCCTGAACACTACCAATGGAGTTGCAGTTGGTGATGCGACGCTGCCAATATGGAAGGATTACTTCAGTTCACTACTGAATCGTCCAGCGCCATCAGTACCTGAGCTCCCGCATGTTCAGAGAGCACATTACGATGTCAGTGAGGAACCGCCGACTGAGTCTGAAGTTTTGGATTGTGTCCGGAAAATGAAGAATGGAAAGGCAGGTGGAGATGACAACATCACTGCTGAAATGCTGAAAGCTCTTCCTCCCTCTGGGATTCGTGAAATGACCAACACCATCCGTGCCATATGGATGAGCGAAAGGATACCCGATTCGTGGAGACATGCGATCATCGTACCTCTTCACAAGAAGCTATCCGTCACGGATCCTAAGAACTACAGAGGAATCTCTCTACTTCGTGTCATGTACAAGGTTTTAGAACGTATCATTCTCGAGCGACTTATCAAACATCGTGAAGGAACGACCAGAGATGAGCAAGCCGGTTTTCGACCTGGAAGATCGACCATCGACCAAGTGTTCGTCGTGAGAAGAGTAATTGAATCGTGGCAGCGGTTTTCGAAGCCATTACAGCTTGCTTTTTGGACTTTGAAGCCGCGTTCGACTCTCCTCATCGTGATCGATTGCTCAATGCTCTGCGAGCAGATGGAGTCCCGGAAAAGTATGTTCGGTTAATCGAGGACATGAACAAAGGAACAACAGCAGCAGTTCGTACACCTGTCGGATTTACGTCAGCTTTCGAGGTGAAAACAGGAGTAAGGCAAGGAGCCGTTGCAGGACCTTTTCTTTCAACTTCGCCGTTGATGACATCATGCGTAGAGTTGCAGAACAGTTTCCTGCGGATGTGATCCTAACACCATCAGGACGCTCCTTGTCGACCTGGAGTACGCCGACGACATTGTGTTATTCGCTGAAAACAACGCAAAACTGCAAAGGATTGTGAACCTCGTTTCGAAGTATGCCGCAGCCTATGGACTTCGTCTTCGTCCCGACAAATGCAAGCAGATGTGGGTCTCTCAGAGGCCTTCAACTGGAGTTTGTGTGGACGGACAACGTATCGAACTGGTGGACGATTTCTGTTATTTGGGCTGTTTGCTGAAGAACGATGGTAGTTATGCAGCGGATATTCGACAACGATGTGCGAAAGCTACGTCTGCATTCAATTCTCTAACCAAGTGTTTGTGGTCTACCACCATCGCGAAGGAAGTCAAGTTGCGCGTCTACCTATCCGCTATTCGCCCTATCATGATGTACGGATCGGAGACGTGGGCAGCACCGAAAACGCAGATGGAAAGGTTGGATTGCACGGAGAGGAAGCTTTTTAGGCGTTTGCTTGGATATTTCTGGCCGCGTGTATGCCATAACGAAGACCTTTACAAGGAAATCGACGCAGTACATCAACGCTTGACACGAGGGAGGTGCCAGCATCTCCTAACGCCATCTCAAGCAGCAATGGAAAGTCGACTTCGACTGCTCGGGCACATACTAAGAAGAACGCCGGATCGTCTCGTACAACACGCTTTAAAAATGCTTCCAAATCCTGTCTGGAAACGGCCACCTGGGCGTAGGCGAAAGTTCTGGACGGATGTGGTTAAAGAGGATTTAAAGTCACTCGGCATCGAAAGACAGTTCAGGCGCGATGTTTCGTTTCGCAGGAAATGGAATAGTGACAGCTGGATGGAATGTGTTCAAATTGTGGCTGAAGACCGTGAAAAATGGACACGGCTGACTACTAGGACGGCACACCTCGGTGAAGATGCGGAATGACCGCGTCAGGCGAAAGCCAACCGATTAAGTCAAGTAAGTCAAGTAAGCCTATATACGGTAGACACAGAGAAACGCAGGCGGAAAAGGTAGCGCACCATCTATCACGGTACCGTAATCACAAGCCTGGGAGATTACAAAACTTCTTTAGTTCTCAACGTAATCACAACAAGGGTTTAACCATTGGGTAGCCCTCAACGCGAGGATCACGAATATCTCCCTAGTTCCGCTCAAAGTTGACTTTGAAGCGAGTTATACAAAAAAGACGAAAAAGACGCGAAAACCCGACCTCGCTCGCTTTCTGATCAAATCCTACGAGCGGTATTGTACAGGCTACGTAAAGATGTTCTGAAAGTCGGAGACCGCAAAGCAAAGCACGGCAGGCACGTCGAGGGGAAAAGAGTGACACGAAGGAACGGAACACCCGACTTCACTTGGTCTCGGCAGGAGCGATAACTTATGACTCATATTGCACCGCCCGAACCAGCCCGACGCAAGAGACTCGGAACGTGTTTTCGGCTTTTGCTGTGGGACCGACCGTGCCAAGGTTTCCTTTGAGAAGCGATATCACTGCGCTTTCGCGACAGGCGCCATATTTTTTTGAACCACATATCCTCTGGTTCCGAGCCAAACTTTCGTTGTTCCTTCGCGCGCTTGTGCTAAGCGAGAGTAGATACAGCGAGAAAAGCGGGGAGAAGGAGACGCAGCGTACGCGCGCAGACGCACACGATAAACGGAAATAAATTTCATTCGGAAACAGAGGATGCATAGATAAACCGATAGAGAAAAATGTCTCGCTCACCTCCATCTTTCCCCTATCGGCCGCATCGATGTCCTTGCCATACTGACCATTTCGGGCTCCATTTTTTGACGAATCTTTATCGTTTTTCGCTACGTTGGCGTTTCGATCCAGTAATGCGATTTCATCAGACACTTCCAACTCCAACGCGAACATTACTGGATACTAAAATGTTGTTATCTCGTATTGTGTGATGCCATCTAATACCATGATATTCGATGTTATCCTAGGTATGCGTCCATATCATGCCTTCCATGTCACATTTCATATCATGTTTGATACTATGACTTATTACGCTTTATCATATCACGTAATGCCTACCTATCATATTACGTTCTGTTATGCTACGCCATATCTGCTATGTTTCGTTTTGTCGTGCTAAGCCATGTCGAAGTTATCTTGATGTAACGCTATGTTATATTGTGTAACACTGCTAAGAAACCTAATGTTGTGTCAATTCATGTAATGTAAAGTCTGTCTGAATGATACCGTCCGCCCAAGCGGTCGGCGTGCGTGTCGAGAGGGCGTCACGAGGGCATTTTTCGATCGAGCCTTTCCACGAATAAGATACAGCTGACTGGAATATGGTTCGATGTTTGTCTGATTTTCCTGCTAATCAATTCACAGGTCCGAAAAACACCTTCGCGATAGCCAATCAATACGCCCGCCGACAGCATGGACGGACAATCTCGTTCGGACAGGTTTTAAATCTATGTCATGCGATGACATAGAATGTCATCGCATGACATAGAATTAAATTCCTACACTATGTAACGTCATGCTAGGTCACGCTACGCTATATCATGTGATGCTATGTTACGTTAGGTTCTGTTATATCATGTTATTCTATGTCATGTCATGCTGTGGTGTGCCATTTTATACTGTGAGATGCTTCAGCATGATATGTCATGCCATGTTAGACTACTTCATGACATGTTATGCTAGTTCAGGCTATGTAATGCTATGTCATGCTGCGTTATGTAACATTCTGCTACTATGCCACGTTTTGTTATGTTGTGCTATGTCCTGGAATGGCATGTTCTGCTATGTCATGCCATCACATACCACGTTTCTCTTTGTTATGCTGTGTCATCTCTCGTAATCCCATGTCATTCTATACTACGTTATGCTATGCTATGCCATGTTGTATTATGCTATGCTGTATAGCGTCAAGCTATGTTAAAGGTACTGTTCGCGATAAAAATCGCTTTTATGTTTATCTGCCTACCTTGAAACCGGTCCCATTCTGATTCCAATGATGCGTCTGGAATCGTACAAAGCCTTCTGGGAATGGAGTTATGGTCTTTCAAAAATTGTGCTAGGGAAAATGATGGACGAAATGTCCGAGGCTTGTAACTTCCGTCTTTTGCAACCGATGTATGCTAGCTGACCTGAGTAAAGAGAGAACTTGAGAATGAAGGGAAGAACGCGGCTTTTGATCGGAGTACCATCGCTCAACTCACGATTTCGAGTGTTCCTTTGTTCAGGTCGAGGGGCGGAAAGGGGCGTGACTTGCCCACAGCGGCGGGGTTTGCCCACTTTTCTAAGCCGTTTTGCGGCTCCTGGGTGGTTTTTCGTCCAGTTTTTTTCGACGCTGTTCCGCTTCTGAGAGCCACGAGAAGCGTTTGTCATGAAAAATTCGAGCATGAAGGTTATCGCGAACAGTGCCTTTAAACGACGTTAAGACGTTATGGCATTTCGTGTTCTGCTCCATGTTAAACGACGTTAAGACGTTATGGCATTTCGTGTTCTGCTATGTTGCCGTGCGTAATATTATGTCATCCTATATTGCTTAATGATGCGCTATAGAATACATTGTCATGTATATGATGAGGCGCTCCCTCCGGAAGGGACTACGCTAGTTCAATCTCGCCCGGAGCCAAGCGTTTCGCGATCAACTCAGCACCTTGCGTAAACATACAATAACGTGCACTGCGACTTTAAACTGCAGTCACGGCCAAGAGACCTCCAAAAATCGTGTAATACTCAACTATGCCGTCTTCGTTACAGGTCTACGACTGATATATAGTTCATGACGGCATACCTGTTAGACTCTGTAGCGATGCGGTGGCTTTTTCGTCGGAATCTCCTTATCACTAGTTATACCTTACCGAGGCTCACCACTCCGCTGCTGGGGATTATCAAAATCGACAGGTCACTACGGATGTACCAGAGCTTGCATCCCGTTATGCGGGTGAGGTTTGCTTGCGCAGGTGATGATTTACCAAGCAGCTAAGTGAGGGCGTCGCTGTAGCTTAGATGGTACAGTGCAATAAGGCGCAACCCCCAGAAAGGAAATATGATGGTTCAATCTCGCTTGGAGTCAAGCATTTTGCATTTATACCAGGTTGTCCAATAATTCTTGTCCGAAAATTTCACCATTTTTAATTTTTTTCAACTTTATTGAAAAAACAAGTCTAATTAACAATATGATCACCACAGTTATCCACAACAGTGGCTCATCGATTGGGCAGGTCGCCGATGCCCTTCGCCCAGAACTCCCGGGACTGCGACTCGAAGAAGTCCGCGATGTCGGATTTGAGGTTGTCGTAGTTGGTGAATTTTCTTCCGGCCAAATGGTGCTTCAGCGGGCGAAACAAGTGGTAGTCGGAGGGGGCGAGGTCCGGGGAATACGGCGGATGGGCAACCGTCTCCCAGCCGAGCGTCGCCAACTTCTGCTGGGTCTCCTTCGCCACGTGGGGGCGCGCGTTGTCGTGCAGCAGGTGGACCGAGGCCCGTCGGGGACGCTTTTCTCGGATGGCGGCGGCTAGTTTCTCGAGCTGATCGGTGTAGATGGAGGCGGTAACCGTCCTGCCTTGCGGGAGCAGCATACCCTTGGTGTCCCACCAGCAGCAGAGCATGATCTTCAGCGGGTGCAGGTCGGCTCTCGGCGTCGTCGGCGGCTCTTCGCGCGGGATCTAGACGGCACGGCGGGCGATGTTGTCGTAGAGGACCCAGCTCTCATCCCCAGTGACCAGGTCCTCTAGAAACTCCTTGCGATGCGGACGAAGGAGGAGGGACTGGCAGACGGCCACGCGGCTCTGCTTGTTGGCGTCCGTCAGACGGTGGGGATCCAACGGGCCAGAACTTTGTGGTAGCCGAGTAAGTTGAGTCGATTGTGGATGGTGGACTTGCTGCAGCCGAGCGTCGTCGCCAGTTCAGGGGTGGTGGCTTCCGGCTTCTCCTTCATACAGCGACGGACTTCGTCATCATCCACCGTAGAAGGCCTCCCGCTGTGCTCCCTGTCTTCGATGCTCGTGTCGCCGCTCTCGAGACGATTGAACCAGTGGCTGACTGTGCGTTGGGACACTGCATCCTCCTTGCACGCTCTGCAGATGTTGGCGACCGCGGTGCCCGTGTCGTTTCCTAGCAGCCACTCGTAGTACACGAACGTACGAATTCGACCTTGGTCCACTTTAGCTTGTACTGGTAGCTAGACGCGGCGACTGTGCCTTATATACCCCTAGCGTAGAACTTTGGAGAACCTTCTAGAAGGTTCTTACACTTGCCTGATATTATAACACTTCTAAGGAAAATTGTAGAATTTTGAAAATTTTCGGACAGGAAGTATTGGACGGCCTGGTATCAGCACCTTGAGCAAAAATGTCATAATGTGTGTATTGTGCCAAGTCATGATAGACTATGTCATGCCATGTTATTTTATGCTATCTAATGCCATGTCATGCTACGTTATGCTAGTTGATGCTAAATTAGCTATGATATGTTATGCCATGTTTTGCTCAGTCATGCTCTACTAGGTGGAGTCCATTAACTTCATCTCTGACTTGCTATGTTATGACTTGTTCCGCTGTGTTACACAACGTAACGCTGAGTTATCCTGTGTTATATCATGATGCTTTGTTTATGTTATAATATGTCATGTTATGTTATACCATGTTATGTTAAGCTACGTTACACTGTTCTACCTTACTTTGTGTTATGTTATGTTATGCTACGTTGCACTATGCTGAAGATATAATTGACTATATGGTAGCTCACCCGCCGTTCAAAAGCTTCCAAGCACCTTTCATGATTCGAATCTACGAAACTATCCGCGCGTGATATCGAACTGAGCGACGGCACAATATCTGTAAACTGAAGTAATTACCAATAAAACACTACTCGAAATTCTTATCGCTTTGCAGTTACAATACAAAAATTGAACCTTTCTAAGTTCAAAACCAACTTACCAATAACGAATCGTTGCTGAGTCGAAGTACCCATTTTAGCACTGATCATTGAAAAAATCCAGTCGACTGACAGTGTACCCGTGTCATTCTGAAATACAAATCCTTCATTTCAATTTGCGAAATCGAAGGTACCTACGTTTCTGTCCTCATTGGATCCACTACCTTGAGCATTTTTTGAATTTCAGCAGTCGTCTCGACTGTGTTGGCGACTTTACTCGGCAGACAATTGAAAATGATCTCCTCGACGGTGATGACAACGAAACCGAATCGATGGATCAGCTCCTCGATCACCAACCCTTTCTGCGATCCGGGACCTCCTGAAAGCATCAAATCAGTGCTAGAGATGAGATTATCTACAAATACGATCCACTCCTTCATGGATACTAGTTTCGGTTGATGGAGTACTTGAACTTCTATGTGATTCAAAAGTTTAACTGCTATTGTTGTTAGGATCAAATTTCAGGGCCAAGGCACGTTCTTCTGCAAAACTGGGAAACGTTGACGAGCCCAATGGCTCGAACTACAACCATCAATCTGTATCCCCTGATATGCTAATCATTGGCACGTGAGGCAAGGAGCTGTAGCGGGACCTTTTCTATTCAACTTCGCCGTTGATGACATCATGCGTAGAGATGCAGAACAGTTTACTGCGGGCGTGATATACCCTGTCCCAAAGGAGATGGCAAGCCTAGAGTCCAAAAAAGCAGCGCGCCGCCCTCTGCGTCTCTGACATTTTCGTATTTTTGGACGTTTTTTTTTAACTTTCTCACTTCATTTTCTTACATACTCCATTGCTCGTTTGCGTTCTTTTCTCTCGAAGTGCTCGTGATATTCACTCCCGATACATATTTTGTTCTTCACGTGGCAGGGAAAGTTTTTCAGGATATGGATAAGAGGTCGGAGCGCACAGAGTCGTCTAACCCGTCGATTTCACCGTAAACTCGATACAACCGAGCTGTTTTGACTTGTCTGAGGCCACTATTTCCCTTTAATGTTTGGTTGCAGTCTCTATAGTGTCTCAGACAACTTTAATATCGATCCAGGTGCTTCAGGTCTCTGATGATGTCAGAGACGCAGAGGGCGGCACGCTGCTTCTTTGGACTCTAGGCTTGCCATCTCGTTTGGGACAGGGTATACTAACACCACCAGAACGCTCCGTTGTTGATCTGGAGTACGCCGACGACATTGTGTTATTCGCTGAAATCAACACTGCAAAGGAATGTGAATCTTGTTTCGAATTATGCCGCAGCCTATGGACTTCGTCTTTGTCCCAACAAATGCAAGCAGATGTGGGTCTCTCGAAAGCCTTCAATGGGGGTTTGTGTGCACGGACAACGTATCGAACTTGTGGATGATTTCTGTTATTTTGGCTGCTTACTGAAGAATGATGGTAGTTATGCAGCGGATATTCAACAACTATATGCGGAAGCTACATCTGCATTCAAATCTCTAAACAAGTGTTTGTTGGTCTACCTATCCGCTATTTGCCCTATCATGATGTACGGATCGGAAACGTGGGCAGCTCCAAACACGCAGATGGAAAGGTTGGATTGCACGGAGAGGAAGCTATTCAGACGTTTGCCGGGATATTTCTGGCCGCGAATGTGCCACAACGAAGATCTCTACAACGAGATTGACGCCTTACATCAACGTTTGACACGAGGGAGGTGCCGACATCTCCCAACGCCATCGCAAGCGGCAACGGAAGGTCGTCTTCGTCTGATCGGGTATTTTTTCAGGAGACCGCCAGATCGTCTTGTTCAACACGCTCTAAGGGTGCTTCCGAGTCCTCTCTCGAAACGGCCGCCTGGACGTAGACGGAAGTTTTGGACAGCTGTGGTGAAGAAGGATTTTAAATCACTCGGCATTGAAAGGCAATTTAGGCGCAATGTTTTACTTCGCAGGAAATGGAATAGCGAACAATTGAAGGATTGTGTTCAAATTGTGGCTGAGGACCGTGACAAACCGTACCAGGGAACAAATCATTTCGTTAGAATCCGTACACATTTTTTCTCTTTTCGCTTGTTGGGTCGATTTTTTGTACTTTCTCTATTAATCCCACAATCTACTAATGTTGAATTTGAGGACCCCCTCGTGTATTAAGCACAAAATGTCGTAACTAAACGCATTAAGGTGCTCGTATATCACTGAAAATCCGTTCCTACTACGATGGGTATTCATTAGGCCGCCATTCGATGCTGCCTATCCCTCTTAGTCGCTTGCGTATGCACTAATCCACATATCCGTCGTCTATCATCTTTTCACGGCTGAGCCGATTTTATTTTCGTTTAGCCTCAGCATCAGGCTATTCATGGAGGCGCTTGCGACGTCTGCGTGTCTAATTAGAATATTAGTGCTGATAAGGGAGTTCCTCCTCTCTCTCGGCGCCGTAAACAGGATTAAAACGATGACGATTAGAACAAGTAATGTATTTCTGGCACTAATGCAGGAAAAGTGGAGGCCAGATGGATATAATAATGTCTCAATCGATCGATAGCGTCACACCCAAAAATCTTTTCAGTGGGCGCCGCGTTACGCCTGTCGTGAAGTCTTCACGAATAGCGTGCAGGCAGGGTTAGACCTCGCTGCGGTCGAGCGATATGGCGAAAGCATAAACTCACCAAAGATGAAAATGATATGATGTTGCAGTCCGTTGTCGCCATGTGCGATGCCGCTGCCGACTTTCACGGACAGCGGTGGTGGCGGAGCAAAGCGCTCGTCGAGTATTTGAGCGCTATCCTGCGGGCCGGATGGAGCACATCCCATCGCCACCGAGGTGCACCACCACTCGATTCTGGAAAACTAATTTTATTTTGAAGATTCAGAAGGCAAGGATTATGCGCAATAGTTAAAAAATGGGCGTGATCATGAAAAACGAGGCGAGTTTGCGCGATGAATTAAACGAAGAAATATACACAGGAAAAAGTGCGGAATTGGCGTCACATGCAGCAATCATTGCATTCTGTCAACTGCGCCTACTTTTGTACGAGATTTCCAAACAAGCTAATTACGGAGTACCTGATATTAGTTTTAATTAAACAAAATAAAAGAAATTTTGTAAATTGGTGATCTGAGGAGCCAGCGACAAAGAAAATTGGGTGTGCATGAAAAATACTATTAGTCCCGCCCAACTGCGGACGAGTTTTCCGTCGAAGAAACACATTATTGTAGGAAATGCTTGCATTATACAAAAATGTGGTGCCGATACGAAATTTTGTGCACACAAGACCAAACTGCTGGGCGGAACGTCGAAAATGGACGGAACGTCGAAAAAATCCATGCCCGCCTACTTCTGGACGAGTTTTCCGTTCAACTTATGACGCAGTTATAGTTTTAAGCAAATGACATAATTAGTGAAATCGTAAAATTGTGATGAGAGGAGAAAGAGAGTGAGAGAGAGAGCTAGTGACAGAGAAACTGGTGTACATATTTGGGAAACACTGCAAGTCCCACTCATCTGCATACGAGTTCTCTCTTGTTGAATAAAAACGTATATCCGCCCAGAAAAGGCATTTACTGACCAGATAATGTTTATTAAGAAATTTTGATGTTTTTCTTTGAGTGTTATTGAGTAATTTATTAAGAATACTCAGCCTCAGCCTCATCCCATTAGCTGGCGGCTGGCGGGAGCAGGATGACCTCTCAACGCCAGTACACTGCTGTAGGTGCCATAGGAGCTCAGTGGCCTGAACGGTACCTTCCATTCAGAACGATTAGCCGCAATTATTTTAGCGTTAACGACACTGCACCGTTGAGATTTCAGATCAGCTTCGACTTACTTCACCCGTCTTCTTCCGGGGCAGTTCTCTCAACCTTCCATGGTTTGGGCGTTTTCTCCATAGCAAGCTGTGCGGTAGTCGACTGGCTTCCATTCTGCATACGTGTCCAAACCAGCGCAACCTTTTCGTTCGGATTTGTTCCTCGTTGTCGGTTGATGGTCGCCCAGCTGTCTCGTATAACGTCGTTGCGTATGCGATCTCTTAACGTTGTTCCGAGAATTCGCCGCAAACACCGCATTTGGAAGACCTCTAGCTTGCTGAGATCCGACTTGACAAGGTCCACGACTCTGAGCCGTACAATGGGAATCGGCATTATCACAGACACCAGCCTAGTGAAGCAAAAGCAGCACACGCCTGCCCGATCCTGCACTGTATCTCAGTTGTGGCCCACTACCTTGCGCTGTTGCACCACCGATCCTAAGTGCAGAACTCCTCAACTTGCTGGAGCTCAGCTCCTTCGAAGAACACAGAAACACGTGAACCGTCTGACGTCATGACTTTGGTGCTTGTCCTTATTTATCCGTAGACCGTACGAATCCGCGATATCTATATATCCTTCATCAAATTCGTAGCTTCCATATCAGTATCGGTGAACACAGCGCTGTCGTCCGCAAACATCAAGTCTGTGAGGAACTCGTTATCACATATTGGACCCCTCTTCTATCTTTGAAAACCTTTCTCATAATGGCGTCGACCACAGTGTTGAATAAGCAGTGGCGAAATCATCTCCTTGCCGGACTCCTGCATTGACCGCAAATTCTTCCCGGACAGCTTGTCCCTGACAGAATGCAGCTAGATTGAACCGCTGTATGTTCCCTGCAGGAGCTTCACAATTTTCTCGGAACGTGTTCGCACTCCAATGTTCTCCACAAGGCAGGCCAGTGCACGCAGTCAAAGGCCGACGAAGTCGATGAAGGTAATAACAACCCGCTTTCCCACAGCGGATCCTTTTCCTCAAAAGTTGACAAAGTGCGAATATTTGATCGCTGCAGCCTCGACCAGGACAGAAATCCTGCCTGTTCCTCGCATTTGGTATGCTCTCGATGGCGTTGAAGTCTGGACTGGATTATCCTCGTGAAGACTTTACCAACGATTGATAACAGACTGATTCCGCGATAGTTTTTACGATTCTGGCATCACCCTTTTTGTGAATGGGCACAACGCATTAGCCTTTCCAGGTGGATGGGACGTTTTCTGACTGCCATACGAGGAGGATCAGCTGATGTAACCGCCATTAAGAATACTAGGCTGTCGTAGATAAACTCGTCAGAGATAACACCGAAACTCCGCACATTTTGGACGAGTTTCCCTCTTCGGATATAGTACTGGCGTCGAAATCGTGAGTGGATGAGTATATGTAGACAAACAACATAATGTGTACAGCCAACCCATGAACTCGTACTGACGTTCTGAACAGAAAATAGCGTCTATTAGGAGTATCAGTCTGTCGAGGCAAAATGTTCCGAAAGAGGGCGTGGCAGCGAGAAAACTCCACTGTTTGAGTATCTTTGGACGAGATCCTTAGTCCAAACAAGTTCGTGGGTTTACCCGACGAACAAAATATTGTGTGGCGATCCTGAATTGTCACAAAACAATAGTAACCAAAGCAGGCGTGTTCGCAAAATAGTTCAAATGCCACCCGTCTGCGGACGAGTTTCTCTCGCAGAGGGGGGAGCACATATAAATACCCTCTCTTCTAGAGTGAAATTTATTTCCGTTGATCGCTCGTCTCTGTGCGCGTATGCTGCGTCTCCTTCTCCTGCAGAAACAGCGTGTTTTGAACAGAAAAGAACACAGGCAGTAAGATCAAAAGGCCATGCGGTCGGATTAAAACGGTATGAAAGTGGGCGTGTCGTAGACAAAACTATACCCGCTCAAGTGGAAGAGTTTGTCTGGAGAAAAATCTTGGGGTGACATTCATTGTTATCTTCTGTTGAAAAACTTAAGTACTCTGAAAAAAAATTGGTTAAGAACTGTGCATATTGAAAATATAATGGTAGCGAAAGTGAGTCGATTCTAAGTTTTGCAGCTCAGTGTTCTGCTACCGCGGTGTATTACTCGATATTCGACACGTTTGCTATTTCTCGCATTTCTTCATTTCATTCCATTTTTATCTCTTTCTTTCTCGTCAAATATCGAATTACTGATGATAATATCCTTGTTGGTATGAATATTTGGCTCAAGACAAACATCAAAAATAAGTTCAAACCTTTTCTTTATTACATTAACTTGAATGATGAATACTTATATGAATATAATAGATTCGAATTGGATGAACTCAAGAACAATTTTATCATATGTACTCTTGATAAAGCAAACAATAATTATAGTTTTACTTGTAAAAAATACTATCTGCAGACAATGTGCACAGAAATGGGTATTAGCTATCAAAATAATAACTTCAATATAAGAGACAGTAACAATACATAAGAAAAATTTGATAGAGAAACCATTGATGATATATTTAATAGATACAGAACACTTTATAACAATATGAAAATTAAGATGATTCCTGATGCTAATATTCCACATATTTATTGTGTACCGAAGCACCATAAAAATCCAGTTAAATTTAGATTCATCACTGGAGATTGTAATAGAATAAACAAACCATTATCAGTAGAACTAAAAAGTATTTTCACCTACATAAAAGATCATTTCAAAAAATATAGCAAATCTATTAAAGCAGAAATAAAAATTTCATTGATTATAGGTCAATTAATAACATAAATATAAGTAATAAACTCACAGACATAGAGATGAAAGAGAAAAAAACTATTCTCTGCTGATTTCACTGACATGTTTACAAATTTACCCCATGATGTTATCATTAAAAATATTAAACAATTGCTACAAATTTGCTTCAAGAATGCAGGTAAAAAGTACATTGCTTTTAATGGGTATAAAACTATATACTACACTAACGAAGTTAAATCTAATAAGCACAGGTACTATACCGCTACAGATCTTGTATATTTTACTGATTATTTGCTCAAAAGCAGCTTCTACACCTTTGGACAAATTATATATAAACAAATCAATGGAGTTCCACAAGGTGGTAACTTTGGTCCCTTACTTGCCGATTTAACGCTTTCAATCTTTCAATATGAATTTTCAGTGGAGAAAATTTCTTCCCATAGAACGTTTTATCCCTATAGATGTATGGATGATCTCCTTCTTATTCACAACCGTAGCGAAAACTACATTCTAGATAGGCTACAAAATATATACAAAAATACAATGAGTTTAGATAAGACTCACTACAGTGAATACCATTGTAAATATTTGGACCTTGAATTGAAGACAATAAATGATGTGATTAAATTCAAACCTTTCAATAAAACAGATAACTTTAAATTCAGTTTGGTACGTTTTCCTCATTTTCATTCGAACATTTCAATTCGTATCAAATCATCTGTTACATACACAGAGGTGCTAAGAATAGCTAGTTTATTTAACGATTTCATTGATCGTGTTAAGTACTTGAAAAGTTTGTTATGTAGAAACGCCTATTCTGAAAACGTTATACATAATAGTATATTAAGATGTTTGAATACAAATTCTTTCATAGTACTCAAATACGGGTTAAATGCAAGTTGGAAGCAGCTTCACAACATCATAAGACAACTATTTGGTAATAACACACAATCATCATCATGAAAGTAATTACGGAATCAAACCGAAGGGAAATCCATTTTCCATTATCTTCTACACAATATGGTCGACCGCTTTCTCATCTCGTGGTTTACCTGCGAGATTAAATTGCTCATTTTATAATGTTGCAAGAGCGACAAAGTCGCAAGCATGTAAATTATGAATAATATTCTTCCTGTTTAATAAATGATCCCTTAGAGAGTTTTCCTTTTTACGAGTTTTTCTGTTGGGCCATTCAGAAAAAAATTCACCTGACTACTTTTGCTCATACATTACACATTTTAATGCAACAATATTAGCCAAAAGTTTTAAACGGACGAAACAGTCTTCTTCTTCACTGAAGAGACCCGGGAAGACTGTACGAATAAAGTTCGTCTGAAGTAAGGGTCGAAACAAACTTTATAGACCTTTTTGCAGTGAGATTCCAGTGAAATGATACTAGATTAGAGGAACAAAAAAAAAGTAATACGGCTGGTTTTATAATTGACACTTTTTCGAGTTTTATCAAATAACTGTTGTTGAATGTAACAACGTGTCAAAACAGGAAATCTGGTGTGCACGTGTTAAAACACTAGTATTTCTCGACGGTGGCAAAACGCTAACCTCTGAAACTTATAATCGAGTGCGAAACTGGGCGTGTCTGCAACCCATGACGCCTCACGCCCAGAAGTGGACAAGTTTCTCTTGTCGAAGACACACATACATAGTTACATGTTCTGAGACTAAACGAAAAATACCGTGCGGTACCGTATGCCACAGAGCCATGAAATACTCTGCAATTTTAATTTGAGAGTTTGACCCCTAAGGCACGGATTGCGCGTCTCCCGCTCGGAATTGGAGTATTTTTGATCAGTTGGCAGTCGAGCGGGAGATGGAAAACGATAGGCAGCGTGCGCGGCATGGTATCGAACACCCGCCCGGATTCGCAACTGCGCTCCGATGCAACGTTCGCGCTGTAATGAGAACGAATTGATGGAGGCGATTTTCAGCCAGATCCTATGTTTCATTTTCATTCATCTTTTTTGTAGCCCGTTCGCGTCCGAGTTTTCTCACAGTTTTCTCACACAACTGAATTTTCTCACCGATTTTTCCCTTGGATGAACCAATTCCTAGCTGAAATTTGAATATATCGCCCACATTCGTTTGTTCCAATCCAAATTCATTGACCTGAACTCCTTATTCGCCATTCCGAAACTTTGCTAACGATTTACCACTTCAATCCGCCGCTTTGTAACCTGGCTTTCCAAACTTGAATCCAATTTGTCTATCTAATTCCACATTTGTCATGAAAAAAAAATCATTTTAAAGCTGGTATGTAGTCGAAACTCGGCCAAATTTCCTGATTTCCAAATTGAATCCACCAACTTCAAGACGAAATAAGCCGAATTTCAACCCAGATTCTTTCATTTTCGATCAGTCCCGTCAAAATTGGAACACAATATTGTTCATTTTGATTCGAAACCCGTTGAACTTTGAGGTCACGAAGTCTTCCTACCTAATTTTCCGATTTCATATCAAACCAGACAAGTACTTTTGTGATTCCTCAATATTCAGCCGAAATTTGTCTGTTTTCACCATACGAAACATTAATTTGGGGCTTTCATGCAAAATTCCTCCATTTATGACCGGTTTCGTCAAATGCGAAGCCCTAGTTTCTCCGTTCTCCACCCAAACCGTGGGGTTCTCCACTAGAGGAGAAATGCCGGACCGGACCGATTGCCACTCGTGTTTGATCACACGATATCGGCGATTGTTTCGTAGTGATTAAAGGGTGGGCGGGTCAGATAAGCCAGCAGCCGACAGCCCGGGGTTTTCGGAGGAAAACCCCGGGCTGTCAGCTGCTGGTTTATATGACCATCCGATCAGTCGATCACATCGAATCAATTGTGAATGCCGTGATGTCTCAACGCAAAGGCAATATGTCCGGTCCGGCATTTCGTGTTTACAGGGTTCTCCGCTTTGTTTCCGGTCATATCAGTAGCTCGGGATTCCAGGTGATCGTCGCTACGTGCATTGAAACGAAAGATAAAGAACCGTAAAGAAAAGAACAATAGGTTGAAGACAGCGAATATCATGACTTCAACTCTTCGTGAAACTGAAACTTCATGATTGGTTAGTTTTACCAGACTACCTTTCACCATTTCTGTTTCTATTCCCTTGTGATGCCATCACTTTTCCAGGGTTCGCCTTTGGCATCATTAGATTTGGCGACGAGGAGCTGGTCAGCGCATCTTTTTGTCTCTTGGAAGACTGTACGAGCAGCGCTTCCCGACCCTAGGGCAAGGTCTTTGCAGAAGACGCTGTGAGTTTCTTCAACCTGGATTCATCTCAACTGCTGTTTCGACTGTACCATGTCGCGAAGTTTTCCAGGCAAGGTATTCGCTCGTTTAAGCACAGGATCGTCGATGGCGAACATCGATGGCTTACAGCTGATGTAGGTTTTTCTTTTAATATTTACTCGCACGTGGCAACATCCGTTGCTCTTGAATTTTATATGTATGACATCTATTTCAGCATAGTGCAAAGATTCCTTGAGCTGAGCTTGAGTCCAAGAAGTGATGGATCCCAGGGCCGTGACGGACGTTAGTAAATACCGGTTTCACTAAATTTGATTGTTCCCAAGGCTACTGAAGAATTATTGTGTTGCGAGGCTACTAAGGGGGAGGAGGTTCTTGAAAACCGCAAAAATTTAGAACGCTCTGAAAAAAAAACTCGAAAATTTTCTTGAAAGCCCCCTTCCGAGAAACCTCCTCTGGTTGCAGCTTCTTTCGACCTGCACGCCCGGCCACTGGAGCTTAGCCAAGTGCCGCGCTTCCAGAAAGAGAAAAAGGGAAGAAGGGAGTTTTCGAGCTTTCAGAAAACGTTTGGTTTTTTCTCTCTTTTTCAGCCTCATAAAGTAAATAATTCTTCATATGTGGTAAAATTAGTTCTATGTACGTATTTTTGAGTCGCTGAGACATGCGGTTAGGTCGAGTATTTTTTTTAAAATTTCTGTGATTTTGTTCACTCTACACATCCATTGTTGTCACTCTGATTCGAAGCCCGTTCGTGAAAACATTGCTAAAATATTAATTTCCAATTTTTTTCGAACATGTCGCTCCTGTTGCTGTTTTATTTTTGATTTATTGTTTCCAGTATTTTGCAAATATAAGGCCCTGTCTACTGAAAATAGGTACATTGTTCTAATCCATGATTTTTCCGCTGTTCTGTTGTTTTATGAGTACTGTGGGTGAATTCCTATCATAAAGAGTGAACTTTTTATGTTTATCGCATTAAGAAACAGGTATTTGGCCTTATGTCTCATTTCGAGGCGAGAAGGCAAGATAAAACGATGCCAGTATGCAGTGGTTTCCCAAAATACTATGAACAAGTCGTATTATGCGACTATAATTGATGGAAAGTCCTAGGAATCGAAGAGGATAGTTAAGGGCTCCCCTAGCTCTGTAACGAAGCGAGGGGTGACCAGCAGGGGCAAGAAGGGCTCACCAGCAGTGCGGTTTCGCGCCGCAACCGCTCGCGCCAAGCGGGGCTCCCTCTCCACCTCCTACGCTCTCGCCGGGTCTGAGGAGCCTCGCAGGATAGCGCCCGACCCTGAGCGCGAGAAGCGCATTCCGTGCCTGAGCCGGTCGGTCTGATATAGCAGTGCAACTGATATCATCATTTCATGTCGTTGTGGCAATCGGTACCGCATGGTATTTGGAGTTTACTTGTTCTGAGGGCAAGAATCAGAGTGTTAAATAAGGATAATTTGCTGCTCCGACGACAGGTTTCAAAAAGTGGGCGTGGCAACAACACGACAAGAATCCTTCCTCCGTCCCTTTTTGAAGCCAGTTTCCTTCTACTTTGTAACTAATATACCCTTCACTTCAGAGCCAAATTTACTCTGTTCTTTCACGTGCGCGTGCGGAGCGAGGTAAGAGACATCGAGAAAGTGCGGGCAGAAGTAGACGCAGCATACGCGCGCAGACGCACGCAGCCAATCGAAATAAATTTCTCTCCAAAATGGAGAATATCTTCAAGCGCAGACTTTTGTAGCGAAAGGAAGAATGGTTTGAAAAGGAAAATTTCCCACAGTCAAGGCGCCGCGGCGGCAAAAAAGGCGTGACAGCACTAATTTGTGTTCCGTTTTGGACGAGTTCTTCATTCACTAGTAATATAGCCAAATCTTGTACCGTCCGACGCACGTACTGACTGGGCGAAAGGGCAACTTACCCTGCTTGAGGTCATCTGTTACAAAAATGGGCGTGGCTACGAGAAAATTTGGTACTCTGTCGTAGTAGACGACCCATACACGACTTATGTCTTTTTTGCGGTCTTTTGAATATTTTCTCTGCGTAAATTTTGCTCAAAGCTTCCACATGCTCAGAAAAAAACATGTCATTATGAGCCTGTAGCTGCATGGGGAGACTTTTTTTTACCAGAGTGGGTTGTCTAGTAATCCGAAAGAGTACCGAAACTTTTTCCGATGTTAGCCTCAAACTTCAAATAATTGGGCACAAACGAAAAAAATTAAACGCGAATTTCGAGTTTTTTTTTTCGAAAATTGTTGATTCAATGTCACGACGTTCCGGGAAAATATCATCGAACAAGAAAAAAAAGATGTGGACTTTGTATGTAATTTGAAAGACGGCATATTGCACTATATTACCATAAAAAGAAGTACATTTCTCACAAACTACAATTACTCCATCGACAGAATAAAGAGAGGAGAAATGAGCTCTGGTTTAGAAAATCTACCAGAGAGCCGTCATTGCGCCGCGTGGGACGTACGCGACATCCTGGTAGCCTTTCTAGTCAGAGACCGAAAAATGAGTTATTTGGAAGAAACGATGTGGTTACAGCAAACATAGCAACGACCCAATTGTAGTGAATAATTCCTCGAAATGATAGGAATGTGGAAAAAATTACCATTACCCAGTAAAAACGAGAGTGATTCCTGTTAAAGGCAGTGGTCACGATAAGAATCGTTTTTTTTGCTTTTTCACCTATCTTGAAGGCGGTCCCATGCTGATTCCAATGATGTGTTTAAAATCGTACAAGACCTTCTAGGAACGGAGTTATGGTCCCTCGAAAATTGGGCTAGGGAAGCATGGTGGACGAGCTTTCAGAGGCTTGTAACTTCGGTCTTTTGCAGCCGATGTATGCGGGCTGACCGTAGGGGACCGTTCCAAGCTCATTTTTCTTAGTTTTTTAAACGTTAGGGTTGCGCTAGGCCCAGCAGCTGCCGATCTCTACCAAAAAATCAGACATGGTTTTTATCGTGGACACTGCCTTTAAAAGTTATGTAAACTTTTTCCACCACGGTCAGCTTTTCTGAAGCGGTGAACATCAATGAAAAAAGTGGGATACCCAAGACTGCCCGTGGCCGACAATCATACCGCTCTTTACCAAAACCAGTAAACTCTGATGGGACCTGAGTCGACAGCGCCGGACTAGAACCGCAACCATTGACTCCACCGCGAAAGCCCCGCAATAAATTGCGGCGGCTCCGCGAACATCAACATGCTGTCGTGTTTGTGGATTGAACCCAAGGTAAAGTATGTAGACCGTTGCTCCGTATATCCACAGAGCTCCATATGCTCCTGTTGATGAATAGAGTATTTGACAAATGACAAAAATTTACAAGCCTTATGACGAACCTCGGGAAGTGTTTTTCAATTTCGACCCAAAACTTTCTAACCCCTATCCCCGTCTCCATGAAGTTCCTCTTTTTAGGATAGTTTACGTTCCCTCCGTTAGCCTGCGGCACAGTAACCGTTTGACTTTGAGCCAACCTCCACTGCATCACGGCATGCCCTTGCCAGTGCCGCGCTAGGACCGTGGTAGTTTCGCAAAGATGGAGGTCCACTGGGCCTTGAAATGGCCGGGCTAGTGCCGCATCGGCACCCGTTATAGCCTTTTTGGTGTCGTAGAAATTGATTTGACAGAGGAAAGCTTACCTCAAAAAAGCGTGCTGCGAGACGAAAACATCAAAAAATGATCTTTCGGCCCCGCCCGAGGTTCTGATCTGCATTATTGTGGCGTAGGCGCCTTCATTACACTTCAAGCGGTGTACAGTGCACTTCCGCACTGCCGTTCAGTCCGCAAAGTGCGCGCTGATTGCAGAATCGTGCTGCGGTGCGGTCGCGAGTATCCTCAGGCAGGGATATGGGATCACCCGGGCGGGGGGATCACCCGGGAATAAAAGGCGAAAACCGCCCGGGTGATCCCACATCCCTGTCTGGGGATGCTCGCAACCGCGCCGCAGCATGATTTCGCAATCAGCGTGCACTTTGCGGACTGAACGGCAGTGCGGAGGTGAACTTTAAATGATTGTTTATACACCCACCGCGGGGTGGTCGGAGTAGCACGATCGATATTAGAGCAAGCTCATGCTCTCGCGGCCGAGCGGCGCCGCACAGCGCATTTCTGTAGGATCGATCACGCGACGAGGCACCGTCGATATAATAGGGTTCCACTTCGCCGCGCCGCTTGACTGCGAAAGTATAAACGACACCTTCTAGGATCGCACTTTGACGGGCAGCGGCGAGAATATAAACAAACATTAAGGAACCGATTATACTACTGCCGCCGAGCGTCGCGGGCAGCATGCAATGAAGGAGAATCGATTTGCCGGCGCAGCGTGATTAATACACCTCCAATGTAGGCTGCCGTGCCTTTCAGCGGCGGGACTACTTTCGAGCTCTGAGAGTCCTATGGTCTCATTGTCCTTATTGAAATGAAATTCTGGTCTGCAGTTGCAGACAACCTCTTTTGCAGCACGCACCTCAAAGATGATCGAGCTGTGACAAACACTAACAGTGACGAGACCCCGTGATCCCAGCGCGATTATACCCGATATGTGTGTCGTAATAGCGGTTGTCCGCAACTGCGGACCGCAATTTCGTTCCTATAGGGACAGAGTGAGTATAAACGCGGAAACTTGACATCGAATATCGGAATAAATCGCGATTTTAGAACGAAATACAAAATCGAGTATTCGGAAAAAAATTTAAACAAAAACTGTTTACAATCGAACGAATAGAAAAGTAATACTAGTATGAGTGCAAGTTCTCAAGATCATGACAGCCCCACAGAACGAGAGTAGACGAAAAGCTGTAGGAGAAGCCTGATTTTGCCATGCCGCCTTCGGATAATACATATGAGAAGCAGGGCTGAGGTGATGAAGATGTATCTACATATGTACATCTGCGGCAGAGTGTTCAAATGAGGTGAGGCAGACGAGCGAAGAGGAGGGGAGGAGGAGGAGCTGCTGCTGCTGCTCTCAACTGTTGCTTTTACTCGCAATCGTTCTACGGGGCACACCACTCAGCAACGGCAGCGAGATGAGATGCACTTTGCCTTGACTACAATTCCGCCTCGCAATACATGCATAAATGAGGGATGAGGTATTTTTGCCGGTAACAGCACAAATTATTGAGTTGCGTTGAAAGGCACTGAAATAAGCGCATACAGGGCAGCGGAAAGGGTAAGTCTACTGAAGAGGTACAGTGCGTTCCGAAATGATAGGCTCACCCTTGAAAACCGAGGTTTTCAAAACGCTTCACAGCCTGGCGATCCATACTGCTCACTATTGAATTCAGCAAAGCAAAAAACTCGTGCATACTCAATCTTATGAATTCTCCACGGGTTTTGGACAATTTTAGGATAAATTTTGGATTTTTCACCGTTCAGAAATGATGGGCTCACCCTGTAAAAATTCAAATTTCTTATTTTGAAAAATTTCTCGTTACAAGTCCATTACATATCATTGACTTGGGTACATCGTACACCGTTGTTGCTAGTATGGCACGTGGCACTGCTCTTACCACTTCTGAACAAGCCCAGATTCGTGCCCTCACCTCTGTTGGACTGAGTCAGCGAAAAATAGCAGCCCATATCGGAAGTTCGCAACACTGTGTTGGGCACTTTCTTAGAGATCCGGGTTCTTAAGGAAAGGCAAAGTCTACCAGACGCACTAAGAAGGTCACCAGTCAGGATGCCCGGAAGATCAGTCGCCTATTTTCCAACAGCACACTCGCTGAATCTAGTCAGGTCTGAATTATCGTTTGATTTTTCGAAAAGAACTGTAAGGAACATCTAAAACGGCAATGAAAACATCCTCCTTCAAGTTATGAAGAAGGTCCCGTCAATGTCCGCCAACCATGAAGAAGCTCGGCTAGAATTCGCAAGAAAGAACATGGCAACCAACTGGGCAAAGGCAAGGCGATCTCCCATAGGCCCATAAAACTTGAAAAATGAGCTTAAAATTGTTCAGGTTATGGTCTCCGACGAGAAAAAAATTGATCTTGATGGTCCTGATGGAGATCGGTACTACTGGAAGACTCTCCTCAAGGATCCGTTTATCTTTAGCAGGAGGAATTTTCAGTGGCGGTTCGCTGATGAGTTGGGGAGCATTTTGCAGCGAAGGTGTTTTAGAGATGGCCTTCACTTCCTGTCGGATGACCTCGAAGGAATACCAGTAACTCTGGGGACCCATCTACTGCCGTTCTTTTCTGGTATACGACGTCAGCGTTTCACTTTCCAGCAGGATAACGCTGCAGTACATGTGTCGAGGCCTACAAAATCCTGGTTGGAGCAGCAGCGAGTTCGTGTGATGGAATGGCCTGCGTGTAGCCCTGATTGCAACCCCATAGAGAATATCTGGGGCATAATTGTGCGCCAGGTTTATGCGAACAACCAGCGGTATGGCACTGTGAATGAGCTTCAAGCTGCTGTTCTCGAAGCCTGGACCAACCATGATAAGAATGTCATATCAAATTTGATCCTTTCTATGCCTAAGAGAATTTTTAAGGTCATCGCTAACGGTGGTGGACCTATATCATACAATATTTTATTGTTTGTTCACATTTTGTTCAAAAATAATTGTTTTCTCAGGGTGAGCCCATCATTTCTGAGCGGTGAAGATCCGAGAATTTACCTTAAAATTGCTCAAAATCGTGGAGTATTCATAAGACTGAGCAAGCACAGGATTTTTGCACTGCTGAATTCAATGGTAAGCAGTATAAATCGCCAAACTGTAAAGTGTTTTGAAAACCTTGATCTTTAAGGGTGAGCCTATCATTCCTGAACGCACTGTATAACTACACAAAGTTATCGGCGCATATCAAACCTTCTCGGTATGCGCCAAACATTCGGCTCCTATCCAAAAATGTAGAGGCTTTTAAATGCGTATTGGGCCTATACAGGGACTTGCGGGACTAGCCGATGTTCAAGTCTGTGTTCTTACCCTCCCAAACAAGTCTGGTACCAATTTACTAACCCCGGGGCGGCATGCACGTACGCGGCGGGTTAGGTTGGGGTTAGGCAGGGTTTGGAGCGTCGGCGCGTTTGATGATAGCAGCGCGAGGGCTAAAAGAGGGTTAGGCTAGCACTGAAAAATCATTCCCTCGCAAACCATACGTAGGAGGGTGGAGCAGCCGAAACCCCGTTGAGACACCAACTATTGGTTATCTCCAGCACTCGCACAGCAATAGTCAAACGCGCCGACGCCCCCAACCCTGCCTAACCCCAACCTAACCCGCCGCGTACGTGCACGCCGCCCCCGGAGGGATGGAAGGCTTGGTTGACCTTGGGCGAGGATCGATCATTCGAAGGCGTGCGTGACAATGGCGGCTCTTTCCACTGCCCCACACACGCCAGATGGTAGCTATAGAACAAAAAAATCCACGACGACAATGGGAGAGAGCAAGGTAGCCGTTCATTCGCGTACAAAGTTTTAATACTTCCTCGGCAAACAAAATACCCCTACCATCTTATGAGATGAACCTCAACAACCCCCTTCGGACAACATTTATGCGGTGTTGAACAATGGCAACCCGCTTACACCCCGGCACCCCCCCTCGACCCCTCGACCATATCTGTCTGTCCAAAGAGTTAAACCTTAGCAGTTCCTTTGGACTTATCCTGAATGAAGTGCTAAATTTCGGTCGGCGTGCGCGTCGAGAGCCGTCGCGAAGACAGTTTTAGGATAAACGGCTGCAAACAGCCCCTCATGGCTGCAAGCAGCTGGCTGGAACTGTTAGTCTAATACTTTATAAATCGATTTATAAATCCGAGAAAAGCCTTAGCAAAACCTACTCGACAAGCCCGCCGACTGCGTGGGCGGACACTCCTTCTGATGGACTTCACCAAAATAGAGGGGCAAAAAGAAATAAGCAAGGAAATGCGAATAAAGCCCTTTACGAGAAGTCATGTAAAACTGTGCAAAGTCGATTTCTGCCTTGTGGAAAGCCGCGTCGCGGCTGAGAGCGAGTGTAAAGAGCGTAAGGGGATGACCCCGTTATGAATACGCATTGATTTTGCAGCTAATAATCCTCTGTACGCGCGCACACGCACGCAATGAATAAAATAAATTTCACTCCAAAACAGTCGATAACCTTTTGTGTGAATGATATCCTGGTTGATTTGGCACCTATTCCGAAATAATGCAGGCATAATCCTGGGAACAAAAACGATAAGGACAAAAAGAGATATCGTCGATCAGAAGAAAATGTGCAACAAACTGCTGAATGAATACATATGACAATCACTACAGGAACAAAAATTAAAAAGAGAATTGGTAAAGAATGTAAAATGATAGCTGAGAAAGAAGAAGTTGAGGAATGTTGGCCATGAGAAAACCAGTGATGAGCGATATCGATCGTTTCTATCCGTGACGGGGTCAACCCACTCAGAAAAATGAAAACAATTCACTTGTAACATAAGAGGCCGAAAATAAGTTATTTATAATATGTCTAAGTCAATGTAAGTTACTTGCGACTTATCTCAGTTCGTTTAAGTTACATGCAACGTGTCGACGGGAGTGTGCCTTTAATATGTTACATGTAACTTAAATGGCACACGATGAGTTGCAAGTAACTCAAATCAGCCGAGAAGGTATTTTCGTCGGACTTAGGAGTGGCGTTGCCTTCGGTTCAATTACCCAAGTGTGAGGTACCAGACCCCACAGTAACTAAGTGGGAAGGCCCACCACAGCGTTTCCCGTGTAGCTGTGGTCTGGGACGCACGCGGACCCATTCTCTGCGTAGCGTGTCGTTTGTGTCGCATGATGGCCACCTAAATAATAGTGAATATATAAATGCAAGTTACATGCAACATAAGTGTAACTTACATGGAATACAAATGTATGTTACATACATGTAACACATCGGAGGCGCACCGCACGCAATATCCCTCCGCTGTGGTACATGTAACTTAAATAACCTGAGATAAGTCGCAAGTAACTTACATCGGCTCAGATATGTTACAAATAACTTGTTTTCGGCCTTTTATGTTAGAAGTAACTTGTTTTCATTCTTTTGAGTAGGTGCATTTTTCGGCTCCTGCACATATGAGACTTATGGCTGCGTACACAGGAAATATGGAAAATTAGGTCTAGATTCATTTATCAGCACGTGTACCATCATTTATCACAGGTGCATTACAAAAAGTCAATTGGTATAGCTATAAATGGCTTTGGTTAATGATAAATAACGGTTTACGAACAGCAGGAGAGAATATTTTCCAATTATGTCCGCCCGGTCGACAGTCCTTCGTCGACGATATTGTTATGAAATTTCACAGGAAATCGATTCAAGGGACGAACTTCCTCTCAGGGAAGAGAGGGAGCATCTGCTTTCTGTTTTCAATCGGCGGCCGCTGATTTCAATGAATGCTTAGGTATTTGTCAGAACGCTTCGTCGAACAGATTTTGTGGGAGGAGAGACTGAGCGACAGTGGAGGGAGGGAGGGATAGCTCGTCAGTAATTAGTGAGATTGTAATGTGAGGCTTCAGTGTTGTCTGTTGTTGCTGTTTGGTGAGGCAGGTAGACATGGCAATGTGATCCTCTTGTTCCCACTTGGGAGATATCACGAGATTTTCGAGGAATGCGGGTTTGTTTCTGTTTTCCTCCTCTTCGCCACGTTAAAGGCACTGTTCGCGATGAAATTCGCTTTCTGTTTTTTGCCTATCTCGAAACCGGTCCCATTCTGATTCCAATGATGCCTCTGGAATCGTACAAGACCTTCTGGGAATGGAGTTATGGTACCTCAAAAATTGAGCTAGGGAAAATGGTGGACGAGTTGTCCGAGGCTTGTAACTTCCGTCTTTTGCAGCCAATGTGAGCGAGCTGACCTGAGTAAAGAGAGAAGTTGAGAATGAAGGGAAGAACGGGCTTTTGATCGGAAACCATCGCTCAACTCACGATTTCGAGTGTTCCTTTGTTCACGTCGAGGGGCGGGAAGAGGCGGGACTTGCCCACAATGGCGGGGTTTTCCCACTTTTCTAAGCCGTTTTGCGGCTCCTGGGTAGCTTTTTGTCCCATGTTTTCGACTCTGTTCTGCTTCTGAGAGCCACGATAAGCGTTTGTCATGGAAAATTCGCGGATGAAGTTAATCGCGAACAGTGCCTTTAAAGGCAGCGTTCACGGTGATCATTCTCGGTAGCTTTCACAGTACTGTCGTTCTCGGGGCCAAATTCCGGCCGCAATTACGGACTACAGCTGTTTCACCATGTGACACGTGATAATCGTGCTGGGTCCACTTGGTCCCGGCACGATTATCACGTATCGCATGGTGCAACAGACGTAATCTGCAATTACGGACCGGAATTCGGCTCCCAGAACGATAGTATACTCTGTTTGTCTTGAATTGCACAAAACACGGTCCGCCAATAGTCCTCTAGTTGGCCCGCTAGTACCATAGTGTACGTCCACGACGCGTTCTCGGCAGATCCGGGTGTGCACCCGGTGTGCAGAGCAATCGATTCGTCAATGCCGTCACTCGGCCACCCACCCTGCCACCCGGGTCTGCCGAGAACGCGTCGTGGACGTACACTACGGTACTAGCGGGCCAATTAGAGGACTATTTGCGGACCGTGTTCGGTGCAATTCAAGTTAAACAGAGTATAACAGGAAAGGCGAAGAGAAAACTCGGAAGAACGGCACAAAACGAGCAGCAAGTGGGAAAATAGCGGCCGCAATCAAGCAGCTTTAGAGGCACAGTCCAACCTCAGAGGTAATTTTTGATATTTTGGTGCGGTCGCCGTCTATAGCAACCCTGCCAAGCGCGAAATCTCAATTCGCTCAAATAAACGAGAAAAAGCTAGAAAAAGTCGACCATGCCCCCTTGAAAGAAAAAATGGGCAACGCCCACTGGCAGATTTCCGACCTCAGTGGGGAAGAGACGCGCGAATGATTTTATTCAAAATCTATGTTCTTCCTTTTGGTTCTGGTCTGGCTTTATATTGTGACCTGCTTCAGAATGATGGCTGCAAATAACGAAAAAATACAGGCTCGAGACACCTCGGCAGCGAACTTCTAAAAATTCAAATTCAAAATTTTTGAAGAGCCGTAACTCAGCTCGTAGTGAGTTCTGGGCGATTCTGGAGACACCATGGTGATCAGCGTGAAATGTTCTCCAAGATAGGCAGAAAGACGAAAAATCGATGCTGAGCTTGGACTGTGGCTCAAAAGGCAGCGTTCACGATAATCATCCTCAGTGACCTTCCGCAATGAAATGATAGGCGAGAAGGTTCCTAGGCTCCCGGTGTCGAAAGAACGGTAGAAAACGAACGAGGAGTGCCAAAACAGCGGGGGTGGTGGTCATCGTGTATAAACACCCCTGAAGAGGCGGGAGGAACGGGGGAGGAGCGAGGTTCCTGAATGGGGCTAGCCCGTATTGCGTCCAATCAGGCACCTCGCTCCTCCCCCGCTTCTCCCGCCTCCTCGGGGGTGTTGATACACGATGGCCATCATCTCGATTTTGGTTTCCGCTTACAAAGTCCCATACTGTCCTTGATCCGTTGTAATTTGGTACATATCCAACGCCGACCAAGTTGATATGTTTTTTAAACAACTAGGGTGTTTTCATTTTTAGGTAAATTTCTATTTGATTCAAGTTTCGGTCTTTGTAAGCAGAAATTCAACTAACACCCATGAGAGAATTTTTAGCGGAGTTGGAGATAAGAAGTCACAACAGTGTATCTATTCTATCCTAGCATAGTTCTTCGAGATGGAAACCACAGTTCCACGCTCAGCCTCAACAATCAGCCACCTGGGCGAGAACTCATCACTACAGTTTGATTCGATCCGATCAACGTTGCAGAAATCACAACGAAGGGGTGAGAACAGACCCTTTACAATTTGTATCACGTGAATCAGGAGAGAGTTATGAGCGCATACATGTCTCATGAAGGTGCCCCATGATCACACCACATACCGTCAGGTGCTTCAGGTTAGTGTAAGGCCTATGGTATACTTTGTCGCTGTAATGAGCGACAGGCATGCAGTCTAACACAAATCGTGGCGGGACCCGCATCGGAGCAACGGCAACGGTCGTCGTAGGAACATATGTCGCGTGTGGGTCGCAGCGACGTGTCGCGGAGGGCTGACATACTGCAACTGTGCCATAGCCTGTCGATACCACTGTCGCTGTCGCTGTGCAGTGCACTGCGACAGCGACAGCGACAGATTTAAAGGACGGGAGGCGGTCGCTGTCGCTGTGCAAAACAAAGCGACCGTGTGCCGCAAAAGTATACCATACCCCTTATGGTGGTATGCATGTGGAGATCCTGGAATCTCCGAGACGGTGAAATAATGATCGAGGCGTTCTCTGGACTGCTACGGCAATCACAGAGAGACACATTCACTCCGATGATGTCACGTAAGATTTCAAGAAGAGAGAAGTAAAACGAAAGACTTCTCGTGTAGGTGGCAATACTCTGGCGAACAATGAAATAGCTAGTCGAAAACACCTTGAAAAGTTCGCATTGTGACGTACAGGGCGTGACAAGCACGCATCGATATTTGAAACTCAGACCAGGAAGCATTTTGCAAGTAATCCCCACGGTCTGTCTAGCCCCGCAGTCAGACTGATAGTGTGCAATTAGAGACATTGTAGAACGAACACAGTCGCTTGGCTGAATGCGACGTAATTGGGAATACTTGTGTGGCAAAGTCTTAACAGCTCTGATGAAGTTAAAATGTGAAGTCACCAACACAAAAAGCAGTTCTTACAGAGTTTCGAGCATTTTCAAAAGAGTGTTGTCAAGGTAAAAAAAGACACAAACTGTAAAAGCTTTCCGGTGATAGGGGCCAGTCATCGATTCTTGCTCCCGTCGAGTCAAGGGCATACTGACAGGCTGCGAGCAAAGTATTGATCGTCCTCAGTGGTTTAGTAAATTTGTGAGTTTTTCTTTTTGTGTGATCTGTGATGTATTTTGGCATGTAACTTTACGTCGCCAAGGATCGTAGTGATACTTCGCATCCCCATCGAAGGTTGACGCAAGCTCAGTGCCACATGCTAGAACCTAGGTGCAACAACTTCGTGTCAACCTTTAATGGAAACGCTCTTTGCTATTCATGCCGACTGTACAGGGAATGCAGAACGTCAGATATGCATAGCTACCTCTCCCCGAGCATCCCATTCTACGCGAAGCCCATCTGCGATTGGCCAATTTTGCCTAGTGACCAATCAGGTGTGGGCTCATGAAGTTTGGGACGCTAGGAAAGAGGTATGCATACAGCCACCGGATGTGGTTTCGTCACACCTTGGTAGATTTGATCGCTGCTAAACAATGGCAGTCAAAATCCTCTGATCCTCTTCTTCTGGAGCACATCATCTGGGGTGGTATGCTTGAAGATGGCGGCACAGTTGGCAAGCAGGCATCGCTTCGCGGTCATGCCAGCCACTATAGGGATTTTTCTTTATCCAAGGCACGCGCTACTAAACACAGTAGTCCACATGGAAGGCTTCTCACATTAAAGCATGGGATGAAATCAACTGCGATTACCTGTTGTCAACTGTCGACGTCTCACCCGAATGTCTTAATCAGCATCACGTAGGAGATTACCAAACTCTGGTCAGGAGTTGACGATTAATACTAAAATTCGAATCAAATTACTCCCTCGTACATTTAGTGTTTTGCCCTCCAGTACTGCTACTATTGCAGAAGTAGTCGAATCGTATGGTCTCAAGATCAACAAGAGCAATATGAAGGACTTGACGACTGACGGATCCCAAGCCGTTATCCATTTTGACGACGATCTCCTTTAGCAATTGATAGGAATTGAAAATTTTTAAGGCAGTGTTCACGACGAAAAATGTATTTCAGTTTCCCTTACAAATGGGTATTGGATGGGCACACTGTAACGTTAAGGTCGAAAAAATGAGAACGAGCCAGGAGCAACGCCAAAAGAGCCCGAAGTTGCCCCTTTGAGCGCAAGGCAAACCCCAAAAGCGCAATGCCCGCCCTCCGGCGTCAACAAATGAGAACTCGAGATCGTGAGATGAGCGATGGTGTCCGATCAGTAGCCCCGTTCTTCCCTTCATTCTCAACTTCTCTCTTTACTCAGGTCAGCTCGCATACATTGGCTGCAAGAGACGGACGTTACAAGCCTCGGACAACTCGTCCACCATGCTTTCATAGCTCAATTTTTGAGGGACCATAACTCCGTTTCCAGAAGGCCTTTACAATTCCAAAGACATCATTCGACGCAGCATGGAATTGTTTTCAAGATGAACGGGAAAACAGAAAAATGACTTTCATCGTGAACGTTGCCTTTAAGTACTTGGTATCTATTGTACAAGCAAGCAAGGAGCAGGTTGGGACAGGTTCCATCAGCATTCGCCTCCCTGAGATGGTGCGTTGGAAAAGAAGCAACATCTCAATAACGACGACAATAAGACTTTTTCGAATACGCACTACCAATCCTTCTATATGAGTCAGAAACATGGACGTTATTGAAGTTCGACGTCAGCAAGTTGCAGGTGTTTTGAATAAATTGTTTGCGACAAGTTTTGGGCGTCTCTATTCGTGATCGTATCCATAACACCGATATTCATGAGAGATGTGGAAACCAGCCATCCATTCGAAAGCAGTTGCCGTCACATAGGTCAAGATGGTTCGGCCACGTGTGCAGAATGGATTCGAGCACATTGTCGTACAGACTTCTTCGGAGAAATCGATTCGTAGAATGGGAAAGTGGAAGAACAGCCTTCAAGAAAACTCGGCTAAGGAGGAAAAGCACCGACGTTCTGGAAACCATCCGTTGCAAGGTGATCGATGCCAAGAACGGAAGAGAACGCCAAGAATGGAAGCGTGTTGTGGCTGTCCAAAGTCCTGTTGCGCTCAGTGTATTGGTTGAGGTAGGTAAGTAAGTAAGTAAGTAAGTAAGTAAGTAAGTAAGTAAGTAAGTAAGTAAGTAAGTAAGTAAGTAAGTAAGTAAGTAAGTAAGTAAGTAAGTAAGTAAGTAAGTAAGTAAGTAAGTAAGTAAGTAAGTAAGTAAGTAAGTAAGTAAGTATGTAAGTAGGTATGATCTAGTTCCGCAATCGCGTTCAGTCCGCAAAGTCTCATTATCACAATCGTAGAAGCGGAGCGGTTGTTTCGAGAATGATTCTAGTTGATTTTTTTTAAAACAACCGCTTCGCTTCCACGATTGTGATAATAAGGACTGAACGCGATTGCGGAATTGAACTATAGGTAAGTAAGGACCAGTCGCTGTCGCAGCTTCCGTAGATTTGCGTGTTATAGCGTGCACGTCCAAAAATGCAGACGAAATTTCAAATTTAGTCTCGTAGAAGTTTTCACTTTTATATTTTTACAGTGGACGGGAATCCCTTTCCTAATACTAACTCGGGCGCCTTGTGACCATGGACAACGATGTGAAGGTCGAAGTTAACCAAAGAAGAAGCGCTGCACGAGCTGCAATGACCAAGATAAGGAACGCAGCTCGCCTTGTCTCCGACAAAAAATGCCGTGCGCACCTCTCCGACTCCACCGTCCTCCCCGCCATGCTCTACGCAGTTGAAACCTGGGCCTCCAACATGTTTTCTGAAATTCTGATGACGCACGCTCAAATAGCCCTCGAACGAATGCTGCGGGGACGAACCGTCGAGAGCAAAGAAGCCAGCACTTTCGCAATACCGATCTTCACCAACATCCAGAAATTTGGGATGGTGTGTCTTACATGGCAGCCGCAAAACATCGACGGGCCGGTCACGTCATAAGAAGAACTGATGATCGCTGGACAAAACGCGTGACCCTCTGGTACCCACGGGACATCAAGCGAACACTTACCTGGTTGTCCCCCAACAAGATGGTGCGCTGCCTTCAAACATCTAGGGTGGAGTTCAAGAAACGCTAACCACGTATTAACCATGGCTAGCGTATCCATAGCTAAGCACGTCGTGTGCGAATCGATCCGCTTCTAACCATGGCTAAACAGTGGCTATCGTTTCGTGAATTCCACTCCAAAACACGCATAACATGAACTGGCTACAGATCGCGCAAAATCGAACGAGATGGAAGATGACAGCTGCACAAAACAATCGAAACGATCGTGTGCCTCGAGACAACCAGAGACGTGTGCCCACCGTTGAGACGATCGCCGGCTGACAACGGGCAATCAAGAATCAAGTAAGAAATTTTCGAATTATTAAATAGACTTCAGACCAGGATCATAATTCCAGCGACGAGTGACGCAACTCAAGGTTTCCAATAAATGTTGACGAAAATCGATATGCCTGATCTGCACTCTCGCTGCCGCTGGTAGCGAAAATCATGATCCCGGCCTCACCCGTCCCACGATGATTTGAAAAGCAGGAGTTTGATAGAAAAGAAACAATACGTGCTCAAAATGCAATGAATGCGCCAAAATCAAAACTATTTTTCTGAACACCCTGGAAATTGCCTTTTGGTTACCTCCAGGGTATAAAAATGACCTTCTTGGATTCGTCCGAGGCAGTTAAAGGCAGGGTTCTCGATAAAATCGGTTGTTGTGCTATACCCATGGAATGGTAGACCTGGCTATCACAAAAGGGAAAATACGTGAAAAATTGGAGGAAAAACGCTCAGGAGCAAGTTATGGCTTGGTGTCCTCCCGCCCCCAATTATCGAGATTTGGGTAAAAGCCTGTTTTGTCAACTTTTATTCTGCTCCTAAACTAATTTCTGAACATTTCTGGAGGCCACTGGTTACTTTAATAGCAAAATAAATGTCGGATAAGCGAGCATTAATGAAAATCGCGTTAATTAGGGGGCCGGTCGACACCGGTAATTAGCCGTTATACTTTGTTTTTGAGCGTTTTTCTTTTTTCACGTACTTTTACTTTTGCGATGGTCAAATCTACACTCTTATAAAGAGAGCTCAAAAGTAGTTCTTATCGCAAACCCTGCCTTTAAGTAAATTTGAGCAAGGATTATATAATAAATGTGCTGTGTCACCTACAATGATCAAAGCACGTTCTTGTGAAACCTTGCAGGATACCAGAGGCACGTCCTAGCAAATGAAACAAAAAATGTCAAGCTGCTACAGGAAGTAGGAATCAATGAGCACAAGCTTATATATCGTGAGCGTAAGGAAATGCTAGGAGGAACTGATAACATGGGTCTCTCAGGTAATGGGCCTCCTTGGCTAGTGCCGGAAATGACTAGAGAGCCGGCCTAATAGTGGCTCGTAGATTAGATCTGGGAGAGGTGTGTCAGGAAGGGTCGACTACGATGTTTTCTTGCAGAGCTCAAGGTGAACATCAGAAGATATTTAGGAGATTCACTGCAGGGACCAGGGTTTGAGCATATACGTACGTTGGCTTTAGAGGCTTTACCACTGGCCTTCATAATCTCATGGTCACGTCATCCTCAAGCTAGATCTGCTTCGGTGTCATGGCTGAGAAGAAGCCATACGACGTCGATGTGTAATAGCAGCGGCCGGAAGCCATCGCTTTCCTTGCCAGCCACGGCAACGGGGATACGAAGCTCAGTGATGTGAGATGCAGGATTATTTTGATGACCATACAAGGTTGACAGAATGATCCGAGTGTCGCATAAGTTTGCAGAAAAAAATCAGAATGTGTTTCGGTCAGCTGTTCTCAGAGATGCTGCTATCAGGCAGCCACAGATAAGGCGAAAATCAAAAAGTCCACAGCATGAAAAACCAAAATGCAGTATGTGTGACCATATACATATCCTTATCCACTGGTTCGGCGTTAATTTTAGTGTGTGCCATTGCGGAATCGTGGTGCGGACACTCAGACAGTAGCAGGCCCGGAGCGCAACCGATCCGCCCCTCTCCGCCCACTGCGACCGAAACGCAGAGCAGTTGATATTCGAATTTGCGGTGCGTTTGGGTTGTGATTGCAACGTGCAGTCAAGAAATAAAAAACACTTACCGAATTCGAAATTTTCCTCACATGTTGGAAGTTCCAGCGCACTATATAACAGTCATGTTGAAAAAACAGCAAAAAAACATTGGAAACTGTTTTTAGACCAAAATTTTTTCAATCGACAATTGAGAAAGGAGGAGTTGATCGCTACGATTCGCTGTGTTATCCCACGATTTCTCGATCAAATGAAGTTAATCCTCCTTTCAGCAACTTTGTGAGGAAGGAGGGAAGAAGATGAACCGATATATGAAGAAAAGACAGTCCTCTTGTACTTCTGGACTTTTCACAACTTTGAACAAAAAACATTCTTTTCAAAAACAAGCAAATCTCACTCAACAAAATAATTACCATCACATTCAAGGATCCTTCGCCACCGATTGGACAGATCATGAATTGCCGACGCGTAGAACTGTAGCTGTTCCGAGTCAAAGTATTCTTTTAAGGCCATTTTGACTTGGCCATCGTTAGTGAACTGTTTTCCATCCAGGAAGCGCTGCATCGAGCGGAACAGATGGTAGTCGGGAGGGGCAAGATCTGGACTATATGGAGGGTGAAGAAGAACCTTCCAAACCAGGTCCAGTAGTTTCTGTTCGCCTTCTTCACGACAATGCTCGGCCACACGCATTTCGGATAACCAGACAGAAACTGCCTGATCGAAGTTGGATCAATGATGTCCTCAGGCAATCGCGGTGGTCGGTGGCCGGTTAATTCGCCTCTTTCCAAGTCAAATTGATCGGATCTGGCTGATCGGCGGAGGTTTCGGCATGACTCATAACTGCCGAAGTTTTCGTGGTAATGTCTCATATGTGGCGGAGATTTCGGGTCGACGTGTTGCAGTGTCTGCACTGTTTTTCTCTTATACTCTCTCGTGTAGAGCGCGTAAATGGCAGCCCACAATGTATACGCTGCCCTTAAATGTGAGGTGTTTGTGCTTGTGGTTGTTGGCATTGTTCGGGATATCGACGCTCTGGCGGGCGTCGGTGGCAGGTTGATTCGCCAATGCTGCCTCTCGACCTGTCACCGACGCCCGCGACTGCAGGAGTGGTAGGTGGTAGTCGGTGGGAGGTGATAAGGCAAAACTTTAGGTGTGAACACGTGGGTGTGACGTCACTTTGGGTGGTTGGTGGGAGGTGATTAGGCAGAGCTCTCGGTGTAAAAGGGTCAACTGTGACGTGGCATTGCAGGGTCGGTGGGAGGTTGACACGCGGAGTTTTCGGAATGAATGGGGGAGTTTTCGGGCCTTGCCCGCCCCTTTTTTCGTTCCGAGCGGCAGCACGCTACCTGTTCAACTCCTCTCAACCGGCCTCCAACCCCCGCGACTGTGTGAGTCATTACGGTCATTGCGACATCCCCTCGAGCGCGGCCTAGGCGTGCGCGTGGACGACCTGCTTAAGACTACGTACGACTTAGGGGGGCTACGTAGAACTATCGTTAAACTATGACGAGGCCTAAGTAACAGAGTGCAGGGAGGCTAGTGAACCGGAAGGATGAGCACAGAAACTTGGGTAGGTCAGATGGTTGTTCAAAGCCATAGTCCTTGCCATTCAGCAAAGAAACCACACACAGTGATTGGGCGTCGAAAATTCGATCGATAGCCAATTTCAAAAGCAACACTAGGGGCGGCATGCACGTACGCGGCGGGTTAGGTTGGGGTTAGGCAGGGTTTGGGGCGTCGGCGCGTTTGATCACTGCTGTGCGAGTGCTGGAGATAATCAATAGTTGGGGTCTCAACGGGGTTTCGGCTGCCCCACCCTCCTGCGTAGGGTTTGCGAGGGAACACTTTTTCAGTGCTAGCCAAACCCCCTTTTAGCCCTCGCGCTGCTATCATCAAACGCGCCGACGCTCCAAACCATGCCTTACCCCAACCTAACCCGCCGCCTACGTGCATGCCGCCCTAGATTTTAGCTGAAGGGAAAGACAGTTGCTGCTTGGTAGTTGCATGGTGATGAAAAGTGGGAATTGCCTCTGTCTCCGAACAAGGCAGTTTGTATGAAGTTGGGTTCGCAATTGGCTATGTCGAAGCAGGCATATATGATTGATGGGGTAGCTATATCTGGAGTGAATGAGGTGAGAGATCTTGGAGTTCTATACAACGATGAACGTGACTTTACTGCTCACATAAGGGCTATATGTAAGCAAGCTCTAATGCAAACATCTCATACTTTTAGAGGGCTTTCAATAAACAGACCTTTGCTTTTACAAGCTAACAAAACTTATGTCAGGCCTATTGTGGAATCAAGTACTACAGTTTTTGGTCCGTTCAAGAAAAAACATATTTATGCCATAGAAAAAGTTCAAAACAACTTCACTTGTATAAGGTCTAGAAGTTAATTTCCGCGTTTTTGTTGTTATTGATATTTTGTAAAAAATAAAATTATTTTTATATAACGAATTTTATGTTATAATGCTCACTGTATTATCAGCTTTCTATTGATATATAACTTGCTTCACGTACCTTATAAAAAGTATTATTTTAGTTTCAGAATATGTCAACTTTTGTGCCGGAAAAACGCCATTTGCGGAAGCTCTCCTTTTCCTTTTTCATCTCAAGAAGAAAGCCACTGACGCGCACCAAATGCTTGCCTGCTTACGGGGATGCTGCTCCATCCATAAGAACCTGCCAAGAATGGTTTCAGCGTTTCAAATCGGGTGATTTTGACGTTAAGGACAAAGATCGACCAGGACAGCCAAAAAGTTCGAAGACGAAGAACTTCAGGCTTTGTTGGATCAATATTCGGCTCAAACGCAAGAACAGCTCGCGGCATCTCTCGGCGTCACCCAAAAAGCAATTTCTATTCGATTGAAGGCAATGGGGAAGATTCAAAAGGAAGGAAAATGGATCCCTATGAGCTCTCAGAACGCAACAAAGAGCAGAGAAAACAACTTCACAAATCTTGTTGGACCGATTCCAAAGAAAGTCTTTTTACACCGCATCATAACTGGCGATGAAAAGTGGGTGTACTACGACAATCCGGAAGCGAAGAAAATCGTGGGTTAGTCCTGGTGAAACAACAACTTCGACCGCAAAACCAAACATCCACGGGAAGAAGGTCTTACTGTGCATATGGTGGGATCAACGCGGTATACTGTACTATGAACTTCTTCAACCTGGCGAAACAGTTACTGCGAATCGCTATCAACATCAACTAGCGCAATTGCGGCATGAAATCGAAGCAAAGAGACCAGAATGGGCGAGTCGACACGAAAAAGTCATATTGCTTCATGATAACGCTCGACCTCATGTTGCTCGAACGGTAAAGGATACGCTAAAAGAGTTCAAATGGGAAGTCTTACCGCACCCGCCGTACTCTCCAGACATCGCCCCGTCGGATTATCACCTTTTCCGGTCAATGGCGCATGGTCTAGCGGAGCAGCGCTTTCAAGATCGTCAAGATGTCAAAAAATGGCTCGATGAATGGGTGGAGGCCAAACCAGAAAAATTTTATTATGATGGAATCCATAAGTTACCCAAACTCTGGGAAATGGTTGTTATTAATGACGGAAATTATTTTGAATAAAAATTTTGTTTAAGTATGTCCAGTTTTCAATAGTGTAAAAAGCGTAAAAAAACGCGGAAATTAACTTCTAGACCTAATAAGCTGCTTGTAAGGATTGGAGGATTTCTGTATCACCGGATCCCAAAAGCTGTATTCCGAAACAAGTATCTAGGGTAACCCAGACTCGAATCTCGACGCCGAGTATTTGATGTATGCATGGTTCATAGGCTTCTCTATCCAGCAGGTACTTTCGGCCAAGAAACGTTCTTCAAACTGTCTTCACTAGAACCACAGGAAGTCACTCTAAGGCATCTTTAATAGTCCTCACCGCAAGCGCGGCACGCGCGTCACGCTCGGGACGAGCGGTGGACTATGAAACTTTTCACCGCGCGGCACGCGCGGGACGAGCGGGAAGCCACTATGAAAACTCAGGCGGCATCGCCATGGCGGTGCGGGTAAAAGTCGGGCCTCAACTGGGACTTGTAAAGAAATTCCTGGCTTGCATTTGAGCATGCGGTGGCGCAGGATAGTCCCAGAATTATTTATGTTGGAGTGGACTCAAATCGAGAAGCAATTATTGATTGAAACGGTAAAACCGCCACGGCGGTTTGGGCGGCGCCGCTATGGCGGCGCTGAAAGACTATGAAAGTTCTTACCGCGTCCCGCGCGTGTCGCGCGGTGAGAACTTTCATAGTCTACCGCCGTTCCCGCGCGTCACGCGCGTGCCACGCTTCCGGTGAGGACTATGAAAGATGCCTAAGGTCACGTTGCCTAGACCGGAAACAACCATTCGCGCGGAATTATTCACTTTCAGAGCTGGTAGTCTTTTCCTCAAGGTTACAAAAAATGATCCAGGGTATAGTATGACCTTTCCTCAGTTCGATAGGAGTATGTTCCAACTTTTGCAGTGCTCTGAGTTCAGTTTTGAGTTTTTGAGTTGGCCTCGAGTTTTTCTGTCATTGATCGCTTTCATTACACTATCACGTTCTCTATTACGATACATTGTGTAGTTTTAATGCATATCATATAATTGTTGTTTTCTGAGCATTTTTGTATTCTTTGCGTGCCTCTTTAACGCTTGCCTTATGCAAACGAAATAAACCTATAACCTATAACCTATCAGCAGTTTTCTTTATTTTCCATAAATTCTGCCTGACGTCAGACTCGACGAATTGCTATCGACAATTTATGCGGTGGCTTAGTGGAAGTCAATTCAAAAGAAGAGGCAAAAACTGTGTCCGGGTTTTGACTAGCATTGTGCACGCTTCCTATTCAAGTGCAGCTCAATGCGGCCTTGTGACCTGTGATGCAAATCGAGTAGCAGCAGTGCCTGCCCAAGAGCAAGTGGGGGTGCTCGAGGCATAACACTTGGATGTCATATGATACACGACATCGCATTTGGACATCTCCAAGTCGGAACAGTAGAGACCACGGCTAATGCGTCCCAACTAGTTGAAGGAGTAAGAATAGGCCTTGAACGTGGACTGCCGCCTAGTGGTGGTGGCGCGGGATTGTGCCATACGCGTGCCACAAGTCCTGTGAAGTGCAGATTAGCTAACTTTCTCAGCTTTTACCACTACCGGAAAAAGAAACAAAGATTGTTCGGAGTGCGAAGATGGGCGCAGTGGCAAGAATGTTGAAAAAAGTGGAAACGTCAACGGTGTGGGTTCGTGACCGTGTTGAACGCAATTTTTTGCACCATCCCTACATCGCAAGTAAGAAGTCACTAATTGCAATCTACGACTTGCGGTGATAACTTTCGGATGGCTTATGTGATGCACATCTCACGTCATTCGAGCTTATCTACCCCATCAAGTTTTGTTCGTGCCAGGTGTACATTCTCACCTACAATTTCTTAGATTTATTTTCAAACCTTATTTGTCAACTGGAGTGAATGCCACAGGGAAAAATTCAAGAAATAAAAGAAATCTCCTCTGCGAAAATAGGAAAATACACTTGCGATCCGCTTTCTGCTCTGGCAGACAGGCTATGCATACTCGAATCCAATTGAATTTTTTTAAAACACGTTGTGATTACTAAGAGTGGTATTCATGGATAGTGGAGGAAATCTGCACGGAAACTAAACTGTTTCCGAACACTTGCCAAGGGTTAGGGAGGTTCCGCGATAGAAACCATGGTGATGAACATGAACTTTCAAATTGAAGAATAATTTAAGTAGTTACTAATCTTCTACATAACAGGCCAATAAGACTCCAGATTGAATAAAGACACTGAAAGCGGTAGAAAATAGCAATTATCGCAGTTTGGCGTTGTAGATCACAAAGCACGGTACCTCAACGAAAAGCTCAAAACATCAAACAGGTTACTCTCCAACATCCCTTTGACATAGGTTCCAAAACATCAAAGAAGCAATTAAAGCCACTGTTCACGATAAACTTCATCCTCGAATTTTCCATGACAAACGCTTCTCGTGGCTCTCAGAAGCAGAACAGCGTCGAAGAAACGGGACGAAAAGCTACCTAGGAGCCGCACAACGGCTTAGAAAAGTGGGCGAACCCCGCCGCTTCCGGCAAGTCCGGCCCCTTTCCGCCCCTCGACATGAACAATGGAACACTCGAGATCGTGAGATGAGCGATGGTTTCCGATCAAAAGCCGCGTTCTTCCCATCATTCTCAACTTCTTTCTTTACTCAGGTCAGCTCGTATACATCAGCGGCAAAAGACGGAAGTTACAAGCCTTGGACAACTCTTCCACCATGCTTTCCTAGCTCAATTTTTGAGGGACCATAACTCCGTTCCCAGAAGGTCTTGTAAAATTCCAGAGACATCATTGGAATCAGACTGGGATCGTTTTCAGGATAGGTGAAGAGACAGAAAAGGCATTTTCATCGTGAACACTGCCTTTAAGGACAAACGCTCCCACGCTGAGGAGAAAAAATATGAATATTGGTTGTTGCTGTAGAGTTAGCCGCCATGGTACGGCCTGAGGTGTGGACAAGACCACCTTCACTCAGACCCCTCCATGCAGTGGCAGTTTGTGGTGCTTGTTCTCAGCCCCCCCTCCCGGAGGCGTTACTTGGTCAAACTTGTGGCGATTTAGTATTACTTAGTCAATTTTTGGGGTGAAATTCGGAGAAGAGGAATAATTTATTATAAAAGGTGTAAAATGTGAAGCCAACTTGGTGTCCTGATGAAGCTCAGACACCCCCCACCCTTGTGGATAACCAAACTTCGCGCCGTATAGTGTTAGCCGCTATTCGACTTTTTGGACTCCTGATTTCGGAATTATTTCCGTTCAATCTTTAGACGAAAGGGTAATGTTCGCGAGAGCCGAAATCAAATGTAAGATCGACAGGAATAGCTCCGATAGGGAGTGCTTATCATCAGTCACTAGATGGGGGGATCCACGATGTTGATTGGCGTGAAAAATTGCGCACGGGAAAAGGAATAGAGGATGGTCGTTGATCGAAGGATTTCGCGCCCTATTACTGAGTACGGCCTACTACTTGATAGTCACTAACGATACCTTCTGATTTGGTTAATATGTGTCATTACTGACACACGCTCTCAGCACGCAACGCATCTGATTCGAACGAGATTTATCGTCTCATCAGCAAATCGAGTGAGTTTCTCCTTTTTTCTTCGTTCTTCCTATTTCTCAGGCCTTGTTCCGTTTTCATTTTCATATGTGCGTTACGAGTATTCAAGAGGAAGTGGCAGAAATGGGGTGACGCACCGAAAAGAAAAAAAGCTGGCCAAAATTGATGAATATTGTCCGTCGCTGAAGTTTCTCGTTATTCGTGTAATGAAAAGTACCCTCTATAAAACGGCGTAATTCACATCACTCGAGGCGCGAGCGGCGCGCGCGTTGCCTGGGCCTCCGTCTGCCCTCCGCTTTCTCACTGTCTCTAACCTCCGCTCCACACCAGCACGCGTAGGAACCATGTGAATTTCGCCGATTTATAGCCTGTATCGCATATGAGACTAGCCTAGTGATAATATCATAACAGGATTGAAAATAGTCCGCACGATATCTGAGAAATAATATGTCCGCAATGGCACCAATAAAATTCGGCCCCGAAATAGAGGACATAGACGAGGAAGATCCTACTTGGGTCGAAGCTTTTTTTTGCGATACAGCGCGCGTAGAATTCAAACGAAGCGGTGCGACGCGACGCTTTCAGGTGATGCGCTACTCGATAAGTGACTGAGGTATCGTGGTTTTCACATGGAGGCGACCTGCAGGTCGAGCGCCGGAGTCTGACGGTCTGCGTCACTCTTGTCGTCTGTGACGCAGCAAGACGTCTACGATTGGTTTGTCCCGTCACACCACAACAGAAAGTGCAAAACGTTGCGAAATATGCTCCGTCACCTGCAGGTCACAACAGAAACAAGAAAATGTTATGAAATTTGGCTTCGAGGTGACAATGGGAGGCTAATCTGCTTTCCATGTCACAACAAGAAGGAGTTGTGGGCTCCAGGTGAAAATCGGGATTTTCTGAGAAGGTAAATTCCACGTTCGCCTTTCAGTGAATCTCGGCATGATATGGTATTGTAGTAGTAGTATAGTTCTTCAAATTGTTGTTGGGACAAAAAACGTAAAAAATTTCAAAATTAGCATTTGGACGTCAAATTAGAAATATATTCTTTTATCGATAATAGGTAGCACGCCAGGTTGCCTCAGAGATCGCGGGAAGTATGAAGTTAGTGAGGCGCACAAGTGATTTATGATGCACATGAGTTCAGATTAATAGGACAATAACAAATCCTCGCAGACTAATTGGCTATAATCAGCTTTTAATGGAGATTAGCCTTCAGAAGAGTTGCAGACATGAATTTGCGGTGATTTTAACAACATTGTTAGGAGCTTAGCGAAAACTTCCAGCTTCATTTGAAAAGCTTAGAGTCATGCTGAATAAGACTGAGGCCATACTGATATGCTGACCATGAACTTCCAAATCTTCGAATCATCATCACGCGGAAGCCAACTGAGGGCGGATTCTGGGTTCGTCGATTTGGGTAGGGTTTAGCTCGTGCAGACGCACACTAATGCTGGCGCGAAACCCAACCCAAATCCACAAACCCACGGTTGGTGCAATGATGAATCTGCCCTCTGCAGATACGTTAGCTCATGCTCAGAAGCCCACGACCACGAGATGACTTAACCATTACAAAAGAAGCAAACACGTGAATACAGACAAACTATACGCTGGATAGACCAATCCATGTAGACATTGAATGAATATGAAAACCTGAGCTGCATCACGTGGGTATGTAAGTGTAGAACACACGAGTGCTCTAGAAGCAGCCGTAGCAGCAGCAGGAATCCATTATGAAAGTACTTACGACTTAACAATGACTATAAAATGGCAGTCATTGTAGAGCAAAAAAGTGGATAGGGCGGCCACACAAGGGACAGCTGCAGTTTGCTTAATCACTACTACATACATACGTATTAGATGTGGTCAACCACAAGGTGCAGACACTTCGTTGACAAAGGAAATATCTAAAAAGGTAATCGACTCCAGAAAAAGAAAGTAGCTTGTGAGTATGTGTAAGCTCTTTGCATAGTAAATGTTTGTAGCTTGTGTCGTCATTAATTTCAAAGAATATAAGAAGTTAATGATAGGGTGTTTAAGTAGCTAAGTGACGTAGTATCTACCGTAACCTTCCGTAATCTTCGGATAAACTAAAAGCAGACCTCGTTCCTGTGTTTGGTGCTCCGATTAACTCTGTTCCCCTCGTTTCAAGCTGATAAGTCTTTCAAATCTATTGAGGACTCGGCCAAGTCACGAATGCTTTTCTTCACAAACAACATGACACTATTCGCTGAGTTTTTTTAAAATTTTCTTCAGGTCGAATTACGCTTGTGAGACGAAATTTTCAGGACTGCAGTGAGGACTACAGATGCGTTTTTCTGGAGGATTCATAGGCCCAACTCATTACTTCTATCGTTGAATGACTGATTAGGCTAACCGCGCTCAGAGGTGCGGTGAGCTCTACATAGTCCAACCAGTTGTACGCAAAGATCTTGCGCTCTAAGAGAAGGTTCATGCTCCGTCTCTTTGGAAAATACCATATCGATAGCTAAGAAAATGTCACCTTTCTAACGTCTGCAGTTTCCGCTGACTTTCATTGGTATTTTTCGACTTCTCTGGCTGTGGTTGTCAATTTCTATATTCGTATATTATTTACTTAAATCTTCCGCAATCATAGATGTATGTAAGTACGTTAACGGAACGCGGCGAAATAACAAAGAAAAACACTTTCAAGGTGAAGAATAACCTTGACGGTTACTTCCTAGGTACGTTTACCGTACTTTCAATGATCATTATCGATATATTCTTTCGTTTGTGAAAGCTTGACTTGAAGCTTTGAATTTTCCACAGCAATCAGTTTTTGAAATTCTGTCCGTCCTTTTTATCTTCTGATGTAGCCGTTTTACTTCCCCTGTTTCATCTTAGTTCCAATTTCGACCTTCGCCTAAGCTCAAACTTCGCAGTGCTCGACCTCTTTCTCAGTTTTCATCCTGCCTAGCACTTTTCATCTTAGTGAGCTTCTAATTGTGATGCTTCTGATCTCACTGTTCAAGTTCAAAATCCGTGAAACCCCTGAAAACGAGTTTCAAGGACATTGAACTTGAACATAATCATTACAAGCATTATCCTTAACAGCATTTGAAGGTTTTTCATCAAAAACAATTAGACGTAGTACCTTATAAATAGGTCTGTGTAGGTATTAGTAGTTCTGCGGGTCACGTAGGCCACAGCGTGGAATTGAGTGAGTATAGCAAATGAATTCGCTGTCATATTTCTCTTTTTCTCTGGGCAAAGCCCAATTTTCCGGGTTCTAAGTTGTTGTGTGGATTCCAGCATTGCTGTTTAATCCTCATAAGGGAGTTCTAAAAGCTCCATTTTCCAAACTCCTTATCGAGTACATATTCTCACCTTTTTTGAAACAGTTTGCGGGATCTCTTAGGCTCCGTCCATGGCAGACGTCCTAGCGTCAAGTGACAGTAAAGTAACGCTGGGGGTTTGCATCTTCAGTATTTGTTATTGATCTGACTCTCCAGCGAACACTGCTGCCGGCCAGTCGCTGATGGTGAAGGCATAGTGACCGTAGCGGCTGTCACTGGTATTATCGATACCATCGTAACCACGTGCCGTTCTCGGACACGTTGAATGCGCCAGCCGTCGAGCGTCATGCCCCAGCGTTTGAGCTCTGGCGCATGATGCTTCGACGCCTTGACGCTTTGCCGCTGGTCGTTCGCTATGGACGGAGCCTTAGGACTCCTAAGCGCTGTTATAAACGTGATCGTGTTGATCGTTGTTGAATTAATCTATTGTCGACGCTATCCATTAGCCTCGCCTGTTTGGCGGATGAAAGTCGTCGCATTTATCTGTTTGGTTGTTTATTCTTTATGTTTCTCGTATGTGCTTGGTAGGCCTTCTCCAGCAATCGCCTGCTTTCTTCCTGCACAGGTACTGAGCCTAGCTATAACTACTTTAGAGCTGAACAACTATCCATCGATTGTCGGTCTGTTTTCGTCCTCTATCCTCACTGTATCCTAATAACAGCAGCGTTCTCTGGCCATGTCACGAGTCTCTTTGCACTCTCAGAGCCTAGGATCAAATCGTGTAGAAGCACTGATACTCCCTAAGCCTGAACAGCGAAGACTGTTTTGAGTTGTGTATAGACGACACCACACTAAACTGGCTGTTGATTCGTTATGAAACATGGACACACATTGGGAGACCGATTGTTTCCATTACAGGAATAATGTCGGGCAACGATTATTCCCATATGAGAATTGGAGTTTTTCTTCAAGATTCGAGCACTGAGCGTCTGGTTCGCATGGAAGCGACAATCTGGAGACTTGCTCGACAGGTAGAAATCATATCGAAGACAACAATGTAGCAGATCGAGGTATCACTTACATTGAATAGGAAGATCATATCTTAATTGAATAGGCTTGTAGTTATTAAAGAACCAAAGAAAAGGCTCACTGTCGCTCCTAAGTGGCAGACTTTGAACGTACTGTAGAAGGACACTGAAACTTCCAAAAACGTCATGCTGCTGAAGCTGTTTCCAAGCATGTCAAAAGGGCCCGCATTCAGCCCATCGTGAGCGTTCCCGGTGAACACTTCCGAGACCTTTCCTCATACACATCACTATCGTTTCAAGAAACCGATAGCAGCCAGGGACTGTACTACAGGAGAATGTGTCTCTCTACAAGAAGAAGCATCGCTGATATCAGGACGTCATCGCTCATATAAGAAGCATGTGACGTGAGTTTGGTGATCATTGTTAATTTAATCTATTGTCAACCTTGCCGAATACCCCACCCACTTGAGGTGTATGAAACTCTGTCAAATTGGTTCGATTGCATATACCATTTACTATTGCGTTTCACCTCTACGTTTGCGCTGGGTAAACGCTTGCGGCAGCCACCCGGACCACGCCTACACTGGCACCAGGCCTACCCATTCCTACTTGGGGCTGTAAACCGAACTATGGATACCTTGAGCCTGAGAGGAAGAGACTATGAACGCACCCTTCTGTGCTGCTCTTTAATAGGTGCCAAGCCTAAATATCCCTTCTTTCCCGTTTGCGGTCAATTCATTAGGCAACTCGGCGAAAAAGGGAAAATTTACCTCCCTTTTGCCATGGAACGGATTTGTCTCACATTACGTTGTAGACCACTCAAGCTATCTTAAGAGGTACGTTTAGATCTGTCTTCACCTTTAGCTTCTCAACCTGAAGGTCACAAACGATACAGAGCGAGGGAGGGATGCAGAAGCTACGGGTCGGAGTCGACTCCACCCTAAAGAGAACTCAAGTTCTAGAAAAGCGCTTGGGATGCTTTTGTGAAAAGTTATGTAACACCTCGCGTCTCGCATACTAAAGTCGAGGTTTCAATGGTTAGTTTGCCACATACGAATGTTTCGAATGTGTTAAAAACCTTCTGGTCAACCTAAGATGTCTTCAATTGAATCTCTACAAACATAGGAACACATAGCCTCTTGTATGTATCAGCAACTGAACAGAAACTATGCAACTTCAACCCCTAACAGAGATAAGAAAGAAGGTTAACTTTCATTTGTGCTGAGCCAGAGAAAAACAGGAAAAGATTAGAATAGAGGAATGTTGAAAGCAGTGATCAGTAGAAACACTTCGATAGATACGTAGATACGTATGTCTGGAGAAATATACTATACTAGAGAACTAGTTTTCAGGAATTCGAAACAGAACTGTCTCAATTACTGGAGGCTGACGCGAAGCAAATGTGGTCCAGTTTCGACGCAATCAAATAAGAATCGGAGGAGGAAGAGGGAACGCTTTCATTCTGAGGTTATGCAAGGACACTAAGTAGGGCTATTTGGAAACATGTATCGTCCATGTCGTTAGGAAGACGCCCTCAACATTGTCTGCAGAATCATACGATCGATAGCCATCATTCTTCATTTGCGTTCCTATTCACGCTGAGCTATCCCGTAGCTCCATAAGTGACACAGGTCATATATCTTATGCTTATGGATATGCTACAGTTCAACTGCGCATTGCCGTTCAGTCCGCAAAATGCACGCTGATTGCGCAAGCGTGCTGCGGCGCGGTTGCGAGTATCCTCAGACAGGGATGGGAGGTCACCCGAGCGGTTTTTGCCTTTATTGCCCGGATGATCCCACCGCTCGGGTGATCCCACATCCCTGTCTGAGGATACTCGCAACCGCGCCGCAGCACGCTTTCGCAATCAGTGAGCACTTTGCGAACTGAAAGGCAATGCGCAGTTGAACTCTATGTACGTACAGAGTATAGAGTAGTTACTGTCGTCCTCGAAGTCAAATTCCGGTCTGCAACTGTGGACTACGGCTGTTGCATCACACGTCACGTGATAATCGTCATGGGAAAGAAGTGAAACTTGCCGGGACCAGGTGTTCCCAGCACGATTATCACCCCGTTGCGTGGTGCAGCAACCGTTTTGTGCAAATGCGGACCGGAATTTGGCTCCGAGAACGACAGTAACTACTCTGTACTTAGTTTTGTAACAGTTGTTATTGCTTGTTCATCCTATAGTATTACTTCAGTTTGTGTGTTAGTCTCTTTGATTTAAAGGCATCGTAAGCGCTGAAAACCACTCACCGTTTTTTATTCGGTTCAAGTGCTTCTCTGGGCCCACCTAAGAACGTAGGAAGAGTTTGTTCGGTTAAAAATGCGTTATTGCAAAGAGGTCGAATGTCTCAAATTCCGTCAAAAGAGGCCGGCCCTCCGTCAGTCATCTGACACAATTTGCTGTCAGCCATCATGTAAGTAAATTTTCAACATTTGATACAGTGCAACTGAGGGGAAGTTGAAGGAATATACCATACGATTACGTGAGGAATAACTTTTTTACACACATCGATTAACGTTTTACTTCTCAACAAATCCCTTGAAAGAAGGATAAACTTCATTTGATCGTGAGATCGTCGGTCAAAACAGCTATCTCTAACGATCGACTCTTCCTTTGTCAGAAGTCGATTGAGATATTTCGGGTCTGAAAAAGGGGTTTTCAATGGATTTTCCCGGTTTTTTCAACGTAGCCGTTATATAGGGAACTATAGCTCTTATTATATATGGAAAACTCGAAAACAAAATCTATCGTGAACGATGCCTTTAACTAGGAAGGGGAAGTGGCCACTCAATTTCGGGTATGCAACATATCCATTTTCGTTATCAACTCTTTCCCTGAATCATTTACCCATTTATCTACTCGGTTATTTATAGAGGGGACTTTCAAGCTAACAAAAGGTAAATATAGGTATGTGCGCAAGTACGCAGTTGGAGCCGCAGAGCTAAAAATAAACAATGTCTGATGAAAGGGCAGAAAGTGGAGCACGCGCGTAATGAAGAGGAAACCGCCTTCGACATCTGAATAGGATCTAATGTGTTCTCAATGAACACGTGCTCGAAAGGTGCTCGTGAGGGGGAGGAGCTGCAGGTAGCATGTGCCAAACAAAGATGAGCTTGTGGCTACTAGTGTACATGGGTTGGCATATGGGAGAGTTCGATTAAATTGAAGACTTGCGACATATCGGAATTTCATTATCTCTGTGTCAAGCCTTTGAGCCGAGCAACTTTGCCTTCGAACCTAGTTGAGCTTACCATGGTACGATTGCAAGGTAACTGACTACCATATAGTCTACAGCAATGGAACAAGGATCTGGTGAGGTTGCGGACTCGTTCTAACATACGGTAGTTTGTTAGTGGTTTCACTCATTTTTACGAAACAGCTGCGATAGATCGGTGAGTCTGTGTTTTCACCGATACGACTTCATCTGTGGAAGCAATGAAAACAGGTAAAGTGTGAGATTGGAAACAAAACCTCACCGACCAATCCAACTTATTTCGAAAAAGTGAGTGATAACACAATCAACCTACAGTATGTTAGGAAGAGTCCGCAACCTCACCATGTCCTACTTCCATTGCTGTAGACTATACCTCAAAATCACATCACTTCCTCACGCATCAGCACCGGAGCCCCACCTACAGTTCTCGTCTTCTTTCATAAACCACATAAAAGCAAACAGTGGTACGGTCTTTGCAGGTCTAGCACAGCTTGAGAATGCCCACCAAACTACAAAGCTCATGTGTCTATGTCGCGATGAGCCTTGATCGGATCGCAATATTCTATGGAGGAGTTACCTTTACAGTGAAGCTACTATTTAGTCTTGCTACTTGAAACATCCACATGGTCTTGCGGGATAAACGGCGTCGCAGTTTTTCCGCTAGATATAAAAAGGATGCGTCAGTCAATCACGGTATATGATCCTCAGTGCATGGCATACCAACCAAGGGAACTCCAGCGTTCCGGTCACCTGAATGCTTGATGCGCATACACTTCTACCGTTTCGGAAGTGGAAGACTTGGACTTTTCATATTTTTGTAAGCTATAAGGTAAGATAACTGTGACGGAATTTCAACACAATGGAATCTCAACATGAAGAACAAGTATGTAGAGTCACACTGTAGGTAAGTAAAAAAGGGGCCGGTTGATTGCTTTTAGAATTGTATAAAAGCCACCCAGCACAGTTAGCATGGCTCTTCTATGGGGCAACCCGCAGTCGCCCATTTCCTCTTCTCTAATTTTTTTTGTATAAAACGCTAGAACAGAAGAGAAGTTTCGAAAGCCTTTTTTCCACCCTAAAAACCAAAACAAGAAACACTCGTTCGTGTGTTGGTGCCAGGGGATGAATGGAAAGGAATGGAGGAACATCTCCACCAAAAAGGTCACCATACCCTGTATTCCCGGGCTAGAGTTGGATGGGACATTGACACGCACAGGGTAGATATCCGGAGAGGAGGTTAGGCTTTCCAAGAAAAAGGTGAACCATCAGGGACGCGAAATCCTAAAAAGCTCCGGGGCAATATGGGAATAAGACCGAGATCTCTCCGGGACCTAAAAGCTCCTGAGCAAAATGGAGGTCCCGGCGAGATCTCGCCGGGACCTCCATGTAAAGATTTTGACGTTCTTTCCATCAGAATTCCGGCGCCTGAAACCCTGAGTCTCATTCTTAGAATTTTTCCTATCTTCTAGCGGGTATGTTTGTGTGAGTTTATGTTCGCCGCTCGGTCCTAGTCCCATATTGCCCCAGAGCTTCATAGAAATTTGCGTCCCTGACGGTCAGCGTTTCTTTTTTGGAGGGCCTAACCTCCGCTCCGGGTACCCAACTCTAACCGGGGAACGCAGGGCTTGGTGACGCTTTTGGAGGAAGTGCTCCTCCATTCCCTTCTATCTATCCCCTGGCACCAACACACGAACGAGTGTCCTTTTTTTGTTTTAAAAACCGGAAAAGGCTTCCAAAACTTCTCTTCTGTTCTAGCCTTTCATACAAAAAATGAAAGAAGAAGAAAAGGGCGACCTCGGGTCGCCTCATGGAAAAGCCATGCTAACTGTCCTGGGGCGGCATGCATGAACGCAGCGAACGGTGTCAGGGAGCCGCTCCGCGTGCCATGCGCGCAGCGTCGAGCAACGGGGCGGCCCCGAAAATCAGGCACATCAATACACGCCACGAAATTCGGGGCCGCCCTGTTGCTCGACGCTGCGCGCATGGCACGCGGAGCGGCTCCCTGACACCGTTCGCTGCGTTCATGAATGCCCCCCCTGAGTGGCCTCTATACAATTCCAAGAGCAATCAACCGGTCCCTTGTTTATGTACCAACAGTGTGACTATACTAACTTGTTCTTCATGCAGAGATTTCATAGTGTTGAAATTCCGTCACAGTTATCTTACATTATAGCTTACATTTTCGATGGCTTGTCGACCTGTGATGAAAACGTCTTTTCGCATGCGTATGAATATTTTTTGCCCCATAATGTAATCAGGAACTTCAGTTTTTTGTCCCTACAAACATAAATAAATTCGACTTCTGGAAGAATGCAAGATAACTTTCTTTGCAAAGTCTAATTAATACGGATTGGTTTCTCTTATACTAGGGTCCCTGGCAGGGTTAAGCGGGCCGTTGCTCCAATTTTCGGCGAAACCACGACCCCCTCCCCTGTTGAACAAAATTTTGAAAATGCTTGACGATTCCCCTCCCGAGATGGAGAAATTATTTAGCTTTTTCTAAGTGCCAACAGAAAATTATCAAGTTTTCGAAGGACTAGAAAAGTGAGAAATTTTTTAAAAAATCAATCCAAGAATTTTTAAACAATAATAAAAAGCAGTAAATAAATAAATTCCTCTTAGACCAATGAGAACATTAACCTACCTGATTTACTTCTATAATTTAGGAACATTATTGCTGTTTGTAGGAACGAAAATCTTAATAGAACTATTCCGGAACTCCTCGGTAAGGAAGGTAGATCTAATTTTATGTTGAAATTGGCTATCACAAAAAACTTTGGCGAAACCTCAAACTACAAGTGCATACTACTCACACGCGACTGACTATTGCTATCCCTACCAAGTGGTTTGAAGACAATTCCCTTTTTCCAACGAATTTTTTACGAACTTCCCAATTTTGAATTTTTAACAAAAATTTTCTAAAATTTCTGCCACCCGCCCCGCTTTGCGCCGAGTTGCAACCCCTCTCAACACTGGTCCTTGGTTCCACAAGAAGAAATTAGGAATCATCTTAACAATCGAATCTTGGCGTAAACGGAACGACGAAACGACTGATCCTTAAAATTTTGAGTGGGACGCAGAAAAGTGGGAATTTGAAATTTTATAGATTCCTCGCTCCCATAACACGTTGGAACTCTATAAAAAAATCCTATATGGAGTTCCTAAGGCTTACCTCGGATTAAAAAGCTTCACTTGAAGAGCTGGCTCTACTTTATCTTACTACCAGCGGCGTCGCCGGCTGACGCCGGCCTCTGCCGCTGGGGTCCGGCTACGCCGGCCCATTTCCCGGCTTCGCCGGCATCTTAAGTATAAGGCGAATGAATCGAACTCCGCTAATTCTATGTGAGATGGCGTTCGAAGTTCTCACGCTTGCCGGCCATCGCCGGCCTCTGTTGCTGGAGTACGGTTGCGCCAGCACGTGAGCTGGTTTCGACGAAAACGCTCGAGGAATCAGAAATTACAAACTATTTCAAACCATGCAAACCCTGCTAACCTCCTTTCTTATGCAGTTGCACACCGACCCTTACCTAGCTTTAAGAGGTCCTAAAGTGGTAGTTCATTTATATTCAATTCTGTAAAGATAAAGACAACCGCTGTTTGAGATTTAGTAAACGCCTTCATGACCAACCGACACCCTGCTACCTTTATTGCCAAATGAAGTATAATGATGTTTGTGTTTTCTGGATGCATATTTTGATTAACTCACATTTCCATCGTATATAAACCCGATTTAGAAAGGTTGGTGCATATAAACAGCTAAGCAGTTGAAATGAGTGGTTAAGGGGAGGGGACGTGAAGAAAGGGGTGGTATACACTCTTATAGATGCACAAAACGATTTTGAAGCCTGCGCTAACCCACTTCGGTCCCGCACACTTTCTACGGCGTCCGGCGCACTCTCTACCTTGGGTCCTGCACACTTTTTTTCGGCGTCCTCTGCACTCCCACTTGGGTCCCGCACACTTTCTACGGCGTTCTACGCACTTCCACTTGGGTCCCGCACACTTTCTTCGGCGTCCTACGCACTTCCACTTGAATCCCGCACACTTTCTTCGGCGTCCTGCGCACTCCCACTTGGGTACCGCACACTTTTTTTCGGCGTCCTGCGCACTCCCACTTGGGTCCCGCACACATTCTTCGGCGTCTTGCGCACTCCCACTTTGGTCCCGCACACTTTCTACCGCGTCCTACGCACTTCCACTTCTGGGTCCCGCACACTTTCTTCGGCGTCCTGCGCACTCCCACTTTGATCCCGCACACTTTCTATGGCGTCCGGCGCACTCTACCTTGGGTCCCGCACACTTTCTACGTCGTCCGGCGCCCTCTACCTAAGGTCCCGCACACTTTCTACGGCGTCCGGCGCATTCTACCTTGGGTCCCGCACATTTCTACGGCGTCCTACGCACTTCCACTTGGGTCCCACACACTTTTCGGCGTCCGGCGCACTCTACCTTGGGTCCCGCACACTTTCTACGGCGTCCTACGCACTTCCACTTGGGTCCCACACACTTTCTACGGCGTTCTGCGCGCTCTTGAGCCCGTACCCGTAAGGTAGCCCGTCTTGAAAGTCAAGCCGAATAAACGGTCAAACAAACACACAGAGAAACGCACACATACATAAACACACACACGCACACACAAAATTACCAAAATATATAGTAGGATAGGCGCTATTTCCGTTCCATATTCTCTCATCTCATTCAAACGTAAAGCCTACTCTGAGGAAATTTGCCGCGTCAGTGCCAGGAAAGAACCGCGACCCTCGACTTTGCCGCGATAGTTCCGCGATAGTGCCGCGGTGGCTCCGCATTAGAACCGCACCGACTCAGCGAATACGCCACAGTGAACCCGCGTGGAGTACGATGTACTATCCTGTGTGGTAAAACGAATTTGTCGCCGGTTCAATTACCCAAGTTCGCGGTACATTCCGTATTTCCTTGGGCGCAAAAGCGGCGATAAACTTTCTCCCTATTAGACAGAGGAGGTAACGATCGCAGATGCGTATTTTTGTTCTTATCCCCACCCCTAGTTGTATTATAATTCTTAAATAACTTCACATCAGATACTCTCGGAGCTGCTGCTGCACTATCTCGGAGTCGAAACGGCACTGCCGCATCGCCACTACGGCTTGGCGATAGTTCCGCCGCGGCTCCGCGGTAGTGCCGGCGCTTCGGTGCCTGTAGGTTCCGAAGCGGCACTATCGCGGAGCCGCAGCGGCAATTTCTCTCAGAGTAAGTGAACTTGTTATTAGGGCAGAGGCATCACCTTGATATTTTTTCTGGTGCTTATATGCTTCTAAAGTCTACATCAAGTCTACCTTAGGTAAAAAAATAATTTAACCGTAATCCACAGTAAGCCGCAGAGTACTGAAAAAAGGACACAAGGCTCGTGTTTAGCACCCCGGTTAACCCTCAGGGAAAGGTTTGAGCTCAATCCGAAACAATTTCCCTAAACGCCCTAAGAATGTGGCAACCCTTACCTCTTCGCCCAACCGAGAAAACTCCTTTGAAATCAAACTAGAGAAGTCTTCGGCAGTAATGAAAGCAAAAATGAAAATGTCATCCGATGTACAAGATCCTGTCTGAATTTCGTTAGAAGCGGCGCTTCTGACGAAAATCTGATTCCCTATTTAAAGTTAAATTCCCGGCTTTCAGGACATCGTAGAAAGGAGGTTGAGTTTGAAAGCGACTCTGCGAGATGAAGACAATAAGACGCGGCAGTAGAAGATACATGTGGCTATGTGTGGCTGTGTGGCTACATATGACACTTGTGAAAGTCTAGCATCAGTGTAGGGAAGACACCGTGGAAACGGCGCGTGTGACGTTACACGGCTGATGAGTCCTGGGAGGAGCTAAGTGAGAGTAGTGCATCACAGCACCCCTAATTGATAGCTAACGAGACGGCTTCCTGTAGGAGATCAGGAACTCGTCACAGTCCTGCGAGATAGGCAAGGAGTCATGAACAGGAAAACCCAGGGAGATTCAGAGTTGGTGGCCCTCGTGGAAGTCTAAACCGGACTGACTTACTTGACTTAATCGGTTGGCTTTCGCCTGACGCGGTCATTCCGCATCTTCACCGAGGTGTGCCGTCCTAGTAGTCAGCCGTGTCCATTTTTCACGGTCTTCAGCCACAATTTGAACACATTCCATCCAGCTGTCACTATTCCATTTCCTGCGAAACGAAACATCGCGCCTGAACTGTCTTTCGATGCCGAGTGACTTTAAATCCTCTTTAACCACATCCGTCCAGAACTTTCGCCTACGCCCAGGTGGCCGTTTCCAGACAGGATTTGGAAGCATTTTTAAAGCGTGTTGTACGAGACGATCCGGCGTTCTTCTTAGTATATGCCCGAGCAGTCGAAGTCGACTTTCCATTGCTGCTTGAGATGGCGTTAGGAGATGCTGGCACCTCCTCGTGTCAAGCGTTGATGTACTGCGTCGATTTCCTTGTAAAGGTCTTCGTTATGGCATACACGCGGCCAGAAATATCCAAGCAAACGCCTAAAAAGCTTCCTCTCCGTGCAATCCAACCTTTCCATCTGCGTTTTCGGTGCCGCCCACGTCTCCGATCCGTACATCATGATAGGGCGAATAGCGATAGGTAGACGCGCAACTTGACTTCCTTCGCGATGGTGGTAGACCACAAACACTTGGTTAGAGAATTGAATGCAGACGTAGCTTTCGCACATCGTTGTCGAATATCCGCTGCATAACTACCATCGTTCTTCAGCAAACAGCCCAAATAACAGAAATCGTCCACCAGTTCGATACATTGTCCGTCCACACAAACTCCAGTTGAAGGCCTCTGAGAAACCCACATCTGCTTGCATTTGTCGGGACGAAGACGAAGTCCATAGGCTGCGGCATACTTCGAAACGAGGTTCACAATCCTTTGCAGTTTTGCATTGTTTTCAGCGAATAACACAATGTCGTCGGCGTACTCCAGGTCGACAAGGGAGCGTCCTGATGGTGTTAGGATCACATCCGCAGGAAACTGTTCTGCAACTCTACGCATGATGTCATCAACGGCGAAGTTGAAAAGAAAAGGTCCTGCAACGGCTCCTTGCCTTACTCCTGTTTTCACCTCGAAAGCTGACGTAAATCCGACAGGTGTACGAACTGCTGCTGTTGTTCCTTTGTTCATGTCCTCGATTAACCGAACATACTTTCCGGGACTCCATCTGCTCGCAGAGCATTGAGCAATCGATCACGATGAGGAGAGTCGAACGCAGCTTCAAAGTCCAAAAAAGCAAGCTGTAATGCGTTGCAAAACCGCTGCCGCGATTCAATTACTCTTCTCACGACGAACACTTGGTCGATGGTGGATCTTCCAGGTCGAAAACCGGCTTGCTCATCTCTGGTCGTTCCTTCACGATGTTTGATAAGTCGCTCGAGAATGATACGTTCTAAAACCTTGTACATGACACGAAGTAGAGAGATTCTTGAATGTCGATGCAATAATCAGACCACTGCGTTCACAAAAGTCGACAAGGCGGTAGCCATTGTCCGATGTTTGCTCCACTGGGTAGAACCATTTACCGAGTACTTCGGATTCCTGATCAAGTCCCATCTTCGCATTTGCGTCAATCCCCACGACAACAGCATGTTGACAAGGTATCCTGGCCAGCAACGTATTGAGTTCCTCATAAAACGCATCCTTCGAATTGTCTTCGGCGGTTTCAGTGGGCGCATGAGCACTCACTATCCACAGATTGAATCCTCTGTGATCCCGCAGTCGTACGAATGCATTCCGACACGACGTTGAGCCGAACTCCTTGACCATACCATTGAAATCCTTCCTTACAGCTATTGCACAGCCTCCCACTCTCCTATCGTCAGCGTTACCGCAGTAGATGGTGTACTCTCCGACGCTGATGACGGGTCTATCATTGAGGCGGGTTTCCTGCAAAGCAGCAAACGGTGCATGGAAATAGCTCAGAAGTCTGGATAGCGCAGTTTTTTGGATATCACTCGACAGCGATCGACAGTTCAGGGTGGCGAAATTGTGGCTTGTGGCCAAAGACTCCATGACTCCCTAGGTACGGATCCTAAGGTGTTATGGACCAGAGGCCTTAGTGTGCCGGACGGCGACACCTTTATGCAATGTCCGGGATACTTTCGCGATATAGTTGTGCACGCTATATCGCTCGAACGTTCCCTGTGTACACTCAAACGTCTGCTGGGTTCAGTAGAAGCAGGGGCACCAACGAGCAGGTACCAACAGACTTGTATACACACCCCCAACCGGACTGATTATATACAATTCAATGAAAAGGTACAAAATATTTTAAGGCAGGCTTCACGATTTGAGAAAAATCGCCTTTTTCATCGAATGCGTAAGCCTTGGCCCCTCTAAGAAGAGTAATGATGAATGTCCGCAGGGAAACGGCCACGAAGTCGGTGAGAGTCCCATGGATTAGCCGACCCATTGCATCACCTCGCCCACGTCATATAACAGTTGTCCACCGTTCGTTTCACCAGAGGAACAGTTGCCGAATATGGTTTCATTGTGGCAGGGGGCAGGCCACTTGAGCGCACTCTGCCACGCCCATGTTTCCGTTTGACCGCGCAATTTCAGCACCATCCTAAGGTTCCCCCCTTTCAAAATTATGAGAGTCGCTATGTTGTGGTACGCATTTCGTATACATTGCTGGTCTCTCGCATCTGGCTTATGGAAAGGTAAGGCTTTACTAGTGTCTCTGACTTGATTGAGCAGTGCGAAAGATTGGTTTCGAAGTTCATGTGAACTGGAGGCGAAGTTTGGCCGGATAAATTCAATTGTTTTTATGTGAAGCTCGACTACTCAGCGATTGATATCTTTAATCTTTTTATTAGGACGCTTCGGGTCCTAGACCCTTCGTCGGGCTGCAAGTCATTACAGTACTATTATGCAAAATCACTCAGATGAAGTGTAATCAGAAACATCAAAATAAGGAAAAGGCAGGAATGAAAAGATCGCCTGACCGGGGGTCGTATTCGCCAACAACCCGCCGAGGGAAGTCGAAGGGAAGCGGAAGGGATGATAGAGTGCGCAGCAGAGGAGCAGATCAACCCATTTACACCATGTAAGATGGAAATGCATACTGTGCTACGTATCGATATCACTGCGAAAAGATAAAGATTCCATCGCGAAGAGGCCATTCTTCAGCTATGCGATTCGAAAAATTCCGGGGGTCGCGAGGGAATCCAAGGGACGCGAGAGGTGGCCGTGGAGCGCTCATTTTGTACTGAATTTTCCCCTCGCCTGCTCTTCGACTACCCGGCGGGTTGATGGCGAATACGACTCCGGGTGGATGTTCTTCGGATGCGTTGGTTGGAGGCGACCGGATCTAACCCAGGGCTTACGACAAGTGACCGGTTGGTGGACCAGTTTATAAAATAAATAAAATAAAAGAAGCGATAGAGATAAAGAGATGGAGACCACCCATGAACAATCGGGAGGAAATGAAGGAAGCGCTGAGACTGCTAACAACGCATCTTGATTAGGCAGTGATACTCGACCCTTGACCATCCACATGACACTGGTCCACCAACCGGTCACTTGTCGTAAGCCCTGGGTTAGGTCCGGTCGCCTCCAACAAACGCATACGAAGAACATCAACCCGGGTTGTATTCGCCAATAACCCGCCGGGTAGTCGAAGGGTAAATGAGATGAAATTTCAGTACAAAACACGCGCTCCACGGCCACCTCTCGCCTCCCTTGGCTTCCCTCGCGACCGCCGGAATTTTTCGAATAGCATAGCTGAAGAATGGCCGCTTCGCGATGGGATCTTTATCTTTTCGCAGTGATATCGATACGTAACACAGTTTGCATTTCCATCTTACATGGTAAAAGATGGGTTGATCTGCTCCTCTGCCGCGAGCGGTATCATCCCTTCCGCTTCCCTTCGACTACCCTCGGCGGGTTGTTGGCGAATACGACCCCCGGTTAGGCGATCTTCTCATTCCTGCCTCTTCCTTATCAGTTTCTGATAACACTCCATTTGAATGATTTTGCATAATAGTACTGTAATGACTTGCAGCCTGACGAAGGGTCTAGGACCCGAAACGTCGCAATAAAGAGATTAAAGAAGATCAATCTCTGAGCAGTCGAGCTTCAAATCCACGCATGAAAACTTGTTATTATGAAGCTCAGGAATTCTTCAATATCAATTGTTTTTGTCCTTTTCAAGCTCTGAAGAAGGCGATATAGCCGAAACGTTAGCCAATAAACTCTGGACCAACCTCGTGCGAATCTCAAGCAGAACATCTACAACTACCATGAGAGTCGTCGCGGCGCGTAAAAATGGGCGTGGCTAAGCGTGATGGCCATGTGACCCTCCCGCTCCTGCATGCGATAGTACCCCGAATTTTCGAATATCCTTAACCCCAAAAAATTCTGACATCCAAGCATGTAAATTGAAGCATCTTATTTCTAGAGCGTTTTCGGTGCAAAAAGCAGTGGAAAGAACGGCCTAAGGTTTTTAAAGCGCCAACCATTTCTGAAGTTTGTACTGCCAATAGTCCACAGCGCACCAAGCACACCAATCTGGTGTAATTGAATGTTTGAGATGTTTTTTTTTCGCAGTTTTTTCTCTGACATTGTAGGGTTTTCCAAGGATTTTCCCCTATTATCTTCTTTTTCATGGACTTGGCTACTCAAAAACATCGAAAACTAGATTACGGTTTTTATAGTGAACACTGTTAGTTGATACCCGACAAATGCCACTGCCTGACTTCAACCGGCACCACAGTGACTGTTCAAGAGTCCTGGAACAATAATCACTGTATTCGCGAACAGCCTGCACCGAAAATGAAAACATTACGTCCTAAAAGCCGCATTCCAATTCGTAATACATATAACGAGATATTAGCCAAAATTGTTCAAAAACACAAACCATAATCTCCGGGCAGGCAGGAAAGTGCAACACAACATCGATTCTATCAGAGAACAATTAGTTGGTGACAAATCACCGGTTATAAATAGAGCCGCTGATCTCCGAATAGTCACGTACCCCAACTTGATCATGTACAAGCTCACCCTCTCACTCCTCTTCTTCGTGCTGCTGGCTCCAGCAAGCGGTTTCTGGGCACCTGGTGGGTTTTCTCTATCGTCTCCCACAAGATTATCTGTTTTCAAGTCCGTCCAAATGAGACTGTCCGCCCACGCGGTCAGCGTGCGGGCTAAGCGAGCTTGGCGTAGGGATTTTTTTTTGAACCTGTAAACCGGTTGGCAGGAATATTAGACAAATATTGAGCAATAACCAAGTCAGCTGTCCGCAGCCGTGTGGAGGTTCATACGAAAAATTTCCTAAAGACGGCGGCGCAATACGCAGGCCTACTGCGTTAACGGACAGTCTGCTTCGAACATACTCTTCTTTCTCAAAGGTTTGTGGTTGTCAGCTGAAAGTTAATACAAGCTGACTTAAGTCCAAATTTTGATAGCGCTTCTGTTTCAAGTCGTGTAGCACAGGCAATATTCGGAGTGTGGATCGACCCGCCTTGCCGATGTTCTCTCAAAGGCACTGCTCGCAATGAACATCATATTCGAGTTATATCAAAAATGTGGTTTGTTTGGTCGTGGACTATCGAATAGTAAAGAAACGGCGAAGAAAAACGTCCAGAATGAGCTAAAATAGCGGTTTCCATCGTTCAGGGTGTGGACGAGCTTACGGGACTGCTAGTTTCCGCAAGCTTGCACTAATCGCAAAATGTGCGCGAATCAATCAGGCTGGCGTTTGAAGTGACAAAGACGCTGCCTGTACGTTCGCAAATTTTGGAAAGAGCTGAAGTCAGTGGAACATCTAGACATCAAGATCTTCACAAACGTTTTCTGCACTTTCTCAATTTTTTCTCTTAGTTTTTTAGTGCACGGGCTCCAAATCTGAGATCCGTACTCTAGGATTGGTAAAACGTAGGCATTATAGAGTCTTAACCACAGCGATACGTCATTGCTTTTGATATTTCTACAAATCGTAAACAAGGTTGAAAAAGTTTTCGAAACCATTCTGCTCATATGTGTCTCAAAGTCAAGTTTTGGATTGAAAAGCACCCCCAGATCGCGGACTTCTTCTGCGTTAACTAAAACAACATTCGCGAAGCTATATTCCATTAGCTGGCTTCTCCCAATGTGAAAAACACTGGTCTTTGACAGATTAACAGGCAATTGCCAAGATGACGACCACTGCATCATGTTGGAGATTGACTGCGAAAGCGCCTCATAGACCTCTATCTGATTTTCTTGGTTGTAAACGCCATAAATTTTGATGTCATCCGCATACATTTGCACTTTTACATTAATATGCGTTCTAAGTTTTGCTGGTAAATCAAAAGTGTAAGCAAGAAATAAAAACGGTGAAAGAACTCCGCCCTGCGGCACTCCGCTAGGGCAAGGGTAACGCATAGAGTAAGAGTTGCCCACTTTCACACACATGAATCTATCCCTAAGATAGGAGCGAATCCACTCAAGAAGTGGCCCCCTAATACCGAGTAAACTGAGTTTTTGTAAAAGTTTGCCATGATTTACTTTGTCAAAGGCTTTAGACAAATCGAAATAGATCACGTCTACAGAACATCCATTGTTCACTGCCACATTCCAGTCTTAGACAGCATCGGCAAGCTGGGTGATTGCGGAGGCACAACTCAGAAAACCATGCTGCTCTGGGGGAATGAGATTATTGCTGGTGAACCACGAAATTATTTTTCCACGAATGATCTTTTCCAGCATTTTCCAGAATGGATGACACATCTTTCCAGGATGGATGACACATGTCATTCATCCTATGATTGTGCTCGGATAACATACATAAGACCCCGAGTTGGGTTATAAACACACTTTGAGTATAGGACCATTCTCCTTGTACAACTCGTCGCTGTCTCATCTGCCAATGCAAATGTCACGTCGGGTCCGAAGAAGAGTGCTGTGTTCTACCTCTGTATAAGAATCGTACCTTATGAGTGAATGAATCTTCAAAATGTTATTAAGGTTCACGAGCGGAATGCGCGGCTATACTGAACGACAACGAACCAGATCGCATCATTAAGTACTACCTGGATGATGTGGAACAGACTGGACCTGGACCATTTAAGCATGGCACATTTGCAGAAGGAGACTGTGTTCCAGGGAAAACATTCAGAGGTGACCAGCATCTTATGATTGCATAATCGCTTTGTTTCGCTAACAAAAACAATCCGTTTCAGGCTTTGGTATGGTGCAGTGTCTGAATGGGGAATGGAGACAGCGTCTGGGGACGTGCTACTGAACTTTTCGAATTTTGAACGAAGCTTTGAACTGCTGTAATGATACCTTTTCAATGCACCATTTAATATTCAGTGGTATTTTTGCGAAATCTCAATGAATGAATTTGTACAGCATTCTTTAAAGCAATTTGAAAAAAAAGGTGAAATACAGATACTGCGGAAAGTGTGAGTCAAGCAGCGCAGCAGCCATAGCAGAGCAAGAAGAGCGGCACGAACGGACCGGTGTAACCGTAAGGACGCATTCAAGAATGGAGTACGAATTTATGCGAGGAATTCCGGAGCAAGTATCGCTCAGTTCATTTCATTTCATATTTATTGCCGTTAACTGCATTTGCATTAATCACTGATTGGTAAATCATGGACTAAAACCGATCGGCAAAAAAAAAACAACTTAAAGGCAGTGTTCACGATAAAAGTCGTTTTTCCGTTTTTCCGCCTAACTTAAAAACGGTTCCATGTTGATTTCAATGATGTCCCTGGAATCATAAAAGACCCCGCGAAACGGAGTTATGGCCACTCAAAATTCAGCTAGGGAAGTATTGTGGACGAGTTGTCCTAGGCTTGTAACTCCCGTTTTTTGCAGCTGATGTGTGCGAGCTGACCTGAGTAAATAGAGACGTTGAGAATAAAGAGAAGGACGGGATTTTTGATTGGAAACCATCACTCATTTAAAAACGAGTTCAGGTAAACTGTTATAGGACGTGGGCGGAGGGGCCCAATGGGTTGGCTGGTCCACGAGAATTTCACCCACGTACCGGCCGTTTTTCGTCTCACTTCCGTTCTTAATTTTCTTACAGAGACCCGAAGCTTACGTTTTAGCCAAAAAAAACGTGCAACTTTTTCTTCGTGAACACTGCCTTTAAAGACCGCGCGCTCCACGGCCAATCGGTTCAGTGAGTTTTTAAACTGAATTTTTGTTGTAAACGACCATGTCAAAATGAGATATATGGCGCTTATTATATGATCTGCATACCAGCTAAGAAAGTTGTACAAAGCATGGATGCAACAATTAGAAGGAATCCGCTTTTCTTGAAGTGAAAAGAAAAAAATCGAGTTCTTGGCGTGGGGGCGCAGTATGGACACGCGGTCCATTAAAGGCAGTGGTCACGATGAAAACATTACCGAAAAAAACTACAAAAATCAGCTCAGATATAAAACAGCTCAAAAACTATGAAGGTAGCGCGGTGAAAAACAGGCTAGATTTAGAGTTATTAAGACCCTAAACTTCCAGTTCGTGCACACGTGCACAGAAAGATCACAGTCTCATGACAAGCAGTCAAAAATCATCGACACTCAGAGGAAGAAATAAATGCAAATTTACCTAATAAAACAGTTGAACAATGAAAGCAACCACTTTAGTCAATGTTTTTGACTAGATGTGTACATAAATCCGAAAGTTCATTGATTGAAATTCAAGTTCAAGCCAGCTGATGTTCTTGATACTAGAGATCATCGATGCCGATGATGTGGGGTGGGCTCGTCCACCATCAAAAGACAAGGAAGTTAAGGCTCAAAATTTTTCCTAAAACAGCGTTTTCTTTCGCGATTTTTTCTTATAGGTTCTACTACTCTATACCCAGAAAAGGGTTTAGAGAGGAAAAGAAGACAAGCACATTTGAGCGCGACCACTGCCTTTAAGTTTTAAAGGCATCGCAAATGCGGTAAACCGTATAAATTTTCCATGTTTTTGTATAGCTTGGCCTCTCTAGTTGACGAAAATTTCGAAAAGGCCCATAAAATTCTTCATTTTTTCAGGAAAGTCATCTAAACACACTGCAGAACTGAATCTGAATTTTAGGCCAAAATCGTTTTCGAAGTTTTTTCTGCATTTCGAGACCTCATCACTGTTATTTTTGAGGTTTTGTTGCATGTGGAGTTTGTGCCGTAGCTGTTTTGCATGTTGTTTGACGGCCGCATCAACACTCTATGAAAAAGTGCTAGATGACTGGTGAGAACTGGTGGCGGATCCTCATCTTTAACCCCTTCCAACCTTTAACCCTACGTTTTTGACGCGTCGAAGTTTACCTGTGGGGTCTACCGGGTTCATTCATGAAATTGAGCTTGAAAAACGGAATGTGGTTCCCAGAGCGAACGACCCCTTCAAAATGTAACCTTCAATTCATTTCCGGTTTTTATGTATTGTGTGGTATTTTTCGGAAATAGGAAGGCCAAGAAATCTTGTTCCCACTCAACCTAGGAGTTCAGCCCGGTATCGATCTTCTCCATCCCCGTTGCACTAATGTGCCACACACCGATTTTGCGCCAGCGTGATTCACACTGTCAATAACAGAGAAAACGTGCCAATGGCTCCCGTCATAAGGCCGGACTGAGCCGTCCTTCGCCGCCACTCGTGTGTCGACATGACAATCGATAATGCAGATGTACTCGAGCTCCCTGCACCCGCTCAGAAAAATGAAAACAAGTTACTTGTAACATAAAAGGCCGAAAACAAGTTACTTCTAACATATCTGAGCCGATGTAAATTACTTGCGACTCATCTCAGGTCATTCAAGTTACATGTATCGTATCGGTGGGATACTGCGTGCGGTGCGTCCCCGATATGTTACATGTAACTTAAATCACTTGTGATAAGTCGCAGGTAACTTACATCAGCTTAGATATGTTACAAGTAACTTGTTTTCGGTTTTTGAGAGAATCCTGCGTGCAGTGCGCCTCCGATATGTCACATGTAACTCACATGGCTTAATATAAGTGGCAAGTACCTTAAATTGGCCAAGAAGATATTTCCAAGGTTGATGTACGACGCACTCGCGGAGTCAGGCTTACGACTGGCGTCGCTGTTGGTTAAATTAACCAAGTTTGAGGTACTTGACGCCACACCAGCAGGGAAGGCCCAGCACAGCATTTTTTGCGTAGTGTGTGGTCTGGGACACGCCCTATGTGTCGCGTGTCGTCTTACACCCGTTCTGCATAGTGTACATATTTATCGACAGAGTTGGCTACAGCCGACCAGCCGGCTATGACGGCCCCTGCAATCCATGCCGGCTGTAACGTCAGTGTAGTTTAAGTAGGAAGCCGCGACACCGCTTGTCCGGAAAATTTGCGCGCCTGAAAACAAATGATATTCGGCTATCGATTGATTGATTCCGCGCCCAAATGCTTAGTGCGGCTTCCCAACTGAATGACACAGACGATATGTATCCTCTATTACGGAGCCAATTTTACTCTGTTTCTTCGGGCGCCTTTGCGCGGCGATGGGAGAGATAGCGAGAAATTGTGTGGGAGGAGGAGACGCAGCGTACACGCGCAGGAGCACGCGACAAACGGAAATAAATTCTACTCCAGAATAGAGTGTAAAGGTTATTTTGAAATCATTACTTTTTTTTAATCATTACTCTTTTTTGTTCAGACGCCTCACATCTATTTTCCTTCTCTAACGCTAAACGGACAAAATTGAGATATGTATGAGAGGAACAGAATTTAAAGGACTACTTAACCCTCCGAAAAAACGTCCGCCTCACGCCCATTAGACCCCCTTCTCAACTAATTAAAAGGGCGTTGCAGATGCATACGAGGCCATTTTGTCCCCTTCAAGTCACATTTCAGGTTTCTTCTAATTGAATGGAAGTCCTTATTTGTGAAAAACTTCCGCTTGTGCGCTGCGACCTAACCCGTCAAAAGGGTTCAGAATCCGCTCAGGTCCCAGTGGACCTAGTCGTCCATTGTGTTCCGGACGGGTGAGAACACAGCCTGAGCCGTTGCTCCCTGATCTTTCCCCCTCCTCCTCCTCCTCCATTCACGGCCACGTAAAATCATTTGGCCTAAATTAGAGCCCGCTACGGCCAAGGCACGACTCTTCCGGCGCTTGCAAGGCATTTATCTTTCCATTTAGGCTCAATTAAGGCTGCACTGGTAGATTACATTGAGTTTTCCAGAACTCTTTCCTGACCACCTTTTCTGTTTTCCTGCTAATTGATTCTCACAAGCGAATCACAAAAAGTCATAGTGACCATTCCAGAAGAAAAGTACTTTTCTAGAACTATTTTCGGACGAGAAGTCCGAGTATGCCCATAGCAGCTGCCTAGACCCACTCTGAAAAATGTTATAGGCATTTTTTTCTGATTTTCGTACCTATTCTCAGAAAAATGAAAGCAAGTTACTTGTAACATAAAAGGCCGAAAACAAGTTACTTGTAACATATCTGAGCCGATGTAAGTTACTTGCGACTTATCTCAGGTCATTTAAGTTACATGTAACATATCGGCAGGATACTGCGTGGGGTGCGCCTCCGATATGTTACAGGTAACTTAAATGACTTGAGATAAGTCGCAAGTAACTTACATCAGCTTAGATATGTTACAAGTAACTTGTTTTCGATTTCTGAGAAGATACTGCGTGAATTGCATCTCCGATATGTTACATGTAACTTAAATGGCACAATATAAGTCGCAGGTAACTCAAATCGGCCTAGAAGATATTTACCAGGGGATGTACGACGCACTCTCGGGGTCAGGCTTAAGACTGGCGTTCCTGTTGGTTCAATTACCCAAGTTTGAGGTACTTGACCCCCCACCAGCAGGGAAGGCCGTGCACAGCACTTTGTTGCGTAGTGTGTGGTCTGGGACGCGCCCTCTGTGTCGCGTGTCGTCTGCGTCACGTGATGGCCACCCATAGTGAAAATTCGAATGCAAATTACATGTAACATAAGTGTAACTTACATGTGATATAGGTTTAAGTTACATGTAATATAAATGTAAGTTACTTGAGACATTCAAGTAAGTTACAATTATATTACAAGTAACTTGTTTGATTTTTCTGAGTTGTACCCTCCAAAAAGCGCATAATTTTCCCGAAAATCCGGAAACGGACTTCATAATCGTGTTCAGCGCCCGACACTACAACCCTAGGTAAAGTTTGGGTGAGGGAACATTTCCCAAACTTTGCGCAGACTAACAGCGTAGCGGACTTGTACGGATTTTCGGTTTCGGTTTATTTATACCAATTAGAGAGCTCTCGAAGCGTTGGTGCTGATCACGAATCTGAGGTTCATTTATCGATTTTCCGAAGTTTTCGGCTGCATTCGTTCACAGATTCCCATCGGGGAGAATTTGATGGCAAATCGCGACCTTTGACGATTTCCGGATTGCTACGATAGATTATGCTCAAATTATTTCTCTGGGGGTTATTTAGAGTGCTGAACACGAATCTGACGTCAGTCTATCGATTTTTGACAGCTTACGGTAGATTACGGTAGGTATACGGTAGTTTGGTCAAAGTCTCAGATTTCGCTCAAATTTCCTATGTGGGGGTTATTTGGGGTGCCGAATACGAATTCGATGTCCATTTGTCGATTATCGGAATACTGAGGTAGGTTTTGCCTCCTAAATGGCATGTTACCTACCGTAACCTACAGCAAACCTTTGAAATTTCGACAAACAAACCCCAGATTCGTGTTCAGCACCCCAGTTACCCCTACATACATGTTTTTAGCAGAATCCGGAGAAAAATTTAAACTTTAAAAATTCCATGGGGGACACCTCGCCCTTACCTTGCCGCGAAGCTTTAAAAAACGCTCATAACTTCTTTTAGAGTGGGTCTAGGCAGCTGCGATGGGCATATTCGGACTTTTCGTCCAAAAATGGTTCTAGAAAAGTACATTTCTTTTGGAATGATCACTATGACTTATTGTGGTTCCCTTGTCAGTTCCCTAACCGAAGATTAGTGCTGTTTCCACGGGTCTCCGATCCTCAGCCTATCTGCTACTCATCCAGTGGAACTCTAGGAATGTCTTTTTCACTTTGAAGCTGTCAGAGTTTATGTAGCTCTCGTATTTTAGTTTCTCCTTTTTCCTCCATTTTTTCCCTCCCATCCTCACCTATTTCTTCGACCAGCGAATGGCTGACAAAGGAAACCGCTTTAGCGTTTTGCGAGTTTAACAAGACCAAGTGCATAGCGAGAATTAACATGAAAAATGTGAGTGGCTTTGACCTTAACCTAGATTTGAGAGAGTTGTAAGCTAGAAACGATAGGATACAGTGGTAAAATGACGTTCTCCCTAGTGTTACTGACCACAAAAATCTAAAACCGCGGAGACTGACCTTATATTCGTGTTCAACGGCCCAAATTACAGACAAGACGAAGTTTTAGTGAGTTATGGAAGGAGTTATAAGCGAGAATTAAAGCAGAGCAAAACCTTCTGAGGCTAGCGGACCCTGCCTCACCCATACGGATCTAAAGCGTGGAGCACTCGTGGTGTGGTGGTGGCGGGCCTAAGCTCACGAGCGTGATATTCTGGTTCAAATCCCCTTCACGACGAAAGTTTTACATTTTGTAGGACATCCATATTTGGCCTTGAAATTACATCCTCATAGTTATTTTGACATTCTGCAGCGCAGCGTAATCTTGTGGTTAGGGAGTAAGGCTTTTTCTTGCAATTCCGGACACCTCGCATATTTCTTTTGAAAATTACAACGCGTTACATGATTTTTATCATTTTGTAATATACCACAAACAGCATCTCGCTCAACTGTTGATCGAAAATCGATGTAATATGCCAGATTTATGTCAATGGTATACTTTTCGACACGCAGTCGCGGCGCTCTGCACTGCGGCAGCTACCGCCTCCCACCCTTTAAATCTGTCGCTGTCGCAGTGAGCGGTCGCAGTGCGCTGCACAGCGGCAGCGACAGTGGCAACAACAGACACCGGCGCATTTGCAGTATGTCAGTCCCCGCGACAACTGTTCCTGCAACGGTCAATGCCATTGCTCCGATGCTGGTCCCACCACGATTTGTACTAAATGTCATGACTGTCGCTCATGACAGCGACAATGTATACAACTGACCTCACAAATCCACCGGTCCGCGGCGCGATGGCATTACATTGATGAGTATCGATCGATATCGCGTCGCGCGCCGGTCCGTATTTAAAGGTATCGTGCGCGCTGTAAATCACTTTCAATTTTTTACGTACAATCAAACGCCTCGCGCTAGCTGGCATCGCTCAAAAAATTTGAGGCTCTAAGAATGCGTTCCTTGGAACTTATGGCTTTTTGAAAAGTGCAGTGGGGTCGATCATCTAGCACTTCTGGGTCGATCATCTATTACTTTTCTTCATGGAATGTTGATGCAAACCCCAAACAACATGGAAAACAGTTATGTTACGAACTTTACAAACAAAAAAGCTGCAGAAGTGGCGTTGACCAGGTCTCCAAATGCAGAAAAAATTCAAAATGATTTTGACGCGAGCTTCGAATTATTCTTTGCAGTGTATTCGAACTGGTTTTTCTCCACAAAATAAGGTTTTTCAGGGGCTCTTTCAACCTTTCCGCTCACTAGATGCCAAACTGTATGAAATTCTGGAAAATAATTAACGATTTTTTGCGCGTACGAGGAATTTAAAGCAGCTCATTGCGTCGCTCCGCGATTGAAGTATGAACATGGCCTTAGACATGGGGGAACGGCAGCCTAGCAAAGTATGGCCCAGGCTCTTGATCGCGCATGCTCGCCTCAATCTTTTGTACTGTGTTTATCTGGGTCAAATTCCGGTCCGCAATTGCGTCCTGACACGCTTTGCGGCCGCACGCGCTCGAGTCAGCCGAGTTTCCAGCACCAAAGCCGACTCGATATGGCTTTTTTATACAGTTTTCTCCAACTTTGTTTACTTTTCAGTTTCTAAAACCCACCTACAGTCAACGGGTCGGCGGCTGCTGCGCTGGAAACTCTTGCGACTCGACTGCGCGCGGCCGCAGAGCGTGTCGAGACGCAATCGCGGACCTGAATTTGACCCAGATAAGCACAGTGCTACAGGGGCGGCATGCATGAACGCCGCAAAAAAGGTCAGGGAGCCGCTTCGCATCCTTTGCGCGCAGCGTTGATCCACGGAATGACCCCGAAGTGCATAGCGTATAATAGTGTATCACGGACGTAAATGCACTTTCCTTTGCAAACTCTACGTGCGCATTTTCTGTCATCCAGGTCGCGTCTGCTTTTCAACTATTGAGATGTGCGGGATGACGAAAAATACGCCGTTCGGGGAAGGGTTTGCTGTAGAAGGTGCATTTATAGCCACGACACACCAATATACGCCATGCACTTTGGGGCCGTCTCGTGGCTCGACGCTGCGCGCACAGGACGCGAAGCGGCTTTCTGACCATCTTCGCAGCGTTCTTGCATGCCGTCCAGGATTTCAAACTTTCTCATAAGTGTAGAGGAGTTATTTGCGGCGCTGAACACAAAGACGAGGGTCATTTTCATTCCATGAGAGAGGTGATTAGCGAAATTTTTTGAGCCTCGAAGCCCCATAGGGATTAAGCGCAATTTCTGCGGGTCCGGAGGTTTGAACCACTTCCTGACTGGAAGTGATTTCCGTCCGAACCACCAGTCATAAATCATCACCGTGGCTGGCAAGAGCAGATTTACTACCCACTAGACTAGGTGGGGGGCTCATTTCATAATGCATGTTTATGTAGAGTGGCGAGCTGGGGTCCGATTTGTTGTGGTGTGGAAGGCTGGCTGTCATGGTGTTGTATGGGAAATCGAGTAGCTCCGCCCCTTGACGTGCCCTCAGGGGGACGCTTGTATACTGCAAAAGTATTGTGTGTGTGTCTGAGGGGGGGGGGTGGTTCTACCTGAAAAGGATACCGTAGCCGACACTGGCAGCGGGCATTCAGCTAGGACTCTTTAGAGCGCTCATCGTTGTCTCTCTCTATTCGGAGGGCTTGTTATGAGCCTCGGCCATCCCACACTATTTTTCGTGTTGTTTGTTGCCTTGTCTTTGTGGATCCAGCCTTTAGAATTCAATTTAGCAGCCATTGGCGGTAATCGAAAACTATGAAGTTCACGAAAACAAAAGGTTTCACTTCTTCGTTTGAACATTTTTAGACCTTTGTATACAATACTAGAAGTTCTAGTTATTAGCAAATAGCCACCACAGCGAATTATATGTGTTTCGGCAGAATTTTCGCCTCAAACTACATGCGATTTTTCGTGTTATGTTGTCATTCCAGTAGCCCTAAACTAATAGAAACAATCCACAACCCCAATTACAACTAGAGTTCTCTTGGAGAGACGTATTTTCCAGCGAAGGAGCTCTTCAAACCCTATCCATAAAACTCGCTCAGTTAAAATTTACAGGTATCAAGTACCTTATTTCTCAATAATAAACTCTAACCATAATATTTCGATCAAGTATTATAAAATTATGGAATTCTAAGGAAGTTCACAAGTTTGAATGTGCGGTCGTTTTTGAATCATTGAGACTCGTAAATTCAAAGTTTTGAAGCGAGCTATTACTCACAAGGAAACTCCAATACCTACCCTAAGTTTTGGGAAAAAAACAAAAAAACGCGGAAAATCCATTTTTTCATCTTTTGGTCATAACGTTTTTCAAACTTGGAGACATCTTTGGAATCACCATTGATCATTCCTGACTTTCGATCTATACATGACTTGCTCTCAAACAAGGCATATAGAGCTGACACAATCATTCGAGTGAGAAGTGGGACAATGTTAAATGCTGAAAAATGTGACTGTGTTTACTCTAGTCTACTCAAATTGTTTTTGATTTGGTTTCTTTTTTATTTTACAAAATTTACTAATTTTAGGTTTTTTGTTTTTTTACATTTGATTCCATTTTACCTCTGTGCACTATTTATTAGCTATTCATATGGTTAGTTATTTGTTTATCATTTTTTGATGATGTAAGTAATATTTTTCTTTATTTGCTCTATTTTTATATGAATTTTCGCTATAATTTGAGAGGAGGTGAAATGGAATTAAATGCTAAAAATTAAAAATCTAAAAGAAATGAAATTTCTAAAATAAATAAAATAAAAAACCTTAATCAAAAACAAGTTGGATAGACTAGAGTAGACACAGTCACATATTTCAGCATTTCATACTGTCCCACTTCTCACTCGTTTGATTGTATCAACCCTATATGCCTTGTTTGAGAGTAAGCCATGGATCAAAAAGAAAGAACTATCAATGCTGATTCCAAAGATGTCTTCAAGTTTGGGAAAAACGTTTACTTTGATTCGAGTTATGTATGACCAGAGACGAAAAAAGCGATTTCCGCGCTTTCTTAGAACAAAAACTTAGGGTGGGTTTTGTACTATGAGTCAGCATATTCTTTCCAAATTAAATGTAAATTTCTAGAGCTGTTTTCGAACGTATACTCCGAATGTGCCCATCAAGGCTGCCTGTGATAGCTTTTAACAGAGTTATAGTCGTTTTCTCCCTAATTTCTGTGCCTACTGCACCTTCCAAATTGAGCAGTGATCACTCGAAAATTTCTCCAGAATGCTACCATGGATGTGGCTATAGTTGTCTCTCTAGGGGGTCATCTGGAGAGCTTTACACGAATCTGAGATACGTCTATCGATTTTTGACACCTTACGGCAAATTACGGTATGTATACGGTAGTCTGGTCAAAGCCTCAGATTTGACTCAAAATTTTTAGGCTACGGTTATTTGTGATGCTCAATGAGAATTTGTCGAGTTCCGAATTGTTATGGTAGGTTTTGCTCCATAAATGACATGGCACCTACCGTAACCTACAGCAAATCCGAGAAAATCGACAGTGGATTTTAAGACTCGTGTTCAGCAGAGGTGTGCGTTAATGGAAAATATTTTTCGTTGAGCGTTAATCGTTAATTTTCGGAAAAAAAAAACGCATTAGCCTATTAATGCGTTAACACGTTAATGTCGCATTTCGTTAAAAAATTCAAAAAAACATCACCTGACCGCAGCAAAAATCAATAAATCATCAGAGGTCCCATATCAGTCCGCTCCATAATTCCACAACAATTAGCGAACTGAATCAATTAACTAATGATTTGAAGACTTTTTCATTAAGCGTTCATCATTATTCTCGAAAAAAACCGTGTTACCCGTTAAAGCGTAGCTCGTTGAGGTAATAACGCACAGCCCCAGGGTTCAGCACTCCAGCTTACCCCTGCATACAAGTTTTGAGCGAAATCCAGAAAAAAAAATACAACACTGAAAACTAAGTCACTTACCTAAGAAGTTTTGAAACAGAAAGTCATTTCCAACCTTAGGTTTGACGCTTTGTCTGCAGTCTCCCGAAACACACCAATTGAAAACTCCAGAGATTCCTATTAACTTCAGGAGGTTCAGCAGCATTTTTCCACAACTTATGTAGGCCACATTTTTTGAACAAACGAAATTTTCGCTTTCGATCTTTTTCGAGGAGTGTTTGTCAAATGGTACACTTTCTGATGCTTCCTCAGGCGAGAGCTCGACTTTGGGAGGCTGTTTTTCTCCGTCAAATTGAACTGAATGGCCTACTAAATAGTTGCTCAACATCGACTCTCTCCGTCTCTTTGTCCCACTTGGGTACGTCCATAAAAGTGCTTGTTTTGCCATCAAAGCAATCAGTGGATTTTAAATAGCAGTGAGACTCTCGAGCAAGAACATCCTTCTATGTTTTGTGCAGTATACAAAAAAATCAGCATAACCAACACCAAACCTCTGCCTCTAATCTACCCGAAATTCGCCGCCAACCTGTATTTTACCAAGGATTTCCCGCAAGAATACCGCCAAAATGAAGCAAAATCACTTTTCTCTTGGGAAAATGGCCCAAACTCTTCGAAAAACTGCCGAAAAGTGACTGCCGCGATTTCACCGCAAAATTACCGGGAAATTACCGCGAGAATGACGCGGTGGTATTTTTACGTCAAATTCTCGGTAAAACCCAGGTTCTTGGCGAATTTTCGGTAAATTTCATGCAATTCCTTCCCAGCAATAATCCCTCGAGTCAATTATTGACGACTGAAGAATCGCATGTTATCTCCAAAAGTTTCTAAGCAAATCAGCTCAAAAAAAATAGGGGAGAAAAGCGCATATTAGAGGCACAGTCCAACCTTAGAATCGTTTTCCCGTTAATTTACCTATCATGGAGAGAATCTCGCGCTGATCACAACGGTATTTACAGAATCGCACAGAACCCACTACGGTCGGAGTTATTGTTTTTCAGAGATTGTGAATTCGGAGAGTGAGAAATTCGTGGACGAGTTGTCTCGGTCCTGTTTTCATCGCCGTTCGCAGTTTCTATATTAGTTTTTGATGTTTTAAGTGGTTAAGTCCACGAAGTAGAGGTCAATAAGGGAAAAGTCCCCCACAGAAATCTCAAATACCGGAGGAAAACTGAAATATTCAACTACGCCTATTTGGTGTGTTTCGGGGACTGCGGACAAAGCGTCAAGCCTAAGGTCGGAAATGGTTTTGCGCTTCAAATTTCTTAGGTAAGTGACTTTGTTTCCCGTTTATTGTACCTAAAACTCGTTAAAGACAAGGTGGGTCAATACACATGCTTGAATGTCAGAATCATTTGCGATTAAGAATATTCAGAACATAGAGTGTTCCTTTGGTTAAACGAACGCAGGACAACTGTTACATGACGTGGGCGGGGTGATCCAATGGGTCGGCTGGTCCACGAGATTTTCACCCACTTCCTGACCGTTATTTATCTTCCTTCCGTAGTCACTCTTCTTAGCGGGACCCGAAACTCACGCTTTTTACCAAAAAATGGGCAACTTTTCCGTCCTGAACACTGCCTTCAAGTTTCTTAGTTTAGTGACTTCCTGTTGTATTCTCTTACCAAAAATTCAAATGGAAGAAATTCCTGATGCACATGTCTGGATAAAAGTATCTCTTGAAATGAAGGGTTTTTAGCGCATCGGCAATTAATCCCTCGGATCTGCAACTATCTCATTTTGTCGGCAGGCTCACTCGCCGGGTCAGCTTCCTTAAAAGGACACACAACTCACATTTTTGTAGAAATAATGAGTAAATTTCTCTGCAGGAGCACTGCATTTACCAGATGTTCAACACAAAAAAAAAACCGAGACTGTCGCTGTTCTGTTTTCCATTTGTTTTTATTCATGTGTGAAATTCCTCGCCGCCAATATTTACTGGCTCACAATTTTTTCTACTGCTGCTGTCGCTTGTCGCGCTTCATTAACCCAGCGCAGGGCGCTACACGCTATCCTATTCGGCACACGATAATTTCCGCTTCTCCAATTCACCAGCTCTGTTCTCGACCTGAAAATTTACCATTGAGTATATGTAACATTCCTGGATCTAAGTATCAAGGTACTAATTCTCAGTTTACTGCCCTCCATAATACACGTAACATAGTTTGCAGGTGAAGATGCTATATGATGGTTAGCACAGTTTGTCTATTGTTTTTGCGTTAACCTGAGCACCTTAACTTATTTTATTCATCGTTTTATTTATATATTTGTTTATTATTTATTTATACGTCATGTATTATGCGCAACTCAACACAGAAACAGAACACAGGAGTTGAAGCAGAAGAAAACTCATAGTAGCGTGAACAAATAGGACCCTCAGAGAGACTGGCCACGATTATTGGTCGCCAAAGATAGAAATGATCAAATGATTTCTTCTTACCTACTTACTTACTTACTTACTTACTTACTTACTTACTTACTTACTTACTTACTTACTTACTTACTTACTTACTTACTTACTTACTTCCTTACTTACTTACTTACTTACTTACTTACTTACTTCCTTACTTACTTTACTTACTTACTTACTTACTTACTTTCTCACTTATCGTTGGTGTCTTACAGAGAGATAGCCGCGCTTAGTGGTTGGGTGCAAAATCGTCCGATCAATAGCCACTCTCCCTTCGCTTTCCCGCGCGCAATTTTTCGCGCCAAGCAGCGTCGCGGTGATCCCTCATCCAGTGATTGACGATACTTACTTACCTATGGTTTCTGTTTTCGATTCAGTCTGACGCATGGACCAGGCGGCTGGCCGTGCGGTGTTGGCGGCCTCAGGCTCTGTCCATACGTGGCGAGAGCGCGCGATCCCGCTGTTGTGCGCCTCTCCCCGCTCCGTAACGCTGGAGTGGCCCGTGTCCGTAATTATGCACTGGCAAACACCCTCACCTCGTTTCGATTCTATTGAAAATCGTTGAACGGGTGATCAGTCTTTCGGATCGGTGCAACGGCTATTTCCTACGGCTTGCGTAATCTGTGGTGGGGCTATGGGGTACAAGAGCCATAGATTTGCGACATGTTTAATGCCTCCTACTCTAGGGATCGAGCAATAAGCTCGAATCCTGCTGCTTCCTTCTTTGAGCCGTCGAAAGCGCACGAGAGCGAGCGGGCGTGGGCGCGCGAGAGGGAGCGCGCGTGAGCGGCAATCAAAACGTGTGCCTTTCATGAAGATTGATTTTGCGTAATCGCACGCTCTCGCGACGTATGGACGATGCCTCACCGGAAAATGGATTTTCGATTCGCGCGTGATGATCTACCGACGCAGCCCCGTCCATTAATCAGACCAAAATCATTACGTAAACTCTACTCACTTACTCACCTACTTACTTACTTACTTACTTACTTACTTACTTACTTACTTGATTACTCACTTACTTACTTGCTTACTTACTTACTTACTTACTTATTCAATTACTTACTTACTTACTTACTTACTTACTTACTTACTTACTTACTTACTTACTTTCTTACTTACTTACTTACTTACTTACTTACTTACTTGCTTACTTACTTACTTACTTACTTACTTACTTACTTACTTACTTACTTACTTACTTACTTACTCTACTTACTACCTACTTACTACTTACTACTTACTTACTTACTTCTACTTACTTACTTACTTACTCAACTTCGGCATGAATTGAAAGAAACTATTGCAGTTCACTGTTGAAGGTTATGCAAACTTGGTGCCGCATACTATAACATAGGTGCGCACCGAGTTTGTGCCACCTCCAATGGGGAACGCAAAGTCTCTTCAGGATCCATTCCGATCATACTTTACTTACTTACCTACTTACTTACTTACTTACTCGCATTTACTTACTTACTACTTACTTACTTACTTACTTACTTACTTACTTTACTTACTTACTTACTTACTTACTTACTTACTTACTTACTTACTTACTTAACTCCTTCCTTCCTTCCTTACTTACTTACGCTTTACTTACTTACTTACTTACTTACTTACTTACTTACTTACTGACTCACTTTACGCGCACTTACTTACTTACTTGCTTACTTACTTTACTTCTTACTTACTTACTTACTTCTTACTTACTTGCTTACTTACCTTACTTACTTACGTACTTACTTACTTACTTACTTACTCAACTTCGGCATGAATTCGAAAGAAACTACGCGTTCACTGTTGAAGGTTGGCGCAAACTAGGTGCCGCATACTATAACATAGGTGCACCGAGTTTGCGCCACCCTTCAATGGGGAACGCAATGTCTCTTCAGGATCCATTCCGATCATACTTACTTACTTACCTACTTACTTACTTTACTTACTTACTTACTTTAGCTTACCTTACTTACTTACTTACTTACTTACTACTTACCACTTACTTACTTACTTAGCTACTTACTTTACTTCCTTCCTTCCTTACTTACTTACTTCTACTTACTTACCTACTTACTTACTTACTTACTTACTTACTTACTTACTACTTACTTACTTACTTACTTACTCTACTTACTTACTGACTCACTTACCTACTTACTCAGCTTACTTTTGCTTACTTACTCTACTTACTTGCTTACTTACTTACTTTACTTACTTATATTTACTTACTTACTTACTTACTTACTTACTTACCTACTTACTTACCTACCTACTGACTTACTTACTTACTTACTTACTTACTTACTTACTTACTTACTTACTTACTTACTTACATATTTACTTACTTACTTACTTACTTACTTACTTACTTACTTACTTACTTACTTACTTACCTGACACAATCGGCCGGCCCCAAACTGACGTGGTCATCCCGCATCTTCACATGTGTGTCATCCTAGTAGTCAGCCGTGTCCATTTATCACGGTCTTGAGCCACAATTTAAACACATTCCATCCATCTGTCACTATTCTATTTTCTCTAAAGTAAAACATCGACCCTTAAATGTCTTTCGATGCTGGGTGTACGTCCAGGAGGCCGTTTCCAGACGTGCTTTGTGAGCATTCTTACTAGGGACTGCTTTGAACATACCGTGGAGATTTGGAAAACCATGTTGTCGTTGTTATAGGTCTGTGACAATGCATAAATGATCCGTGCTTGAAATTCTCTGAATGGCTGCGGGGATTGCAAAGAATGGCATTTTCATTGCTTCACGAAAAGGGAAAGGTAACGGTCCCCATCAGGGAATTTTCGAGGTTTCAGAAAAAAATTCGGATTCTCAAAACTTTCAACTGGGGGTTTTTAGGGCGCTGAAACCGAATATGGGGTCTATTCCACGCCAGAATTAGGATTACTGTAGGTTACGGTAGGCACAATGCCTTTTAGCTGGCGTTACTTACCTTACAGTTAAAAAAATCGCAAAATGGACCTCGAAATCGTGTTCAGCGTCTCGAATAACACCTACAAAGAAATTTCGAGTCAAATCTGAGACTTTCACCGAGCTACCATATACCCACCGTAACCTACCGTGATCTATTGAAAATCGGTATACGGGATGCAGATTCGTGTTAGGCAGCCCAAGTAGCTCCTATGTTAACGTTTTGAGGCGATTTCACCCTAGCCTTCTCGAAATCGTCAGAAGTCGCGTTTGGCCAGCGAAACTTCCCCCATTTCCAGGTTCGCACCAAATCAGGCGGAATTTGGAAAACATCGACAAATGGACCTAATATTAGTAATTAGCACCCAAAATAACCTCTAATAAGACGTTGTAGCTAGATTCGAGACAGTTGTTCGAGCATCCTAGAAATTGCCATTCGCGTACCCCTTTGATCTACGCAAAACAATGAAAATGACCACTTTTGGAAATCTCCTGTAAACCTCTGAGGCATCTAGGGGATTTGGAAAACGGATGGATTATCAATGCTGTGTCCCATACCTACAACTATGAACATATGGTTTTATATAAGTCCACGGGAAATGTAAGGTAAGCGCTCGCTAGGGGGTGTTGTACAAGACGATCTTGCCTTCTTCTTAGTACTATATGCCCAAACAGTCGAAGTCGACCTTCCGTTGCCGCTTGAGAAGGCGTTTGGAGATGCTGGCTGCTTCGATTTCCTTGTAAAGACCTTCTTTATGGCATACCGGCGGCCAGAAATATCCCTTCAAACTCATACAAACAGCATGACATCAACAAAAAAAAAAGTTTTTTTTTATTCGTGTCCAAAAATGTTTTCATTCATTCTGCTGAATGCGCTGTGAACTGAAACATGACATAATTCGAGAGCTGGGAACAATCCAGACCAGATTGGCTCCATCAGCTCTGCTGTGTTGACCGCTAGCCCATTGGAGTGATCAGTTATTCATCGGAAGGCTTTCAACGCAATTACATTACCCTATGCCTTGGCCAGTCTAGCTTGCCCCTCTGAACATGGTCGCTAAGTTGAACTAAGGAAAAAAGAAAGCCCTTCAAAAATCGTTCGAAACTTCGCACTTTGCATTCAGCCCTCGGGTGGGTCTCATACTTGTTCTCAAATAAGATATATTTATCAAGCTCATATTTGGAAACTTTTATAAAGAGTTGGACAGCTATGCGCAACTTTTACTTAATTCTTGAAGTGTTGTTTCCTGACGTGACTCTTTTCAAGCTCCTTTCTTTCCTTCCAATTCAACTCTTCTTCAATTCTGGTATCAATTCGACTGTGATGATTGTCAGTTTTGTTCTTGCAAACTCCCATTCTCAAGTTTCTTTTCTTGTAGTATTTTTGTTTCTGTAAAGTCACTTTAGATCTCAGAGAAGCGCATCGCGAAGATGTGGCAGTGTTTCTACTATACTGCTTTTCTAGCTATATCCACAGTTCAATCAACACGTGAGTTTTTCTTTTCAACCCTCAGTGTCATTTAGCCGCTAATGAAATTCCAGCCTTCTCATTTCGGCGAACTTTTGTACGTGTACTCTGTTATATTTTATTCTTGTGTTTGGCCTCTGAACATTCCACAGAAAAGAGCCCAGGGCTCTCTAGTTGTTAAATGGAGAAAATACTCATTATTCAAACTCAAAAAGTGTCATTCCGATAAGGCGTAGACAGCAGAGCTCAACTGCACGTCTTGAAAAATAGCCGACCTTTCGAAGTCTGTGGAATCCAATGGAATGGTTCGGCCCATTAAAAATTTTAGGTTCTGATTTTAAAGCGGCTAAAAGTGAGACACAAAGCCCACAAGTTCCCACCAGGCATTTAGTACTTCGCTCACCAAATGAGAAGAGAAAGTAACTGATCAACAAATGATATAGTACTGATAAGTGGAAGCCGATAAAATATAAATGATCACGTGAAGATGGCCTTCTCTACACATATCGATTGACTTCTTTTTTATTGCAAATCACCTGAAAACAACTCTTGCAATTTCAAAAGTCAGTTACGGTAAAGTGACCCTGTGTTAGTTTGAAAAGTCAGCGTTCAGTGATTCTGTTTAAAGTTTTTTTCAAATTAGATGCTATGTAGGGTACCAGAGCTTCCATCTTTTATAGAAAACTCAGAGGCAAAACTTATGTCTCCACTCTGGAAGACGACCTGCAGTGAAGTGGACAGTCGAAATGCGAGAATCTGCAACAAAAATCATGAGCACCACAGTCTCAAAAACACTAGAAAAAAGATTAATTTGCAATGAAGAATTTTTAGTTTGAAATGAGAAACTTCTGGAATGTCAGCAACTTCGTAGTGGCGCCCGCATGCGATTGTCGTAATTGGAGCACAGATCATCATCAGGGCGCGTCGTGGTCTCGATCGAATTCTATTGCATTCATTTGTTCCGCGATATTTCCGACCTAGTTGGTTCGCATTTTGAGACTTTTCTTTCTGAAAATCACAATTCTCTCATTCCTGGTTCAGACACTTCAAAGTTCTCTTCTGCTTAGCCCCTTCATCCATTTTGCACTACACCCTTTCAATTTCAATTGAGTGTTAATGTGTTGTTAGGACCGTTGACAGGCCATAGACGTGCTTGTTCGCTTTGTTGGCCTCGTCTCTGGCATGGTCATCAATTATGAGTGTAGGGGTCTTGCTGAAAAAAACAATTGTCTCACCTCCCCCAAGCCCGCTACACGAAAACAAATCCGTATCGAGAACAACACAAATGGGGACGCAATGACTCGGCTTAGATCATGGCTAAAGGACCAACAAGCGACTATCGTATACGGTTGGCATGCACATTGCAAGTAAAGATTGCTAATAGGTTCTCAATTAGGTCTGAATCAGTAGAACAAGTCGGCCGAGTTAAATTCGGCATTCTTTGCTACTCTCTCCCTCCCCCCGAACACGTCAGGTTGGATTAGTGCATCGTGGGATTATCTGGCTAAAAAACGCTGGAACCCATGCTGAACGAAATAACCTTTGTTTCCACTGTTTCATGGATCAAAAAATGGAGCCCAAGCCAATATCTTCTGCCGCCGAAAGTCCGAAGAGGATGAAGGGTAGCACAGCGGACCAATTTCTATCTGGACGTTTGACATCAGCCCTCTCCTCACCAAAAAATTAATCTGGAGCTTTTTTCAAAGAAAGGTATGGGTTTAAAGTGCCGTATAGAGATTGGCATTTCTGTACTGTTCATGTTGAATAGCGTTCTGACAAAATCCAGTCTTCCGGCCCGGTGCCAAGGCAGCAGTCGTTAAAAATGGATAATTTCCTGATGCTCCAGATTCATTTAGTAATGAATAGGGCGAAAAAGCGTAGAATTCGACGCTAGTTGGCACGCCAGCCGGAGCTTCAGGCAAGCCGACCAATATGGCGTTTATTGTGTATTGTCTCGAAAGTTCACGTGGACGTTCTTGAGGGTTTCTCATTATCATTCGTGAAGAAATTCATCCAGCACGTAGCCATCGATGGATCGCCTGGGTCAACCAACGAGTCTCGATATATGCCTGTTGTCATCCTTTCTATGTGTGAAGCTTAGACTTCAGCTTGACCAACTTCCGAGAATCGATTAGACTTTGACATGATGTTCATATCATCCATGGCACCAGGGTGGGAGTAAAGCTATGACGCGCACTGTATTGCCATGAAGGCATCCTATCACAAGTCGTTTTAGGATGTCAACTAAGGACGGAAATTGAGAACTGAGTCAAGTAATGTGCTGTTTCTCCTTCATTCCTTCATTTTCAGGAGAAGCTTTGATGAACGAGCGCGGCGAGTTTCTACCGCATATTCGACTTGCCAAAGACTTGATGGACAAGCGCAGGTTTGCTATAGTTGTGTTGGAAAAAGTGTTGGTTATTTTGGTAGAGACCTCTATGTAAACAGCATTACCTATTTGAATGCCATGTGTGTACGTGTATATCCGAATAGGTGTTTGTCCAAAAGCAACATGCATAAAAGCATTTGGAGCGTCAAAAGTTCGCTTACCCTTGCAAGAACATGCAGACCACGTTCCTAACCCGCATGTAGTCAAAAAATGTATTCCCATCCAGAAAAAACAATACTCTGACACTGCTCAATAAGTTCTTGCTCATAAATACGACTCAAACTGACAACTGAGCTTACTAGTATGAATGCACTTTAAACTCACTGCCATTACTGATTTATGTCTCGCACTTTGTAGCTGCTTAGCCATGAAGGTGTTTTCTTCCGGGGCCTTGAACATGCATATGACAAACCTGTCAAATGTCGTTTCCCACTACACGAAAACAGCAGATTGATTTTGGAAGCATTCAAAGAACAACACTGGAGCGGTTTATCGAGATGGGGACCTGTAATAATGAGCTTGTGTGGTCATACTACATATGAGAGCATTGTGTTGTTGTTGTAGATTAGAAAGGAAGGAATACTATATGAACATCACTAATTCATAGAAGATGATCAGATAAGATCGGAAGGTACCACTGGCATAGCAATAACTGACAAACAAGGGTTTTGGCCGATGAACTGCCGATAATGCTCATTGAGCAGTTGTGTTACAGACTTGGATCGCAGCGTTAAAGAGGCCCTAGGACCCCAGAACAAAGCACTGTACTAGTAACGGAAGGCAGTGATAGAACAAAAGAATTAGCTGCCGCACCGGGCCGTAGCATGGGACGGGCTCAAATGAAGACGCCGATCAGACGAAACCGGCGCGGGCACACGGTACGTCCGGCTTTCGTTGTGGGACCGACAGCGCACAGGCTTTCGTGGGCGCGAAGCATCGCGCTTTCATCATGTTCCAATTTCACGTTCAAATGCGAAGTGCGGTCTCAACAGTGGTTACACTATCTATACTGATCTCCTTAGAAACCATGAGGTCTGCCATCGTTGAAAGGACCTTTGATCTTTACAAGCTTTACAAAAAGAGTTCGAATGCGCTATCAACGTCGGTAGATTTTATGTCTTGGTAGGAAACATATATAAAGGTTCAGATTTGTTGAAAATATGTAGTTGAATATCACGGGATGCGGCAAAGGTTGTATTATAGTTCAGGTGGGAGGCGTTCGAAATCAATCCAAATGCGGACAAACTTGGATATCAGATATATATCAATCGCTGTTTTATTGTAAACGCCATATAAGCATTTAAATTGATAGCGTTATCAACCAGTCGTCCACTTCATTTCCCCTTGAATATTGGGATGTTGACCGAGGTCACAGCGCGGGAGCAGTTTGGCTGGCACAAGTGACGCGAGCGGCGGAAAACCACTGCGCGCACGGCGCTGTTGGAGCGCGTTAACTGAGCGCCAACAATTTTTCTTGTCAGAGGCCCCATGGTTAACGCGCCCCAGCGATGGAGTGCACGCAGCGGTTTTCCGCCGCGTGCGCAACGTGTGCCAGCCGGACTGCTACCGCTTTGTGACTTCTAACAACATCCTCTGAATCCTGAGTGCCCATCCCTCAAAAAGGATTGGGCTGGCGCTGTCGTTTGAACCAATCTGCCGCGGGCAACATGCGTAACTGGCAATCGTCTTAGGACCAACCGCGCAGCAGAATCCGTTGAGAAGTGATCAAATCGCACCTTCGCGGTTAATAACATCAATAAGTTCATCTCTCCTTCAATATTATGTGAGGGGGTTATAGGGGTATGAGAGGAAACACATAAAGTATGAGTATCTAGTACATATTTGAAAGCCAACTACTATCATCTTCTCGTAGGTACGACTCACGTGTTCGCCCAATAATGAACCATTCAGTGCCGACTACTGTATCTTTCTCGATGAGTCTCTATCAAATACTCGCAATCGTGAGTTCGAGGTTTATTTTTGTCCGAAACGAGCAATCACTGTCCTTCATAATTCGAAATTGAGGTCTGCAATTGTGGACCACTGCTGTTATAGCACACAACACGATGCGTGCTGCAACAACGGTTGTCTGCAAATACGAACCGCGAATTCGCTTCGATAAGGTTAGTACTTATCTAACCACTTTTCAGAATGAGAAACATCAAAATGTGGATCTGAATGTGTGGGTCATCCAGAAGTGGAAGGACGACTTTCTTGGCTGGAATCCCTACCTATACGGCATGATCAACACAACAATATTACCCTATGAAGCAATCTGGTTGCCAGATACTTATTTATACAATAGGTAAGGGGGATTCTGTATGTGTACATAATCTACAGTCATTCTTATCGAGTCCACTCTAGCAATAGGTCAGGGCGGAGCGCTGCCTTTCGACGGGCAGAACGGCATGCCAACCGCCAACCGCCCGCCGGTATTCAGCTATCCGCCCGCGGAGACTACAAGAGGCAGCTATCCGCTCGCCGAGGCCCCTATGGGCGGCGATTCGCCCGCAACATACTGGCGCGCCGCCGTCCGCATCTATTGTCTGAGCAGAACTAGTAGCTTCTACTAACTTGAGCCTACTAAAGTCTTGCGAAAGTCGTCAAAGCTGACAGCACTATCGCAGCCAGCACTGCTGGTAAGCTCCCATTCTCTGTCTGGACAGATTTTCAGTCAACTCTGGAGTTTCAACTTAGCGAATGTATACCTACCGTATTTTCGAAACACCGCAGTTGCAAAATATGCTGATGTATAATGTTGTATAGTCATGTATCTGTAACAGTTTCCTACATACTGTGCTTCTCTGGGCCGAATTCCGGTCCGCAATTGCGTCTTGACACGTTTTGCGGCCGCGCGCTTCCGAGTCGGAAGAGTTTCCAGCGCCGCAGCCGTCGATCTGTTGACTCTAGGTGGGTTTTGAAAACTCGAAACTAAGAACAATTGGAGAGAACTGTATGAAAAAGCCACATCGAGTTGGCTTTGGCGCTGGAAATCCGACTTACTCGAGGGCGTGCGGCACGTGTCGAGACGCAATTGCGGACCGCAATTCGGCTCAGAGAAGCACAGTACGTCATTGCTAGGGGACTATTAGTGCTGTATTTATACACAAATGTAACCATTTCCATGCCATTGCTTTTCGATCAATATCGCTGTTATTTGATCGAGCTGGCCGATTGGCCTTGTTTATTCCGTCTCGCGCGCTCTTCGTCTAAGTACTCTCTCATCATAACCATTGATTCGCTATCAAGATGTATTGGGGCCCCGCCTCATTGCGTATATAAGCCGAGCGACAGCTCATTTCTAGATTCCAAACTATTCTGGCTCTAGGGAGGAGGTGAGCGATCACCTCTCCCACCGAATAAATACTGAAAGAAGAGGTTCGGCGGCCACATCCCTCGACATCTCCCGGGTGATTGCCCAGTTACCCGTGATTCAATTTGCCGTCACTTTTACTTTTTCAGTGTTGTAATGAATCGCGAAGAGACGGAGCGCTACATTAATGTGGTGGTCACGACAAATTTCTGGAAAGGTGAACGTGGAGCCGAAATTAAATTCATGTATCCAGCCTTGTATAGGACCAGTTGTATGCTTGATATCAGGTGATCAATGCCACGAATGCTTTCCAGACACCGAACGACGATTGGGAAAATTGTATGCGAGTTCAGGTTCTTCCCATATGATCAACAGGAATGCAAACTCACGATCTCGTCGTGGACCTCATCCAAAAGTGACATTGACTACACAGCCGAGTTTCATGACGTCAACCTCGACAACTTCATCCCAAATGAGGAGTGGGTCGTGGTCAGCTTCAACATCAAACGGGTAGAGGTGTGTTCCACAGTTTTGGCTTTTATGAGCTACAATTGCACTAAAAACCGAGGGAGGAGCTCGGACGAGTTATACGTTCGGACTGACGCACGCAGCGGAAACTCGCCCTGTTTACTCCATCGCTATAACGCATCTATACTCTGTTTATCTTGGATTGCACAAAACACGGTCCGCCAATAGTCCTCTAATTGGCCCGCTAGTACCGTAGCGCACGTCCACGACGCGTTCTCGGCAGACCCGGGTGGCAGGGTGGGTGACCGAGTGACCGCATTGAAGAATTGATTGCTCTCCACACCGGGTGCACACCCGGCTCTGCCGAGAACGCGTCGCGGACGTACACTACGGTACTAGCGGGCCAATTAGAGGACTATTGGCGGACCGTGTTTTGTGCAATTCAAGATAAACAGAGTATACCATAAGCTCCCGAAATTTTAGCGACAGTTACAATAAAAGCCTTTCGGCGACGAAGTAAATAGAACGGATTTCCACCAGGAGCATTGCGTCAGGACATGAACCCGCCCGAGCTCCTCCCTTTTTGTCTAGTGCACCTAAGCTCATCCGTTAGAAGTCCATGTTCACGCGAAATCGGACTTTTTTCACCCGTAATTTCGTAGGCATCTCTCTTTTGCAGGAGAAGTTCGTATGTTGCCCAGAGCCGTGGGTGCTGCTCGAGGCGGTGTTGGTTGTGCGCAGGAAGCCTCTCTACTATATTGTGAATCTCGTCATTCCCACGTCGGTTATCACCATGGTGGCCGTCACCGGCTTCTTCACAGCTGCCTCGACTAGCTCTGAGAGGTACCTTCAGGCTCAGGAGAAAGCCCTAACTAGCAAATAAAAGCTTACATCAGCAAGTGCTCCCGCTCGTTTTCACATGATCATACTTCATTTTAACAAATATGTTGTAAACGACGATACATTTAAAGTCTGTCCGAATGAATCTGCCCGCCCACGCGGTCGGCGTGAGTGTCGAGCGGCCGTCGCGAAGATATTTTTCGGACCAACCTCACTGCTGCAGACAGCTAGCTGTGATGTTATTCACTTTTCCTTTGATGTTCCTACTGTTGGAGGGCGGCTGCTCGACACGCACGCCGATGAGCGGACAGTCTCATTCGGACGGATCTTAGAATCTGAATTTTTTTGCTCAATAACTCGTTTATTTTTCGCTACTCTTTGAACCCAGGCAATATTGCTCCGTGATTTCTCAAATAGAACTGATTCTCTTTTTTAGTTTTGAATCTTTTTTTCTCACATGATTACATGATTCTCCTAATTTCAATGAGGTTCAAATATGTGGCTAAGTTTTTTTTTCTTTCTGAATCTTCAACCCTGTCTAGAGTCATACCTTCTTGAATTTCAAAGTTTTCCTTTTTAAACTGTTCTTTCTAAGATCTTGAAAGCTTTTTTTTTAACCTTGTTCCACAAACGGCATTCTTTTCTTGACTGAAAGTTTTATTTTTCATTCTTAACAAAACTTGAAGATATTCCTTCTTCTTTGAAATTCTCCAAGATTCCACCGAATTCAGATTCGTATTTAGTCTTTTTCTATTTCTGAGTTGATCGAATCAATCATGTTTTATAGCTTTTTTCAGACGCGAAAAACTCTCGCTTGGAATTGACTCGCTATTAGCAATGTCCATCCTGATGATGATGGTCTCGGAACAAATGCCAACAACCAGCGACTATGTGCCGCTTTTTGGTAAGCTAGTTAACTTTTAGCAGAATTTTTCAAAAGACTCAAGATTAGTGCTACAAAATTATGAGGTTATAAAATCATTTTCTTTATAAGTTTGCTGAAATTCTAATTCAGTCTGAAAATAAAAAATTCATTGATTCCAATTGCATATTTGCGAGGAAATTAAAAAACACGTTACGATTCTCGGAGATTCTAGTTATGTAAGTTCTCAGGCGAACTTCGATAGTATTTGATATACTTTGGACCGAATCGAATAATATTCAAATAAATATCCAAATTGTCAAATATGCCAATTTATTTCGGATATTCATTCGATTCGAATGAAGAGTACATTTTTTGAATGATTCATTCACTCGACGTTTCCAAGAATTCTGAATTCGAATATTTCATGCATTCTACCCTTTCAAAAACACAACATTCGAATCATTCATTTGAAATATATGGAAAATCAATATTCGATTTATTCATTCATTTGATATTTTTTTTAAAATGCAATATTCGAAAAATTCATTATTCGTACTGAAAAATCAATATTCGGGAAATTAATGCATTCGAAAATTTCGAAAGCTTCAAAATTCGAATCACGCTGTAATTCGAAATATTTGAAAAGTCAATAATCGATTCATTCATTCAATTGAAAATTTCAAAAAGTGCAGTATTCGAAAAACTCATCTGTTGCAAAATCTGAAAAACGCAATAATCGAAAAATTCATTTATTCTAAAATCTGAAAAACGCAATAATCAAAGAATTTAACTATTCTAAAATCTCAAAATTGCAATATTCGAACTATTCGGGAGTTCCGAAGAATCAGTATTCAAAAAATTCTTTCATTTGAAAATTTTCAGAATTTCAATTTTCGAATTATTCATTCATTCGAAATATCTGAAAAGTCAATATTTGATGCACTAATTTATTTGAAAATTGCAGAAAAAATGCAATACTTGAAAATTCATTTATTCGAGATATTGAAAAACGCAATATTCGAAAAACTCATTTATTCCAAAATCTGAAAAACGCAATAATCAAAAAATTTAACTATTCTAAAATCTCAAAATTGCAATATTCGAACTATTCGGGAGTTCCGAAGAATCAGTATCCAAAAAATTCTTTCATTTGAAAATTTTCGGAATTTCAATTTTCGAATTATTCATTCATTCGAAATATCTGAAAAGTCAATATTTGATGCACTAATTTATTTGAAAATTGCAGGAAAAATGCAATATTTGGCAAACTTGTTCATTTCAAAATCTGAAAAACGCAATATTCAAAAAATTCATTATTCAGGAGTCCTTAAAAATCAATACTCAAGAAATTAATACATTCGAAAATTTTCAGAAACGCAATATCCGAATCATATATTCATTCGATATATTTGAAAAATCAATATTCGCTTTATTCATTCACTTGAAATTTTCAAAAAACGCAATATTTGAAAAATTCATTCGTTCAAAAATCTAAAAACGCAATATTCGAATTATGCATTCATTCGAATTATTTGAGAAGTCAATATCCTATTCATTTGTTCATTTGAAAATTTCAAGAAAATGCAATATTCGAAAGATTCATTATTCTAAAGGGAACGTTCGAGCGATATAGCGTGCACAACTATATCGCGAAAGTATCCCGCACATTGCATAAAGGTGTCGCCGTCCGGCACACTAAGGCCTCTGGTCCATAACACCTTAGGATCCGTACCTAGGAGTCATGGAGTCTGTGGCCACAAGCCTAATTTCGCCACCCTGAACTGTCGATCGCTGTCGAGTGATATCCAAAAAACTGCGCTATCCAGACTTCTGAGCTATTTCCATGCACCGTTTGCTGCTTTGCAGGAAACCCGCCTCAAGGATAGACCCGTCATCAGCGTCGGAGAGTACACCATCTACTGCGGTAACGCTGACGATAGGAGAGTGGGAGGCTGTGCAATAGCTGTAAGGAAGGATTTCAATGGTATGGTCAAGGAGTTCGGCTCAACGTCGTGTCGGAATGCATTCGTACGACTGCGGGATCACAGAGGATTCAATCTGTGGATAGTGAGTGCTCATGCGCCCACTGAAACCGCCGAAGACAATTCGAAGGATGCGTTTTATGAGGAACTCAATACGTTGCTGGCCAGGATACCTTGTCAACATGCTGTTGTCGTGGGGATTGACGCAAATGCGAAGATGGGACTTGATCAGGAATCCAAGTACTCGGTAAATGGTTCTACCCAGTGGAGCAAACATCGGACAATGGCTACCGCCTTGTCGACTTTGTGAACGCAGTGGTCTGATTATTGCATCGACATTCAAGAGGAATCATCCCCGCCATCAGCTTACGTGGCAGGGACCAACCCAGCTATCTACAGAAGAGCAGCGGAAGCGGAAGATGACAACTTTGAAACTACAGCTTGACTATGTCCTGACGAGGAATATTCCAGTATCGGACATTCGAAGATCTAGAGCTGTGTGGGATGTCGCATTCGATTCGGATCACCGTCCTGTTCTGTTGAACTTCACTGCGAGGATTCATAAGAGGAAGCGAGGGCTCAGCCTCTCCAGAGGATTGACATGACAAGTCTCAGAGATGAAGAGTGCAGAAGGAATTTCCGACAACGCGTTTCTATTCACATCGGTACGGACTAAGAAGAAACTTTGCGACGCGGATTCTTTTGTCAAGTGCATCCAGGACGCTTCGAAAGAGGCACTCCCGGTTGTACAGCCTAAGAAGAAGTTCGCCTACGTCTCAGAAGAAACAACATCTACCTACAACAGAGTATGTGCTCTCCGAACTGCAGGAAACTTCGTGGAGGAGAAGCGTCTGAGGAGGAAGTTGCGTCGGCAGCTTCAAAGTGACCGCGAACGAGAGTGGACGTGTAGAGCTAAGGAGTTCGAGAAGGCTTGGGAGGAGAAGAATCCGAAGAAAGCCTACACGTTGCTGCGACAGTATAGCGGGAAGATGAAGAGATGTTCTCCTGTCTTGAACACTACCAATGGAGTTGCAGTTGGTGATGCGACGCTGCCAATATGGAAGGATTACTTCAGTTCACTACTGAATCGTCCAGCGCCATCAGTACTTGAGCTCCCGCATGTTCAGAGAGCACATTACGATGTCAGTGAGGAACCGCCGACTGAGTCTGAAGTTTTGGATTGTGTCCGGAAAATGAAGAATGGAAAGGCAGGTGGAGATGACAACATCACTGCTGAAATGCTGAAAGCTCTTCCTCCGTCTGGGATTCGTGAAATGACCAACACCATCCGTGCCATATGGATGAGCGAAAGGATACCCGATTCGTGGAGACATGCGATCATCGTACCTCTTCACAAGAAGCTATCCGTCACGGATCCTAAGAACTACAGAGGAATCTCTCTACTTCGTGTCATGTACAAGGTTTTAGAACGTATCATTCTCGAGCGACTTATCAAACATCGTGAAGGAACGACCAGAGATGAGCAAGCCGGTTTTCGACCTGGAAGATCGACCATCGACCAAGTGTTCGTCGTGAGAAGAGTAATTGAATCGTGGCAGCGGTTTTCGAAGCCATTACAGCTTGCTTTTTTGGACTTTGAAGCCGCGTTCGACTCTCCTCATCGTGATCGATTGCTCAATGCTCTGCGAGCAGATGGAGTCCCGGAAAAGTATGTTCGGTTAATCGAGGACATGAACAAAGGAACAACAGCAGCAGTTCGTACACCTGTCGGATTTACGTCAGCTTTCGAGGTGAAAACAGGAGTAAGGCAAGGAGCCGTTGCAGGACCTTTTCTTTTCAACTTCGCCGTTGATGACATCATGCGTAGAGTTGCAGAACAGTTTCCTGCGGATGTGATCCTAACACCATCAGGACGCTCCCTTGTCGACCTGGAGTACGCCGACGACATTGTGTTATTCGCTGAAAACAACGCAAAACTGCAAAGGATTGTGAACCTCGTTTCGAAGTATGCCGCAGCCTATGGACTTCGTCTTCGTCCCGACAAATGCAAGCAGATGTGGGTCTCTCAGAGGCCTTCAACTGGAGTTTGTGTGGACGGACAACGTATCGAACTGGTGGACGATTTCTGTTATTTGGGCTGTTTGCTGAAGAACGATGGTAGTTATGCAGCGGATATTCGACAACGATGTGCGAAAGCTACGTCTGCATTCAATTCTCTAACCAAGTGTTTGTGGTCTACCACCATCGCGAAGGAAGTCAAGTTGCGCGTCTACCTATCCGCTATTCGCCCTATCATGATGTACGGATCGGAGACGTGGGCAGCACCGAAAACGCAGATGGAAAGGTTGGATTGCACGGAGGAAGCTTTTTAGGCGTTTGCTTGGATATTTCTGGCCGCGTGTATGCCATAACGAAGACCTTTACAAGGAAATCGACGCAGTACATCAACGCTTGACACGAGGGAGGTGCCAGCATCTCCTAACGCCATCTCAAGCAGCAATGGAAAGTCGACTTCGACTGCTCAGGGCATATACTAAGAAGAACGCCGGATCGTCTCGTACAACACGCTTTAAAAATGCTTCCAAATCCTGTCTGGAAACGGCCACCTGGGCGTAGGCGAAAGTTCTGGACGGATGTGGTTAAAGAGGATTTAAAGTCACTCGGCATCGAAAGACAGTTCAGGCGCGATGTTTCGTTTCGCAGGAAATGGAATAGCGACAGCTGGATGGAATGTGTTCAAATTGTGGCTGAAGACCGTGAAAAATGGACACGGCTGACTACTAGGACGGCACACCTCGGTGAAGATGCGGAATGACCGCGTCAGGCGAAAGCCAACCGATTAAGTCAAGTAAGTCAAGTCATTATTCTAAAATCTGAAACGCGCAATACTCGAAATGTTCATTTTTTGGGAAATTCGAAAAATAAATATTCAAGGAGTTCATTCATTTGAAAATTTAGAAAATCGCAATGTACAAATTATTCATTATTCGGGATTTCCGAAAAATCAATATTCTAGAAATTCATTCATTCGAAAATTCTGAAAAACGCATTTTCAAAATTTTCATTCACTCGAAATATTCGGAAAGTTAATAATTATTCAAAAATTAATATCTGATTCATTCCTTCACTTGAAAATTTCTAAAATACAATATTCGGAAAATTCATGATTCGAAATACTGAAACACGCAAGATTCAAAAAATTCATTTTTCGGGAAATTCGAAAAATCATTATTCGAGCTCATTCATTTGAAAATTTAGAAAATCGAAATGTACAAATAGTTCATTATTCGGGATTTCCGAAAAATCAATATTCTAGAAATTCATTCATTCGAAAATTCTGAAAAACGCATTTTCAAAATTTTCATTCACTCGAAATATTCGGAAAGTTAATAATTATTCGAAAATTAATATCTGATTCTTTCCTTCACTTAAAAATTCTAAAAATACAATATTCGGAAAAATTCATTATTCGAAATACTGAACGACGCAAGATTCAAAAAATTCATTTTTCGGGAAATTCGAAAAATCAATATTCGAGCTCATTCATTTGAAAATTTAGAAAATCGCAATGTACAAATAATTCATTATTCGGGATTTCCGAAAAATCAATATTCTAGAAATTCATTCATTCGAAAATTCTGAAAAACGCATTTTCAAAATTTTCATTCACTCGAAATATTCCTTCACTTAAAAATTTCTAAAATACAATACTCGGAAAATTCATTATTCGAAATACTGAAACACGCAAGATTCAAAAAATTCATTTTTCGGGAAATTCGAAAAATCAATATTCAAGAAGCTCATTCATTTGAATATTCAGAAAATCGCAATGTACAAATAACTCATTATTCGGGATTTCCGAAAAATCAATATTCTAGAAATTCATTCATTCGAAAATTCTGAAAAACGCATTTTCAAAATTTTCATTCACTCGAAATATTCGGAAAGTTAATAATTATTCAAAAATTAATATCTGATTCATTCCTTCACTTGAAAATTTCTAAAATACAATATTCGGAAAATTCATTATTCCAAATACTGAAACACGCAAGATTCAAAAAATTCATTTTTCGGGAAATTCGAAAAATCAATATTCGAGCTCATTCATTTGAAAATTTAGAAAATCGCAATGTACAAATAATTCATTATTCGGGATTTCCGAAAAATCAATATTCTAGAAATTCATTCATTCGTAAATTCTGAAAAACGCATTTTCAAAATTTTCATTCACTCGAAATATTCGGAAAGTTGATAATTATTCGAAAATTAATATCTGATTCAATCCTTCACTTGAAAATTTCTAAAATACAATATTCGGAAAATTCATTATTCGAAATACTGAAACACGCAAGATTCAAAAAATTCATTTTTCGGGAAATTCGAAAATTCAATATTCGAGCTCATTCATTTGAAAATTTAGAAAATCGCAATGTACAAATAATTCATTATTCGGGATTTCCGAAAAATCAATATTCTAGAAATTCATTCATTCGAAAATTCTGAAAAACGCATTTTCAAAATTTTCATTCACTCGAAATATTCCTTCACTCAAAAATTTCTAAAATACAATATTCGGAAAATTCATTATTCGAAATACTGAAACACGCAAGATTCAAAAAATTCATTTTTCGGGAAATTCGAAAATTCAATATTCGAGCTCATTCATTTGAAAATTTAGAAAATCGCAATGTACAAATAACTCATTATTTGGGATTTCCGAAAAATCAATATTCTAGAAATTCATTCATTCGAGAATTCTGAAAAACGCATTTTCAAAATTTTCATTCACTCGAAATATTCGGAAAGTTAATAATTATTCAAAAATTAATATCTGATTCATTCCTTCACTTGAAAATTTCTAAAATACAATATTCGGAAAATTCATTATTCGAAATACTGAAACACGCAAGATTCAAAAAATTCATTTTCGGAAATTCGAAAAATCAATATTCAAGTAGCTCATTCATTTGAAAATTTAGAAAATCGCAATGTACAAATAATTCATTATTCGGGATTTCCGAAAAATCAATATTCTAGAAATTCATTCATTCGAAAATTCTGAAAAACGCATTTTCAAAATTTTCATTCACTCGAAATATTCGGAAAGTTAATAATTATTCGAAAATTAATATCTGATTCATTCCTTCACTTAAAAATTTCTAAAATACAATATTCGGAAAATTCATTATTCGAAATACTGAAACACGCAAGATTCAAAAAATTCATTTTTCGGGAAATTCGAAAAATCAATATTCGAGCTCATTCATTTGAAAATTTAGAAAATCGCAATGTACAAATAATTCATTATTCGGGATTTCCGAAAAATCAATATTCTAGAAATTCATTCATTCGAAAATTCTGAAAAACGCATTTTCAAAATTTTCATTCACTCGAAATATTCCTTCACTTAAAAATTTCTAAAATACAAAATTCGGAAAATTCATTATTCCAAATACTGAAACACGCAAGATTCAAAAAATTCATTTTTCTGGGAAATTCGAAAATCAATATTCGAAACTCATTCATTTGAAAATTTAGAAAATCGCAATGTACAAATAATTCATTATTCGGGATTTCCGAAAAATCAATATTCTAGAAATTCATTGATTCGAAAATTCTGAAAAACGCATTTTCAAAATTTTCATTCACTCGAAATATTCGGAAAGTTCATAATTATTCGAAAATTAATACCTGATTCACTCATTCACTTGAAAATTTCTAAAATACAATATTCGGAAAATTCATTATTCGAAATACTGAAACACGCAAGATTCAAAAAATTCATTTTTCGCGAAATTCGAAAAATCAATATTCAAGGAGCTCATTCATTTGAAAATTTAGAAAATCGCAATGTACAAATAACTCATTATTCGGGATTTCCGAAAAATCAATATTCTAGAAATTCATTCTATTCTGAAAATTCTAAAAAAACGCATTTTTCAGAATTTTCATTCACTCGAAATATTCGGAAAGTTAATAATTATTCAAAAATTAATATCTGATTCATTCCTTCACTTGAAAATTTCTAAAATACAATATTCGGAAAATTCATTTTTCCAAATACTGAAACACGCAAGATTCAAAAAATTCATTTTTCGGGAAATTCTGAAAATCAATATTCGAAACTCATTCATTTGAAAATTCAGACAACCGCAAAGTTCAAATAATTCATTATTCGGGAATAACGAAAAATCAATAGTCGAGAAATTCATTCATTCGAAATTTCTGAAAAACGCAATATTCAAATTTTTCATTCATTCGAAATATTCGGAAACTTAATAATTATTCAAAAAACCAATATTTGATTCATTCATTCATTTGGAAATTTTGAAAAATGCAATATTCGATAAACTCATTATTCGATAATCTGAAACACGTAATATTCGAAAAAATCATTTTTCCGAAAATCCGAAAAATCAATATTGAAGGAGCGCCTTCATTTAAAAATTTAGAAAATCGCAATATTCGAATTAGGCATTCATTAGAACTATTTTTAATAAGTCCATATTCGATTCATTCCATTCAGTTGAAATTTTCGAAAAATGCAATGTTGAAATGATTCATTATTCGGGAATTCCAAAAATCAATATTCGAGAAATCCATTCATCCGAAAATTTTGAAAAACGCATTTTCAAAATTTTCATTCACTCGAAATATTCGGAAAGTTCATAATTATTCGAAAATTAATACCTGATTCACTCATTCACTTGAAAATTTCTAAAATGCAATATTCGAAAAATTCATTATTCTAAAATCTGAAACACGCAATACTCGAAATAATCATTTTTTCGAGAAATTCGAGAAAATCAATATTCAAGGAGCTCATTCATTTGAAGATTTAGAAAATCGCAATGTACAAATAACTCATTATTCGGGATTTCCGAAAAATCAATATTCGAGAAATTAATTCGAAAAATTCATTTGAAAATTTAGAAAATGGCAATGTTCAAATTGTTTGTTCGGGAATTCCGAAAAATCAATATTCGAAAAATTCATTCATTCGAAAATTTTGAAAAACGCAATATTCACATTTTTCATTCATTCGAAATACTCGGAAACTTAAAATTTATTCGAAAAACCAATATCTGATTCATTCATTCATTTGAAAATTTTAAAAATGCAATATTCGAAAAATTCATTATTCGATAATCTGAAACACTCAATATTCGAAAAATCATTTTTCGGAAAATTCGAGAAATCAATATTCAAGGAGCCCCTTCATTTAAAAAATTAGAAAATCGCAATATTCGAATGAGGCATTCATTAGGACTATTTTTAATATAAGTCCATATTCGATTCATTCAATTCAGTTGAAATTTTCAAAAAAAGCAATGTTAAAATAATTCATTATTCGAGAGTTCCGAGAAATCAATATTCGAAAAATTCATTCTTCCGAAAATTTTGAAAAACGCAATTTTCAAATTATTCTTTCATTCAAAATATTTATTTATCCGGAATCTTAATAATTATTCGTTGAAAATTTCAAAAAAACGCAGTATTGAAAAATCCGTTTATTCGAAGATCTGAAAATCGCAGCAATATTCAAGAAATTCATTTTTCGTCAAGTCTGAAGAATCTGTATTCAAAAAATTATTTCATTTGAAAATTCCAAAAAAAAACGTAATATCTGAAAAAACAAATCCATTCGAAAAATTTCTTCGAAGTGTGGGTTTAAATAAATGTTAAACATGTGCCGTGTGCATGAATCCCCTAACCTACATAGGTAAGGGGGGATCTTCACAGGGATGACATTACTTTTGCACACAAATAACTACGGGTCTGGCGGCAATGCGCTCTGACTCGACTCTCAGTGTGCGAGATTGAACTCGGGCCCTCTCCGGCTGTAGCAGCCCGCACTGGCACTGCGCCTCCCTGTCAGGTAACGTCCTACCCGATTCCTCCCATTCCAGGTCTCTTCTACTTGACGATCATTATCGTGATTTTCATCGGGACGCTCTTTACGGCCTTTATTCTGAATATTCATCTGCAGAAAATGTACGCTCGACCAGTTTCACCACTGATTTCGTACCTGTTCTTCAATAAGGTGAGTTCAGTTCAATTTCAGAAAGTGAGGACCCAATTTTTCTGCTCCCTTCATCCATTATAAAAGAAAAAATTTGCGAAAACGGTTGTGTTACAAACCATTTCGATTCTTAAGCAAGTGGCCGCATATATAAGTTGCTTATCAAATTTTTTATCATGGCTGTTTACCGAATTTATGTGATTATTAGATGAAATTAATATTTGGTTCGTTTGTTCATTATAAAATTCACGTAGAAATAATCAAGTAAAAAGTTTGAATTCGAATAAAATAAAAAATAAATGGGATAAAATGCATTTTCCACTTCTTTAAAGGAGAAAAATTTTGCTCGATCTGTTTTGTTGTACTATATACTTTTTAATTTTTTAATTTATCTTTTTGTTTGTACCTTTTTTTTGCTATTGATTTATTCATTCAAATATCTATTTATCTAGTTGCTTGTTCATTTGGTTATTTTTCCACTTATTTACTTACTGATTTGTTTAGTTACTTATACATTTATTCGCTTATTTATTGATTCATCTAGCCATTTATTTATTTACTTACTCTTAAATCTGCTTATTTTTTCTTATATTTTATTTATTTGCTAGTTTGTTGATTTGTGTTTATTACCTACTCATTTATTTTTTATTTTTTCACCCATTCAATTATGACCCATTTGTTTGCTGTTTATTTGTTCATTTAATTATTTACATATCCACTAATTCATTTATTTATTACGTTACCTGTCAACTTATCTATTTTTCATTGATTTTTTATAATTTTTGCTTATTTGCTTGTTTAATTACAAATTTTCTCACTATTTTTCAACTATATTTCAATCTGTCACCTTCTAACGTATGACGTATTTACTCACGAAAACGTTGACCATTTTATATGTTTTTGTGCTTGCTGTGCACTGATTTGTTCCAAAAGTCATTCGCTTAGCCTCTGTTTGTTTAATCATTTATTCATTCATACTTTTAGTTGTTTATTTAATTTTTCATTTCATTCAATTATTTAATCAGCCATCTTATTGCTTCATTATTTATTTATTAGATTATCATTTGCTCACTTATTCCTTCAATTAAATGTAATTGATTCAAAAATTCAATTAATTCAATTAAAAATTCAAAAATCTTAATGTTCCCGGATTTACAGAGTCGTGTTTTGAAAATGTATGTTTCAGGTCGCTTCGTGGTTACGTATGCATCCTCCGACAATGTTACTGGAGCTCTGGGAGGAAACCGGTGTGCATTTCGGTCGAGACAAGCAGAACAACAACAAAAACAACAACAACATCAAGAAGAAACCAGCTAAACCTATTGTGGGTATCCCTACTTTGTAATTCTACAAAAAAAACGTTCTATCTGAAAATATTCGAAATTCATGGTCCTACCTGAGATCAGAAAGTTGTGGCCAAAGCTCTTGACCCAACTGTTCCGAATGCTAGAAAGTTATTTCCCGGGCACTGAAAAGTTGCTGAGCTATTGCACATTCTATGTACATACCTCAACTTCAAGAAAAACATTGTTTCCAGAAACCTGCGAAAGCTCCTCCAAGCAGTTCCACAAACGAACTTCTTCTGAAGTCTCCTTCTGGTCTAGCTATCGACTTCAATCTGCAGCGACCGAAGTGAGTCCATGTTCTCGGAGCATTTTCCCGGTTATGAACCCTCCTCTACTTCGGAGTGCAATTTAATTCGTTCCTGGAAGTGCTAGTGCGGAGCTAGCAAAGGGACAGTGAAAGAGCACGGAGAGTAAAGGAGACGCTGAGCACACACGCGCGCGCGTACGCACGTGACAGGCTTGAATCTATTTCATACAGGAATAAAGGGTCTCTAATTCAGGTCTGTTGATGAAACATCACTACTACGAAGCCAAAAAGCGCGTAGTAATTGGAAACGCTTGGCTAAAAAGGCCAGCGAACGACGTCGCAAGGAGATGGCTAATGGTAACGGTGATGGTAAGGGTTTTTTTTTCGCTCGCTTGCAGTTTTCATAAAGTTACATAAATGAATGAATTTTTAGTGCGGCCTCTCCCACCACCTCAACGCCCATCTTTCCAACGGGATGATCCTGTGCCTCTGATGCAATGTCTCTCTACGCTCAGCACCACGGAGAACAGTTTACTTGAGAGTAAGCTGAAACGAAGGTGGGTTGTTAATCAGTTTAGACCAGCGGAACAGACTGGTTCTTTATTTATGCATAGTTAATCAAGTGGAACAATGATATTGTGTTTTGTGAACTGCTAATAATGATCAGAAGGAAAAGTAGTGAAATAATACGATTCAAACAACTCAAACAATATTGTAGATCTGACAATAAAAACATTTAGGGTATCGTAGACATGATGAAATACAGAGAATTTCATCTTTATAGCATAAGTAAGAGTCTCCATGGTTGGACGAATCGCCTCTGAATGCCTAATATCCCTCTATTGACAAACCACAGAGAGAAAAAATGAGGCAAGCTTGCCAAAAGGACGAATAAACCAAGGCTGGCGGATGAATCATCGAGAATCCAGTCGTGGATGGCGCGGGCGCGCCAAAACTCATCCGCCTAAATTCAAATTCAAACATGGGTTTCCCCTATCGATGGCAACAAGGATGAAAAAACAGCATCATCCAGAGTAAATCATAAAACATTACTTGCTTACTTACTTAATTACTTACTTACTTACTTACATACTTACTTACTTACTTACTTACTTACTTACTTGCGCGCCTTACTTGCGCGCGCGCGCGCTTACTTACTTACTTACCTACCTACCTACCTCCCTACCTACCTACCTACCTACCTACCTACCTACTTGCTTAATTACTTACAAACGACCTGCTCGACTTAACCGGCTGGCTTCCACCTGATGCCATGATTCCGCATCTTCACCGAGGTGTACCATCCTAGTAGTCAGCCGTGTCTATATGTCACTGTCCTCATACGCAATTTGAACACAATCTATCCATCGGTCGCCAATCCACTTCCTGCAAAGCAGAACATCACGCCTGAATTTAATGTCAAGTGATTTCAAATCCTACTTCACCATATCCGTCCAGAACTTTCGCCTACGTCCACTTGGCCGTTTCCAGACAGGATTCGGAAGCATTCTTAGAGTGTGTTTAGCGCGACGATCTGGCGGTCTCCTCAGAAAATGCTCCAACAGCTGAGGCCGACTTTACGTTGCCGCTTGAGATGGCGTTGGGAGATGCTGGAAGCCTCCTTCGCGTCGAGCGCTAACGTGAAGCGTTGATTGAGTTGTAGAGATCTTCGTCATGGCACATCTGCGGCCAGAAATATCGAAGCAAATACATAAGAAGCTTCCCCTCCGTACAATCCAGCGATTCCATCTGCAACTTTGTTGCCGCACACATAATAAAACCTCAAAAACAGTTATATACAGATTAGTCCTTACTAATCCTCGCTGTTTCCCTCTAAGTAAGGAGTGTGTCACACGTGCCTCGACGATCTGGGAAACTATGTTTCCGTTGTTGTATGCAGATGTGTGACAGTAAAAAATAAATCTCCGTCTTTGAATCTTCACAAATGCAAGGGGGGTTCCAGAAAAGGGTGCTTTCATCGGTTTGCAAAAAGGTACTTTCTCGCGGAGCGATGAAAAAGTTTCCCTGATTTGTCTCGAAACTTTCAGCTGAGAATTACTCGAGGCGCTAAACACGAATCTGGAGTCCACTTGTCGCTATTCTAAGGGTTACGGAAGGTCGCGGTACGCACAATACCTTCAAACTGGGGTGACCGACCTTACTATATCGGAAATTGTTGAATGAACCTCAAATTCGTGTTTGACGTCCCAATCAATTTCCAAAGAAAAAATTTGAGTCAAATCTGAGACTTTGGCCCAACTGCCGTATACCCACCTTAACATATGGTTTCCGCTTTCATTTTAGTCTGACGCATAGACCAGGCCGCTGGCCGTGCGGGGTTGGCGGCCTCACAGGAGAATGGGGATTCGGTTCGCGCGGGGTGATCTACCGTCGCAGCCTCGTCCATTCATCAGACTAAAGTTATCACGCGAACTCTACCGTCGTCCGAGAAAAATCGATAGACGGATCGCAGACTTGTGTTGAGCGGTCTAAATAATCCCTATGGAGAAGGTTTGGGTCATTTTATCGCAGCATTCATCAGAAGTGCCGTTTGGCCAGCAATGTTTCTTACAGTGGGAGGCCTTGGACCAAAACAGCCAAAATCTTTGAAAATCGACAAATATTCATAAGATTCGTGAACGGCACCTGAAACAAGCGCTGGAGAACGGTTTTGATCCAAATCCGAAACAATTTTTCCGAACACCATAAGAATGCTTCCAGGAACTGTGCTTATCTGGGCCTAATTCCGGTCCGCAATTGCGTCTCGACACGTTTTGCGGCCGCACGCTCCCGAGTTGGAAGAGCTTCCAGCGCCGCAGCCGCTGATCTGTTGACTCTAGGTAGGTTTTCAAAACTGGAAACTAAGAGCAATTGGAGAAAATTTTATAAAAAAGCCACATCGAGTCGGCTTAGGCGCTGGAAACCCGATTGAGTCGACCGCTTGCGGCCGCAAAGCGTGTCGAGACGCATTTGCGGACCGGAATTTGGCCCAGAGAAGCACAGTACTCTTCCCTCTCCGCTAAGATATGAAAATGACCTTTTTCTAGAAATCCTTGAGGCATCCAGAAGTTTTTAACTCGGGTTATTGATACACAGGACTTTACCTACAACATACAGAAAATGATTTTCAAAAATATCGGGGTGTATGTAAACCAAATGTAGCAGACGATTCGCTTGGATGGGTAGATCAGTATGTACACGACACCTGAATAAAGCATGACGACAGAATACAATCCCAAGTAAACGAATCGAAGAAAGGAGGAAAACACAAAAACGTGCGTCGAAATCTAGGCCAGCGTGGCGTCCTCGCCTTTTCCCGCACCAGCAGACTGCACACGCGCGGCGCTACAGTAATGCAAAAATAGTAATCACACACAAAGCGCGTTACCGTACCGTAGCACCGAAATATCTCATTAGATCCTCATTTGAATCAAACTTTTCTCCCAAATTGTTGGATATTCTCACTTGTTGGAATCCGAGAACTAAATACATAACTCTATATCCTTAATGGCTTTCACTTCTAATATGAATACCACACTTCATCCCTACAGCTCTGTTTATTACGATATAGGCCTTATTGTACTTGTTTAAGGTACGCCCTGGAGTGGGAATATCTGGCCACGGTGCTGGACCGTCTACTGCTGATAGTATTTTCTCTAGTGGTCTTCCTAGTCACCTCGCTGATGATTCTCGTTGGAGAGGCGATGCATCTCTCCTATCAACTCTCATCGGACGCAGCATACGCGTTTAAACCATAACACCGGGTTTATGTTTTCGAGAAGTATTTTTCTTCCAAAGTCCTATGACTTTTCTGCCTTTTGTTCTGTCTATTCTGACCTCGTCGTCTGTCTCTTTCCTGTCTGACTAGTCATTATTTGAATTTCAATTTTGCATGTTACTTATTTTTGTATAGAACATTTTTCCACAGTTGTACAAGTCATGTGTCAGTATAAATGATCATTTGAACACGTGTAGAGGTGCTCGGAAAATCGTGCACGGTTTGCGGAATTTGTGCCGCCAATGCTTAGACAGTGCGAAAAGAAACCCGTTCTGTACCGATCGCGGACAAAATCTGCATTTTGTACCGAACGCGCTTTATTGCGCATTACTCCCGCAGGAAGCAGTGCACGCGTTGGACACGCCTGTTATGTGTTCCGACCGCTCGCAAGTTTTCATGAATGCGTACAGACCGCTAGCGATTCTATAGGATTCTATAGGCAACATTCGCACCAACCGCGTACAAATGCCGTACCTACCGCGTAGCAATGCGTGCTGTAGGCGTGGTGACGCGCATCGACCGCGTGCAACGCGTACTGACCGCGTATCGACTGCGCTGATTTGTGTGCCTACCGCGCGCGAAATTCGTTCCAAACGTCGCCCATCTCGCGGCCGGCACGTCCCATTGTCTGAGCCTATTCGGCTAGATTGTTAAACTATGGCATGACTCGGGTAATGAGAACCAGCAGGATGAGGGTCTATTCCTTGCAAGTCGTATCAAAAACTCTAGATTCCCACCTAAAATCGCCTTCGTCTCTGAAAGAGATTGCTTAGAATTTATAGCGCACCTAATTTTTGCCGAAAATTCGACTCAAAATTGTCGCGAATGAAGAAATTACCAAGAGAATTGACGCAAATTAACCAGGAAATCACCTAAAAGTAGCTGCCGCGAATCCACTGCCAAAATACAGGGAAATGCGGCAAAATGACGCAAATTCACCGAGAAGTCCCTGCCGCGAGCTTGCCGCGGAAATGCCGCGAGATTACCGCAGTTTTATGTTGCTAAAGTCGCGTCCCTATTCGGGTATTTTCCCAGCATTTTCACGGTGAATCGGCGGCAACCACTTCTAGGCGGTTCCCCAGTGAATTTGCCTCTTTTCTGGAGTATTTCCCCTGTAGGCGGTAGTTCTCGGCGGAATCCTGCTTGGATTTTCCGTAGATTCCAGGCAAAGCGTCCCAGAGCATGCCTTTCAAAGAAATGAGATCAATATTTAAATTTTATTTTCAATAAATTATGCAATATGGCACGGTATCCGAAAAAAGCTGCGCTACAGCTGGAATCATGAGACGAATATATTTTCATTCACTTTAACCACGACTAGAATAGGGGAAAACATGTTCAATGGACACAGTCAGTACCAAGTTAGGTATTTACAATTACATGACACGCTAAAATGTTAGTATAAAGCTAGCTTTGATTTACAATAGAATTTGAGCGATTTATACGAAAAAAAGCGACAATTCGCCCCGATTGACAAGACAGCAGCAGACTAGAGAGGAGCACGGCGCGGCGCGATCAACAGTCTCGCACCAAAAAAATAGTCCAGTTGAGCTGAGCTGCGGCCGACGTGGAGTGGTCGCGCAGCGGCGATGCGCAACCGCAGCCGCATCCTTCGCAGCTGGGTTCCTACTGGACTTGACTATTTTTTACAGATGAGAGGCTATGTTTGATATAATCAGCGGCGAATTCATAGTGGCCCAGTGTATTGACAGGAGTTGTAGGCGGTGTTCAGTGCTAAAGGTGTGCCCTGAAATGTCGACGCAGCTGCGGCGGCATTAGACAATGATGTACTCAGACCGTCCATCAGTTTCAGCTTGTCCTGCTGTTGTAGTGACTGGTTCAAGGAGGACGGCAGGGCTTGTGTGGCGCTGAAAATTCAAAAATTAGTGACGACATTTGAAGTGTTGCGAGGAAAAATTAGAAATACAGTTCGGTCCGTGACTTGCGTCCTTAAGAAAAACCATTTAAATCTCATCCGCAGCTGGCGCAGTCGGTTTAAATCTCAAAGGCGTCCGACGGTATGGTCAGCTGATCGATCACCTGCGCTCTTCTTTCGGCCTGAATCGATCAGAGGGCCGGCGCACGCGACCACCGCGCCAGCCGCAGATGAGGTTTAATTTTTTTGGCCTGAATTGGTTAGAGGACCGGCGCACGCGACCACCGCGCCGGCCGCAGGGGTGAGGTTTGTTTTTAGATGTTTTTTTTTCCGAGGACGCGAGCCACTGACCTAACTACTTATATATATATATATATATATATATATATATATATATATATATATATATATATATATATATATATATATATATATATATATATATATATATATATATATATATATATATATATATATATATATATATATATATATATATATATATATATATATATATATATATATATATATATATATATATATATATATATATATATATATATATATATATATATATATATATATATATATATATATCATTATACTTAAAGCAGTTATGTCCCGATGTGTGTGTGTGTGTGTGTGTGTGTGTGTGTGTATGTGTGTGCATGTGTCCCGCATATCCTAGGAATTGCCGATCAAAACTTGTATGAAATGGTACCAACATTTAGGTGGGTGCGACATTTATCGATTACCAAAAATCAGCCCGAGTCACCTCTTACGTGCCTCAGGGCAGCCGGGTTTGTCCGTGGAGCGCACTTTTGGCCGTGGGTCATGATAACTTCTGCGCGTCGTTTAGCGATGCAAAAATGCAGGGCGTCATAAAGGTGGCGCAGGACCCCAGTAAGGGTGTGCAAGACGTCATAGAAAGTGTGCAGGACCCTAATCGGAGTGTGCAGGACGTCATAGAAAGTGCGCAGGTCCTAAGTAGGAATGGGCAGGACCTCAGCGGAAGTGTGCAGGACGTCATAGAAAACGTGCAGGACCCCAGTGAGAGTGTGCAGGGCGTCATAGAAAGTGTGCAGGACCCCATTGGGAGTGTGCAGGGCGTCATATAAAGTGTGCAGGACCCCAGTGGGAGTGTGCAAGACGTCATAGAAAGTGTGCAGGACCCCAGTGGGGTGTGCAGAGCGTCATAAAAGGTGTGCAGGACCCCAGTGAGGGTGTGCAAGACGTCATAGAAAGTGTGCAGGACCCCTGCGGAAGTGTGCAGGACGTCATAGAGAGTGTGCAGGACCCCAGTGGGAGCGCGCAAGACGTCATAGAAAGTGTGCAGGACCCCAGTGGGGGTGTGCAGGGCGTCATAAAAGGTGTGCAGGACCCCAGTGAGGGTGTGCAAGACGTCCTAGAAAGTGTGCAGGACCCTAATCGGAGTGTGCAGGACGTCATAGAAAGTGCGCAGGTCCTAATTAGGAATGTGCAGGACCCCAGTGGGAGTGTGCAGGACGTCATTGAATGTGTGCAGGACCCCAACGGGAGTGTGCAGCACGTCACAGAAAGTGGTAGGGCGCAGTTCGTCATAGAAAGTGTGAAGAACCCTAACGGGAGTGTGCAGGACGTCATAGAGAGTGCGCAGGTCCCAAGTTGAAGTGTGCAGGGCGTCATAGAAAATGCACAGGTCCCGAGTGGGAGTGTGCAGGTTATCAAAAGTTAGCAGGACCGCAGTGGGAGTGTGCAGGACGTCACCAAGAGTGTAGAATTTGAAAAAGTTTTTTCAATTATTTAATGCTAAATCTTAACCTTTTGTGGAGAATAAATAGATAGGAAAACATGAATCTTGAGAAGCGTGCGACGCATTTTGAGATTGACGCAGAACTCCTGAGACATTTTCTTGCCAGTTTTAAGATACAAGCAGCAGCTCCACTTCCGCACCTTCTTTGTTCGCCACTCATTGCAACCGCTCACTCAGGCCCCGGTCATAGTTGGTGCTATTTGCATCTGCATCCCCCCGCACCCCCCAACACCCCCGCACCCCCAACGCCCCCGCACCCCCAACACCCCCAACACCACCCCGGTCGATACGTATGTTTAAAATGATGGAGTGAGGTTGAGAAAATCACTCGATGCATCCAACTAGATATGACGATGATTACGTGGCCAACAGGATTGCACCTGTTCAGAGAAATAGTGAAGGAGAGTATGGTGAAGTAAAGGAGGTAGCAGTAAGGTTAGCTTTCTAGTGATACGCAATGTTTTATCTTCGACCCGCCCACCCGGTGATTTTCTCATACACGTATTGCATGGATATCGACCGCGTCGGATACATTGAGTGATTTTCTCAACCTCACTCCATCATTTTAAACATACGTATCGACCGGGGGGTGCGGGGGTGTTGGGGTGCGGGGGTGCGGGGAGCGGGGGGGATACACCGAGTGATTGTCTCAGCTTCACCTCACCATGTTGTTCATACGTATCGACCGGGTGGGTGTTGGGGGGTGTTGGGGGTGCGGGGGGGATACACCGAGTGATTTTTGCATCCCATTTCCAATGCATTCTGTGTGTATCGACCGGGCTGGAGGCGTCGGCTCATCCAACTATGACCGGGGCCTCATTTCGAATCCCTAACTTCCAAAAACCAGTTTTATATATGTTGCAAGTCTGAGCTTATCAAAATCTGCACCACAAAAACATAAACAACCACCTACTAATTTCATTCATTGAGAACAAGGGCATGATGTTGGTCAACTAGGGAAACATCATATAATATGAGAATGCATTTTTCCTTATCATGATAGAGACGGTGAAGCGAGAATAATCGCTTGTGAACTTTACAAATTGGAAGAAAGGGCAGTGGGTAGCGACGTAGCAACCGACGATTTACCGCTGGCTTCTTATGTTTTGCTTTATGATCCTACATTTTGATACCCCCACGGCCTGCTGTAAATGTACGGCTCCCTACTCTGCTCAGGAGAGTCCATACGTACAGCAACTTTCGGGTAGACGGTAGTCAGTCACCACCGTTCTAACAAACTATGTAATCCGTGTCAGGTAGTTGGCTCACGCAAAAGTTTCTGTGAGCGAAAACTTCGCTAGGTCTCGCTAGTATATATATATATATATATATATGACTTACTTGACTTAATCGGTTGGCTTTCGCCTGACGCGGTCATTCCGCATCTTCACCGAGGTGTGCCGTCCTAGTAGTCAGCCGTGTCCATTTTTCACGGTCTTCAGCCACAATTTGAACACATTCCATCCAGCTGTCACTATTCCATTTCCTGCGAAGCGAAACATCGCGCCTGAACTGTCTTTCGATGCCGAGTGACTTTAAATCCTCTTTAACCACATCCGTCCAGAACTTTCGCCTACGCCCAGGTGGCCGTTTCCAGACAGGATTTGGAAGCATTTTTAAAGCGTGTTGTACGAGACGATCCGGCGTTCTTCTTAGTATATGCCCGAGCAGTCGAAGTCGACTTTCCATTGCTGCTTGAGATGGCGTTAGGAGATGCTGGCACCTCCCTCGTGTCAAGCGTTGATGTACTGCGTCGATTTCCTTGTAAAGGTCTTCGTTATGGCATACACGCGGCCAGAAATATCCAAGCAAACGCCTAAAAGCTTCCTCTCCGTGCAATCCAACCTTTCCATCTGCGTCTTCGGTGCTGCCCACGTCTCCGATCCGTACATCATGATAGGGCGAATAGCGGATAGGTAGACGCGCAACTTGACTTCCTTCGCGATGGTGGTAGACCACAAACACTTGGTTAGAGAATTGAATGCAGACGTAGCTTTCGCACATCGTTGTCGAATATCCGCTGCATAACTACCATCGTTCTTCAGCAAACAGCCCAAATAACAGAAATCGTCCACCAGTTCGATACGTTGTCCGTCCACACAAACTCCAGTTGAAGGCCTCTGAGAGACCCACATCTGCTTGCATTTGTCGGAACGAAGACGAAGTCCATAGGCTGCGGCATACTTCGAAACGAGGTTCACAATCCTTTGCAGTTTTGCGTTGTTTTCAGCGAATAACACAATGTCGTCGGCGTACTCCAGGTCGAAAAGGGAGCGTCCTGATGGTGTTAGGATCACATCCGCAGGAAACTGTTCTGCAACTCTACGCATGATGTCATCAACGGCGAAGTTGAAAAGAAAAGGTCCTGCAACGGCTCCTTGCCTTACTCCTGTTTTCACCTCGAAAGCTGACGCAAATCCGACAGGTGTACGAACTGCTGCTGTTGTTCCTTTGTTCATGTCCTCGATTAACCGAACATACTTTTCCGGGACTCCATCTGCTCGCAGAGCATTGAGCAATCGATCACGATGAGGAGAGTCGAACGCGGCTTCAAAGCCCAAAAAAGCAAGCTGTAATGGCTTCGAAAACCGCTGCCACGATTCAATTACTCTTCTCACGACGAACACTTGGTCGATGGTCGATCTTCCAGGTCGAAAACCGGCTTGCTCATCTCTGGTCGTTCCTTCACGATGTTTGATAAGTCGCTCGAGAATGATACGTTCTAAAACCTTGTACATGACACGAAGTAGAGAGATTCCTCTGTAGTTCTTAGGATCCGTGACGGATAGCTTCTTGTGAAGAGGTACGATGATCGCATGTCTCCACGAATCGGGTATCCTTTCGCTCATCCATATGGCACGGATGGTGTTGGTCACTTCACGAATCCCAGACGGAGGAAGAGCTTTCAGCATTTCAGCAGTGATGTTGTCATCTCCACCTGCCTTTCCATTCTTCATTTTCCGGACACAATCCAAAACTTCAGACTCAGTCGGCGGTTCCTCACTGACATCGTAATGTGCTCTCTGAACATGCGGGAGCTCAGGTACTGATGGCGCTGGACGATTCAGTAGTGAACTGAAGTAATCCTTCCATATTGGCAGCGTCGCATCACCAACTGCAACTCCATTGGTAGTGTTCAAGACAGGAGAACATCTCTTCATCTTCCCGCTATACTGTCGCAGCAACGTGTAGGCTTTCTTCGGATTCTTCTCCTCCCAAGCCTTCTCGAACTCCTTAGCTCTACACGTCCACTCTCGTTCGCGGTCACTTTGAAGCTGCCGACGCAACTTCCTCCTCAGACGCTTCTCCTCCACGAAGTTTCCTGCAGTTCGGAGAGCACATACTCTGTTGTAGGTAGATGTTGTTTCTTCTGAGACGTAGGCGAACTTCTTCTTAGGCTGTACAACCAGGAGTGCCTCTTTCGAAGCGTCCTGGATGCACTTGACAAAAGAATCCGCGTCGCAAAGTTTCTTCTTAGTCCGTACTCCGATGTGAATAGAAACGCGTTGTCGGAAATTCCTTCTGCACTCTTCATCTCTGAGACTTGTCATGTCAATCCTCTGGAGAGGCTGAGCCCCTCGCTTCCTCTTATGAATCCTCGCAGTGAAGTTCAACAGAACAGGACGGTGATCCGAATCGAATGCGACATCCCACACAGCTCTAGATCTTCGAATGTCCGATACTGGAATATTCCTCGTCAGGACATAGTCAAGCTGTAGTTTCAAAGTTGTCATCTTCCGCTTCCGCTGCTCTTCTGGAGATAGCCGGGTTGGTCCCTGCCACGTAAGCTGATGGCGGCGATGATTCCTCTTGAATGTCGATGCGACCACTGCGTTCACAAAAGTCGACAAGGCGGTAGCCATTGTCCGATGTTTGCTCCACTGGGTAGAACCATTTACCGAGTACTTCGGATTCCTGATCAAGTCCCATCTTCGCATTTGCGTCAATCCCCACGACAACAGCATGTTGATAAGGTATCCTGGCCAGCAACGTATTGAGTTCCTCATAAAACGCATCCTTCGAATTGTCTTCGGCGGTTTCAGTGGGCGCATGAGCACTCACTATCCACAGATTAAATCCTCTGTGATCCCGCAGTCGTACGAATGCATTCCGACACGACGTTGAGCCGAACTCCTTGACCATACCATTGAAATCCTTCCTTACAGCTATTGCACAGCCTCCCACTCTCCTATCGTCAGCGTTACCGCAGTAGATGGTGTACTCTCCGACGCTGATGACGGGTCTATCCTTGAGGCGGGTTTCCTGCAAAGCAGCAAACGGTGCATGGAAATAGCTCAGAAGTCTGGATAGCGCAGATTTTTGGATATCACTCGACAGCGATCGACAGTTCAGGGTGGCGAAATTGTGGCTTGTGGCCAAAGACTCCATCACTCCCTAGGTACGGATCCTAAGGTGTTATGGACCAGAGGCCTTAGTGTGCCGGACGGCGACACCTTTATGCAATGTGCGGGATACTTTCGCGATATAGTTGTGCACGCTATATCGCTCGAACGTTCCCTGTGTACACTCAAACGTCTGCTGGGTTCAGTAGAAGCAGGGGCACCAACGAGCAGGTACCAACAGACTTGTATACACACCCCCATATATATATATATACGTATATATATATATATATATATATATATATATATATATATATATATATATATATATATATATATATATATATATATATATATATATATATATATATATATATATATATATATATATATATATATATATATATATATATATATATATATATATATATATATATATATATATATATATATATATATATATATATATATATATATATATATATATATATATATATATATATATATATATATATATATATATATATATATATATATATATATATATATATATATATATATATATATATATATATATATATATATATATATATATATATATATATATATATATATATATATATATATATATATATAGATTTGCGAAAAATCATGATTTATAATAAATGTTCACCGAAAAATGTAGGAAGTGTAGTTCATAGCGGCGTAATTTTTTTTGAAAAAAAAAAGAAAAATATGATGCCTGTTACTGCAGAATTTGAAAGGTGGCGAAAAAATCCGGACCCTTATTCCAAACTTTCTTTCCTTGACTCCACCTCAGGCGATTCCCGGCCCCGAGCCGCCTGGCAGTTTGGCTCGCACTCCCAACCTAAGGGTTAGTTTCTGTTGCTGTCCAGGCTCCTCCAGTTTGCCCGAACAGCAACAGCAGAGGTTCGGTGATTGGGAGGACGAGCCGAACTGTCAGTCGGCTCCAATTCCTGCTCGGTGCGGCCCGGTGTCGAGAATCGCTTGAGACCTCAACTGTCCCACGACCCCCCACCAGATCGATGGCCGCGGGTCAAATGACCCACGGACAATTTCACGGTGAAACTGTGGTGCTATCGCTGTAGAATTGCGGCGAAGTCGAGAAAACTGCATGGAATGATGAATCACTTCTACCGCGGGAGAGTAGGGGCAGAATCGGGGACGCGGTTTAATCGCGGCACAGTCAGGGCGCAATTCACATTTGTTTATTTATTCGAGACAAATACGGTAGTATCTCGGATGAGTCAAAGCAAAGCCGAAGACGCTGCATCATTTGATCAATCGCGGCACAATCAAGGCGTAATCGCGGTGCTGTCGCGGAAGGTTCGGGCTGGATTCGCGGCAGAGCTAAGGGCCGGCTGCGAGGGAATCGAGTCTAAGACTCCCAGAGGGAAAAAATCATGATGATTGATTCAGCGCACGAATGTTGCCTACGGAGTTAAAGGCAGCATACACGCTCGTAAACGTAATTGAGATAACCACGGAATTAGAATGGTATGGCACTCAACACAACGTTCAGGCGGTTTGAAACGTCAAAAATCACCCACAATGACGCTACACGAGTGAGAAGTTGGCCCCGCCTCTGTATTTGCCCACCCCCTGTATTTGCGTTCTCCTCCAAAACAGGGGTCCTGGACCATTCCCACCCTCGTCGATGTGTGTGGTTTACCTATTGTACCTATTTCACCACCCACAAAGGTCCCCGACGGTGGGAGTGGCCCAGCACCCCTGTTTCGGAGGAGAACGCAAATACAGGGGGCGGGCAGATACAGGGCGGGCGGGGCCAACTTCTCACTCGTATAGCGTCATTGTGGGTCGTTTTTGACGCTTCAAAATGCGTGAGCGTTGTGTTGGGTGCCATACCATTCCAATTCCGTGGTTATCTCAATTACGTTTACGAGCGTGTATGCTGCCTTTAAGGAAACTATTAGTGAAAAATTATAAAGTAATATGTATGCATGTCCATACTTACCCAGGCATTGAGTGCAGAGCAGACATTGAAGAGGAAAATCGTCCCGTCTGAGACATCACCGGCAAGGTTGAGGTGAACTGAAAAAAAAATTAGTCCATTTTCTGCACAGAATTTTCACATTCAAAAATGCTTTGGTATTCTCCTTGAAATTCGCCTAAATACTGCGACCAATTGAAGGATTTTTGACAAAATTCCACAAAGTCCGCAAGACTTCATTGGTGCCATGCTCAGGCGATTTTCGGCTCCGAGTCACCTGACAAATCGATTCGTTCTCCCAATCTGCAGGTCGGCTTCTGTGGCTGTTCGGGCCACTGCTGTTGCTGACCGGGCGAGCTGGAGAAGTTCAGACAGCAAAAGCAGTGGCTCGGAGACTGGGAAAACGAGCCGACTTGTCAGGCGGCTACGACTGCTGTTCGGTGCGGCTCAAGGCCGAGAATCACCTGAGTGAGACAATCTTTCCTTCAAGCCACTTCATCTTTTATCAGAACTTGACTGTATCCAGTACTATACTTGAACCAGTTATGTCCCGACGTGTGTGAGTGTATTCACAGAATGAGACTCTTTAAAAACTTTTTTCACCGATTAAAGAAGAATTTAGATTTTCATTGAATTTTCCGAATGCTGCGTAATATGTGCATAATTGGAAAAGCCAAATTTTCTGATTCGTTCCAACAAAAATGATCCACCCATGAAATTTGATCCTCCCCAAGCAGATCCTGAAGCTATTATCTAATGGTTTTCCCATGTACCCTCTGTAAAACGTCGTAATTGACAAGATTCGAGGCGCAAGCGGCGCGCGCGACGCCTCAGCCTCCATCTGCCCCCACTCTCTCACTGTCTCCAACCTCCGCTCCGCACCAGCATGCGTAGGAACCATGTGAAATTTTCCGTTTTATAGCCTGTAGTTGGGTCGTCTTCAACTCGTTCCCCAATTTGACCTCCCCTACCCTGATGTAAATTTCCGCGACAGTGCTGGGGTCGTGCCGCCTCGGCTCCTCCGAGCACCAAAGCGGCACTACAGAGGACCCGCACCAGCAATGCCGTAGCGGCTCCACGATCGGTCGGTGCACCTTTACGAAAATCAGACCGACTACGAGTAACTAGCATAAAATCCATTCAAAGGTATAATACAACTAGGCGGGGCCTACGAACAAATTTAGGCACCTGCCATTGTTACATCTTCTGTCTGATAGGGACTGAGGACATACCCGTTCTTGCGACGGCGAGGGTACGGAATGTACCTCAAACTTGGACAACTGAACCGGCAGCTATCTCATTTACCACACAGGACAGTGCATCGTAGTCGACGCGGGTTCAATGATGCATCCGCAGGATGATCGCGGATCCGCCGCGTTACTAACGCGGAGCAAACACGGCACAGGCGAGGGTCGCGATACTTCCGCGGCACTGTCGCGGCAAGTTTTCCCACAACAGATCACCGTTGAACTTCACTCTTTCCAAACTCATTCTCATACTTGAAAATCTATAGCCCGCCTATGAAGTCTAATCATTCTCAACAAGTTCCTAAAGCTAGTATTCAATAGACTACCAATGAAACTCACTAGGGAACCTCGCATGTTGTACCCCCGGATCAGAAAGCTGATAAATGTTTTCTAGTCATATCTAGCCCGCCCTCTTCGGATCTGAACTCGAATTTTGCAACGGGAATCTGCGAAAGAAGTTATAGCCTGACAAAGTTCGTATTTCCCGCCTTTTTTTCTATCAAAAACTCGCATTAGTGTTTGCGAAATCCGGAAACAGGCATCATGTTTGTGTTCAGCGCCCAAAACTACCCCACTGAGCAAACTGTGGGTGAAGGCACGTTTTCCGAACTTTGTACAGACCGACGGCGTTTTGGACTTACAAGGGAAGTATTCAAAGCGTAGGTCGGATCTGCCAAAACGACTAGTGCCGTTAGTATCTCGCTAGTATCTCTTGTGGCTCAATAGTAAAACTGCGCAGTATCCCGCCGCGAGCCGCAGGTTCCAAGAAGTTACAAGCTTAGAAAGCTCAATTTTTGTGCTTTTTGTACCTTCCAAAAATCGCGTTATTCTTCGGAAAATCCGAAAACGGACCTCATGAATGTGCTCAGCACCCAAAACTACCCCCCCTGAGCAAATTTTGGATGAACGAACATTTTCCGTACTTTGTTCAGACTGACAGCGTTTTGGACTTTACGGATTTTCGGTTGAGCGCTTATTTCTACCAATTGAGGGCTCTGGAAGCGTTTTGGAAAAATGTTCCAGATTTGACTTAAAATTCTCCCAGGGGGGTTTTTTGGGGCGCTGATCACGATTTTGAAATTTATTAGTCGATTTCCAAAAGTTTTCGGCTCATTTCGTTTGAAGCTTCCCAACCGGGGAAAATTTCGAGGGAAAAACGCCACTTTCGAGATTTCCGGTTTTCTACGATAGACATGGCTCAAAATCATTCTCTGAGGGTTATTTGGAGTGCTAAACACGAATCTGGAGTTCGTTTATCGATTTTTTGCAGATTACGGTAGATTACGGTGGGTATACGGTAGTTTGGTCAAAATCTCAGATTTTACTCAAAATTTGCATACGGGGGTTAATCGGGGTGGAGAATACGAATTTAACGTCCGTTTGTTGATTTTCAAGATAGTAAGGTGGGTTTTGACCCCTAAATGACATGTTACCTACCGTAACCTACAGTAAACCTCAAAATTTCGACAAATGGACTCCAGATTCGTGTTCGCCACCCTTGATTACCTCTACATACAACTTTTGAGCTAAATCCGAGGAACTTTTTTGAAACTCCAAAAAAAAACGCCTGATGGGAGGAACCCTTGCCTTTTCGCCAGGCTTAAAAAATGCTCATAACTTTTTTGAACCTGCTGCTCGCGGCGGGATACTGCGCATTTTTACTATTGAGCCAGAAAAGATTTTAACCATACTAGTCGTTTTGGCAGATCCGACATACGCTTTTTATACTTCCCTTGTTAGCGGATTTTCGGAGTTGCGCGCTTATTTATACCTCTGAAAGCATTAAAAAAATGATCCAGATTACACTCAAAATCCTTCCAGAAGGATTATTTTGAGCGTCGATCACGAATTTGGTGTCTATTTGACGATTTTCCGAGCTTTTCGACTTGATTCGTTGAAAGCTTCCCATCGAAGGGAAAATTTCATGGCAAATCGCGACGTTTGTCGATTTTTGGAATGCTACGATAGATATGGCTCAAATTGTTGCTCTGGGAGTTATTTGCAGTGCTTAACACGGACCTACAACCCGTTTATCGATTTCTGATAGATTACGGTAGGTTACGGTGGGTATACGGTAGCTTGGTCAAAGTCTCAGATTTGGCCCAAAATTTCTCTGTGGGTGTTATTTGGGATGCCGAACACTAATTTCAGGTACATTATTTGATTTTCCAAATTTTAAGGTACGTAAAGCCAATTGAAAAGCATTATGCCTACCGTGACCTACAGTAACCATAAGTCTAGCGACAAACAAACCCCATCCAGATTCGAGTTCAGCGCCCTGAATAAACCCCAGTTAAAAGTTTTGAGCCGAATGCGAAATTTTTTCTTCAGACACACTAAAAATTGGCTGATCGGTACCCTTACCCTTTTACAACGCTTCAAAAACGCTTATAACTTCGTCCAGAGATGTCCGTAGCAAAATCCCATGTCAGGTTCGAAGACAGCGAACCAGAGTTGGCCAGAGAGCATTCATCATCTTTTAAATGGTGGGGTACGCCATGCGAGGTTTCCTAGTCAGTAATCTCCTAATCGTATCCAAACTTGATATCCCATGCGCCAAACAATAAAGTTAACGTTTACAACCCAAAATTCGTTCCCAGAGTCAGTATCTCACAGGTTATTATGAGCTTTACTCTCCTCCAATTCATCGCCATAGCTGGCCATCTACAGACGACCCATGACGTTTACCTCTCTCCAGTCTGCTCTCAACGTTGATATCCTACTCTGAGAGTTGTGGCCGCGAAATAGCCGGGAAATAACCCACCAGTCTCCGCAGCGGCTCCTGTTGGGCTATTTCCCAACTATTTCGCGGCTATTTCTCGGCTTTTCACGGAACGGACAAAAGTAGCCGAGAAATAGCCGAGATATAACCGAGAAATACTCAGAAGTAAACAAACTTGACCAAGACGCACCCGTCGCCGGCTCGCCGAGCCACCATCTGGGGTAACCAGCTGTTATGCGGGGCCTCCAGAGGCTGAACGAGGTTCAAGTACCTCAAACTTGGGTTATTGAACCGACGGAGGTGCTGACATCTGAATCATGCCTCTGGAATGTTCCGTATATCTACCGGGAGAGCATTAATTCTCGGCTATTTCGCGGCGAGCATTATTCGGCGGCTATTTCGCGGCGAGCATTATTTAGCGGATATTTCTCGGCTATTCCGCGGTGTGCATTATTTAGCGGCTATTTCGCGACTATTACGCGGCAAGCAGGCATTTCGCGGCTAACTCGCGGCTATTTCTCGGCCAAAACTCTCAGAATACGGACTCCTGATGATTTTCCCTGCTTTTCGTGGAAAAGAATTGATGATTTTTTTTTCAAAAGTGCCTAAATATTTTCCGAAACCTTCCAAAAGTTAAAAACTTTAAGGCAGGTTTTTTTTGTCTAGAAAAGTATAGAAAATATCATCATGATATGTTTTCGGAAAGTCGATTTAAAACAAAATTAGAGATTTTCCAAAAATTATTTTGTTCCCTTGATTTTTTCCCGACTTCAACTCCGCCCAAAAACCGTGAATTTTGGCTTATTCCCCTTGAAGTTTACGGCCGACAACTCGTTTTTTCTTTCTCTTTCGGTTTTTGAACAAATGAAATTTTGCAATGTTTTGCAGAATTGACTCAATTATGTTTTTTTTTTCAAATTTTTCTCGTGAGTTTTCGTGAAAGTCAGCTATCAATGCGGCCTTTACAACCGTTTGAAGAAAATCGACACAAAATTGCAATCTTATAAACTACAATATTTTTAAACTATTTTTCCCTCCAACAAATACGAATTGTAAACTTCCTACTCGGGTGATAAGCGGCCCCGAGCCGCCTGACAATTCGGCTCGTGTTCCCAATCTGCGAGTCGGCTTTTGTTGTTGTTCGAGCCACTGTTGTTGCTTTACGGGCCACTGCTATTGATGTCCGGGCTGCTCCGGTTCGCCCGAACAGCAACAGCAGTGGCCCGGAGATTGGGAGAACGAGCCGAACTGTCAGGCGGCTCCGATTCCTGTTTGGTGCGGCTCGGGGCCGAAAATTGCCTGATTAGCTAGAAGCTCCCACCTGATTCTTCATCGGCCAGTTGAACGTGGGCTGCCCGCCCCTCGGCTGGTAGCTGGCCGTCTGCCATCCGCCACCGTATCCGTAGAACGAGCTCGTGTCATCAATCTGCAACAATGACATTCGACTTGAGTTTTCAAAGCTCAAAGGCTGATGAATTACGGGATAAAAGGATTTAGACTATTGAAATCAAAAAAAAATATCATAATTACAGCATTTCTGGAAATTTCGCGATTTTTATCCAAAAAGGTTTCAGAGAAGGGACATAATTGAAAGAAAGGCGAATATGTGAAAAAAATTGGATAAATTTCAACAATTTCGGATTAGAATTGCTTTTTCCTCTGATGTATGCGGTATATTCTCCCCATACCTTCAGAATAGTGGACCCTTACCACATGACCTCCAAAACTTTACGTATTCAAATTCTAAAAACTAACAAGGGAACCATAGTAAGTCATAGTGACCATTTCAAATGAAATGTACTTTTCTAGAACCATTTTCGGACGAAAAGTCCGAATATTTACATCGCAGCTGGCTAGACCCACTCTGAAAAAAGTTGTGAGCGTTTTTTAAAGCTTCGCTGCGAGGTGAGGTCCCCCATGGAATTTTTAGGGTGTTTTCAAATTTGTCTCCGGATTTCGCTAAAAACATGTATGTAGGGGTAATATGGGGTGCTGAACACGAATCTGGGGTTCGCTTGTCAAAATTTTTAGGTTTACTGTAGGTTACCGTAGGTAACATGTCATTTAGGAGGCAAAACCTACCTTAATATTCTGATAATCGACAAGTGGACATCGAATTCGTATTCAGCACCCCAAATAACCACCACATAGAAACTTTGAGACAAATCTGAGACTTTGACCAAACTACCGCATACCCACCGTAATCTACCGTAAGCTGTCAAAAATCGATAAACCGACATCAGATTCGTGTTCAGCACTCCAAATAACCCCCACGGAAATATCTTGAGCATGTTCTATAGAAGCACTCCGGAAATCGTCAAAAGTCGCGATTCGCTATCAAATTCTCGCCCGATGGGAATCTTTGAACGAATACAGTCGAAAACTTCGAAAAATCGATAAATGAACTTCAGATTCGTGATCAGCACCCCAAATAACCCCCCAGAGCGAATTTTAGGTCAATTCTGGAATATTTTTCTAAAAAGCTTCGAAAGCCCTCTAGTTGGTATAAATAAACGTCCAACCGAAAATCCGTGAAAAAAACGCTGTTAGTCTGCGCAAAGTTTGGAAAATGTTCCTTCAACCTAACTTTGCTTAGTGGGGTAATTTTGGGCGCTGAACACGATCATGTGGTCCGTTTCCGGATTTTCGTAAAAATAATGCGCTTTTTGGAGACTACAATAGATACGAAAATCAGAGAAAAAAATGCCTATAACTTTTTTCAGAGTGGGTCTAGGCAGCTGCGATGGGCATATTCGGAGTTTTCGTCCAAAAATGGTTCTAGAAAAATACGTTTCAGTTGGAATGGTCACTATGACTTAATGTGGTTCCCTTGTAAGATATGTATAGAATCAAGATGCCAACTCAACCCGAAAAGTTTTAACACTTCTGGCTCGAATAATGCCTGGAAACCCTGCATGTTATGTGTAACGTGTAAACGCAATGGGGCAACTGCTGGTCCAAAGTAAACAACGGGGGAACTGCTGGCTCCTTTCTGGAGCCAGCGCCAGAAGTCAGTTTTGGCACGAAAAAGGTCAACAAGGTCTACTGCTCCAGCGAATGGTGCAACCCTAGGAGCAGATGACCCGAATTTGAACTTCTAAGGGCTTAGTTTAGGCGAGAGTGGTTGATTTTTAACTACTGGAGTTGCCATACATGCTGATTTTTGATTTTCGCTTGAAATATTGCTATGATGTTTTCTAAATTTTCTTCGAGGAAATCTATAAACATTCCTGGAATCTTCAAGAGAAGTCTATGAGAAACAGGTCTGTAAGACATCAGTTTATTGATGAATAATGATTTTTTATTGAGTGAATTATTAATTTGCACTCCATTACCGAAAACTTTACGAAAATTCTCACTCGTCCCATCACTCAGCGGGCTCGGATGCTAAAAAAAAAACAAAAAAAATACAGAAAACAGATGACTTCTTAGAATTGGAATCTGGAAACTCTATTATCTCGACAATTCGAAAACGGTCGGTCTTCAAATTTTCGGAAACACAAAAATTTTCGTAATTTAAGATTTTTGAAAACGTTTAGATTTTAACGCAAATCATCAGTTAATATTTTCAGTGACATCAAGGCAACAGGAAACAGCCAATATTTTCAGAAATTGCCCAGTTAGAAAACCAACAACGAAAAATAATACCTGAAATTTGAATTCAAGGTTGTTGAAAGCACAGTCATTCAAAATGTTGAGAAAAAATCTTCGAATGTGTTACAGACAATGCCGCAAAAAACCATATTATGTATAAAAAATAGAAAAAAGCGACAAAATTTACTCAAGTTCCCACGAAATTTCGACACAATTACTGAAAAACTGCTTTCCAGTAGAAAAAAATTTAGCTTCTTTTTCAAACCAGCGGTTGAATTTCCTTGTCATTTCAAGGGTTTGGGAAGAAAATTAAAGTTCAACAAAAGCATGATAACAACTTCCGTTTTCGAAAAATTCATAAAACGACACAACCCTCCTGCGAAAAAAGCCACCTAAAAAATTATAAAGAGTTGATTCAAAAAGAAAAATATTATGTTAAACTAAACACAGAAAAAACGAAAATTCGGAAAACCTTTAACTCCGCCCTAAATTCCATCAATAATTGTAAAAATTTTATTTCTATAAATACATCAGAAACTGTTCATTCATCGATTTTTCGGAGATCGGAGATCAAAGTGTTGTATTTTCTATGAGTCCAGACTTGCTAACAAAAATGAAATTAGTTATTCAGTAGTTTCGAAGATTTTAAAGAAAGTTTTCCCACGGTACGTATATACTGCCCTTATCGGAGCGAAATTCCGGTCTGCAGTTGCACACCACCGCCGTTGCAGTGAGCGACACGTTGATAATTGTGCTAGGACCGCGTGGTCCCGGCACGACTAACAATTGTCTCAGCATGATTACCTTGATGTTACGTGCTCACCACCACAAAACTCGAAATTGCCAAGGAGCACAAAATCTGTGTAAAAAAAACCTTGAAAGCCATAAAAAGTGAAACTGGAAATTTCTGCACAACTGAAAGATCTAAAGCTTACAATGCATTGCTAGTGGATTTTAAATTCAAAAAAGTTTGAATAATAAAGATTATGTATTTTTGTACTCTACCTAACTTCCTAAATAATCAAAGAAGAAGGTCTATGCGCAATATGGTCAAATGTTCATCCTCCAGATGTCATTGACTACAAAGTCTGGGTCACTCGATATCCCTATAGAGGCTATTTTTCAATTTAGCTACTCTCGAAACATTTCAAGACGCCTCGATAGAAATTTCTATTTTAGGACAAGTATCTCAGCCACTTCAACATCCAATAAAACCCAAAAAATGAAACAAGGATTTCACAACGAACCTGCCCCGGGGTGTGCAGTAGCGACTGTGAGAAGCCGCTTTGTAGGCTACTGAGGCCGAGTCCCGCGGTTTGCAGGCCACCAATGGCCGTCATAGATGAGCCTAAAGTGCTGCTGAGTCCTTTCGTGTCCACATAATTCCGCTCCCTCTTACGCCACTTCGCGCGACGATTCTTAAACCATACCTAAAAAAATCTGATTTTTCCCGACGGTATGCTATACCCTGTTATGTAATGTAATGTAATGTAATGTTATGTTATGTTATGTTATGTTATGTTATGTTATGTCACGTCATGTTATGTTATGTTAAGGCATGTTATGTTAGGTTAGGTTATGTTATGCTATGCTATGTCATGTTATGTTATGTTAAGCTATGTCACGTCATGTTATGTTATGTTATGTTATGTTATGCTATGCCGTGTTTTGTTGTGTTATGTCACGTCATGTTATGTTATGTTATGTTATGTTATGTTATGTTATGTTATGTTATGTTATGTTATGTTATGTTATGTTATGTTATGTTATGTTATGTTATGTTATGCTATGCCGTGTTTTGTTGTGTTATGTCACGTTATGTTATGTTATGTTATGTTATGTTATGTTATGTTATATTATATTATGTTATGTTATGTTATGTTATGTTATGTTATGTTATGTTATGTTAACGACGGTTAGACCCACAGTATTGCCAGCCGATGGCTGATCGGCCGGCCGGCTGGCTATCCCCCGGGGAACGAAGTCGCCCCAATTACAGGCGTGAATAGCCTGCTGCTAATGGATAAGATGTTGCGGCTAATTGAAATTGTTCTCGCGGAATATCAAGTCATCATCATGAAACCCAGCCGGCATTTCGGTGATCATTGGCTGGCTCACATAACATAACATAACATAACATAACATAACATAACATAACATAACATAACATAACATAACATAACATATAACATAACTTTATAAATATAACATATAACATAACATAACATAACATAACATAACATAACATAACATAACATAACATAACATAACATAACATAACATAACATAACATAACATAACATAACATTAACATAAAACTGCATATGCAACACAAAATATCATAGCATAAGATTTCAAACTCTAACTTACCCGAACTCTCGGCTCTGTAAGACTGATCCAGATGGCGATTTCCTCCCGTGTTGCCATGTCAGGATATCGGTTTCGAGCGAACCAGTTTTCGAGTTCGGTCAGCTGAAATAAAGAACTTGAGGTGAAGTTAGAATTCTATGCATGTCAGAAACACATGGGAATTTTTCAAATTCCAAGTTTGTTTGGATACAGAATATTGTATTTACACGTAGAGATACAATAGTACAACTTGACACAAATAGAAAAAAACTTTGCAATTTTTTATTCATAAAATTAGGATTTTCATAGCATCGTTATGGAACCTCATGAGGCATTGCGTTCCCCATTGGAGGTTGGCGCAAACTCGGTGCACCTATGTTATAGCATATGAAACCGAGTTTGCGCCAACCTTCAACAGTGAACGCAAAATCTGATTAGGATCCATGCCGGCGTTGAGTAAATCATAGAACTCTGAGAAGTGTTGGCACTAATGCAACAGATTACCGATTTACCGAGCAGTTGAGTGAGAGGAACGTGGGGGCTTCGGTGGTGCAGCGCGATAAGGCGCTCCCCCGGAAAGGGAATATGCTGGTTCAATCTCGCCCGGAGCCAAGCGTTTTGCAATCAACTCAGCACCTTGTGTAAACATACCATAAGGTGCACTGCGACGTTAAACTGCAGTTACGGCAGAAAAACATCCAAAAATTGTGTAAGACTCAACAAAGTAGTACCATCAAAAAATCAAGGAAAGTCTGCGAAGATTTTGGAAAGCGCCACATGAAAAACAAGTATGAGAAAGTTCAAGAATGTTCCATTTTTAGTAGAGAAATACAGAAAAAATCAAAGTTTCGAAAAGCTTGGGAAAAGCTGGAAAGCGCTGGGGTAATATTGGATCTTTCACGAACTTCTGAATGCATAAATCCGATAAATGAAACTAGTTTCCGAAAAGTTTTGGTGCGTTGTACAAATTATGAAAGTTTAGCCATGACGTGTATTCCAAAATAAAGGCATCTCGGGAAAGGGACTCTCCACACATAGAAGGAGGAGGAGTCCCGTTTTCGTAGTTGGATGTGTCACGCTACTCAATTCAGGCGAAGTGGTCCCGAGTGGAATTAGAGCTGCAAAAGGCAAGACAACTCTTCCCTCGGTGAGTAGAGAGTCTCTATTCCGAGCACCTCTGGAAAATCTGCAGGATCGCCCAAAAACGCGAGTTAGGCAAAGTTCTACAGAAACACATGGAGATCGAAATAATACTTTATAATGCGGTAGATTACGGTCGACATATTATGGTAGATTACGGTGGCTATACGGTAGTTTGGTCGAAGTCTCAGATTTGTCTCAAAATTTAACTGCTATGCTTATAGGTTTTCCTGAATACGGATTTGATGTACATTTGTAAATTTAGGAATTAATATCTATTATTAAGAATTTCAGAACTGATATCTATTATTAAGTATCTACTGGACTGTTAGGCAACCTTTTTCGACTGAAAAAAAACACATCTCTTCTTCCTCCATTTTTGTGATTTGCGTACCGGTTAGAGTAATCGTTACGATGCGCTTGAAAGGCTACAGTCGGCACGAATCGCACTGACTGTTTCCGCTCCCGCTTGACAGATCATCTACTATTAGCCAAAGTGGCCATTCCAAATCAAATGTATATTTCTGGAATCACTTTCGGATTTGGAATCCGAATATGCCCATCGGAGCTAACTACGGTAGTTTGAACAAAAGTTATATGCATTTACCCGCGATTTCCTTACCTATTACACCCTCCATAATGCGCAGTAATCTTGCGAAAGTCCGGAACCGGACCTCACAATCATGTTCAGCGCCCAAAACAAGCGTTTATTCAGCGTTTATTTACATCAATCTGGTGGTTATGAAAGTGTTTAGCTTAAAGGCAGTGTTCACGATGATTTTCGTTCCCGAGTTTTCCACTCAAAACAAAGCTTTGGCTACCAAGATTTACGAACATTACGAAGAAACGGCGAGAAACGCACTATATCGTCAAATTTCAGAGATATTATTCTCTGGCATGGACTAGTTGTCCGGTTGCATGAACATGTTCACCGTGGTTGTCACCGGTAAAAAATGGGGCTAATCAAAAATTTAAGATTATTTGAGACAAAACAGCATTAGTTAGGGTCTGAAGGAATGAACGGAGCAACAGAGAGTATAGAATCGCAAAGGACCGTTCCACGAAAGATTTCGTTGTCACCACAAACACTTCCTGTGATACTTAAGAGGCGGGGTGATACCTAAGGATTTCGTGCCCTTCTGATGCGTTTTTCTCGGTTTTTTCGTCATTTCAGTTCTATTCGGAGGCCGAACAATCGATTTAGCGATTAATCTCAAAATCGAAGATTATCGTGAACACTGCGCTCAATCTAAAATGCTTTTAGGGAGAGAAGTTATTTGTGGTGCTGATCACGAATCTCAGGTTTATTTGCGAATTTTTTTTTAGTTTCCGGCTGAATTCGCTCAAAACTTCCCGTAGGGGGAAAATTAGAAGGCAAAACGCGACTTTGACGAGCTCCGAAATGCTACGATAGATGCAGCTCAAAGGTCAACTACATATCAATGCCAAGATTCATTGAGAGTCTCAGTTGGACATGTTTCTCTGAGGATTCTTAGGGGTGCTTAACACGAATCTGAAGTCCGTTTGTCGACTTTCGGCATATTATGGTAGATTACGGTGGCTATACGGTAGTTTGTTCGAAGTCTCAGATTCGACTCAAAATTCCTCTGCTATGCGTATAGGTTCATCTGAATACGGATTTAATGTACATTTGTAGATTTCAAAATTAATAAGGTAGGTTTTTCTACTTAAAGACATGGCAACCGCAGAATTTCGACAAGCAAACTTCAGATTCTCGTTCAGCACACTAGATTACCCTTGCATACAAGTTTTGAGCAAAATCCAGAACAAATCACAACCTCCCCCCCCTTTCCGCGATGTTCGAGAATTGCTTATAACTTCTTCAGAGTGATTCTAGGTGGCTGCGAAGGTAATACTCCGACTCTACGTCCGGAAATAGTTCTAGAAAAGTACATTTTATTTCGAATGGCCACTTTGACCAAAAGGAGTTCCCTTGCGAGCGTGCAGTTCGCGCCACCGCAATCTACACCGTCAGGAGGAAAACTACAGGAATAAAGTGAATTTCGCTCCAAAACAGAGGTGACCTACGGTAATCATCCGGTAACACATATATGGACGTCATATTCGAGTTCAGCGCTCCAAATAACTTCTAGCTGACGTTTGAGAAAAAAATCGACATATGGAGTCCTATGGATGGATGGATGGACGGATGGGTGCTTTCAGTTCTAGGCCATCAGGGAAGAAATTTTCGCCGGAACTAATTGTCAGTCAAGGGGATATTTGGTTGGCTGAAAACGAAAAAAGGCCTATTTTGAGCTTTTTGGAAGGTGACGGTAGGTTACTGTTGGTACAGTCAGCACGGAACGTAGTGGCACTTTGCGTTCCTTACTGAGTGTTGGCGCAAACTCGGTGCTATATGTTATAACATAACTCTGTTTTGGCGAACAATTTAGTTTGTTCCTTCGCGTGCTTGTGCCGAGCGACAAAAAGCCTGCCCAAATGAGACTGTCCGCCCACGCGGTCGGCGTGCGTGTCGAGTGATCTTCCCAAAGGGACTTTTTGGAAGAATATTCCCACAGCTACAAACTGCTAATTGGAATATCATTCAACATTCAACTGATATTCCTGCTAATATACTAACAAGTCTGAAAAGTGCTGTCACGAGCCGCTCGGCACGCACGCTAACGGCGTGATCAGACAGTCTCATTCAGAGACACTTCACGTCCTCCTTTCGTCTAGAGCTCGAGGAAGTATTCAAAAAAATTTTCGGCAACTTCTACTCAGGCGATTATCGGCCCCGAGTCGCCTGACAGTTTTGCTCGTTCTCTCAATCTGCGGGTCGGCTTCTGTTGCTGTCCGGGCCACTGCTGGTGCTCTACGGGTGACCGCTGTTGCTGTCCGGGCTGCTCCAATTCACCCGAATAACAACAGCAGTGGCCCGGAGATTGGGAGAACGAGCCGAACTGTCAGGCAGCCCCGATTGCTGTTCTGTGCGGCTCGGGGCCGAGAGTAGCCTGAGTAGGTTATCTCAAAGGAGTTCCACAGCATGCGAGCCTTTCGCAAAATCTAGTCTAGGGAATGGACCGGACGCGATCATTCGGCGACGACCCGTGCTGCGTTCACATTACACCACTTGTGATCAGAGGTTCGATCACGAACGACGGCCTCATCAAATCGCTAGACTAAGATTTCCGAAGGGATCATACCTGATGGCTGGTGAAATGCGTCCTCTGGCGGCGAGGTTTGTGGGTTTTCGTCGAGGTGGTCGGTGAGGTTGTGCTGCCACTTTCCTCTCTATCGTCGTCCAAATCGTCCGTCTTGTCCACTTCAACTAGAAAGTTACAATTTAAGAATTTCGAGGATTACAGAAAAATAAATAAAAAAAATTGCTGAAAAATTACTTACTTTTAGGCAGTTTCGTCGAGAAACTTCCATTTTCCGTGGCGGGCAATGGCACGGAATATCCTCCAAACACACTGTTGTCGTACTCATCCGTCCGATTCACCACACTCGAATGTCCGCCCAGATCAGGCAGTGATGAGCTGGCGCCAAGTGCGGACAGTCCGGCGCCGATTCCACCGTCGAGTGCCGACACAGCCGCACACACCAAATGCGACGGAAAGCTGTGATCCATAAGCCCCGGGGAGGCTGTGGCCGGCTTATGAGTGAACGGATTAATCGTTAGGAAATTGATCCCACAGAGGATTTCGTGCTCACGCACACGCGGGGACGAGGGCTTATTGAGGCTTACGTCGCCCTGGGCCAACGCAATGGAAAGGGGCGGGCTCATGGGGGCTGGACGCCGGGGGGAGCCACACCGGCCACCGTGGATACGGTAGCAGTCGGAGGCGGAGCTACCGTATGCCGACGTGTGAGAAGGCCAGCCGACTGCCGCGGAATGATGGAATGGGGAGATTAGCGATGAATGGGAAAACAATCCACCACCACGCGTCTGCCCCGCTCGCCACAACGGTGTCTGTGTCAGTCGCGTCTTTGATTTAACGCGAGACGTATAGTTGAAGATGGATTGCGCATGTGCTCGGACGCTTCTTCTCCTTGAGAAGTGAAAGTCCTGGAGGAAATGGTCCAGAAATTTCAATATATGGATGAAATCCGACAGTATCCGAAAAAATCATCTATTCAATGTTTTTGCACGGACCGGGGACAAGCCCGCGAAGTACAGAAACGTTACAATTTCCATCCCCATTTATTTTTCTAATACAGTGAAACGGAAATCAAAACTTTGGTAGAGTTTTTGCACTTTACTTTCTTCTCCTCCTCTTTTCTTTCTTCTTTTCCCTGATCTTTTTTTATTGTTCTTCCTCATCTTCTTCCTTTTCTTCATCCTCCTCTTCTTCCCCTTCTTACTCTTCTTTTCCTCTTCTTCATCCTGTTGTTTTTCCTCTTCTCACTCCTCCTACTCTTCCTGTTCTTACTTTTCTTCGTCCATTTTTTCCTTTTCTTCTTCACTTTTTCTTCCTTCTCTTCATCATTTTCTTGTTCTTTTTCTTCTTTCAATCCCTTATCCACTTCATCTTTTTCTTCTTCCTCCTGGTCTTCTTACACTTCTTCCTCCTCTTCTTCCACTTGTTCCTCTTTTTTTTCTTTCTCTTCATCTTGTTCGTCTCTTTTCTACTTCCTCTTTTTCTTCATTTCCTTCTTCCTCTACTTCTCCACATACTTCTTTCATTCTCCATCCCTTTCTTCCTCTCCTTCTACCTCCTCTCCTTCTTCTTCTTCATCTTGTTCTTCTGCTTCTCCTTCCTCCCCATCTTCCTTTCTTCTGCCTCTTCCCCTTCCTTTTCTTTTCTTCTTCTTCTTCACTTTCTTTTTCATTCTCTTCATCATTTTCTTGTTCTTTTTCTCCTTCGAATCCCATATCCATTTCATCTTTTGCTTCTTCCCTCCTAGTCTTCTTATACTTCTTCCTCTTCTTCTTCCACCAGTTCCTGTTTTTCTTCTTTCTCTTCATCCTGTTCGTCTCTTTTCTACTTCCTCTCCTTCTTCCTCAAGTTCTTGATATTCTACTTCTCCCTTCCTCATTCCTTCTTTCTTCCTCTCCTACTTTTCCACTTGGTCACTCTCCTCGTCTACCTTTTTCTTTTTCGTCTGTTTCTTCCTCTTCTTCTTAGTCTACTTTTGCTTTTCTAATTCCTCTACTTCTTCATTTCCTTCTTCCTCTACTTCTCCCCATACTTCTTGCAATCTCCATCCCTGTCTTCCACCCCTTCTTCTTCCCCTTCTCCCTCCTCTCCTTCTTCTTCATCTTGTTCTTCTCCTTCCCCTTCCTCCCCATCTTCCCTTCTTCTTGCCTTTCTTTTTTTCTTCCTCCTCTTCCTATTCTTTTATTTCTTCCCCTTCTCCTTATATTTCCTCTTCTACCACTTCTTCCTTTTCTTCTTCCTCTACTTCCTCCTTTTCTTCTTTCTCCAATTCTTTCTTTTCTTCTTCTTTCTTTCAACCACCCCATTAATAGGTTTTCCCAAATTCACGAAAAATATCATTCCATCGGTCAAGAAAAAGACGGTCTCTCATTTCGAACTTACATGTTACTGTGTAGGACATGGAAAGGTCAAAAGAGGAAAACACTCTGGAAGCATTCTAACTTCAATATAATAAAATTTTAATTTTTCAAAATTTTTTCACTAGTTGCTCTTTTCACTCAAGAGTCCCGAGGTATATACGGATATAAATCGTCTCAAAAAAGGGCAAATTAGCCTCTGCCGGAGAAAAATCTATTTAGGAGACTCACGGCGAAACAAAAGAAGTTTACAAATTGAATAAATAAATCACTAAGAAATGAATAAAAAGTAAATAAAATACAATGAAGTGAAGTAAAGTAAAATAAGTAATTTATGTTCTACATAATTTTTTCCTCCTATTTTACATTATGAAAAGCGAAAATACTTTTTCAACTTATAGGTACAAGACTTGCTTGATGTTTCCTCTGCCGAAAATTCCCTTAAACAAATATATTTAACTACGCTTACTTGGTTGGTGAAATCCGGCAAAATAAAATGTATTCAACACTTTTCTCCGTCGACATTTACCTCTTTGGATGAACAACTCCTCCAAAATGTGAGCGGGCAGATCCATTGATCGACTAATCCAAGCGGTTTTCATCGTTTTTTTTTGCTACATACTTTCCCTCAAAAGATTGAATGTTTCGATTTCGAAAAATCTAATACTCTTTCTGGAAGGTTTTGCGAAATCTTGTGCGTGGAGTTGTATCCTCTGTGCAACGTCGTAATTCTCACGACTCATGGCGCGAGCGCGCGCGGGATTCTGCTCCCTCCGTATGTCATGCGCTCTCTCGCTATCTCTAACCTCCGCTTCGCACCAGCACGCGCAGAAACATGCGAGTTTCGCGGTTTTATAGCCTCTAGAGGTGTTACATCACATGAATAATCCGTGCACAGAATTTTCTAAACGCATCAAGAGATCAGCCGAAATCTTTCTAAGATCATCAAATAGACGTCAGATTCGTAATCAGGACCCAAACTAATCTTCAGAAATAAGCTTTAGGACAAATTTGAAGTTATTAGGTCTACAAACGAGTTTAAGGTATTTAAAAAGCATTCTGTAGCTTCATACAATACCCGCGCTAAGTTTTGTAAGAACGGGGAGCATCTGGCAAACTTGGCAAAAAAAACGCCCAGTGCATGTAACTTTTTTGAATGAAGTCTTTTTCAAATTCTGGGAGCGCTACCATATTCAAAGATCAAATTGCTACCTAATTATGTGACTTGTAGGCCGAAATTCCCAGAAATCGCTTTGTTGTTTTTGAAGGAAATAGTTTTTGCAATCGTTTTTCAAAAACGTCGCGGGCGGCGAAGTGCGGCGAAACTTTGAGCAGTATTTCTACAAGTAATGGAAGAGCAATCTGTATGCTTTTTTCATAAATTAGGTGCAGGTGAGAGCATCTAAAGGTTTGTGTAGGTTGAGTTTTCTGGATCCTTCATTCAATAGTCCGGGGTTTTCGCAACTAAACTCCGACTTTTCGGGTAAATAGTTCTCAAGCGTGTTCAATGAAGGATTTCAAACATTCAACCAACACAAACCTTGAGATTCTCTCACCTGCCCCTGATTTATTCGGAAAACATACAGATTGCTTTTCGATTCCTTGTATAAATACTGCTCAAAGTTTCACCGCACTTCGCCGCGCGCGACGTTTTTGAAAAACGATTACAAAAACTACTCCCTTCGAAAACAAAGCGATTTCAGGGAACTTAGGCTTACAGGTCACATAATTAGGTAGCAATTGTGGTGCGCGAAGCGCGCACCAGATTTGGTTTTGAATCGGCCACGCGCGCAACCCGTTTTTGAAATCTAGGTTCAGGCTGAAGGTAGCAATTAGCTCTAATTTGCATTGAAAAGAGCGCAAAAAGTTGTATATCATGCCCAAAAATTGTTTAGAATGGTTTCCTAGAATTTGAGAAAATTTTGAAAAACCACAAGTTTTCTCTGTTAATCTCCTTTTTTTCAGACGGCGTTCACGATCTTGTGCTACCAGATAAAATTGAGCTAGGAGGCTCATTTTTAGACAGGAGGCTGGAAATGGATGCAGGTCGCTCCTATTCCAATTTGAATTCGATACCTTTACTTTGAAGGGTACCTCAAAATCGTGGGTTTACATACTAAATTAGCCGTGGAGCACGAAAACTCCTTTTTTTCTGCTACGGCTCTGGAGACCGGGGTGTGTGGGTGAATTTGCAGCCAATCAACACAGTCCGTCGGAGGTAAATAAGTACTGAACTTGTCAGAATTCCTACTCATGACACGTCATCGATCGATAATCAATATAATCGAATTTCGTGCTTTTTGCACAAAATGCGGCGAACAGTGGTGATTACTTTTGGGATTGGTTTTCTTGGTTGAGAAATTTTGCTCATCAGTCATTATCGATGAATACCGATCAATAATATCGATTTTTTTGCCTTTTACACAAAATGCCGCAATGCATTTTGATTGTTGATGGCTCTATGTCATTTGTTTGGGAAATTCTTCTCATCATGCAAGATCAAATATTAATGATCAATAATACCGATTTTTCACATTTTGCACCAAATGCGGCAATGAGTGGTATTTTTATGGTAGTGGGCAACAGGTTTTAAAAATTGTACTCATACGACAATATCGTCTGTTAGATGATTCATCATTCCAAAATGGAAATCGTTAAGCAAAATTGAAGTCAAAAAGGGAACCTTTGGGGAAAATATGCGAAATTTCCGAAAATTTAGCTTCCAGGCAAAAGTAGCGATTTGGCAATGTCATTTGGAAGTCAAAAATAATTTCAAAAGTATCTTGAAATATCTTTAAAAAGTGATTTGGCATAAAATAGCCTGGAGTAATAAAAAAGCAGGGAAATGAAGTGAAATAACCAAAAATACGATTTGGTGGTCGATCATTTCACAATCTTCTCCGTTAAACTTATCAAAACGAAATCAAGCGCGTAACGGAAACATTAAGCCATTTTTGAAAGCTGTAATAAGGGAATCATTACAGGTAGGTGAACGCAACGCTTCCTTCCATATCGTGCTTGATTCCGTTTTGATAAGTTTAACGAAGAAGCTTGTGAAATGATCGACCACCAAATCGTATTTTTTGGTTATTTCACTTCATTTCCCTGCTTTTTTATTACTCCAGGCTAACTTACGCCAAATCACTTTTTAAAGATATTTCAAGATACTTTTAAAATTTTTTCTACTTCTGAATGACATTGCCTAATCGCTACTTTTGCCAGGAAGCTAAATTTTCAGAAAATCGATCTGTGAATATGATAGCGTTTTCAGGATTCAAAACAGTCTTCATTGAAAAATGTTACGTGCACCGGACGCTTTTTTGCCAGGTTTGTCAGATGCTCCGCTTTTACAAAACTTAGCGCGTATATTGTAGCTTGTTGACTTCCGTAGCATGTGAACTAAAGTAGCTTGTGGGAGCTACATCAAAGCTCCAAATCGCCGAGGACCAACCTAAAAAAAATTTAAGATTCAGATACTGTTCTTATCATCAACACTACAATTGAGATTTTTTTCGTTTTTCTGGCGCGTTTCTAACGACTTCTTCGTCACTTCGACTCTAAGCTTTCATTATATGGAGTAATTCCGACTCCCCCATGAATTTCTACACGTTCACTAAGGTACACCCTAATTCTAGCAGGGAATATGCCTTCTCGCATGAGGTCCAGCTGAGCAATTGCAACCTTTTACCCATTTTTGGTGTTCATTTAGCGCATTCTTGGCGGTCGGAGCTGGCATCTTCTTGCCACGAGATGATCCGCCGCCAGCCGCCCTTTGATTTTGCGAATTTTCCAGCCCGTTGCTCTGCAGACGAATCGCCCCATATGCCATTCGTAAGAGATTACGTAATTGCCGACCGCCGCCGCCGTCACAGTTTTACCGCACACACGAAACTGACAGACGACGGACGCCTTCAGAATCATCGTCGTAACTCATTCACAATGACAATTCTAATGCCCCTATGGATGATACACATTGGCCTGTGCTAATTTGGGCCAATCGACATTGTCTTACACTCTAGAAAAGAATTCAGATCAATTTTATACATAGTTTATTCAGAAAAATCCTCTCTGACAAATTTAGGCCGTAATGGGATAAATATTAACAACGCATATAACTCTAAAAACTATAGTAACTATAGTAGTAAGTAAACATAAAACACCCGAGCAAAACTCTTTCAATAACAACAGCTACATAAAAATATACTTTGTTGAAAATTATGTGCCTAGAACAGCAAAAATGCGACAAAATCATACCGGTTCCAATCACTTTTTCGCGAGCAGAGTTGAAACGCTCAATTTGGACACCACCGGTACATTCCTGATCGTTATCGAGTACCTATAAATTAGAGTAGTAATTTTTTTGTTTAATAATTTAAAAGAATAGAAATTGCATTTATTAATGAATCTTCATTATATTTGCTTACTTCACCTTATTTTGTTGTTTTTTAATTACTTTCTATTTATTTTTATTGTTTTATTTATTTTACAATCGTGAGTTCTTTAGTTTCGTTGTTTAAGTCTCCTTAATATATTTTTTCGCAAGAGTTTTGCCCCTGTCTTCGGACAATTCATATTCATACCTTCTCCCGAAGCTCTCCAATGAAGAGGGCAACTAGTGCGAAAATTTGATTCGAAAAAAAAACCCTTCAATTGTTTTTTGAAACTTTCAAGTACTACATAATGTGCTTCTCTGGGCCAAATTCAGGTCCGCAATTGCGTCCCGGCACGCTTTGCGGCCGCGCGCTTCCGAGTTGGAAGAGTTTGCAGCGCTGCCGCCGCCGATCTGTTGAATATAGGTGGGTTTTAGAAACTGGAAAGTAAACAGAATTGGAGAAAACTGTACAAAAAGCCATATAGAGTCGGCTTTGGCGCTGGAAACTCGACTGGTTCGAGCGCGTGCGGCCGCAAAGCGTGTCGAGACGCGATTGCGGACCGGAATTCGGTCCAGAGAAGCACAGTATACTTCGAGTAACATCTTATTTTGAAATGAGGGATTGCCATTATTTTTTTGCTATCTGAATTATATTTTACATGAATTTTGAAATACACATTAAGGGAGAGTCTGATTTTTGTTTCGAATGAATTAATAATCCGAAAAACTGATTTTTGAAAAAAAATTTCTATTGAATTCATCTTCAAGTACCTGTTTCTCGAGAAATTTAAACAAACAAATAAGACAAGAATTTCCACGAGAATTGGAAATCCAGATAAAAACTTTTCAGAAGTCTGAATTGAAAGTTAATTAGAAAAATGTTTTCTCTATTCGACCCCACCAGAAAATCGAAAACTGTATTGAAGAATTCTTCGAAATACCGAATAACTCTTCAATATAATTGTATTCGTTTCCTTATGTCCAAATATTGGAATTTCTTCTCCTTAAAACTGCCCTATGTACTCGGAAGCCTGGAAACTTTGGCGTTTTGAAAGAAGAATTCGTTTTACAAAAAAAAATTGAATTTTCGGAAAACAGAGTTTTCTAAATATTCAAGTAGTCAAGCAGTCGGATCATCATGAAATTTCCATTTCTGTTCTACTCGGATATATTTGACCTATTAGTTAGTTGAATCACTCTCTTTTCCTAATCACTGATTGTAGAACTGGGACCGAATCGAATTCAAACTTTGGAAATTCAAATAATTCTCGAATGATTCGTTTTTTAGTAATAGATTATTCGTTTCCTTTGGAAATTCAATCTCTCATATTTCCGGATAATCGATTCATTCCAGAAAATTCAGAATTTTTGTTTCTTTATTCATTCGAGAAACTAAATTTTTCGTTCTGTCCGAATATTCGATTTTTCGAAAATTCGACTCATAAGGGAACTCAAATTAATAGGTTTATCGGATATTCGGTTTATTCTGAAAACATAAATATGATTTATTCAGGTATTCAACTTATTAGGTTCCCCGAATATTGCTTTATTCAGAAAACCAAAATATTCGAATTTAGGATATTCGATTTATTCGAAAATTCAAATTATTAGGCCTCACGAAGATTCCGTTTACTCGGAAAACAGAAATATTCGATTTTTCCAAACTGCGTATCATTGAAGAATTCAAATTATTAATTTTTCGAATATTCGGTTTGTTCGTAAAACAGAATTATACAAATTTCCAAAGATTCGATTTATTCGGGTATTCAGCTTATAATGTTTCTCAAATAGTGCTTTATTCAGAAAACAGAAATAATCGACTTCACGAAAATGCTATTTATTCAGCAATTCAAATTGTTAGACTTCTCAAATATTTGGTTCACTCGGAAAACAGAAATGTTCAATTCTTTTTCCGAATATTCAATTCATTCGGGAATTCAGATTATTAGGTTTTTCGAATAATCGGTTCAATCGGAAAACAGGAATAGTAAATTTTTCGAATATTCCAATTAATCGAGAATTTAGATTATTAGGTTGTTCGGATAACAAATTTATCCGGAAAACCGAAATAATGATTTTTCAATTCGGTAATTTTGAAGAAGTCATATACGAAAAATTCTCTCATTCAAAAATTCTCAAAGGGAGTTATCCGATGTGCTCGTTATTCAGAGTTTGAAGACATGACGTTTTAGCGCGAAAAGCCGCGAAGCCGTCAATATCTCTGAGAGTTTTGGCCGAGAAATAGCCGCGAAATAGCCGAGAAATGTCTGCTTGCCGCGTAATAGCCGCCAAATAATGCTCGCCGGGAAATAGCCGCGAAATAGCCGCTAAATATTGCTCGCCGCAAAATAGCCGCCAAATAATGCTCGCCGCGAAATAGCCGAGAAATAATGCTCTCCCGGTAAATATACGGAGCATTCCAGAGGCATAATTCAGATACCAGGACCTCCGTCGGTTCAATTACCCAAGTTTGAGGTACTTGGACCTCGTTCAGCCTCTGGAGGCCCCGCTCAAGCGCTGGCGGCCCCAGATGGTGGCTCGGCGATCCGGCAACGGTTGCGTCTTGGTCAATTTTGTTTACTTCTGAGTATTTCTCGGTTATATTTCGGCTATTTCTCAGCTACTTCTTGTCCGTTCCGTGTAAATCCGAGAAATAGCCGGGAAATAGCCCACCAGGAGCCGCTGCGGAACCTGGTGGGCTATTTCCCGGCTATTTCGCGGCGAAAACTCTCAGAGATGTGACAGAGGCGTGCAGGCCGACATCGGTCGGGAATCACTGCGACGCGACTGCTCGCGCCGGGAATCGACCAGTACCTACTTCGAAGAAGTGCTGTAGAAGCTCTGATTTATTATTTCTGACACACAATTTGATTTATATTTTTCTACCAAAAACCTATCACCCACCTAGTGTCTCTCGCCAGCGTTTTCCCCAGATACTTCTCACCATTGAACACTTTATCATCGATGAAATCCTCCGTCACCTCTTTGATGCCGTGCAGCATATTTATGTAGGCATCGTCCGTCATCAGGAACAAGCTGCGCGGTTCGAGCAACATTGAGCCCACATAGCGCTTTTCCTCATCCTCAGCGCACTGAAATTACTTCAGTTGGTATCTTAGTCGCCTAAAAACTCAATAACCGCTAGAAAACTGGTCTAGTAAATGGGCAGGCCTGCGACGGTAGATCGTAGCGCGCGATCGGAACCCGGACGGCTGGCGGTGTCGCAAACGCCACGCGGCCGGCCGCAATGATAGCGCCTCGACCATTAGCTAGACTAAATCTTGCGAAATGCCTTCATATATGACAAGTGAATCACATTTGGCCGAAAACGCCGTTTCCAGCAAAATTCATACCAGTTAATGTACTTCCAATGAAGTTTTAATATGCCTGTTTGTAGGTTATGGTGGGATTCTTCAGTTGGGCGCTAAGGTAAGGCTGCACCCATTGGGCAATTCCCAGCGTGTTCAGAAAAATTGCTAAGGAATCGGCTCTGACAAGGGAGCCACTATAATTCATAGTAACCATTAAAAATGAAATGTACTTTACTAGAACCATTGTCGGACGGAAAGTCCGAATATGCCCATCGCAGCTGTCTAGACTCACTCTGAAAGAAGTTATAGGCGTTTTTTCTCTGATTTTCGAACCTATTGCACCCTCCAAAAACCGCATTATTTTTATGAAAATCCGGAAACGGACCTCATACTCGTGTTCAGCACCCAAAACTACCCCCCCCTACAGTTCACTTCCGCACTGCCGTTCAGTCCGCAAAGTGCGCGCTGTAAGCGAAAGCGTGCTGCGGCGCGGTTGCGAGCATCCTCAGACAAGGATGTGGGATCACCCGGGCGGTTTTTGCCTTTGGTGCCCGGGTGATCCCACCGCCCGGGTGATCCCACATCCCTGCCTGAGGATGCTCGCAACCGCGCCGCAGCACGATTTCGCAATGAGCGTGCACTTTGCGGACTGAACGGCAGTGCGGAGGTGAACTGTAGACAAAGTTTGAGTGAAGGAACATTTCCGAACTTTTTGAAGACTGATAGCGTTTCGGACTTCTACGAAATTTCGGTTGGGCGTCTCCAAGCGTTTTAGAAGAATATTCCAGATTTGACTTAAAGGCACAGGACACCCAAAACAATAATTCTCAGATTTCATGCTTATCTTGGAGAGAGTCACACGCTGATCACAGTGGTATCTCTGAAATCGTCTTAGGCCCCCTTTGAACAGAGTTATGGCTCTTCAAAGATGCCTAGATTTTGAGGGTGAAAAATTGGTGGACGAGTTGTCTCAGGCCTGTATTTCTCTTCATTCGCCATCGTTGCGCGAGAGCGAGCCAGAATAAGGTGATAACCCAGCAATGGACTGAAGAACGACGACTTATTGGATTTCATCCATCCACCGAGCAGCTATCGAGTTCGAAAATCTGTTAGGGGGTCGGGCCTGTGGTGGTGAGCGAAGGGGGTTGGGCCTGTGGTGGTCGCTTATATCTCGCTTATTTGGAGGAAGTGAGATCTCGCATTTGGCAGGTGTTATACGGGAGGGGTCTTCCACACAATTACATGAAAATCTCAAAATTCATATCTGAGGGTGTACTGTGCCTTTAAAGGCAGCGTCCATAATGAAAATTGTTTTCAAATTTTCACCAGAAAATTAAGGTTTAGAGTCTGACTGTCTCATCAGCAAAGAAAGAATCATGAAAAACGCTGCGAAACATCCATAATTAGCTCTTCTTCAAAGCCACATTTCAACGGTGGATGAGTTGCGCGGGCATGGGCCTGAAATAGACAGCTTGCGCAAATGCGCCCCGAAGCTAAAATTCAGGCGCGCTCGCGCTCCAATGCTAATGCAGAAGCGGACCAAACTGTTCCTCGGAAAACTCGACCGCGAGCGGAAGGGCTAGCGCGAGCGGACTTCTGAGCCGTATGGAGCTCTTTCGGGCTCGCTTTCGTTCGTTCTTTCGACCCCAGTGCTCCAATGAGACCTTTCGATTTCCGGCGGGAAGCTGAAGACGAAATTTATGGTGGACACTATCTTTAAAATTTGCCCTAGGGATTATTTGGGGTGCTGATCACGAATCTGCGGTTCATTTGTCGTTTTTCCAAAATTTTCGACTAGGTAAATTTATTGAAAGCTTCCCACCGGCAGAAAAAAATTGACGGCAAAATCGACTATTGATAATTTCCGGAAGTGGCGACAGATGTGACTCCAATCGTTTTTCTGGGGGTCATTTGGAGTGCTCAACACGAATCTGATGTCAGTTTACTGATTTTTGACAGCTTACGGTAGATTGCGGTCGGTATACGGTAGTTTGGTCAAAGTCTCAGATTTTTCTCAAAGTTCCTATGTGGGGGTTATTTGGGGGGTGCTGAATACGAATTCGATGTCCATTTGTCGATTCTCGAATTACTAAGGTAGGTTTTGCCTCCTAAATGGCATGTTACCTACCGTAACCTACAGTAAACCTTAAAATTTCGACAAGCGAACCCGAGATTCGTAATCAGCAACCCAGACTACCCCTGCATGCACATTTTTAGCAGAATCCGGGAAAAAATTGAAAAACTTTGAAAATTCCATGGGAGGTACCCTTACCTTGCCGCGAAGCTTTCAAAACGCTCATAACTTTTTTTCAGACTAAGTCTAGGCAACTGCGATGGGCATATTTGGACTTTTCGTCCGAAAACGGTTCTAGAAAAGTACACTTTATTTGGAATGGTTACTACGACTTATGGTTCCCTTGTTAGATTCGTATTCAACACCCTCAAATAACCTCACAGTGCAGTTTCAAACCGAATCTGACAAGGGAACCACAACAAGTCATAGTGACGATTCCAAATGAAATGTACTTTTCTAGAACCATTTTCGGACGACAAGTCCGAATATGCCCATCGCAGCTGCCTAGACCCACTCTCAAAAAAGGTATGAGCGCTTTTTAAAGCTTCGCGGCAAGGTAAGGGTACCCCCCATGGAATTTTCAGGGTGTTTTTAAATTTGTCTCCGGATTTCGCTAAAAACATGTACGTAGGGAAAATCTGAGGTGCTAAACAGGAATCTGGGGTTCGCTTGTCAAAATTTTAAGGTTTACTGTAGGATACGGTAGGTGACATGCCATTTAGAGGGCAAAGCCTACCTCAATATTCCTATAATCGGCAAATGGACATCGAATTCGTATTCAGCACCCCAAATAACCCCCACATAGAAACGCTGAGACAAATCTGAGACTTCGACCAAACTACCGTATACCCACCGTAATCCACAGTACGCAGACAAAAATAGATAAATTGACATCAGATTCGTGTTGAGCACTCCAGATAACCCCCAGGAGAGGATTTGAGCCACATCTGCCTTCACGTTCCGGAAATCGTCAAAAGTTGATTTTGCCGTCAATTTTCTCTGCCGGTTGGGAAGCTTTGAACAAATTTAGTCGAAAACTTCGGGAAAACGACAAATGAACCTCAGATTCGTGATCAGCACCCCAAATAACACCCCAGAGCCAATTTTTAGTCAAATCTGAGATATTTTTCTAAAACTCTTCGAGGGCCCTCTAGTTTGTATGAATAAACGCCCAAACGAAAATCCGTACAAGTCCAAAACGCTGTAAGCCTGCGCAAAGTTTGGAAAATGTTTCTTCACCCGAACTTTGCTTAGGGGGGGGATTGTTTTAGGCGCCGAACACGATTATCAGGTCCGTTTTCGGATTTTCGTGAGAATAATGCGTTTTTTTGGAGGCTACAATAGGTACGAAAATCAGAGAAAAAATGCCTATAATTTTTTTTCAGAGTGGGTCTAGGCAGCTGCAATGCGCATATTCGGACTTTTCGTCCAAAAATAGTTCTAGAAAACTACATTTCATTTGGAATGGTCACTATGACTTATTGTGGCTCCCTTGTGAGACTTTGGTCAAACCACCGTATACCCACCGTCAAGACTTCGAAAATCGATAAATGAATCTCAAATTTCTTCTGAGCCCTCCAAATAACGTCCGCAGAGAATTTTCGGGGCAAAAATCCAGCAGCGTTCCGTAAGTTTTTGAAACTCGCATTTCGTCCTAAAAAATAAGCTCTCCTTGGGAGGCTCTCAATCAAGCATATCGAAGCCTTTCGAAAATCAACAAAAGGACCTCAATATCGCGTTCGGGACCCCGAATGACCCCTAGAAACAAGTTTTGAGCCAGATCCGAAACAATTTTCTCGAGAACCTGAGAATCGCTTGGTGGGTGCCTTAGCGAACAACTGAGGAAACAACTCGCTATAGAAAAGTCTTACGCAGCTACAAACATAGAATTGGAAAGTTCACTGGAGATACACTATTGGTACGAACTTCTCTGAGAACGGCGTTTCCGATCAGTTGTGATTCCCCAGTGAAAAAAAAACCCCTAATAAGGCTCTCCTCCCTCGCGAAAACATGCCAAGTTAATGTTTGCCATCATACTTCGCCAGGGTTTTCAGTGAGCGCCATAAAAGGTCGCTGCTCGCGAATGGGTTTGCTCAGTCGATCTTTTCACCCCCAACCTGCCTTCACAAACATCAATACAGCGCTACCTATAACCACTTCCGCTCATAAGAATTTCTTCAAAGCACTTTTAAAATGACAGTCAACTACAACAGAGAGGTGTCCACTTCGAAGCCGTGGACCTTCTTCAAACTACTATTCAAATGGAAGGCCAGCATATGGAAAGCCGTCTATCTGGAACTGCTCTGTTTCCTCATCATTTACGCCATCATTTCTGTGGTTTATCGTTGTGCGCTGAACAAATCCCAGCAAGGGTGAGCAGCTCTGAATTTTATTTCCTAACGTACCGTCCAGAATCGACTATTGCTTACTGATGATGTTGTACTCGACACGAGGTTGATACAAATTCATTATGGCCTACGTTTCGGAGCCATCTCTTTTCAGAGCCTAAAAAGATCAAATAAGAAATTCGTTTACCCGGCCAAACGTAGCCTTAACTCTACCAAAATTCGGTTTCCTATTTTTATGTCACGAAGAAAGAAGAGGGAACCACTGAAAGTACCTCTCCTAGCCAAGAACTCGCTAGCTACCAGACCATCTTGGAACGTTGATGAAAGGAACTGCAGTAGACCACCACATGAGATGTTAGAAGGCGAGTCTTACGTATGACCTGAGCTACCGGGTTGTATACAGGCCTTCTCCCTTCCGGTTCTAACATCTCAAGTGGTGGTCTATAGCGGTTGCTTTTATTGACTTTCCAAGCTGTTCTGATCGCTAGCGAGTTCTTGGCTAGGTGAGGTACTTTCTCTGGTTCTCTCTCCTTCCTTCGTGACAGTAAATAGGATCTCGATTTTCGGTAGAGTTTGAGCGACGTTTGGCCGGGTACACGCATTTCTTCTTTGACCTTTTCAGACTCCGAAGAAGGAGGTCGCTCCAAAACGTTTGCCATGAAGAACTTGTATCAACCACGTGTTGAGTAAAACATCATCAGAAAACTATATTATTATCATGCCGAGGTTTATGGAGTCGCCCATGGTGACTGACTGTTGCTTAATCTTGACATTTTATTCATTTGTAGCCTGCTCGGAATTGTTAATTAATTCAGTACGTGTTTTGCGAGACCGCCTTCTTCAGAGCCTGAAGAAGTCCAGAACCATGAGCGAAAACCGTTCCAATCCCATCAGCGTATAAAACCGAATTTCAAGTCAGTAAAAGCAATTGATTAGCAAGATCTTAACTCTATTTAGTCTCACCTCCCGAAACAGCTGTTACAGCTTTAGCAGCCACAACCACTAGCCACAAACGAAACGACCGGAATGGGCCGGTTACTGCAGTTGTCGAGGGTGCTAGCTCGATCTCATATCATAGGCCACAGTTTCGTACGGAAGGACCGGTTTCTGCAGTGGTGAAATGCATTCGTCCCGGCGATTCATGGCTAGATTATTGTTCTGAATAGAAAATGCTTCCAAAGTCTTTCAGGACATTATATCACGTCCCCACTGGAGGATATTCAAACTGACTTCGAAGTCAGCCTGAACTTCCTCTAAGGGGAACGTGATATAACGTCCAGAAAAACGTTGGGAGCGTTTTGGATTCAAAACAAGAATCCAGCAGTGAATCGCCGGGATGAACGCATTTCCACCACTGCCAATCCAGAGCTTTTCGTACGATACTGTATCGCCTAGGATACGAGATCGAGGTAGCCTCGACAACTGTAGGAACCGCCCCATTCTGCTCATTTTATTTCTGGCTAGTGGTTGTGACTGCTAGAGCTGTAACAGCCGTTTTGGGAGGGGAGACTAAATAGAGTTGAGACCTTGTTGATCAATTGCTAGCAGTGGCACTGATTTCGGTTCAATACGCTGATGGGGTGTGGACGGTCAAATTTGCGTATGGTCCTTGACTTCTTTCAGGCCCTGCGAAAGGCGATGGCTCCGACAATGATCCATCCACAGGTTGACCTACAAATACCCTCTGACATTTTTTTTCGTAAATAGTGAAATCTGAGATTCAGCCCTCAACAAAGCTCTCAGCAAAACTTCACAGATATCTTTGTATCGAGTTTGGTCTGATTTGAACTAAGTACAAATTCTAACAAGACCTGTGAACTCATCCCCCCCCCACCTTTTCTCCGGTGCACTTGCTGTTGAAGAACTTGCTGGAAATCAAAGAAATGCTGAGGGTTTCTCAGCAGACTTCCTGAATTTCCTGTCTTTTGTGTTTCCTCACTGGGAGTTCATATCACCTTTTGCAATTCATTCTGAACGACGAATTTACTTCACGGTGGTCCCCACTTTCTGGTATAGGCAACGTTGTGAAGCACTTATATGTATGTACTTATATGTTGTTGATAAGTGTCATGCGAAAATCCGCTTCCACTTCCAACTGCAAATATGGGGATTCTTCAACTCATTTAGTGATTCTTCTGCTTGCGCACATCCACTTTTCACCATTTCCATGTGTCTAAGAGAAAGTTCCTAACCTTCCAACACATATATTATCTGCACTTTTCGTGCCATGAGTGTGTTTGTCTTTACATCACCAGTTTAAATCAACTTCCAGAGGCAGGTTCACCCATATGTAGACTTACATTCGCTAGAAGCTTGAACTTCTGCCAAGCATATGATTTGCCGAAACCAACTGAGTTCCAACAACTGTCCACCCCAAAAGGAAGAGTTAAGCTCTTGCCGGTGGTCATTTATTCGGGGTTGCAAAACACAATTGAGTTCCATTCAGAATCGTACAGGATTTTGACAGCGTATTATGCCTATATAGTGACTCACGTGAGCCGGTAGGTGGTCAGTCAGTGTACCTATACTTTCCACGGGATTATGGTACACATTTGCCAACCCCTAAGGGATTAAAGAATTGGTTGCTCTTAAACGAGAATCGATCTCTAGACAATGTACGTGACAGTGGAGCCTCTTGCCACTACCCTTCACACGCCTTTGCCCACCATGCAGTTTCATTACATGCGATAGAAATTCTAATAGAATTTCGCATTTCAAAGTGATATAATTTCAGCACTTTCGAGAATGTGGTGCGATTTTTTGACAAACGGTTGGAATATATTCCGTTGGAACTTGTGCTTGGATTTTTCTGTACGCAAGTGTTTAGCCGATGGAATCATCAGTATGACAACATTGGCTTCATTGATAAGTGCGTTTACAAAAATCATGCACACCACGCACTCCAAGTGTGTATATTTTCTGGATTTCTTTCCAGAGAAAATGCATTTTTCAGTGTCGGCCTGATGACCGCTCTGTACGTTCGTGGGAGAACTGAAGAAGCCCGGATGTATCGACGAAATATACTGCGATACTGTGAATTGGTTCAGGTAAATCATATGCAGTTCGTACACCGTGTTTGTTCAGAAACCTGTAGCAGCCTTCCAGGAAAGGGCTCATAGGAAACTGTTTGAACAAACATCAAAAACCAAGAGCCCAAAAGGTCATACATTAAATGACAGCCTGCACTTCACACGGCTTCACATGACACTATAGTATTTTCAGCCAAAATATTTAGGTGCTCATCTTCCGCGACATAAGTATGCGTGTTCGACGACGTTTTCCGACATTAGACACAATCGTCGCCGCAGGTAAGAACCACCGATCATACTCTGCCTTTTTTACGTTCTCTGCCTGCCCATTTTCGTCCACTGGCAGCAAAAAGGGATTGGATGTTATTATCGCTCAGTTCTCCACAACAGTGGATACTTATGCTTTCTGTCACTTGGTGTAAGCTACTGCGGTCGCTCAATGCCGCGTAATGCCGATCACTATCGTTGACTGCGACCAAATGCTGATCAACGTCACAAACTCCATTCTTCATCATCAACTTTAGCTGCACCTCACTAACGCGATGTCGGACAGAGTCGCTCATTGTCACGCAGTGAATAGCAAGCGTAGAGTTCGCGTGACAATTTTAGTCTGATGAATGGACGGGGCTGCGACGGTAGATCACCCCGCGCGAATCGAAACCCCATTCTCCAGTGAGGCCGCCAACCCCGCAAGGCCAGCCACCTGGTCCATGCGTGAGACTAAATCAAAAACGGAAGCCAAATCTGTTTGCGCTATATTCATGAAATCCAAGCAGAGCGCCGCTCAAAGCTGCCACTGCCGCTCGATGCTGATTAATGTAGATCGAAAGTTTAATACTGTAGTTATCGATCGACACTCCATGGATTGCAGACATAGTTGCTCACTGTCGCCTAATGCCGCTCACTATTGCCTTCTGCTGCCTAACATCCATCGACAAGGACATCATCGCAATGCTTCCTCGGCCATACAGCAACGCCTCAATTTTAATACGACGGCAGCTGATGTGGTGTTGTCGCGTACTGTCGCGCATGGTCGCTCATTGTTGCTCATTGTCGCCGAGCATCGACCAATAGCGAAATCCAATGCTGGATTATCACCTACTGCCGCTTGTTAGGAAGCTTCTATAACCACGCATAGCCAACTATTGTTGCTCGCTATTCTTCACAGCCGCCGAACGTCAGCCAGTGGCATCATACGTGTCCCACTCAGCGACCTTTCAAGCAAACAGTGTCGCCCAGTACCGTCGCTGTCGCTCAGCGGCCGAGCGACTGATGCTGTAGCTCTCTATCACTCACTATCGTTGGCTGCCGCCAAATAAATCGAACAGTGACATCATACTCGTTTCACTTTGTCCACTATGTACCCACCTAACCAGAATACAGTGTCGCTAACTGTTGATTAGTAAGCAGGTGCTGCAGTCGCACCATCTAGAGAAGTTCGTTTTCCTCGTTCGCTGGTCAGCGTTCGTAGCAAGCTCCAAGCGTCAAGTGACGCTGGGGGTTTGCTCCGATAGTACTAGTTGTTGGTTTCAGTCCATAGCTACCACAGCGACCGGTCTGCCGCTGATGTTGGCGGCACCGAGGCTGCAGCGGCTGTCACTAATACTATCGATACCATCGTTAACCCCTCGCCGTCCTTAGACATGCTGCGTGGGTGTTGCCGTCTGAGCGTTGTGAGTCAGCGTTTCAGCGACACGACGGTTGCCGCTGTTCGTTAGCTCTTGACAGATTCCAGTGGCGAACAAGGGCCGATGTCACCATCATGATACTAAGTCATAACCCGTAGTTGTGCTTCACAATCTACAGATGTAGCGTAATGCCGCCCGGAACCCTCACAGCCGCCCGCAGTCGAACAGTCAAGAACAACCAGTGAGGATTGCAGAGAGTCTCCATTGCTGCTTAGTGTCGCTGATTGAGCTATTACTATTGCTGCTTACAGTAGCGTGACTTGCTCATCACGCTCATTGTCACCGAATATCGACTAGCGAGATCATACGTGTCCTTCTTAGTCAACTAATGCTGCATCTAGCCAGAACGTAATGTTCATCACTGCTGGCCTGTTGTGGTCACACACCAGCTAAAGGAGAGCCACCAATTAGGGTTGCTCCCCTTCATTATTGTCGCTTACTGTCGCTCATTGAACAACTACTGTTGTCGTTCGTTCTCGCATGACGTCACTGATTAATGTTCACTGCTGCCAAAGCTCGACCAAGGGGATCATACGCGTCCTACATTGTCAACTGTAGCTGCCCTTACCGAAACGCAGTGTCGCTTGCTGCCGCTCCATATCTTAGTCCATAAACATATCTTCCACTTATTGTCGCCCACTGTCGCCTTATGCTATTCAGGCTTCATGCTGCCACACGAAAAAGATGTCTTCGAATCATACAGCGACTCCTCGAAAACGCCAAAATACTGGATCCCAGCCAACTGGGCGCTAGCAATGACCACCCAAGCTAGAAAAGCTGGCTACATCGAGAGCGACAAGTTCAAAGTCACTCTCACCGACGTAAGTGTTTCGGAAATGTAACTGCATAACTATAAAGCACCTCAGCACAATCGCATTTCTGCAGCAAATCCAAAAATGGCGCACAGATTTGGAATGGGTGTTCAATTACGATTGGGTGCCGCTACCTCTCATGTATCCACAGGTGCGAATTTTTCCCTGCTTTCCCTTCTGGACTCTAGGTGGATGCATAACAGTCATAAAACTTGTTCATCAGTTCAGGTAGTCTGCCTGGCAGTTCATCTATACTTTCTCGTCAGCATTCTCGCCCGCCAGCAAATCATTGTCGAGCATGAGCTCAGAACTGAGGTATAATTCCAGAATTGCAACAAATCACAAGTGAATTATCATGTTTCAGGTCGACACATACTTCCAAATCATGACCGCTCTGCAATTCTTCTTCTATATGGGATGGATGAAAGTGATTGAAGCCGTCATCAATCCTTTCGGGGAAGATGACGACGATTTCGAGACTAACGCGCTTATTGACCGCAATATTACGGTAAGCCATCCACTTCCTGACGAGTCCTGCTGATCAGGCACCAGTAGAGAATCCGTCGTTCAAAAAAATCTGTACACTCTAATTATTTTCGGTTATCCGCCCATTCCAGAATCCGTAAAATGGATGATAAGTCTGGTGAATTTTAAAGTTCCGGAGAGCTGACTAACTTGCATCGGTAGTCAAGTACTCGGGTTTCCTAATGTTTAAACGAATACCAGACCGCGCCAGTCGATCACTTCACGTCTGCACTTGCTCCTCAAGCTCATCTCTGCTCTCGAATACCAACATGGCATCACCTGCCTAGAGTATCGTTCAAGGCGCAGGTCCGCAGGCCTCTCGTGATGACGTTCGTAACGACGGTGGGGATAGGGCCGAGCCTTGATGTACGCCTTCAAAAATCGAAAATTCTCTCGACGTTACCGCGGCCGCCTGCATTCTGCTTTTTGAATCGAAGTAGAGGATTCGGATCCAGTCGATAAGCTGTTTGGGTCCAAATGTCATCTCGAAGAAAACCAGATGACATCGAGCGTAACACGGTCGGAGGCCTTCTCTAAGCCAAGAAAAGAAGCAAAGCGAAGCTCCTCCTGTTTTCCGCTGACCTTCTCGGCCAGAAGTAGTGCGGTATGTGTAGCATCAGTAATGCCAAAGGAAATCACGAATCCAAACTGGATGCTGGATAATTGGACGATATCGCGAATACGTCTATCGACAATCCTTTCCTTCAATCTTAGTTAACACCAGCAAAGTCACGACTAACCATCGTTTTTCGTCATCCGTTACCGGTTATCCTGTCAATTTCATCTGATTCTACTCAAGCATACCCAGTCTGTTATTTCAGATGGGGCTCAAGATCGTCGATCAGGGCTTTGACAGGCCGCCAGAAATGCGGCGTGATCCATTCTGGGACGAGATTCATCCACTCTACTCTGAAGAGACCTCTCGCATTCGAAACTATCCACCCCGAGGATCGGTCAGTGAGCTGAAGTAAGTCTAGCGAAGGGCATAGCAATGCTTGCCCCTTTTTTTTCTAGAACGATTGTCAAAGTTTTTGTTTTCAACCCAAGCGGATCACTTGCCCTAGGTTGGACAGTTCCGTGACAGAAGTACACATGGTGCCGCATTCGTATACCAGCCTTCGAAAGGGCCGTCAGATGTTTGATCCAGCATCAATCAGAAAAAGTAGAAGAGTCATAGTTAGAGAGTGAGTTGGTGCTCAGTAAGTACTTTCATCTCAACAACTACTCAAACAAGCTGAGTCAACCACAGCCGGTCATTACGGTGAATTCCTTCTAATCAAGCGACAGGTATACGTAGTAGGTAGGTACAGGCAGAGAGACATGTTTCTCCACCTCGATACGCCCATTGACAAGCAGATCAAGACACTCCAGATAAAATGCGACCACCCCCCCCCAGTGACTGTTTTCACTAAACTACGAGGACCTCCCGGGGAAGTTTTCAGCGCCAGCCGCTGAAAACCGCCGGGTGCCTCCCGTAGGTTCATGAATACGGCCACAGAGCGCTGAACGCGACACAACAAAAGTTTCAAGTCTAAGTTTATTAGGTTTGCGTAAGGCAATCATTACATAACAAGGGTCTAGAAGAGCTCATATTTCAACCCTGAGAGATATGGTTTATTATGTTTAGTCTGACGCATGGATCAGGTGGCTGGCCGTACGGTATTATCGGCGTCACCGGCCAACGTGGTTTCGATCGCGCGCGACGATCTACCATCGCAGCCCCGTCCATTCAACAGACTAAATTAATTACGTGAACTCTACATGTACGCGAAGGGCAGTACTGGGAATAGCACCCCGCCTTGTGATATTAAGCAATCCGTTCGATGAAGATAGGATAGGATCCAAACTTTTGCAATTCACATATAGTGAGGCCCGTGGCTTGCTTCCTAAAAAAACATTTAAATCTAAACGGCGACTTGCGCGGACGATTCAAATCCGCTGGCGAGATTTAAATCGCCCGTGCCAGCCGCGACTTAGATTTGAATATTGTTTTTTCTTGAGGAGACAAGCCACGGACCTCTCCATATGTTTTTTTTTTGTGAAACCCCACCAAATGCTTTATAGTCATATAAAGATTTGATTATACATATCTGTCTGAAGTTAGCGTCCAGAGCAAACCCATGGTCGATTTCGATGTGTCACATTGTCGGACTTGAAACAATCGATGTTTTTAGGATTCTCTCAAACACTCCGCAAAACAAGGAAGTTATTCCACACGGCGATAACTTGCCGGATCTGAAGCAAGCTACTTTTTCAGAATTCGGGTTACAGAGGAATGGTTCGAACTTGCTAGAACCTCATCGATCGTTATCTATTGCTTAAAAATGTATTACGATACGGGAAGTCCGCAATTGTTGGGAGGTAATATGAAAATTTGAAGAATAATATTCTTTTTAGTATGAGAAAGGCAGCATGATTGGGGTATTTCCTGAAACCTGGTATTTGAATACTTGTAGAAATTGCGGGGTTTTTTGTGATTTTTGGGTTTTTGTTTTTGTTTGTATTTTTGATATTGTATTTTTTCGGGTGGACTAATGAATTTTTAGAAAAATAGTTGTTGAACAATGTTCAATTATACAAATGACGAGCTTCGTGGAATTAGAATTTTAAGAAACACTCAACGGCACAAATTCGTCGCATGCAGAGGCACACCCTAGTTATACACCAGCGATTCGCCGCCGCTGGCTTCCGCGGCATGTCTGCTACTGGTCAATTTCGAAATCTGACCAATCGCAGACGTCCCGCAAAAGCCAGCGACACCGAATCGCCGATGTATAACTAGGGCCTAAGGATGCTGAGATGTGAGAAACTCTGCGAAAATCCGTAATTTTAGAAGCACTTTCACAAAGATAAAAAAATCTCGCAATTATGAGCTATGGCAGAACGGATCATTAATTTGAAACTGCTCTCAGGATGCTATAGTCAAGTGTAATTGTTCCCTCTAAGATCTTTTTGAACCGGCGTAGGAACCCACCGAATAGGAGGACTACACACGAAAGTCCCAATTTTCGTTGCGGTCCGAACTTAAACACATTTTTCGAAACACTCTAACTAGGGCTTGCCTTACATTTCCCGTAGGCTTTTATGAAACCATGAGATTATGGTTATATGTAAGAAACACTGCATTTATAATCCGTTTTCCAAATCCCCTAAATGCCTCAGAAATTTACAGGAGATTTCTAAGAGTGGGCATTTTCATAGCTTTGCGTAGATAGAAGGGGTACACGAATGGCAGCTTTCAGGATGTTCAGAAAAATTGTCTCGGATTGGGCTGAAAACTTGTTTTTAGTGGTTGTTCTGGATGCTGATAACGAATATGAGGCCCATTTGTCAATATTCGAAAAATTCCATCTGATTTGGTCCGAAGCTTCCGAATGGGGGAAATTTTGCTGGAAAAACGCGACTTTTGACGATTTTGAGAATGCTGCGATTAAATCAAATCAAAACTTGTACCTAGGGATTATTCAAGCTGCGTAAACAAATCTGCAGCCCGTTTATCGATTTTCGATAGATTACGGTAGATTACGGTGGGTATACGGTAGCTCGGTCAAAGTCTCAGATTTGACTAAAAACTTCACTGTGGATATTATTTGTGATCCCGAACACGAATTTGAGGTCCATTTTTCGATTTTCGAAACTTCAAGGTAAGCAGCGCCAGTTAAAAGGCGTTATGCCTACCGTGACCTACAGTAACCCTAAGCCTGCCGAGGAATAGACCCAAGATTCGGCTTCAGCGCCCTAAATAACCCCCAGATTGAGCCGAACCCGATTTTTTTGAACGCCCCAAAAAACCATCGATGTACCATCTTTTTTGCTTACGTTTTTTAAGAAGCAATGAAAATGCCATTTTATCTGGAATACCCGCAGCCATTCAGGGAATTTCAAGCGCGGACCATTTGTGTACTGTCACTGACCTACAGCAACGACAACATGGTTTTCCAGATCTCCACGGAAAGTTCAAAGCAGTCCCTAGTCAGGGCCATCCCGAACTCGAACTGGAGTTCTGAAAAACTCTCTGTTAAAGGCAGCATACACGCTCGTGAACGTAGTTGAGATAACTACGGATTCAGAATGGTATGGCACAGAACACAACGCCCAAGCATTTTGAAACGTCAAAAATGACCCCATAATGACGCTACACGAGTGAGAACTTGGTTCCGCCCCTATATCTGACCGCCTCCTTTATTTGCGTCCTCTTCCAAAACAGAAGTGCTGAGCCATTCCCACTGTCGTCGATGTATGTGGTTTACTTGTTGTACTTACTAAACCACCCAAAAACGTCGCCGACGGTGGAAATGGCCCAGCACCACTGTTTTGGAGGAGGACGCAAATACAGGGGCGGGCAGATACAGGGGCGGGGCCAACTTCCTACTCGTGTAGCGTCATTATGGGTCGTTTTTGACGCTTCAAAATGCTTGGGCGTTGTGTTCGGTGCCATACCATTCAAATTCCGTAGTTATCCCAATTACGTTTACGAGCGTGTATACTGCCTTCAAAGGTTGTGTGGAGGGATGAAAAAAAAACAATTCCAAGTTTCGAAATTTCACTCAATGCTCCTGGGTAGATCAAGAGCGGCTGGAAAGCTCACTTTTTTGGATTACGAAATTCGAAACATTTTCGGCGCAAACTTTGTCCAGGCAAGTTATTTGGGGCGCTGAACACGAGTATGAAGACCATTTTAGTTTTTCTGTAACTTACGATAGGTTACTGTAGAAGTCTGACATTTTATCTTTCGTGACCTACCGTAGTCTCAGGACAAACTGAATACCCTCATAACCGTGCTCAGCGCCAGAAGGAACACTCCGGGCAAGGTTTGGGCAAAAATATTTCAATTTCCAAAATTTGAAAAGAGGAAACTTTTAACCGTTTTTGATTTACCCAGACGCATTGGTTGAAATTTTGAAGCTTACGATTTTATCTATTCTTATCACAATCCTCAGTACACCGTTTTTCGGAACTCCAATTTCAGCTCGAGGTGGACTCTAGTCATTGCTGGATTTCCTAGTCACACATGAAGCTGCCATGAAAAGGCTCGATCAAAAATCTAATTCCACTCATAAGTTCCAGAACCTGCTTAACGCACCTATCTAGAATCTTCGACCTGTCCACATACACTCATTCGATCCTTCCTATCAATCCGTCATCGTGTTTGACGCACTCGATTGATACTGTCACGCTTATGCGCCTTGTTCAAGAGCGATACATGTGCAATTACCAAAAAAGATCTATCTGTTCTAATTCAAAATATCTGCTTAGAATCTCAAATGAGCAGCTTTCCACCGAGTCTTGACAAAAGGACACAAAGTGCCCTTTTTGCGTATACTCTGTTTATCTTGAATTGCACAAAACACGGTCCGCCAATAGTCCTCTAATTGGTCCGCTAGTACCGTAGTGTACGCCCAGGACGCGTTCTCGGCAGACCCGGGTGGCAGGGTGGATGTCCGAGTGACGGCATTGACGAATCGATTGCTCTGCACACAGGGTGCACACCCGGGTCTGCCGAGAATGCGTCGTGGACATACACTACGGTACTAGCGGGCCAATTAGAGGACTATTGGCGGACCGTGTTTTGTGCAATTCAAGATAAACAGAGTATATATTATGCCGGAAACGCAACGGCGTGATACACTGAATTTCATCGGCTGTTTTACTTGTGTCCAATAGATAGACTTTATCATCGCATTTTCGCAATTTTTCTTTTAATTTTTCTTTTTTTACTCCTTTCAAAAAAACTTTCTATTTTTTCGTTTTTCAACTTTTTCCTTTTTTTTTTTTTTGCGTTTTCTCGTTTTTACCTTTTTCTGTTTTTTTTGTTTTCTCTGATTTTCGTTTTTGAACTTTTTCGTTTTTTTTTGTTTTCCTAATCTCGTTTTTATCTTTTCCTATTTTTTTGTTTTCTGATTTTTGATTTTTTTTTTGGTTTTTTTCTATTTTTCTCTCTTCTGTTATTCGTTTTTTCTATTTTTAGTTTTTCCTGTCTTTTATATATTTTCTGTCCTTTAGTTTTTTCTGATTTTTCGTTTTTTCTTTTTGTTTTATTCAGATTTTTCTTTTGTTCTGTTTTTCGTTTTTGTGTTTTTCCGTTTTTTATTCATTTTTTTTGTTTTTCATACTTGTGTTTTTCTCTTCTTTGGATTTTATTCTATTTTCATGCATTTTCTTAATTTTTCTTGTTCTTTACGTTTGTATACACTTTTCAGTAACGAACGCAACGCACCACCACAGCGCACGGAAACGCTATTCTTCGACAGAATGAAAAGCGTCCTGACCAAGTATGTAAACATCATTTTTGATAATTTTTTACTCTCTGAAAATCAAAATCTGCTCAATTTCAGCACCTTCCGTCGCGTGTGGTCCTTCATACAGTCCAAGATTTCTACGCGCCAAAAAGATCAGAAGCCCATCATAAAGGTGTCTACAGTGTCGGCTCGACCACAACCGCCTCCACTCCGGATAAACCCAGACCTTCTCAATACCAACCTCAATACAGTCAGCATTGCCGTCCCAACCAAATCGCCAACATTCAACGAGAAAATTGTGGAGTGACATTTGAAATTTTGGCAAGAACAAAAAAAAAGTATCGAAAAGTAGTCAAATAAATGTCTCCAGGAAATAGTTTCCAAAATTCAAAATTAGTCATTATAGGAAGACGGCCAAACATTATGCACCATCGACTGAAATAAGCTAGCGTTTTCAGGACTATGATTTTATTATAGGTTAAACCTGGAAAAAACAAGGATTTATCTCTGCTGTTGCCGTTCATAGTGGCACTTATTGTTAATAAATCTTTGTTGGTATAACATAAACCTACACCCTCGACTGACCTCCTGGTTTACTGGCCTATACAGATCAAGAAGCGTGTGCGATCCCATGGTCACATTCGACACCAGGCGATAGAAAGCTGGTCCGTCAGTGTGTGGCATTATACCCTGGCCGGGTATGTACTGGAAAAGTCACCTTAGCGCCACCTGAAACCATATTATAGCGCTAAATACTCACCTCATTAACAAGCACATGATTGGACGGACTGGGGAAAACGCCTAAGGCGTCAATCTTCTTCATCAGATATTTCAACTCCTAGAAAAATCGATATTTTACGGTCATCAAAGTCCTGACAAAAGAGTTCTGCTCACCAAAGGTATGTCATCAGCAGGTATCAACGCTTTCTTACCCACAACCCCACCATACATTTGAAGACGACGATTCAACAAAACTGTCCATTTCGGCTGTGGAGCGTTCACAATGCATGATGTCAGAACCTCTTCCTCTTCAGGTGTGATGAAATCCGGGATATAGTACACGGAAGGCGGGGCCTCAAAAACAGCAGCCGATGAACAGCCCAAAAAACTATAAACACTCCCTCTGCGTCTCGGTGCGCGCGGTGTTGAATGGATATGCGTGCGCACAGAAAGCATATCTACTTCTTTGGGCTCCCCACCGACGGACTCGATTGCACCAGAGTATATTCAGCTCCCTTTTACCACTCAGACCGTAACATCGGTCGGACCGCAGTCGCATGGCGGGCCAAAGCACGCCCATCCCGACCGCCATCGTCCTAGGATAAACCAGGCACGGAGAAAATGCTCTACTGCTGCCCGCGGTCTGACCGACAAGTCCAGCATAGGTCCGCGATCCGACCGGCGCCTTAACATTCTCCCGCGATCAACCCGGCGAGCCTTTTGTTTACCGCCGTTCGCCCGCCACGCCTTCTTGATCAACCCTGAGAGGCTTTTCAGCGCCGTCGGTCCGACCGCAGTTACTATCTGAATTGGATACCCATCCTTTCGTGATACAAATTTTCAGGAATTTTCAAGATCCCCTACCAGATTTTAGGTTTTTAGGTCTATATTGTAATGATTCACACCAGAATTTCTCAACAATAGAAAGAATGGGTGGAGAGAAGAAAGAGAAACAAGGACATAGGCGAAAGGAGGACGAGAAAACCATTTCCATTTCTTTGTACAGAGCAATGAGACCGAGGATCAGTGATCAGTTTGCCTGATCGCTGTGAGGACTTGCCAAATTGCGGTTGGAGTTAGACCGTGAGATTCAAAGCCGGGGAAGAACCAGGGAGAGGGAGAGGGAGAGGCAGAGTGAGAAGGAGAGGCAGAGGGAGAGCAGAGGAAGAGAGGAGGCAGAGGCAGAGGGAGAGGGGGAGAGAGGCAGAGGGAGAGGGAGAGAAGGAGAGGGAGAGGGAGAGGGAGGAGAGGGAGAGGGAGGCAGGGAGAGGGGCAGGGAGAGGGAGAGGAGGCAGAGACAGAGGCAAAGGGGCAGGGAGAGGGAGGAGAGGGAGAGGAGAGGCAGAGGCAGAAACAGAGAGGGAGAGAGAGGAAGAAGGAGAGGCAGAGGGAGAGGGGAGCCAGAGGCAGAGGGGCAGGGAGAGGGAGGAGAGAGGGAGAGGGAGAGGGAGGGGAGAGATATAGGTAGAGGGACAGGGAGAGGGAGAGGGAGAGGAGAGAGGAGAGGGAGAGGAGCAGGGACAGGGAGAGAGAGAGGGCAGGGAGAGGGAGAGGAAAGGAGGAGGCAGAGGGAGAAAGGGCAGGAGAGAGAGAGGGCAGGGAGAGGCAGAGGCAGAGGCAGAGAGAGGGCAGAGGGAGAGAGCAGAGGCAGAGGGAGAGGGAGAGGGAGAGGGAGGAGATGGAGAGGGAGGAGAGATATAGGAGGAGAGGGAGAGGGAGACGGAGAGGGATACGGAGACGGAGAGGAGACGGAGAGGAGAGAGGGAGAGGAGCAGGGACAGGAGGGAGAGAAGAAAAAAAGATAGAAACAGAAAACGAACTAGAAAACACACGCAAAGAAGAGGAAAGTGGTGAACAAAGGAATATGGAAGGAAGCAGAGGAAGAGGGGCCAGAAAAGAGAAAAGCAAGGTATAGAAAGGACAGAGATAGGGGCTGAAACGAGAAAAGGAGAGAAAAGGAGAGAAATCCGGAGGGGGGAAACGCGAAAAGAAAAAGGGACACAAATTATTGCGTGTGACAACAGTGGAAAAACGAGAGCGATAGAGAGAGGGCAGAGAAAGCGAGATCGGGAGAAATAGTGAGAAGCAGAGGAGAGAGAGAGATAGAGAGAGTGAGAGAGAGGGAGAAAAGAAGAAATAGGAAATAGAAAAAATAGAAACGGAAAACAAAAACAAAAAGAAGAAGAGGGAAGTGGGGAACAGACGGATAAGGAGAAAAGGAGAGAAATCGGAGGGGGAAACGCGAAAAGAAAAAGGGACACAAATTGTAGCGACGACAGTGAGGAAGGCGAGAGCGATAGAGTGAGAGGGCAGAGAGAGAGCGAGATCAAGGAAAATAGCGAGAAGCATAGAGAGAGAGCGAGAGAGAGAGAGAGGGAGAGAGAACAATCCGGCAGACAGGCTGAGATAAACAGAAGAAAGTCAGGAGCGTGAACCATAAGATTGACAACAAAACAGGTTTCTCGCAAGATAACTAAACACATCAAGTTGTGTTCAGCCTTCGGAAAACTAGCAGGTAACTTGCTCGAAAGTTGCCGAATTTTCATGATCAGAGAAATCAATTCTCGCTAAAATTCCCAATCGATCAAAGACCCACATTCTTCACTAGATACTTGGAAATCTCCTCTCGTTCATCCATTGCTGACCTAAAACTCGTCGCTGCGACAAAGTATGTCCACAATACAATTCTCTCGTCAGGGAAACAGAAAAAAGTATAAATGGGCGCCAATTCCACGCACAACACACAGCTGGAACTCAAACGAATTTATTCACAGGATTATTAACTCAATACCAACACATACGTTGGCGCAGAGCTGGTTGGTCTACGCCAACTATGTACACACATTCACACAAATTCTCTTTACTATATAGCCCCTTCACAAGATCTAGTCTAGCGCAAATGAACGTGGCGCGACCACTCCCAACACCGCCGAACATAGAGGCCTCAGTCGCGAATCACGCACGTTCATTTCTTAGACAAAAAATTCCAAAGCGACAATATGTATAATCATTCCACCTTAACAGCAAATTATTACTTATCAACCAACTTAAGGATATTAAAATATGTATATTACAAGTGAAACCATGCGATTTGGCCACATTGGAAACAATTCGTGAAGTAACAAATTGCTAAACACTTGAAAGACTTTAAAACACTCTCTAAAGTAGCTCCGAGAAGAGAAATATCTTCACCCATACACAATCCACAAGTAGTAGATCCACAGCTTTCAAAAATTCAAACATAAATTAAAACGTATATAGGCCTTTCGTCAAATTTAGTCGAGTGAATGGACAAGCGGCGCAGCCGCCGCGAATGATTGTGCAGGACCGAATCGCAGGACTAGATTTGTCGAAAGGCCTTCATAAAACTATATATGATATTAAAAATTGAAAGGTTCCTAATAAGGAAAAAATATAGAGAAAAATATTCACAGGAATCGATGAAAATCCACGAGGAGAACACATGCGAGATCAACAGAATGAATCAAAATTCGGCCACGAAAGCTCACAGTTGAATATTCGGAGAGAACAAGAAGGGTACCAGTGAAATTGGATCTTGAAGAAAAGAAAGGAATAGAGAGAGGTATGATCACAAGACTGGAAAAGTGACGGGCATCTTGTAAGGGCTCTGCTCAAGAGCTACAGCCAGCAGGGAATTGTCGTTGAGCGCATCATGAGCGTGACGAAAACCGGATTCGATGCTGAAAAAAAGACGTTTATAACCTTAATTTTCTTGAAAATCCTGGAAAAGGGCATGAAGGCGGTGTTGAAGATTCAACGGTCGAGGTGAAAACCACCATAGCCCACCGCTCCCACGTCCACTTCAATATGTTTCCAAGCGATTGTCCAACTCTAGTGCACTTCTAAAGAGCTCTCGATTTCGATTATCACCAGCAGCGAAGCGGTGGGCCGCGGAGCATAGCTTCGTTGGGTGCAGCTACACCAACTCACCTCTGGGCAGGTGGAAGAGGGGAACCTTCACCATTGGGAAAACGCCCCGAAAAAAAATGAAAGTGACCCGACATTCATGCCAGTCATTTTCAAGATTAGACGGGGGTCATTGCCGGTTTTTGGTCCATAACTTTTTTGGGCTTACAAGGGAACCTCAATAAGTCATAGTGACCATTCCAAATGAAATGTACTTTTCTAGAACCATTTTCGGACGAAAAGCCCGAATATGCCCGTCACAGCTGCCAAGACCCACTCTGAAAAAGTTATGAGCGTTTTTCAAAGCTTCGCGGCAAGATAAGGGTACCCCCCAAGGAATTTTTAGGGTGTTTGTAATTTTTTCTCCGGATTCTGCTTAAAACATGTATGTGAGGGTAATCTGGGGTGCTGTACACGAATCTGGGGTTTGTTTGCCAAAATTTTAAGGTTTGCTGTAGGCTACGGTAGGTACATGCCATTTAGGATTCAAAACCTACCTCAATATTCCGATAATCGACAAATGGACATCTAATTCGTACTCAGCACCCCAAATAACCCCCACATAGAAACTTTGAGGCAAATCTGACACTTTGACCAAACTACCGTATACCCACGGTAATCTACCGTAAGCTGTAAAAAATCGATAAACTGACATCATATTCGTGTTCAGCACTCCAAATAACCCCCAGAGAAATAACTTGAGCATATACTATAGAAGCACTCCGGAAATCGTCAAAAGTCGCGCTTCGCTATCAAATTCTCCCCGATGGGAATCTGTGAACGAATACAGTCGAAAACTTCGGAAAATCGATAAATGAACCTCAGATTAGTGATCAGCACCCCAAATAACCCCCCAGGGCGAATTCTAGGTCAAATCTGGAATATTTTTCTAAAACGCTTCAAAAGCCCTCTACTTGGTATAAATAAACGCCCAACCGAAATCCGTACAAGTCCAAAACGCTGTCAGTCTGCGCAAAGTTTGGAAAATGTTCCTTGACCCAAAATTTGCTTAGGGGGTAGTTTTAGACGCTGAACACGATTATGAGGTCCGTTTCCGGATTTTCTTGAAAATAATGCGCTTTTTGGAGGGTACAATAAGTACGAAAATCAGAGAAAAAATGCCTATAACTTTTTTTCAGAGTGGGTCTAGGCAGCTGCGATGGGCATATTCGGACTTTTCGTCCGAAAATGATTCTAAAAAAGTGCATTTCATTTAAAATGGCCACTATGATTTATTGTGGTTCCCTTGTTAGGGATAGAACTTTGGTGAAGGTTGTTTTTGGAATCCTCATGGAATTCTGCATCGAATAGAGGTTTTCAAATTCGAAAAATATGGTACATTATCACTCTTCTAGCCGATTTCCTCTTAAAAAGGTGCATTTTTGTGCCTAAAGTTATCGATTTTTCGTTCATAACTTTTCTACGCTAAGAGATGGACCCTTGGTGAAGATTGTTTCTGGAATCCTCATAGAATACTGCGTCGACTAGCGCTTCCAGGTTGGAAAAATATTTTCTATATCCTTAAGGCTAATTCGCTTTGCAAAACACCGGTTTTTCGCCTGTTACTCTTTAACGGTTAAAGATAGGGTTGTGGTGAAGGCTGTTTTTGAAATCTACGTAAAATTCTGCGTCGAATGATGTATCGGGTTAATAACTTTGCTCGCTCCATAAGCCAGCCAGGTCGGTGGATCCGAGCCCCACAGTTATCTCCACAGGGTGCTCTCGCCTCTATGGTTCAAATGAGAGACGCGGAGTTCTGCTGTAGCCAACAACGGGGCTCGGCTCCACCGACCTGGCTGGCTTAAGGAGCAAGCAAAGTTAGAAACCCGACATATCATTCGACGCGGATGTGCACGGAGATTCCAGCAACATGCTCCACCACAACCCTATTTTCAGCCGTTAAAAAGTTATAGGCGAAAAACCGGTGTTTCGTAAAACGAATTAGGCTGAAGGATCGAGAAAATGTTTTTCCAACCTGGAAACACTAGTCCACGTAGAATTTTATAGAGATTACGAGAACAACCTTTACCAAACGTCCTTCTCTTACCTTAGAAAAGTTATGAACGAAAAACCGATAACTTCAGGCGCAAAAAACGCATTTTATAAACCGAAATCGGCTGAGAGAGTGAGAACGTATTTTTTGAACCTGAAAACGCTATTCGATGCAGAATTTCATGAGGATTTAAAATAGTAGCCTCACTAAAGGATTATTTCAGAGGGGGAAAACATTTCAGGGGGAAAACTGGCACTTTGCAAGCAGAACTTGGTTCGGAGTTCTAGAGCGCGCTAGATCCTCAAAAAACTTTTCGTCAAAGAATTTTGCGGAAATTTCTGAAAAAAAAACTCGTTCGCTTAATATCCTTCTCCGATGATAAAAATGTTACCGGCGGAAAGCCTGTAATTTCTTGGTAGAGGTCAGGTTACCTCACAAAGCTTGAGGCACAGAAAAGACGAAAACACCGAAAACTTGAAGTGGTAAAAATGGTGTTCATTCTTCAAATCGGGGTAAGAAAACAACCTTCGCCTTTTCGTCGGTCAACCCATCTCCAACCACCTTCACCTCTCGGACCGCTGTCTCCACCCACAACGAAACTATGCCGTGGAGGACTATGACTGCTAATAACGATGTCCCGTCGGAAAAGCGACCGCTCGCCGCTGAAAGTATTATCGCAGCGTTACGCCTCCGGCATACTGGCAAAGGTGCGAGCGAGCGAGCGATCAATGACGAGGCGTGCGGGGCGCTACACAGTTTGACCGCGCACGCGACCGCTTTTCGTAGCGCTCCCAATCCCTCGTTGCTCTCTCGCTCGCTCGCTCTCGCTCCCACTCCATCCTCCCACTCACTCACTCCCTCACTCACTCACTCACTCACTCCTCCTCTTTCTCCACTCCCACTCCCAAAGCTCCTCACTCACTCACTACCTCACTCACACTCACTCACTCCCTCCTCACCACTCCTCCTCCTCCCTCCTCCACTCCACTCCTCACTCACTCACTCCACTCACTCCACTCACTTCACTCCACTCACTCCTCCCACTCCTCCTCACTCACTCTCACTCCTCACTCACTCACTCACTCACTCTCTCACTCACTCACTCACTCACTCCTCCTCCACTCCTCCTCCTCCTCCTCCACTCACTCACTCCTCCTCACCTCACTCCTCCACTCCCTCCTCACCCACTCACTCACCACTCCCTCCCACTCACTCATTCACTCGCTCGTCTTTGGCACTATGCGGAAGGCGTTAGGGTATAGTCTAACAAGGGAAGTATACAAAGCGTAGGTCTGATCTGCCAAAACGACTAGTGTCGTTAGTATCTCTTGTGGCTCAATAGTAAAACTGCGCAGTATCCCGCCGCGAGCCGCAGGTTCCAAGAAGTTACAAGCTTAAAAAGCTCATTTTTTGTGTTTTTTGTACCTTCCAAAAAGCGCGTTATTCTTCGGAAAATCCGGAAACGGACCTCATAAATGTGTTCAGCACCCAAAACTACCCCCCCGAGCAAATTTTGTGTGAACGCACATTTTCCGTACTTTGTCCAGACTGACAGCGTTTTGTACTTGTACGGATTTTCGGTTGGGCGCTTATTTCTACTAATTGAGGGCTCTGGAAGCGTTTTAGAAAAATGTTCCAGATTTGACTTAAAATTCTCCCAGCAGGGAGGTTTTTTGGGGCGCTGATCACGATACTGTGATTTATTAGTCGATTTTCGAAAGTTTTCGGCTTATTTCGTTTGAAGCTTCCCAACCGGGGAAAATTTCTAGGGAAAAACGCCACTTCCGAGATTTCCGGCTTTCTACGATAGATATGTCTCAAAATCATTTGCTGAGGGTTATTTGGAGTGCTTAAGACGAATCTGGAGTTCGTTTATCGATTTTTTGCAGATTACGGTAGATTACGGTGGGTATACGGTAGTTTGGTCAAGATCTCAGATTTTAATCAAAATTTGTATACGGGGGTTATTCCGGGTGAACAATACGAATTTAACGTCCGTTTCTGGATTTTCAAAATACTAAGGTGGGTTTTGGCCTCTAGATGACCTGTTACCTACCGTAACCTACAGTAAACCTCAAGGTTTTGACAAATGGACTCCAGATTCGTGCTCACCACCATAGATTACCCCTACATACAACTTTTGAGTTAAATCCGAGAAAACTTTTTGAAACTCCAAGAAAAATGCCTGGTGTACGTACCCTTGCCTTTTCGCCAGGCTTAAAAAGTGCTCATAACTTTTTTGAACCTGCGGCTCGCGGCGGGATACTGCGCATTTTCACTATTGAGCCAGAAGAGATACTAACCATACTAGTCGTTTTCGCAGATCCGACCTACGCTTTTTATACTTCCCTTGTAAGGCCGGGATCATACTCCTCGCGAGCAGCGACGGCGACAGTGCATATAAAGCATATCGATTTTCGGTCAAAATGAATGGCAAGCATCTTCACTCATTTCATGAATGAAGAGCGTTTATGGTTACTGTAGACTGTAGGGTGATAACATGATACTACTGTACGTCACAATATTTAAGAGCGGGGTTTGGGTAAGACCACGATGATATAGTGGCTACTGGCCCATCTTTTGGGCTATTCACCGAAGCGAGTTGGTTCAACAACAGTACACTGCTCAAGTCTAATGCTTCTGTTTCAGGTCTGAAGAAGGCTCTAAGAGCCGAAAGCTAACCAGGGAGGTTTCAACTTTTGAGAGAAGTTTTGAAAGACTTTTCGGGACGTTTGGAACCTTGATGAACTTTTACAGCCTCTTTGTCTATGTACATTCTAAACAACTATGAGGCTCAGGGATAGCACAATACTCCGGTAAGCATTGGGCCGCGTCGCGCGTCGCGAAGAGTATGCTCCCAGCCTAGGCCTTCTAAACAAAACTTACCGGGGAGGAGACGGAGAATCCCTGTCGATCCGCTTCACCTTTTCTGGCGTCAGAGATGTCAGCACATTCGGGATGAACGCGTCAATAAACGTCGACGGCAACAACTCCATCACCGGGATTTCCTTCGAGGGACTATAGAAACTATCCGCTCTTGGCCGCTGGAATAACAACTGTTTTTTTTTACATATTTCCGAGATTACAGTGAAAACATCCCGTGAAAATCTCACCTTCAGAGCATTACCGCTGATACTACTTGATCCTATTAACGCCTCTGTTGGTGGGAACGTCGTTTGCAGGTACTCGTCAGGCTCAGATCTAGAGTAGTTATGAAGACGATCATCTTCCGGTTCATGCTTCGGGCTATGGATGAAGAACTGAAAATTGAAATAATCATGGCCGCATGCTTACACAAAATCTATCTCAAAAGGAATATTTTTAAAAAATTATTACTGACATGCTGATTAATTACAATATCATCCGGCTCCCTCGCTTGATCCAGCGTTCGCAGCTCCTCCCGCTTCACAATACGAAACAGCTGCTAGAATGGAGAAGATTAAACCAATTATAAATTTCTGAAAATTTAGCTTCAAAAGTAACGATTTGGTAATGTCAAAAAAAGTTTCAAAAAATGTCTTGAAATACCTTAAAAAATGATTTGGCATAAAGTAGCCTGAAGTAGTGGAAAAAGCTCGGAAATGAAGTGAATTAACTGAAAATACGATTTGGCTGTCCATAATATACTAACTAGCGATAAGTAAAGACAGAGAGATCAGATTTTACAAACTTCACCGGTAAACTTATCAAAGCAAAATCAAGCGCGATATGGATTGAAGCTTCGCGTTCACCTAGCCTGACCTATGCTGATTCCCTTATTAGATTCCAAAATAGGCTTAATGTTTCCGTTGCGCGCTTGATTTTGCTTTGATAAATTCAACGAAAAAGCTTGTAAAATCTGATCCCTCTGTCTTTACTTATCGCTAGCTAGTTTACTATTCACCGCCAAATCGTATTTTTAGTTATTTCACTTCATTTCCTAGCTTTTTTACTACTTCAGGCTATTTTACGCCAAATCATTTTTAAGATATTTCGAGACATTTTTAAAACTTTTTTTGACATTACCAAATCGCTACTTTTGCCAGGGAGCTAAATTTTCAGAAATTTCACATATTTTCCCAAAGGTTTCCTTTCTGACATGAATCTTGCTCAACGATCTCCAGTTTGGGAAGAAAAAACATCTAACAGACGATATTGTCGTATGTGTTCAATTTTTCAAACTCGAAACCCACAATCATAAAAAAAACACCACTCATCACTGCATTTTTCCCAACAGGTGAAAAATCGATAATATTGACAATAAATATTCGATGTTGCATGATGAGAAGAATTTCCCAAGCAAGGCACTGTGCTTATCGGGGCGAAATTCCGGTCCGCAATTGCGCCTCGGCACGCTTTGCGGCCGCACGCTCCCGAGTCAGAACAGCTTCCAGCGCCGCAGCCGCCAATCTGCAGACTCTAGGTGGGTTTTGGTAAATGGAAACTAAGAAAAATTGGAGAGAATCGTATAAAAAAGCCACATCGAGTCGGCTTTGGCGCTGGAAACCCGACTGACACGAGCGCGTGCGGCCGCAAAGCGTGTCGAGACGCAATTGCGGACCGAAATTTGGCCGAGATAAGCACAGTACTTAGACCGTCAACAATCAACATTCATTGCGGAAGTTTATGTATCAGGCAAAAATTGATATCATTGATTGTTATTAATCGACAATGTTTGATAAGTGAAATTCCCAAACCAAGAGATCCATACCCATCACCAATTATCACTCCTCGTCGCTATTGTGCAATAGGCGCGCAAATCGATAATATTGATTATCGAACGATGACGTGTCATGAGTACGAAATCTGACAAGTTCAGTACTTACCCCCAATGACCTATGTTAATTGGCTGCACATCCACCCGCATACCCTGCTCTCAACAGCCGTAACATGCCCCAGCAGTTTTCGCGCTCCACGGCTAATTTACCTAGTATGTAAACAAACCCACGATTTTTGAGGTACCCTTCAAAGTTAAGGTATCAAATTCAAAATGGAATAGGAGCGACCTGCATCCATTTCCAGCCTCCTGTCCAAAAATGAGCTTCCTAGCTCAATTTTAAGTGTACCCACAAGATCGCGAAGGCCAATTGAAAAAAAGGAGATTAACACTAAAATCGAGCAGTTTTTTTTATTTTCTCGAAACCCAGCAAACCATTCCCTACCATTTTTGGTAGACGCTACCAACTTTTTGCGCTCTTTCCAATGCGATTTAGAGCTAATTTCTAGGTTCACTAGAACTTTTTCACTTTTTTCACAAGGTTTTACTTCTTTTCATTTCACTTTGAACTTAGATTTCGAAAAAGGCGCGCACCAGATTTGGAAGGTTTGTGAGATATGTTGCCAAAAAAATGGAGCATGCAGTCTCCGCTCAAATCTCGCCGAATGAGATTATGGCCGGGTTCATACTTTCAGCGACAAACGATGCGACGCAGTGTTTATCATCCATATCGACCAAAAATCGATATGCCTGGTGTGCACTGTCGCTGGTCGCAGCAAGTATGATTCCGATCTATTCAGGGTGCTGATCGCAATGCGGTTTTTAAAGCAGGATTATGAAGCCGGTTGAGTATAAACGGGCGGCCGCACTAAGTGTTTGAAGCAGATCACATGTGGGTTTTTCTAGCCCTAAAGACGACTTTCCAGTCTTTCTTTGTATTTTTAACCCATCGGACTAGATACTACAGGTATGAACTCGAAAAAATGTGAGACAAATATGAAAACTGGCCTGCTTCGAACGCGCAACGCAGCCGCCCGCGTCCATCCGCTTCTACCCGGCTCACTTTCTGGGTAAAAAACTGTGCATAGCAATACTAACCTCAGAAGCAACTGCATCCTCATTCATGTGACGTTCGTTCTCCGGATTGAAATACACTACCTAGAAGAAATAGTAAGAACTTGAAGATATACGTAACGAACAACAGATGGTCACGACCTTTTGGTAGACGCATAGATTTAAAGGCAGGGTTCACGATGAATATCACATTCCAGTTCGACTCAAAAACAGGGTTGTTCGGTCGTGGGCTATCAATGAGGGAAGAAGCAGCGAAGAAAAGCGCTCGGAAAATGCTAAAATACCGGTTTCTAACGTTCATGACGTGGACGAGCTTACGGGCCCTGCTAGTTTCCACAAGCGCGCGCTAATGGCGAAATTTTGGCGAATCAATCAGGCTGGACGTGACGAAGTTTCTAGGCGATTCGCCATCGAAAACGTCCGCGGCGCCACAAGCTAGTCAGAAGGGGGCGGAGCGGGATAAGGGCAGGCGTACTGGGATAACGAAATCATCACTTCGCCGTTGTTTTAATCGATTTCTGACCCGTTTTCGGAGATTTTTTCGGCCCTATCCCCTCCAGCACCTGCCAGTTTAGTGTTTCACTCTGAAAGCTTAAAAACGAGATTTATGGTGAACACTGCCTTTAAATACAATGTCCAAACTCAGAATCGTTTTCCAGCTTTGCTGCCTATTATATTCAGGAGAATTTCGAGATGATCACAGTGGTGTCTCCAGAGTCGCTCAGAACCCATTATGAACGGAAATGAAGCCCTTCAAAAATTGCAAAGTCGGACGGTGAGAAATTCGTGGACGAGTTGTCCCGAGCCTGTTATTTCTCGTAGTTAGCAGTCATCACGCCGGGGCAGACCACATTATACAGCTACACCAATGACAATTGGAAGAACGTGGATTTTGATCAGAATCCATGGCGCGTCTTTTTCTTATTCAGACCGGAATCCCTGAAGTGTGCGGAGCGAATGGGTGCTGATTCGGGGAAGCGGAGGGAATAGGTGATCGATTTTCCTCGCTTATTCTGAGGAACTGAGACTCCTCGGTTTGCAGGGTTGCTACACACAGCTCACGTACCATACTATAAAATTTTGCCCACGAATAGACTTGAACTACTTTCCTTATGATACTATAACCCTAACCTATGATCATTAAAGACACAGCCCAAGCCCGTGGGTAAAACTTGATGTCATGGTCCAGACATTGTATTTAGCAACCCTGCCGAACGCGGAATCTCAAATCTTCAGAATAAGCGAAAAAAATCGAGCTACCATTCCCTCCGCCCCAAATCAGCACCCATTCGCTCCGCCCAATTCAGGGTTTCGGGTCTGGATAAGAAAGAGACGCGCCATGGATTCTGATCAAACTCCACGTTCTTCCATCTGTTATCGGTCTACCTTCGTATCGTGGTCTGCTCCCGTGCAGTGGCTGCAAATAACGAGAAAAAAACACGCTCGAGGCAACTTGTACACGAGTTTCTCGCGGTTATGATTCACAATCTTTGAGAGGCCATAACTCCGTTCGTAGTAGGTTCTGAGCGATTCTGGAGACATCATTGTTATTAGCGTAAAAACCCTCTCCTTTATGAGCAGAAAACCCGGAAAACGATCCTGAGGTTGGACTGTGACCTTGAAACGTTACTCGTATACTAGACTGTCCCCGGCTTAAACACTAAAGTAGCCCGTAGTAAAAAATGCCACGAGACACCAGCTCGAACCCTGGAACCCCTCCTGAGAACATTTGTCGCTTTTGGCGGTCGTTCAAACAGCAACCCATATTTCCCGTCCTGATTTTAGTCCGAAATTTCGGATATTTCGCAGTTTTGACGCACACTATATGTTCAGATCTGGCGAAAAGCCAAAGCATTACATCCAAATAGAGAGGTTTTTTGGGGAGAATAGGCAGTCATTTAGAATGCAACCGCGCCCATTCGAGTTGTCAACGAGCAACGGTTAGTTGGATGGTATTTTTTTGATCTGCTGTCGACAACAAGGATTCTCTGAGATTCTACTTCTGCACAGGCGGAAATGTCTGTTTTCTGGCCGTTTTGGCCTTTCTGTTTTCCGATTTCTGTTTTCTGAAAAATCTGCAAACAACAGAAAAAAAATCAGAAAAAAAATCGACGAAATCCGGATCTGTGAGACAGCGCAGCTTATCTAGTTCTTTACAAGGCACTATTGTGTTCAATGGTGCGATTGTTGTTAAGGGCAGGATTCGCGATAAAAAACGTTTATTGTGGTATCTTTTTTAGAAGGTAGGTCTGGTCATCACAAAAGTGAAAATAAGTCGAAAGTCGGTGAAAAAACGCTCAAAAACAAGCTCTTGCTGGGTCTCAGCCCGCCCCCCCCCCTTGAAGGCATCGTTCGCGCTGAAAAACAATTTCCATTTTTCAGGCTTGATTTCATGAATTAGACCGGTGGACCAAGTCGGTGAAGTTTTGCGCGTCAAAAACATATGGTTCTGAAGTTGGAGTGGTTCGAAATGCCAATCCGCCACCAGTTTTCACCAACCATCTAGCACAAGTAACAGAAGCGCCATCACAGGCGCAGATGGTTTAGCGTTTGAAATTTTCAAATTCTGACATCCAAACTTGCCCAATGGACACCTTTCTTTTTAGAATAAGTTCCTGTGAACAAAAGTCAAGAGAAATTCACCCACTCATCAAGGTGAAAAAAAACTTCCGACGTATTGCACCAGACACACCGAAATTGAAGGAGGTAGTGGAAAACGAATAATTCTAGACGTTTTAAAACGAGTTTTTATGCGAAAGATGATTGTTTTGTGGAGCCTTTCCACCCTTATTCTGTATGTCAGAGGATCGCCTGCGCAAAAACACGAAAAAATGAGATAGGGTTTTTTACGCGTACGATGCCTTCAACTAAACTTCTACAATTTCTTAATTTGTCGTCTTTTATTCTGCATTTGAAGTAATTGCTGGACACCGAGAGACTAGTCGAGAACAAGGTCGTGTTCAGAAAATAGCTGGTTGCCGCGAAAGAATGCTCTCAAAGGGGAGTATAAGAGAGCATTGTTGAGGCAGATTTGGATGTCAACACCGCCGTCGGTTCAACTACCGATGTTTTCTCGGTTATTCCGCGAACAACATGGTCGCAGCCACCTAGCAGCCAAGAAATAATAAAAAAATACTCGAGAAACAGCCCGACAGGATCAGTTGTTGAGCCTGGTGGGCTATTTCTCGACCAAGACTCTCAGCGTGCCTACAATGATGTTGTATCCGTCATCGACGCGTCACTGCTACTATCAATGCCTTATAGGTCAGCTGTGCAGTTCCGTAGATATTATATTACAAGTATGACAAAGGTATTTAAAATTGCATATTCTCTCCAATTGAAAAAAAGTTAAAATGCAATGAGTATTTCTTCTGGAAATTTTCTGTTTTCTGGCCGTTTTGGCCTTTCTGTTTTCTGATTTCTGTTTTCTGACAAACTCGATTTTCGGTTTTCTGAAACTTTTTGAAAAATTTCCGCACATCCCTGTTTCTGATTCAACTCTGGAGAACATGACAGCACCTACACCACCACTACGCTCTCCAAATAATAATTTTATGATCACACACGGAGATCAAAAATTTCTTGGAAAACTTTTGAAGAAAAAGCCAACATCAACATATTAGTTACCTCTCTCTTCACAGTCCTGTTATCAATGTGCACCGACTGTAGCACATGTTTCGTGGTATTTCGGCGCATTGGAAGACCCTTAGTGCCGTCCTCAATCGCCTGAAGATCCTCTGAAATCCAGATCATGATAAATTTTCATACTGTTTGAAAATCCATTAAAACATTAAAGGACGAAACGAAAATTGCATACCCGGCCGCGCCATTCCTTCTGTAACTGAATCCGGATTACGCTCTCGCCATTTCCGGATGTCAAGTTCCACTTTATTGAGCTTTTCCGGGTTAATCATCCAAAGACACGATTTCCTCGTTTGTTGCATTGCAGTCAGCTCTTCGTCCACCTACAAGCATTAACTTTTCGTTCACCCTTACAGTCAATCATGGTGCCAGTGAAAACTACCTCCACCTTCGCAAAACACTTGTTCAGCGACAGATTATGGCGAACTGAGTTCTTCCAACCGCTCGGCGCGGTTTGGAAGTACGGGAAGTGCTCTCTGAAATAGTCAAGATCAAAATACTTCTGAAAAATTAGGTTGGCGCGAAAGTTTACCGCCATTTAACTTTGACGGTTTTTGCGCCTTCAGCATTGGTCCTTCGGCCAAGTGCGATATACCGATCGAAAGCACAAATTCTTTTCTATCCAGCGCTGCCTTCCACTTGAGCCAAAGCCTGCTCATTTGCAAAGTGTATGCAGTAATTCAGTGATAATCTTCAGTACAGGGTATCTTTGAGTGTTTCCATTTACTTTGAAGTAGACCACCAAACCTGCCAGAGTTGACAGGATATTTGAGCCACATTAGAACTAGATGACAGCCTTTGTCCGAATTTTCAATGGAGCGTAATCATTGATTTTTAGCGGAGTTTGTGGTTTTACACGTTTGGTCTTTTCTGGCTTATCCGAGAATTTCCGGCCCCGTAGCTTCAAAGTTATCTATAATGGCTAAGTTCATGATCAAAAGTATTTATTCGTCAATTATCGATCGATTTTTTTTTAAATTCGATTTTCACCATTTCCAGCGACTTTCGAATAACGATGAATAACTTCTGGAAATTTAGCTTCCTGGCAAAAGTAACGATTTGGTAATGATCAAAAAAAGTTTCAAAAATGTCTTGAAATATCTTTAAAAAATGATTTGGCGTAAAATAGCCTGGAGTAATAAAAAAGCAGGGAAACTAAGTGAAATAACCAAAAATACGATTTGGTGGTCGATCATTTCACAAGCTTCTCCGTGAAACTTATCAAAACGAAATCAAGCATGGTATGGAATGGTTGAGCATGATATGCGTTCACCTAGCATGACATATGCTGATTCCCCTATTACAGCTTTCAAAAATGGCTTAATGTTTCCGTTGCGCGCTTGATTTCGTTTTGATAAGTTTCACAGAGAAGTTTGTGAGATGATCGATCACCAAATCGCAACTCTGGTTATTTCACTTCGTTTCCGTGCTTTTTTATTACTCCAGGCTATTTTACGCCGAATCATTTTTTAAAGATATTTCAGGACAATTTTGAACTTTTTTTTTGATCATTACCAAATCGCTACTTTTGCCAGGAAGCTAAATTTTCATAAATTCCACATATTTTTCCCAAAGGTTCCCTTCTGACTTCAGTTTTGCTCAACGATTTCCATTTTGGAATGATGAAACATCTAACAGACGATATTGTCGTATGAGTACAATTTTTGAAACCTATGACTTACAACCATGAAAAATAAAACTCATTGCCGCATTTGGTGCAAAATGTGAAAAATCGATATTATTGATCATTAATATTTGATCTTGCATGATGAGAAGAATTCCCCAAACAAATGACTTAGAGCCATCAACAATGAAAAATCATTGCGGCATTTTGTGCAACAGCCAAAAAAATCAATATTATTGATTGGTATTTATCGATAATGACTGATGAGCAAAAATCCTCAACCAAGAAAACCAATTCCAAAAGCAATCACCACTGTTCGCCGCATTCTGTGCAAAAAGCGCGAAAATCGATAACATTGATTATCGATCGATGACGTGTCATTAGTACGAATTCTGGCAAGTTCAGTACTTACCTCCGACGACCTGTGTTCATTGGCTGCAGATCCACCCACCAACCCCGGTCTCCACAGCCGTAGCATGCCCGAGCAGTTTCCGTGCTCCACGGCTAATTTAGTATGTTGACCAACGATTTTGAGGTACCCTTCAAAGTTAGGTTATGAAGTTCAAAATGGAATAGGAGCGACCTGCATCCATTTCCAGCCTCCTGTTCAAAAATGAGCTCCCTAGTTCAATTTTGAATGTACCAACAAGATCGTGAACGCCGTCTGAAAAAAAAAGGAGATTAACAGAGAAAACTTGCGGTTTTTCGAATTCTAGGAAACCATTCTTAACCATTTTTGAGCATTACATCCAACTTTTCGCGCTCTTTTGAATGCATATTAGAGCTAACTCCTTCCTTCACCCTAAACTTAGATTTCGAAAAAAGGCCGTTGCTTTGCGCCCACCACAATTAACAAAAAAATACCATTGAGTAGAGACTTGGCCATTATACTTAACTTTGAAACTTCAAGGCCGGAACTTCTCGCATAAGTCAGAAAAGACCGGAGTTGCAAAATCACAAAATCCGCTAAAAATCAATGATTACGCTCATTCCAAATTGTCCGCATCTACATCTGAGGTGGCTCAAATATCCTGTCAACTCTGGCAGGTTTGGTGGCTCACCTCAAAGTATATAGAAGAACTTAAAGGCAGTGTTCACGATGGAAATCGTTTTTCTGTTTTTCCGCCTATCTTGGAAACGGCTCCATGCTGATTCCAATGATGTCTCTGTAATCGTACATGACCTTCGGGAAATGGAGTTATGGTCACTCAAAAATTGAGCTAGGGAAGCATGGTGGACGAGTTGTTCGAGGCTTGTAACTTCCGTCTTTTGCAGCCGATGTATGCGAGCTGACCTGAGTAAAGAGAGAAGTTGAGAAGAAAGGGAAGAACGGTGCTATTGATCGGAAATCATCGCTCATCTCACAATCTCGACCATTCATTTATTCACGTCGGTGGGCGTGGAAAGTGCATCTAGGTGTGACGAGCCGACGGGTGTCCAACTTTGGGGCCGTAGGGGACCGTTCCAAACTCATTTCTCTTAGTTTTTTCAACGTTAGGGTCGTGCTAGGCCCCGCAGCTGCCGATCTCCACCAAAAAATCAGACATGGTTTCTATCGTGGACACTGCCTTTAAAGATGCTCAGTACTGAAGACCACCACTGAATTATGGCATATATTTGGCAAATGAGCACGCTTTGGACCAAATGGAAGGCAGCGTTAGATAGAAAAAACTGTGCTTTCGAGAGCGAAAAAAACACAGAAAATCGAAAAAAATGTGTCCTACTCACGTCATGAACGCGTATATCTCGGACACCGTCAATCGGCCCGTTTCGCTATTCTTCAGGGCCAATGCAATCAGATTCGAATACGACCAGCCTGGCTTCGGATACGGATTCGGAACCTGCGTCTAGAGCCACAACTCTTTATCCAGGACTAAAAATGCGAATAATGAAGCTCACCCGAACCTTTTTCACCGGTTTGGGTCTTGACATCAAATCATCACTAATATCCTGCGCAAACTTCGAAACATCAACCTGAATTTTGAAGAAAATTCAAAGAAAACAGCCAAAAAAATTGATTCTAAAAACATACCCTCTCTAACCATTGATCAAAATCGTCACAGTTTTCTTCAATAGCACCATAATGCGTGATGTCCTCATCCAACCATCGTTTTTCAATGTGAACACGTGTTGCGCTAAAAGCGATCACAATCAATACAATCAATACTTATTCCTACCCCATCTGAGCCTTTCAGATTGCGTGAGATACGACCCTCTATCGCAGGGTCCAGCCGGGTGTTTAGACCGCTCTCGATGGAGCTACGACTCAATTTTCAAGAAAAATCCTGGAAATAAGTCCAAAACTTCCATTGCGTCCTGCCCAGATTCACAAATTCTTCCTTTCCGAGCCAGAACTTGTACGATCCCCATCACCCCTTCCGTTGCGCCCAGTCACAACCCACTGAAACCTGCTCTACAGCCAAAGACCCGGATAGAGCGGCCGGGTGATGGAAGGGGTCACAAGATTTGTTGCCAAAAAAAATTAACATAACTTTTTTGGATAAACTTCGCTTCTCAGAAACGCTAAAACGTCTGCTGTGTAAGTACGACACCCTACAAATCCCAAACGACCCTCAACATGTTTTTAAGCTTTCGTATCTTCTAGTATCTATCAAGCGAGACTCTTTACAACAGAACTTTTCACAGCTTTCTAGACCATTGCAAGCCCTTCCCTAGGGGAACATTGAGCTACCCCCCCCATAAACAATAATGCACCTCCCAACCGCATACGACCCTCCACTCATCGCGTCTCTAACCACATGGTGCGCCCAAGCACCTTCCGATCCAACTGATAAGCATATATACAATCTTCCATTTTCACAAAAGGTTACCACCATTTCTACGAATGTACGACACCTAAAAATCCTTAAAGGCAGTGTTCACGATAGAAGTCGTTTTTCTGCTTTTCCGCCTATCTTGAAAACGGTCTCATGCTGATTTCAGAGATGTCCCTGGAATCGTACAAGACCCCCTGGAAACGGAGTTATAGCCCCTCAAAATTCAGCTAAGGAAGCATTGAGGACGAGTTGTCCGAGACTTGTACTCAGGGAGTCGGGGGGTTCTATTCGACCACGATTGGCTTTCGACTCGACTACAAAGCGGTTGGACGACAAAATGGCCACGTAATTTCCTTGCGCCACGTGGCCTAATCGTCGTCCAAGTGAGAAGCACGTGGCGCCAATCATAGCCGTTCCACTCGGCCACGATACGCTTTCGATTCGACTACGATGAGTTTGGACGACGAACGAGCCACAATGCCCATGATTGAACACGTTGATCGATCGCTTCAGAACTGACCCGGCGCATGTCAGCCGCACAGCACGTATATAAGGGGCTCGATCCCCAAGAGAGCGCAGTGCGCCCTTCGGGCCTCTCATGGAAGGTGACTACGAGTCACTTTCTAGACGATTTTTGAACCGCTAAGGGGCCTCCCCCACGGTCCTCAGCGAGGGGAGCTCCCTCGCTGTCGAACGTGGCGAAGGTGATGTCCCTGTCGCGTACTGCTGTGGGGGTGATCCCCTACTGCGGTTCGTGACTTGGACCGTATCCTTGTTGGGGGGAGACCCGCTCCCATCGAAGGTGTGTGAGCCCGCCCCCAGCGCCACGTGCTCATATCGAACACGTGCTGCTGCGTGGGAAACGGGGGTTCGGAGAAGGTTTTGCATCTCTGGGCCACGTGCTCTTATTGAACAGGCCACGTGCTTTAGCGTGGGAAGGGGGGTGCGGCAAAAGTTCTGCCTCGCTGCGCCACGTAGTGCTATCGAACAGGCCACGTGCTGCCGCGTGGGAAATGGGGGTGCAACAAGGGTTTTGTCTCTCTGCGCCACATAGTCCTATCAAACAGGCCACGTGCTCCTCGGAGCAGCACGTGCTGCTGCAAAAGTTCCTTTCAACTCGACTAGGTACCCGAATAGAAAGCCTATCGTGGCTTAATCGGACCCCTCGACTCCCTGAGTAAGTTCCGTTTTTTGCAGCCGATGTGTGCGAGCTGACCTGAGTAAAGAGAGAAGTGGAGAATGAAGGGAAGAACGGGGCTTTTGATCGGAAACCATCGCTCATTTAGCCACGAATTCAGTGCAACTGTTATCCGTTCTTAATCTTCTTAGAGGGACTCAAAGCTCACGTTTTAGCCAACAAAACGTGCAACTTTTTCTTCGTGAACACTGCCTTTGAGCGACCTCCATATGCTTTCTACCACTTCGAACCTTCTGGTACTTCGAAAGAGACTCGATATGACAGCGCCTACCAAGACTTTGCAGAGCTTTCTATATCCCCTCTTGTAGCGACATTAGGCGACCCCTTCTTCTCCTCTTCTTCTTTGCAGCCGCAGGAAGGTTCTTGCCAAAGACTCAAGAAAATGGCGACTGAAACCGAATTCGTCCACAGATCCATTGTTTTTAAGGTGGTAGACCTCTTTGGGCAACCAAATAGGAGCTCATTTGTGCGGCCACGGCTACCACAGTCCGGGCACTCGTCAGGTTTACTGTGATCGATCTTATGCAAGTATGACATCAGCGTAGGGGAATGACCGCAGTGTAACTAAGCAAGGGTACTTCTAGCCCACCTACCGAGTTCCATCTCGGTGTTGCTGACTACAGGTGGTACGACCCCCAATATGGGATTGACGGTCGTCCTACTCAGGTCCCGAACTTGACGTGCTCCGCACGTAAAAGACGCAGACGATGCAGTTGGGAGTCCGTCCATCTTTGTATATTGACTTTCTCGGGAGCATCCGTAAAAAGCCTTTTGATATCTCTCTCTCACGGGATTCATGATCCTTCTTAGTGGGTGGTCAGACTGCTTGACAATGCTAATAACCAGTTGCTGCGCTTGGAGTTGGCAGTGCTCTTAACTGGCAGAATTTGGGCTTCAGCATGAAGATGTTCCACTGGGGTGTTTTTAGCACGTAAGAGCAGCATTTTAGACTCACTGCATCTTTGTCCACGATGAATCCGATATTATGTGCTGCCATAGGCGACCCCCCATAGAAAGTACTGCACCTCACAACCGCATACGACCCTCCACTCATCCAGACTCTAACCCAAATTGTGCGCCAAAGCACCACTCGACCCCACTAATATAATTACCATTGAACTTGCGACATCAAGGATGTTAAGGTATTAAGGTAAGCACCCGTAGGTCTTCATCGCCCCCCCCCGTGCTCACTTTTCACATCCACACTACGAAAAATCTAAACAAGTTACTTGTAATATAAATGTAACTTACTTGAATGTCTGAAGTAACTTACATTTATATGACATGTAACATACATTTAAATTAAATGTAACTCAAATTTATATTGCATGTAAGTTACACTTATGTTACATGTAACTTACATTTGAATTTTTACTATGGATGGCCATCACGTGACGCAAACGACACGCGACGCAGAGCGCGCGTCACAGACCACACACTACGCAAAAAATGCTGTGCGGGGCCTCACATGCTGATGTGGGGCCAAGTACCTCAAACGTGGGTAATTGAACCAACAGCAACGCCAGTCGTAAGCCTGACCCCGTCAGTGCGTCGTACACCCCCCTTGGCAATATCTTTTCGGCCGATTTAAGTTACTTGCGACTTATATTGTGCCATTTAAGTTACATGTAATATATCGCAGGCGCACTGCACATAGTGTCCTTTCAAAAATCGAAAACAAGGTACTTAAAACATATCTGAGCCGGTGTAAGTTACTCACGACTTATCTCAGGTCATTTAAGATACATGTAACATGTCGGAGGCGCACCGCACGCCGTATCCGGCCGATATGTTTCATGTAACTTAAACGACCTAAGATAAGTCGCAAGTAACTTAGATCGGCTCAGATATGTTACAAGTAACTTGTTTTCGGCCTTTTATGTTACAAGTAACTTGTTTTCATTTTTCTGAGCAGGCGAGCCCCTCTAGACACAAATGGTGTATTTCTTCCAAATCCATCAGAGCCCGTGTCAAACTACGACCCATAAAATCCTGACAAAAACCAACCTGGGCCTGGCAAAACTGGCCGTTATTCCATACTGCGTTCCAGTTTTCACCGGCTCCTTTTGTGCGGATGAGGAGTGCACAACGCTAGGCGCAACATTCGATCTCACTCTACTGGTTGTGTGATTCTGATGCGAATACGTGGAGTGATTCTGCTGACTGCTACTCGCTTGCACTGTCCAACTATTGCCTAGAATCCAGGGTAAAAAAATTCGTTCTAAATGCAAAATTTGAATTTCAACAATAAAAAATACCTCGCAATATGCTGCTTGCGAAGGTGGTGGGGCAGACTTTCACGGGGAATTCGGCACGAATCGGTCGACTCACGGCTGCTTCCGGCGGTAGGAGCGTTTCCGCAACTAGTCCTGGCCTCTTTGGCTGTTCTGGCCCAAGAGCCGGCTTCATTTCGGTGCAGAATCGTGACGAACTAAATCATTTTCTTCAAATAACTTCAGTTATTTTACCCCCAAAGAACCACTTTCAGATTATAACTCACACATGAATTGAGGTGTTAGCCTGCAGGGCAGTTGCCAGCTCACTTCTAGGCGGGCTCAGCCTTGAAGGTTGGACATGAGCCGCAGCCCACCCACCATGTTCCTCCTTCACGGCCAGCATTCGCTCGTGGTCTAAGTAGATCACAAACTTAATCCGAACATGATGAAAACAGCATAGGTGAACCACAGATGACTAAACATCGTGTCGGCATTCTTGAGCTGTAGACCGTGATTACACAGCTTTATTCGGCTCACAATTTGGCAATCACGCCTTCGTCAGAGCCTGGAAGCCGAAGATACATAAGAAAACTAGCCGTCCAATCACTACTTCGGAACAATAGACTAATTTCATAGAAAACTGACAAAAGTGACACCGTATGGAAATTTGACCAGCTAGCTTTCAGTGTGCAGCATGATGCCTGCCAGACACCCTCAGATGGTCTTAGATGGCTGGTGAATGAATGGGACCATATCGCACCACCCACCTAGTTAGCTTTCAGAAGACCGATCAAGCCTATAGGCAGATCAAAACCCACAAAGGTAAACAACGGGGACTGGTCCTTGGGTAATCGCCACAAATTCGTCCTTTCTCTTGACCTTTGGGTTTTTGAAGTTTATCCAAAACCCCTCATAGGCTCTGCGAGCGGAAATCTCTCATTCGCGCGCAAATATCGTGACTGCAATATCGAAACAGCTGTTTCCATAAACGCGCACTCGGTGCTCTCCCAGAGTGAATACCTTGGACTTTTTCATGCCATCCATGTGTTCCTTAACCCTGTCGCAGGGAGTCCTGTCTGTCTATCCCACAGTGGTCTGTCTACCTTATCACTTGTCAAATGTGCAGCGGAAAATGTAGGAGAGACAGGCAGGGCTCTCTACGTCAGGGTTAAAAAAACACATGGATGGCATGAAAAAGTTCAAAGTATCCACTCTGGGAGAGCACCGAATGCGCGGCCATGGAAACAGCTGCTTCGATACTTCAGTTAGGATACTGGCGCGCGAACCAGTGATTTTCGCATGCAGAACCCTTGAGGCGTTTCGGATAAACTCCAAAAACCCAAAGATCTCGAGAAAGACGAATATGTGGCTATCACCAAAGAAACAGCCCCCCTTCATTGACCTTTGTGGGTTTTGATCTGCCTATGGGCTCGATCGGCATTCTGAAAGCTAACTAGTTGGGTGGTCCGATATGATCAAACTCATTCACCCGCCATCTAAGACCATCTGAGGGTGTCTGGCAGGCTTCAGTCTGCACACTAAAGGTTAGCTGTACAAATTTCTACACGGTGTCACTTTTGTCAGTTTTCTATGAAATTAATCTTATTGTTCTAAAATAGTGGCTAGTTTCCTTATATATCTTTTTCATCCAGGCTCTTACGAAGGCGTGATTGCCGAAACGTAAGCCGAATTAAGCTGTGCAATTCCTGTCTACTGCTTAAGAATACCGATACGATATACCATTATGCCGAGATTTTTGGAAAGTCGAACATGGAACATATGGTTAGGTCTGTGGCTTGTTTCCTCAGAAAAAAACATTTAAATCTAAACCGCAGCTGGCGCGGGCGGTTTAAATTTCACCGGCGGCTGGCTGATAATTATTGGCCAGCCGCCGGTGAAATTTAAAATGCCCACGCCAGCCGCGGTTTAGATTTATATGTTCCTTTTCTTGAGGAAACAAGCCACGGACCCAACTATGCTTCGCGATGTGCCAGCAGACTAAACTTCGTTCAACAGAAAGTGCTATTAATGTACGACTCGCTATCAGCTGCATGATAGGGAAACTTCATTAAATAGAAAAAAATCAACTATTTGAATGACACTTGAATTTTATGAATACACCAAAAATAGTCCAAATAGGATATCATGAGTACAAATCGAGGAGACAAATACCGATTAGATGTAGTAAAAGTTGGCCATAAATATGAAGACAACTATAAATAAAATAACAAAAAAAGCGAAAAAATCGATAAGACAACAAAACCAAAATATGGAAACAAACTGATATTACAGACTACCCTTGGTTATTAGCAGGGCACTGCACGTTAAATAACTTCCAAGTTTAACCTGAAAATTCCATTCTAAAGGGAATTTGGTGACTGGAAACCAAAAGAGTCCACTGAAAACTTGAAAAAAAAATTATAAATACAAAACGAATGAAAAATTAAAGGGAAAGACGACAAAATCCTGAAGAAATGAAAAAAATTGTTAGACAAAAAGAGAAAACCCAACGAAAACACAGGATTTATAACATTAAAAAAGTTAGAAAAATGGTAAACATACAACCGAATAGAAAAAAAACCTCATTTCACCACAGAAAAATGATAGCGAACGAACATAACGAGATTAAAAAAGCAAAAGGAAATTATTGTCCCAAAGGAAGTCCATTTTTTTTTACGTTAAACATTTACGAAAAATAGGAAATTTACGTTAATGAAGAAAAAAAAAACGGGAAAACCAGAATTTTTTCCAAAAAAAAATCATAGAGGAGAATGGCAGAGTAGTGCTACTCCCGGTCCTAATTATATTATCTCACACGAAAAGAGGAAACTGTTGAAATTCATGAAAGCCTCAAAGAATCAAGAAAAAATACACCAAATTTGTAACTTTTTTAGACGGGAAAATCCGAAAATTCGAAACTTCTTCTATGATCATCCGGTACCCAAAGAAGTGTAAGGATATAAAAAAATTCAATGCTGAAGCAAATTTTGAAACTTTTGAAAGCTTTCATAAGAATGAAAACTATCAAGTAACTGTTGTTAAAGAATATTATGGAAAATACTGCATAACTTTTATACTTACATTTACTTGACTATTTTCGGTTTTTTCTTGAATTATGTATTAATATTTTTTATGAAACAAAAAAACTATATAAACGTCAGAATTACAGTCAAAAATTTTAATAATATTAGTCCCGTCCCTGCCTTCGAACGACTAACATCGATATAAATAGATAATTTTAACTGCATCCCTTTCAAGCTTGAATAGATGAAAAGAGAAGAAAAAACTGACTGTCGAAAAAAATTATACGAACTTTTATATCAGAGTCGAAAAAATCAAAATATGTAGAAATGCTATTAAAATATGCAGAAATGATAAAGAAACAAGAAAGGCCACAAAATTAAAAAAAGAAATCAATTAATTCTCAACAAAACAATAGAAATTTCTTTTCCTCCATGGGACTGACAAATGAAAAAGGAAAGCCGGCAACCAGATTTATCAGAAAAAAAAAACTTTTCACAGAAGAAACGATGTGAATAAAAACTAAAAAGAAGCAACAACAGAAGGTATTATGAAACACACTGTAAAACCTTAATACTTACATTTATTCAATAAATTTCAAGTTCTTATTTGATTAATTTATGTATTAATATTTTTATAAAACATAAAACTACATACGTCGTGAGAATTGCTGTCAAAATTTAGGTAACATTAGTTTCGTCCCTGCCTTTAAACGAATAATATCGATATAAATTTTTGATGCATACTTTTCAAGCTTGAATAGATTAAAAGAAAAAAATTGACTTTCGACAAATTATACGAAATTTCGTATCAGAGTCAAAAAAATTAAATTATGTAGAAATGATAAAAAAGCAGCATTTAAGAAACAAGAAAGGCCACGAATTAAAAAAAAAGAAATCAATTAATTCTCAACAAAACAATAGAAATTTCTTTTCCTCCATGGGACTACAAAATGAAAAAGGAAACCACCAGATTCATCAGAAAAACTATGTGAATAAAAACTAAAGAAGCAAAACAAAAGAAAAAGAAAATAAGTAGAAATTGAAAAAAAACTTTTTAAAAACACATAAAAATAGGAGAATGAAATCCAGAGGGAGAACCAAAAAACTATTTCATATATAAATAAAAAGAAAGCAGAAAATGGCTAAACTTTCCGTATGTTACAAAGTTTCAACGTTCTAAATGAAGTTGCAAGGGTGAAGAACTCATTAAAACCGAAAAAATCGATACGTGAAGTCACCATTTCGAAAATCGCCCACGTCGAAATTGAAATTCCGAAAAGCGCTGACTCATCAAATTTCATTGAATCTCTACACAAACACTCCTACACAAGAAAGGAAATTACTTGAATAATCATTTTCATTTAAAAAATTTAGAAAAAAAATCTCCAAATAGGAATTTCAAGGTAAAAAAGATGAAAAAATCCTTCTAAATAATAACTTCCTATGAAACCACTCATCGTAAACGATGAAATGACATCTACATATCTGCATATGGTCGAAGAAATGGGACAGTTGATTGATTAGAAATGGTGGCACATTCAAACAGACGACGATCCCGCCGGTGGAGGCCGGCCGGCCGACCTCCACGCTTGTAAATTACAGCCCCGGCCCGACTCGCTACTCACAACTTCCCACCAGCAGACACTATTAGCACCCCAAAAAGACCATGTTAGCGCTAAAAAAAAACCCGCAAAACACTTGATACCCAAACCAGACATTACAATAACGACGTTACAAGAGCAGATTTAGGCGGAAAGGAGCCAAATTAAGGCAATTTCAACATTTTGTCGATTACTGAACACCATACACATTTTCCAGTTTTAGTATTATACAGTGCGTTGCAAAATTATACGACATACCCCAATTTCCGCGGTTCCAAACCTCGCGTCAATTAAGGAGACAAATGGTAAACGCCAATCGATGCAGCACCCTGGAAAACCCATGGGTACGAATCTTCATGAAATTAGAGCCACTAGCAGGAAACTGGCAACGGAAATTGTCAAAAATGGCCGTTGCAAAATTATACGACATAGCTGACGTTCACGCAGAAATTTCTGTTCTACACCATCTGTATCAGTTCGTTTATGGTAGGAACCACTAGAAACATCGAGTTACTAGTCTTCAGAAATGTCTTGACGCTGAACCACTTCGAAAACCCTGTTTGGTATGTTTCAACCCACATTTTTGTGAGCGCCCTTTCAATCTGTGCCCATTCGCTTATACCGGCTAGTTTCAGCGGAGCCACACGCTCGTATTGTCTGTTCTGGATGTAGATTCAACGCCCATGAATACCTCACACGTTTTCCACAGGATTGAGGTCCTGCGAACCGGCCGGCCATTGTAGCAAATTTGCAGGACCGGCCTGAAACCAAGCCTGCGTTGTCCTACTGACAAGAAGTGAAGGCGGAAACGGACTAGAAAGAATTGGGAATGATTTTGCGGCTTATTCTGATAATCTGTGCAGTTCATAGGTCATGTCGATTATAGCTTGTCCAGCTTGTAACCCCACCTGGATCCGCGTCAATGCACTATTCTTTCTCCTCCCAAGTTCCTACTCAAGGAAATATTCGGGTCCTTTGAAGATCTCTCCAATGCTTGGAATGCTTAGTCAGAAATAAATAAATGTAATAGAATTGAACAAGCTCGTTCGGATTGCACTTGCTTTCGACCGATAAAAAAGGATTTCAAAGGATCCACACAAGGACCCGAACTTATCCTCGAGTAGGAATTTCGGAGGAGAAAGAATAATGCATTGACCCGGATTCAGGCGGGGTTTCAGGCTTGACAAGCTAATAGCGACATGACCTATGAACTCCACAGGTTATCAGAATGTGCTGGGAAATTATTCCCGGTTCTTTCTAGTCCGCTTCCGCCTTCACTTCTTGTCAGTAGGACAACACAGGCTTGGTTTCAGGCCGATCCTGCAAATTCGCTACAATGGCCGGCCGGTTCGCAGGACCTCAATCCTGTGGAAAACGTGTGAGGTATTCATGGGCGTTGAATCTACATCCAGAACAGACAATACGAGCGTGTGGCTCCGCTGAAACTGGCCGTTATAAGCGAATGGGCGCAGACTGAAAGGGGCGCTCACAAAAAGCTGGGTTGAAACATACCGAACAGAGTTTTCGAAGAGGTTCAGCGCCAAGACATTTGTGAAGACCAATTACTCGATGTTTCTAGTGGTTCTTACCATGAACGAACTGATGAAGATGTTGTAGAATAGGAACTTCTGCGAGAACGTCAATTATGTCGTATAATTTTGCAACGGCCATTTTTGACAATTTCCGTTGCCAGTTTCCTGCTAGTGGCTCTAATTTCATGAAGATTCATACCCATGGGTTTTCCAGGCTGCTGCATCGATTGGCGTTTACCATTTGTCTCCTTAATTGACGCGAGGTTTGGAACCGCGGAAATTGAGGTATGTCGTATAATTTTGCAACGCACTGCATATGAGGCTGTCCACGTAAGAATCGAGATAGATCGGTACACAATTTTTTTTGCCGTTTTTATATTTTATATCGCTAGAGCACCTCAAAAAACTCAGGTGTACGCTTCTAGAACTTTCCGAAAACTTTTCAAAAAATTGTAATAAAATTCCAAAGTTGAGCATTTTTTGAACACTGTTTAGCATATATCCTTACGTAAATGAATCCTTATGATTAAAAAAATATAAGGCGTAATCAACTATGCGGAATCGACTGGCGTTGTCAGAATTTTCAAAATCGTGCCCTGTAAAAAAATTATTTTTTTATTTTTTCTGAGCACAGATCCTGCAGATAGAGACTATGCTCAGAAGATGCGCCGTAGTCGTTTTGATACACAAAAAATATGAAATCAAAAATCGAAAGACACAAACGGCCTCATTTTTTTCGATCGAATGACGCTCGCAGGCGGAAACCCCTAGTGCAAAAGGTGGCTCATGCACTCCATCACGCAAAAAAAATAGATTCAGTAGTAGCTGACCACGAGGAGCTAACATTTTTTCGCGCGATGGAATGCATGAGCGGCCTCTTGAACGAGGGTTTTTCACCTGCGAGCGTCATTCGATCGAAAAATTAGGTCGTTTGTGTCGTTCGATTTTTGATTTTATATTTCTTGTATATCAAAACCACTACGGCGCATTTTTTGAGCTTAGTCTCTATCTGCAAGATCTGTGCTCAGAAAAAAAATATTTTTTTTACAAAGCGCGATTTTGAAAATTCTGACAACGCCAGTCGATTCCTCATAGTTGATTACACCTTATAAAATTTTTTTACCATAAGCACTCGTTTAAGTTAAGGATCTATGCTAAAGAATGTTCAAAAAATGCCCAACTTTGAAATTTTATAACAATTTTTTAAAAAGTTTTTGGGAAATTCTAGAAGCGTACACCTGCCTTTTTTGAGGTGCTCTAGCGATATAAAATATAAAACCGGCAAAAAAATTTTATGTACCGATCTATCTCGATTCTTACGTGGACAGCCTCATATGCCACCTCTCTCAATTTTCATTGAAAATCAGAGTTGGAATCAGGATCAAGCAGGGTTGCGCCTCGGCGCAACGGCGGTGGTCAACAGGTAAAGTTCCTTCAATCGGTGGCCACGATGACTGAAAACTACAAAATTTTCTTTGCCATAATCTAACATTGCATTGAGCTTTTCGTAACAACGCAATGGTACCAAACAGTGATGGTAGATTTTATTTTGATGTTTTTGGAATGTTTTTATGCCTTTTATGGCATGGTATACGATCACAAGATGTCACAAGGTAGCTAAGTTGAACGCAAAATTCAGATGTCAGGCAGGACTCGAACCTGCATTGCACCCTTTCCAGGCGAAAGTGTTACCATTACACCACCGACACCCCATTCTGCATCACTCAGCTTTTCACATATGAACTGTGTAGTAGAGTATATCAAACGAATAAAAATGCTCTAATATTCGAATAAACGAATAATTCGAAAAATTGACTCTTACGAATATTCGAATAAACGAATTATTCGAAAAATTGACTTCTCCGAATATTCGAATAAACGAATTATTCGAAAAATTGACTTCTCCGTATAATCGAATAAATGAATTATTCGAATATCTGGCCAAAATCGCGAGTATCCGAATTAGAAGTACGGACCGACTCTGAGAGAAATCGACGCTGCGGTCCCGCGATAGTGCCGCTTCGGAGCCTACAGGCGCCGAAGCGGCGCTATCGCAGAGTTGCGCCGGCACTACCGCGGAGCCACAGCGGAGCTATCGCGGAGCCGTAGCGGCGATGCGGCAGTGCCGCTTTGGCTCCGTAATAGTGCGGCAGCGCCATCGGGAGACTATATGATATGGCGTTAGTTTAGAATGATAATACAACTAAGGCTGCCTAAGGACAACAAATACGCACCTGAGGTGGCTACGTTCTTTGTCTAATAGGGACAGAGGTCACAGCTGCTTTTGCGCCCAAGGAATAACGGAATGTACCTCAAACTTGGGTAATTGAACCGGCAACAATTTCGTTTTACCACACAGGATAGTTCATCGTACTCCACACCGGTTCACTGCTGCATCCTCGAGGCTCTAACGCGGGGCAGCTGCGGTACTATCGCGGCGATGTCGATGCTCAAGGAATGGCAACAAAATCTTATCAGTTTGAAGTGCTATCTAAGCGGGGGGGGGGGCACTGCTGTCCTCTGGACCGCAAAAATGGACATGTGCCGGAGACTCTGCTTCCTATTTTTCTGGAATTATTCGTTTATTCGTCCGAATATTCGAATATTGGGCCGTTCGAATAATCGAATAAACGAATGATTGGAGAAATTGACTTTTCCGAATATTCGAATAAACGAATTATTCGAAAAATTGACTTCTTCGAATATTCGAATAAACGAATAATTCAAAAAATTGACTTCCGAATAATCGAATTATTCGATTATTCGGAAAAGTCAATTTTTCGAATCCGCCGGAATATTCGTTGACATACTCTACTGTGTAGGCACCACAGCAATCACCCGTTAACGGGTATGATCTGGTAAGCACATATCGGCATTAAATCCAGCTGAGTTGAGGCCTTGGAAGATTTTTGCGTTCAACTCAGCCACCTTGTGACATCTTGTGATCATATACCATGCCTAAAGAGGCATTGAAGCATTCCGAAACACCAAAATAAAATCTTCCAAGGCCTCAGCTCAACTGGATTTAATGCCGATATGTGCTTACCAGATTATACCCGTTAACGGGTGATTGCTGTTGTGCCTACACTGTTTATGAGTGAATAGCTGAGGGATGCAGAACGGGTGTCGGTGGTGTAATGGTAACACTCTCGCCCGGAAAGCGTGCAATGCAGGTTCGACTCCTGCCTGAAATCTGAGTTTTGCGTTCAACTCTGCTACCTCTTGATGGTAGACTTCCTTCTCCCCATTCCTCAAGGCAATTCTAGTGTTGCGTACAGACACAGTCTCTGGGAAAAGTTACTGCGACAAAGCCGGGAAATCACCGCGACCCTCGACTTTGCCGCTACAATACCGCGCCGGGTCCGCGATCATCTGTTGCGGCGTCCTCAGCCTCGACAACGCCGCGATAGTACCGAAACAGTTCCCTGTTGAAGTGAACGTATACAATGAAGGGCGGGGATCATACTTCCAGCGACGTGCGACGCGACGCAATGTTTACCATCCATATCGACCAAAAATCGATATGCCTGATATGGACTGTCGCCGTCGCTGGTCGCAGGAAGTATGATTCCGGCCAAACGCACCGTATCCAACTTTTCGAACATTCAAATCACTCAGAATTTTTATAGGTTTTTATAAAAAAAAATTTTGAATTTTCAACACTCAGGAAATTGAAGCGTCTATTTTTTGGGTAATTGGACAAATTCAGGTGGTGATATTGTCTGAATACTTACTCATCAAAAATTGCTCCATTAGAATCGTGTTAAAATTTTTCAAAAATTCGTTTAGTTTCCGACTATTCACTGGGATCGATTAAAAACGGGGGTTTCCAATGAATTCAATCAATTGCAAACACTGAGATCCTGCAAATCTGAAGGCTCATTAACTCGAAAAACTTAAGAACGGGTTACTGGAAAATTCGGAATCTAGCTCTGGAAGAAAAAAAACCCCAAATGCCTTTCATTTAATTTAAGAATAAAAATAACTTGTCGACGGGAATGATTTTCTCACAAATTCAACATAGGCCTTTACAAGATTCGAAAAGATTCAAAAGGAAAACTTCGTAAAACGAATACTAGAATTTCATCCAAATTAACACTTTTGAGACCTAATCAAACATTTTAAAAACCTGTCAAATTGAAAATTCCATTTCTATAGACATGCAATAGCCCCTATTCGATTAGAAGTTCAAGAGAAGTGTAGAATGTAACGTTTGATTGAACATGAAAGAGATTTGTACAGGAGAAATAAAATTTGAAAATTACGCACCAGCCGTCAAATCTGTTGTCGCGCACCTGCACAGCACACACCGAAGGCGACGCCTATATTGTTAAAAATCCTCAGTTGCCAGACTTAAGGGGTCACATTGGTAGCCAAACTCGATGATAAGTATTCCAATACCCGGAATTCGAATAACCTCTCCGGGTGCTATCGCTGGAGGGGGGGCACTGTAGTGCGATGGCCTTGGCCACGCCCATTTTACCGTGCCGCCGCGCAATTTAGGCGCCAATATTTTTTCCAAGAAATGTGTGAACGGGAAAGTTATGCAAAGTCAATAAAGGGTTTCCTATAAAAAGTAGCGCTAAGAAAAGAATTTCACCCAACCCTAGTTTCCTTGAGAGTAGAACAGCTGAAGAGACGAAGTTATAGGCCGTCAGAAAAAAGTGTGCCTCTTCAATGAACAACAAAACAGCATCACATTTACCTTTATCGAGAGTGTCTGGACTAGAGACACGACTCAGCTCAAGGCGAGCGGTCGCGTAGCGGCAATTTCTAGCCAACAACCACGGTCAGCAGTTGCCGCGGCGCGACCGCTCGCACCGTGCGCATCACACAACTACATAAGAAATCTGTCACAAAGTAAATTAAAGTCGCAAAACTCTTGCCATTAAAATCTGCGCATACCATTTCAACTTTTTATTTGTTCAACAAATTTGTACAGGCCATAAAACGGCCAATGTCTCACCGTCGACTGCGTGCCACGCGCTGCGCGACCGCACGTGCGTCGGAAGCAGACGGGTTCTGGCCGCCGCGCGACGAGTTTCGGCCGCCGCGCGGCAGCGGAAACATCGCGCGGCGGCCAAAACTCGTCGCGCGGCGGCAGAACCGTCTGCTTCCGACGCACGTGCGGTCGCGCAGCGTGGTACGCAGTCGACGGTGAGACGATTGGCCGTTTATGGCCTGTAATCTATATTATTACTCATAAAAACGTCAAGGGAAGCACAATGTCTATACAATGTAACAAAACAACGAGTTCTCCGCAGATACTCTAACAATGGACACATAGTCCGTCCTTTTCATGTCCAAATCAACGCCTGCAATCGCAGACAACCGCAGTTGCAATACGCAGCGCGCCAATCGGAAGTCACTCGCTTCTGAGACAAGTTTAGTCGTTTAGGTCATTGTTATACACATTTTCGCACGGCGGGCCCACCCCCTCCGATCAGGCGCGTTGCGTTGCAACTGCGGCTGGCCGCAATTACAGACCACCAACTTGCTACTGAAATGAACCTAAAACGAAAAAAATTCCCATGTAAACTAAAAGATACTATATCTCTACCTAAAAACGTCTAAATCATGCCGTATCCGCTATCCTCTTCTTCAAAAACTGCAACTTCTCAGCAGTAGATGAGAACGCATTTAATTCACTATGCAAAATTACAACTGGTTTCACTCCTCTCGCTCGCAGCAATCGAAGTGAGAGTTGGTCCCATCCCAGAAGTGAATTCTCCTCCGTTCGCACAGCATCAATGACCTGTAACAGCTAAGTCAACTCCAGCTGATTGCGATTCCGCAGACACACGTTCGCCAGGCGTCGCGTCGCAACTGTTAGATGCCTGATTTGGTTGCTTGCGGTCGGTTTGTTGATCGAATACACAGTAATGGATGTGTCTAGGACCAGTGTGGCGGCTAAATGCGAAGCGCGCGGAGCTCCAGCGACGAAGTGAATGCAGCGGCTTGCCGCCGCGTGCGTCACGTCAAGCCAGCCAAATTGGTCCAAGACTCCCTTCTTTCTGTAATTCAATCGACAAGCCCCTACAGTCAGCACGCGGTGCGTAGCGAGCGTGCGTACATAGGCTACCAGTGAAAAAATAATTGAAAAGAAAAAAACTATCACATCTTTATTCAAATATAAATGCGTTGGAGAATGAGAATTTGTGTCCTGTCTGACAATCCCTGAACACAAACGCATTCGGAATGCGGAACAAACCTGTCGCGTCTGACCCCATCCAAAGAAAACGATCGGCCGCGGCACACTTTCGCCCCATTTGCTGATTGCCACCAGCCGGTTGGTTGCCTGCAGAAAACCAGTCATCGGTACAGTTAAACTGTCGCCGGCACACTTTTTTTGTACTACATGTACCTTACCTTTCATGAAACTGAAATATACATAGGCACACATAAATAGTCAAATAATTGATTAAATTTTCGAATTCGGGTCTGTTGAAGAAATCAGAACATTCAATTTTCGCGCAAATGGCCAAGGTCGCGTGAGTTTACCCTCTTTAAAAAAGAGAAATTCCCATCCCAAATAGCGCATGCGTACTAAGAATTTCGTTCGGAGAGAATTCCTTTCCCTTACAGCCTGCGCGTGTCCCGGAATCCGGAAAAATTGAACAATTTAAAAAACTCTTTTTAAAAAACTATGTTTGACCCTAAATTAACACGATCTCACTCCAAAAACTCGATTAATTCATCAGAAAATTTAGGGCCAGATCCACCCCCGATGGGTGCTGGCACAACCACCGCTTGACCCTGCGATCGGCCTATGAAGAATAACAAATATTCTTTTCGAAACAACTGATCCATTCGGTAAATTCATATACTGTGCTTATCTGGGCCAAATTCCGGTCCGCAATTGCGTCTCGACATGCTTTGCAGCCGCACGTGCTCGAGTCAGTCGGGTTTCCAGCGCCAAAGCCGACTCGATGTGGCTTTTTTTATACAATTTTCTCCATGTTTTCTTAGTTTCCCGTTTCCAAAACCCACCTAGAGTCAGCAGATCGGCGGCTGCTGCGCTGGAAGCTCTTCTGACTCGGGAGCGTTGGGCCGCAAAGCGTGTCGAGACGCAATTGCGGACCGGAATTTGGCCCAGATAAGCACAGTAAAGGATTTTTCCAGGCGGCGGTATCCAACTAAAACATTTTTTCGAGCAGCGGTATCAAACTCAGGCTGAAAATCATGAGTCCGTTAATAAATATTGAATGGATTACGGCAGGCTACGGTGCAGGGTTAGGCAGGGTTACGAAATTTCGCAACAGGGGGTCGCAATTTTTTTTACCCAAAAATGGCTAGGGGGGGATCGTGAAAATTTCTGAACAAAAATGAAAATTTGGTGAAGATATCCCTAAAATTCTCGATATTTTTCGTCACAAAAGGAGAGAATCGTAGCACTGCTCCTCAGGCTTTAGGCGCTTGAACCCGACTCATGAACGAATTTCTGGCGTCTGACCGATGCGATCCAGGGGATCGCAAAGATTTTGAATTTCAAAATTTGGGATTGAGGGGTCGCCCGATTTCGAAAAAATACGCAACGCCTCGCTTGACCCTGATCCGGTGGGAACCAGGGATGAGCGGAAATTTTTTATGATTTGCGGAAATCGGAAGTCGGAATGACCTTCGAAATTTCGGAAATCGGAACGCCAAAAACCATCGGAAATCGGAAATGGGTTCAGCGAATTTCTTAACCCTTCCTTCTTAACTGTGCCCAGCAAAAAAAAAAACTTGGGCCTGTCCTTCTTTGTTGAACAATTTTATGTAAATACTCTTTTGACTGAGATCGTGCAGGGGTCATGGAATGTGCGCAGGACATTTCTGGGAAAGTGCGAGGAGTCGGGGAATGTTTGCAAGAATTCACTGGAAGTGTGCAGGAGATCGAGCATTCCGTTCAGGACTTGAGTGGTAGTATGCAGGACGTCGGAGAGTGTGTGCAGGACTTCACAGGAGGTGCGCAGGACGTTGAGGAAAGCGTGTAGGACTTAGCTGAGAAGTCCTGCTCACACCCTGCACACTTCCAGTGGGGTCAGGCACACATCCTGCACACTTCTACTGGGGTCCGCGGATATCTTGCATGATCTCATTGGGGTCCTGCACGCTTTCTACGGCGTCCCGGATGTCCTCCTTTCATATCGAAAGATTGGTAAGCTCACACAAACCTGGCGGTTTACTCGTGTAAGGTTGGTGGTAAATTCGCGTTCGAAGTTGGTGGTTAAACCAAGTCAAAAACCCATTTACTATCAACCCGCTTTTAGGCGCTTGAGCCCGACTCATGAACGAATTTCTGGCGTCTGACCGATGCGATCCAGGGGATCGCAAAGATTTTGAATTTCAAAATTTGGGGTTGAGGGGTCGCCCCGATTTCGAAAAATTACGCAACGCCTCGCTTGACCCTGTTCCGGTGGAAACCAGGGATGAGCGGAAATTTTTTTATGATTTGCGGAAATCGGGAATCGAAATGACCTTCGAAATTTCGGAAATCGGAACGCCAAAAACCATCGGAAATCGGAAATGGGTTCAGCGAATTTCTTAACCCTTCCTTCTTAACTGTGCCCAGCAAAAAAAAAACTTGGGCCTGTCCTTCTTTATTGAACAATTTTATATTCTTTGATGTAGAGTTGGAAGCTCGATCTTTTTTATTGTCGGTAAGCTTTCGGCTCATAAAGCCGTCGTCAGACCTTAAACATTTCTTTACAAAACGTGGTTGGCAAACAAACACAATACAATGACAATACGAACCAGGGTTCCCTTCGCGTTTGGTAGTGGTTGGCTGCAAAACTCCAAGGGCGCTAAAGGAGATGCTGATGTATGTTCTAGCGAGGGGAACTTCGTAACCGCTCACCCCACTCAGTTAAATGCACGTATAAAATAAGGGCGACTGTGGATGCGCAGAAGGGATCGCGATACATCAGCATCTCCTTTAGCGCCCTTGGAGTTTTGCAGCCAACCACTACCAAACGCGAAGGGAACTCTGGTTCGTATTGTCATTGTATTGTGTTTGTTTGCCAACCACGTTTTGTAAAGAAATGTTTGAGGTCTGACGACGGCTTTATGAGCCGAAAGCTTACCGACAATAAAAAAGATCGAGCTTCCAACTCTACATCAAAGAATATCAAATAATGAAGCTCAGAGACAGCTCAATTCTTGAACAATTTTATGTAAATACTCTTTTGACTGAGATCGTGCAGGGGTCATGGAATGTGCGCAGGACATTTCTGGGAATGTGCGAGGAGTCGGGGAATGTTTGCAAGAATTCACTGTAAGTGTGCAGGAGATCGAGCATTCCGTTCAGGACTTGAGTGGTAGTATGCAGGACGTCGGAGAGTGTGTGCAGGACTTCACAGGAGGTGCGCAGGACGTTGAGGAAAGCGTGTAGGACTTTACTGAGAAGTCCTGTTCACACCCTGCACACTTCCAGTGGGGTCCGGCACACATCCTGCACACTCCCACCCGAGTCCCGCACACACACTGCACACTCCCTCTGGGGTCCTGCGCACATCCTGCACACTCCCACTGAGGTCCGGCACAGATCCTGCACACTTCTACTGGGGTCCGCGCACATCTTGCATGATCTCATTGGGGTCCTGCACGCTTTCTACGGCGTCCTGGATGTCCTCCTATCGAATCGAAAGATTGGTAAGCTCGCACAAACCTGGCGCTATACTCGCGTAAGGTTGGTGGTGAACTCGCGTTCGAATATGGTGGTTAACCCAAGTGGAAACCCATGTGCCATCAACCCTGGCTTTGCTAAAAGTGAAGACGAACCTCGAATTCGAACTCAGCGCCCGAAATAACCCCCTAGGAATTTTGTAAGGCAGAGTGTACAAAAAAGGCTGATTTCGTGGATGTTTCCGATTTTTTCCGCATTTTGAGGCTTTTTTTTTCGGAAATCCATCGGAAGGCCAAAGACCATCGGAAATCGGAATTCCGCTCATCACTGGTGGGAACACGGTAGTGTGATCAAAGTTTCCAATTCGTCTCGAAACTTTTAAAAAGAACAAGTCGGGGAGCAGAACACGAACTTGTGGTCCATTTGTCGCGGGGCAAATTTCAAAATTCAGGGTTGCCAAACATCTTTTCTCTGTTGATCGAACAACCACAGAATCGAACATTTCATTTTTCTCTGATAAATCGACCCTTTTCAAATTGGAAATAATTAATTCTATTCTTAATATGCAAGAAATTACTGTACCTGATCGCAAACTATTCGAGCATCGACCAAAATTCCATCTCTGTCAATACAGGAAGGGCCAATATGAGTCGCTGGTAAGCCCATTTTAAACAGCACATCAGACAAAAACTGATTGCAAGTTTCCAGTTCCTTCTTTCCATACTTATTCAAACGCGCCACTTTAGTCTAAACAAAAACAACATGAATAACACCTAAACACCCCCCATCAAACCCACTTTTCACTCAGAAAACTCACCGTCTCATCATTGAACTCAATGAAAGAGCTAAGATCCGATTGCTCAATCAATGGGCCAGTATAGGATTTGCCCAAGTCTACCCGCACACTTGCACTGATCTGTAGTAATTTCATGGTTTTGAATAATCGATCGCCAACAGACCTAAAATACAACAGGCTGTCCTCATTGGAACAAAACTCCTTTCCGCAATTGCAGACAATCGCCGTTGCGTTCTAAACCTACGTCGATTGCTGTAAAAGTTGAGTGACGAAATCCTTGTTCAGTACACTCTCTGCTAATTTCGAAGTAAGGGCACGAAAGTACGCTAGTGACTGAACGGTACTAAGCCAGGCAGTCTGTGAGGATGCTGACTCCAGTCGGACACGTCCCGCCAGCTTCAGGGCAGCTGGGCGACATACCTGAACATGAATTTTACTCAGAAAATTCGGCCAGAAAACCACTGACCAACCTCAATGCCATTTCTGGCCATGCCGGCAACGACAATGGACAACGATTCTAGGGGAGCCTCTTCAACATGACTAATCACCCAATTCGCCAAAGCGTTCCACGCAGTCATTTCGCCGAAGCGTAATCTGAAATTACTGGGGAATACAAAGGTATGATCCTTGCAAAGATCATAACACATCAGACATACAAACCTGCTAAACGAGTTCACCAAAGACGATACATCTGACCAATTCTGCACGTTGTTCACGTCCACTAGAAGGTCTCTGGCAAGGCGTCGCTGTACTCGTGCATCAAAATAGTTCAACTTTGCACAGGAGTCCGCTAACGAAACCAGCTGCCGAACCGACAAAGCTGCGCGATGGCTGAAAATTCACTTGGCGGAAGTTCTGGAGCCAACATTTCCCAAGTACAGTGCGTATCAAAGCTATAAAAGCACCCTGTTTTTAAAGATACTGAAATTCACAGTTCGTTGTGAGATGAGCCCAGTACAATACTAAAACATCCTTCTCCCACATACTCAGAAATAATCATAACTTACCCCTTGGCTTTTAGCAAAGACAGTTTTTCAGAGTTTTCCTTTTTCCCTTTGTATCAAAAATATAAAGGCACCATGGGGATAGTTGCGATTCTTGACGATATATTCAACCTCAGTCCTCCAAACGGCACTGAAGTATGTCCTGCTTCTACCTGCTACTATTCTACGCGATTTAATGCTCACTACCGCAGAAGAAGCCCATATGGAAGTGGGACACGAAGGTGGGCACTCCAACACAGGAGATTGTGCACAATCGAGTCGTTCATCCACTAGTATTGAAACATATCCAGGTTTTTCGTATGTATACAAGATGGAACATAAAGGGGGAATACCGAAAAAGGGAATTCTGGAGCAAAAGAAGATAATTGGTGGTTGATTGTCAAACAACACCAACAGCTTCGCGGAGGTCCAAAACAATCTCTAGCCAAATTCCTCTATGACACCCAACTGGAAGACTTTTAAAACGAACGAAAACATCTACAGACATTTTGAGAACGCTGGCTGCTCCAATCCAAGTGTGTTTAAGGACAACGTGAAGGCACCTCACAAGAAGTAACGAAGCCGCACAATTGGTAAAGATGCGCATCTTGAACTTGCTCTCGTTCTGATACTAACCTAACACATTTTCGACATAACGATAACAGTAGACGTCCACCATCTTCTTTCTTCTGCCAGAACAGATATTGTTATGTGGAAAAATGCGTTGGTTACTACAAGAACGAAAGCAGGTTCAAGATACGCATCTTCACCAATTGTGCAGCTTAGTTACTTCTTGTGAGGTGCGTTTACGTCGTCATTAAACACACTCGGATTGGAGCAGCCAGCTTTCTCAAAGCGTTTGTAGATGTTTTCGTTCGTTTTGAAGGTCTCCCAGTTGGGCGTCATAGAGAGATTTGGCTAGAGAACGTTTTGGACCTCCGCGAAGCTGTTGGTGTTGTTCGACAATCAACCACCAGTTATCCTCTTCTGCCCCAGAATTTCCTTTCTGGGCATTCCCCCTCTATGTTCCATCTTGTGTGCACACGAAAAAACCTGGACATGTTTCAATACTAGTGTAGGAACGACTCGATTGTGCACAATCTCCTGTGTTTGAGTGTCCACCTTCGTAAACCACTTCCACATGGGCTTCTTCTGCGGTATTGAGCATTAAACCACGTAGAACAGAAGCAGGTAGAAGTAGGACATACTTCAATGCAGAATGGACTGAGATTGAATATATCGCCATGAATCGCAGCCATCCTCATGACGCCTTTATAGTTTTGATACAAGGGGAAAATGGAAAACACTGAAAAACTGCCCTTGCTAAGAGCTAACAAGGGAACTACTATAAGTCATACTTACCATTCCCAATGAAATGTACTTTTCTAGAACCATTTTTGAACGTAAAGTCAGAATATGCCCATCGAAGCTGCCTGGACTCACTCTAAAGGAATTTACAGACATTTTTTTCTCAGATTTTCGTACCTATTATAACCCCCAAAAAGCGCAGTAAACGAAATTCCCGGAACGGACCTGATAATCGTGTTCAGGGCCCGAAACAAGATCCAGAAAGCGTTTAACCCATTCACGACCGCGTGTCCCACCGGTAGGACACGCGTTGACTACCACTTCGGACAGCGTGTCCCACCGGTGGGACACTGTTTTTAAAAATCGATTTCTCCACCGCATGAAGGAATTTCTGAACCTACTTGTGGTCAATGTATTAACATATTCGAGAGTCGACTGTAAACTTTTTGGTCCGCTGGCAGCTTCACCACTACAATATATCTGACCCTTCGAATGCAGCAAGGTCGAAAACCGCAATTATGAGTTCAGATCGCATTTTTACAGGCAATTTATGGCGAATTTTTTCTTTTTCCCATTTTTCGAGAAACAATCCCTACTTCTAGGAGTGGTCAGATCGTATAGCACTATTTAATATATCACAGAAATATAATTACTGATACTGCGCACCACTCCCGCGTGGAGAATCGGCTTTTCTTTCGCCCGTATTTTGTTTACAGAAATTATTTTATGCGAATATCACTAATGTTGAGATCATTAGGGCCTTGTTTGAAAGTCCTGTATGGTTACGGTTGGTGTACCATCGTAGGCCGTGGCTCCAAATTTGATTAAGAAAGAGATGAAAAGATAGATGCAGAGGAAATAGAAGTTGATAAAATTCGTTTCGCCTCTACCCGCAGACGAATTTTACCAAACAATTCTGCCGAGGCTCCTCAGTGAGGAACAGAATTGTCGATGAGAAAGCATATTGAGAAGAAAAAATTGAGCGAGAACTGTTGGTAAAGAGCTGCATGGGATATTACGATTAGAAAGAGGCAAGAAAATGGCGGAAAAAGAGGAAAAAGGGGTCCAAGAGTGGGGAGGGGAAGAATAAATGAGACCAAACAAAATGGGATCGATAAAGTCAAAACATGTCAACATTCAAGCAAATGGTGGTATGGGGGAGGAATCGGAATCAAGATTAGAGTGTAGCTATCTCAAAAGTTCATAAAATAGCAGAAAGAACTTTTTTAATGTTATTGTGATCATCTGGCAGAAGAAATTTATATGAAACTTTTTTGTTGCGATAGATACATTTGACTATGTTCACAGTAATGAAATCTGACGAGTACCCATTATGCAGAAGTGAATTTTTCAACTCTTTTAATTTATCAATGAAAAATCCCACCTCAGAACAGACATTGGCTATCCTCAAGGTCTCCGTGTATATTGTTGAGGCCTTGATGATGACAGAAACTGCTGAATCTGACTGCGGAAATTTCTTAACGAGAAAATCGAAGTCGTCCGTTTTATTGTATAAACTAGTCAAAATTCCGTTACTATCTATTTTTATATTGATATCTAAGTAGTTGGTGTGAAAAATGTCCCTATGGGTTCTTTTAATCTCTAACAAATTATTGTAAACAACAGCTAATATGTCTTCTATATAATTGTCCGTTTTGTTATGGATGATTAATAGGTCATCCATATATCTATAAGGCTCAAACAAAACATTACGATCAAAAGACAAAGTTTTTGAAAATTTGAACTCCATAACTGATAAAACCAAGTCTGCTAGCATGGGGCTAAAATTACCGCCTTGTGGAACTCCTTGTTTCTGTTTGAAAACGACGCTACCGAATAAACAGTAGCTATTATTGAGAAGGTAGTCAATGTAGTAAATTAAGTCATGTTTAGTATAATATCTGTAACTATTGTTTCTCGATTGGTCGTCCGTGTAGAAAGATTTGAAACCATTACTTGCGATGAACTTTTTATTAGCATTTTTAAAGCATATGTTGACCAAATAACTCATACAGCCAATAATAGTAGTATGAGGTAGGTTGGTGAACATATCAGTGAAATCTGCCGAATAAAGCTTCGCATCGTTATTTTTAAATGAGTTCAGTTGCTCCGCAATATTTATGTTTGCAATTGACCAGTATGTTTTTATTGTTTTGTTCCGAGATTTAACTATGTTAGCGTAATTAACAAAATGCTTCTTCAGTGTTGTGAATACTACACATAATTCCTGAGCGAGAGGTTTCAAACTGCTATTATGTGCTCCTGTTATACATCTAAATTTGATGGGATTTTTGTGTAGCCTTGGTATGGCATAAATCAATGGAAGTGAACAATCCACTACGAATTTCAACTTGTTCTTCAGTGTGAAAAACTTATGCTTAAGAATTATTGAAACTTCATTCGCATTTGGAACGGCTTCATAAACATCATTGTTATTTCCATACACTATTGTATTGTTGACTTCATCGAAAGTAATTCCCATCTCTTTCATTAAAAACATAAGATAATATTTCTTACAAATTAGTCCATAGTTATTGCTAGCCTTATCCAATGGACAAAATATGAAAGCCTTTTGCAACCTTTTGACAACTTCATATGGAAACTTCCAAGTATTTTCTTTAAGTAACTCTCCATGAAGAAGTGGTTTTAATTTTGTCCTGTATTCTGTGTCTAAACAGGACATAACACGGTTGATTTTCTCGCCGTTTAGCTTGAACTTATTAATCAAGTGATTGACAACCTCTAGTGTGGTTTGATCAAAAATAGTTTTAATATCTTGTCTATTAGACTTATCGTTGAATCTGAACTTAGTGCCTTTGTTAAGGATGTTACGGAAAACAACATCGTCAATTATATCCAAATTACCTGTAATTATATGTCTATTGCTAGAGCAGATATAATTATGATTAAGACTACCTTGGCGGGAGCGGACGAGGAAAATGGGGACGTCCCAGAGCAGAAAACGAGTGAAGATAAAAAAAACTGTTATTAAACTAATCATTCCTTATCAATATGTAATAATAGAACTATTTTCTACATCTAAATATAGAAAAAGAACGCTCAAGAAGGGGTTTTTTTTACAAGAAATCTAACCCTAGAAGGCGCCGAACCGGAGGTGTGAGGTGGCTGAAAAAAAAATGGCGAAGATCTAAAAAAAGTCATTTCCATCAGCATTACCAGTCAATATGAAAATTTAGAAGTATTTTCTACGTCTAGATGTCAAAAAGAATGCGAAAAATGTTTACTACTAACTCGCGTCGGAATGCGAGATACCGCAAGAGCGAGGGAGTACCTAAAGCAAAATTAGTGCAAATTTGAAAAAATATCATTTCACTAAGCATTTCCTGTCAACTGAAGAACAGAAGAATGTCTATCATGGTAATTTACGATATTTAATCTTTAAAACCGCTAGATCTCAACGCACTCACGTGATTTTTTGGATGGTCTTAACTACACAGTTGAAAATTTAGGAGGTCGTTTCTTTGGAAGGAAAGAGTTATGGAAGCTGAGACTTTGGCATCATGATTTTGACGTCGACAGTCGTACGATAAACAAAAAAAGCGAAAATCGATTTTTTGGTGGCGTGCCATTCTAGCAAAAGTGGCCCACCGGTGGGACCCTGTGTACGGCGACGCAATATTGCACGCGGTCCGAACGTGCAGCCACCCAAAATTAGGCGTGGTCATGAATGGGTTAAGAAAAATATTCCAGATTTAACTTGAAATTCACCCTGGGGAGTTATTTGGGGTGCTGATAATGAATCTGAGGTTTATTTTTCATTTTTCCAAAGTTTTCGACTAAATTTGTTCAATGCTTCCCACCGGCAGAAAAATTTGAGGGCAAAATCGACTTTTGGCGATTTCAGTAATGGAACGACAGATGTGGCTCAAATCTTTCTTCTGTGGGTTATTTGGAGTGCTCAACACGAATCTGACGTCAGTTTATCGATTTTTAACAGTTTACGGTAGATTACGGTGGGTACACGGTAGTTTAGTCAGTTTCAAATTTGTCTAAAAGTTTCTATGTGGGGGTTATTTGGGATGCTGTATACGGATTCGATGACCACTTGTCGATTTTCGAATCATTAGGGTAGGTTTTGCCCCCTAAATAGCATATTATCTACCGTGACCTACAGTAAACCCTAAAATTCCGACAAGATAACCCCAGATTCGTGTTCAGCACCCCAGATTATCCGTACATACAGAAAAAATTTGAAAACATCTTAAAAATTCGATAGGGGGGGGTACCCTTACATCGCCGCGAAGCTTTAAAAACGCTCGTAACTTCTTTCAGAGTGAGTCTAGGCAGCTGCGATGGGCATATTCGGACTTTGCGTCCAAAAATTGTTCTAGAAAAGTACATTTCATTTGGAACTGTTAGTATGACTTATAGTAGTTCCCTTGTAAGGGGCAAGTTATGCTTATGTCTGAGTTTGTGGGAGAAGGGTGCTTCGCTATTGTACTGGGCTCATCTCACAACGAACTGTGCACTTCAGTATCTTAAAAAATAGGGCGCCTTGATAGTTTTGATACGCACTGTATTACAAAACCCACTCCGTAATCCTAGCCGACAAGAGTGGGAGCAATCTCCTGTCACGTATACCTCTCTCAGCAAACCGACTCATAAGAGAGCACATTTCTCCCATTGTGAGCACACAACTGGACAGGTCAGAGCCGAGCAGTTGAGCCGTCTTGTCAGCGGTCGCCTGTGATACTTCCCTGTCCTTCTGATCCCAGTGGGTGAGAACTGCTATGAGGGTATTCGCGCTATCAATATCCCTGAAACAGAACGACGTTAACTCCACATGGCAGGAGAACATCAGAAGATACGTTCATACCTTATCTGTGAGGTTAAGGCTTCCTTCACAGCTGAATACAGCTCCTTCGGCCACCGAAAACCCTCCCTATTACTTGCGATAATGAAGGGTACAATAGCACTTATAGAAATGTCAGCTTCATCTGTAGAAATCACTTCAAAGGATGCCTTTTTTGTATTACAAGGGAAACTAACATATATGGCTTAACAATCTCTTTTCCAAATCGGCGAATATCTTCTCCTCCTTTAGACCGAGTTCTAACAGAGCGGTCATAATGCCTATGAAGTCGTCATCTATAGCCATATTCGCTACGTCAGCCTCACTAAGACCTTTCTCGAATCTGAAACTCCCACAAAAATTCTTGAAAACACCAGAGCACAGAACCGCAAACTCACTCTTTGATGAAGTTTGGCGCATTTTTCTTTTCTTTATCGAAGAACAAGGAAGTTTTCAGTACACTCAAATAGTCGCCTGGCGAAAGTGGCTCTTTACAGTTTTCGACGCTCTGAAAACTAATGACATTCTGGACCGCGGAAGGAGCAGAACATTAGAAAGGATCCCATACTCACCTTTTTGAGATCTTTGAAACTTTTTGCATTTGAGAATGGAGATTTTTCTCGATCGACTGCAGGGGGAAGCTCATTTTCAGCTGACAGCGAATCGATGAAATCTTCAAATGGGAAGCTGAGAATTCATGAGAACGAAGGTTAACCACATTTTTTGTTTCGAAAATTGTTAGCCGCGGCCGACCATTAAAGGCAGCGTTTACGATAAGTGTATGCTTTTCGATCTGTGGGAGATCTGAAGGTTTATGGAGTCTGGTTGTCTCGACAACGTGTGTTTACGTTAGAAACGTAAGAGGATCTTGGCACAGTACCAAGATAGTTGTGAAACAAGTCATGGGCCCATCCCATGACTTGTCCTTCCTTCTCGAACCATTCCAGGTTTTTTTGTCAACGAGTGACACCCACCCACCCACACCTTAAAAATCAAATTATGGACTTTTATGGACAGGGGTTGAAAGCTTTCTGGATACCACCACGGACCACGGAAAAGAAGAGATAGCAGAAGCAATACGGAAATCAGTGATTTGCTATAAGACCAGTGCGATAGTAGAGAAAGCTAGGTATCTCTGATCCATAGGCACTATTTCTTCGTAAACTAGAATTTCCCATCAGTTCCTGTCTTGATGGAAACGCTCCTCCTTCACTAACGCACCAGTAGAGAAAGCTAGGTATCTCTGATCAGCTCTTCAAATCGGGCAATCACGTCAGAAGTCGATTCCTTTCATAACAGCTTCCCTCAACTTCTGTCTGGATAAGCAGAATCGATTTGAGAGAGATGTGGAAAAGATATTGTCGGACGCCAGCAACCGGACTAAGTGTCCTGTGTCACACAGAGTGAGCAATTCTGTTCAGAATTACTTCTTGATAATCTCTACAGGTTCTGATGTATATCACAAATCTGTAGTTACAGCATTTGTACTAGCCGTTTTCCTATTCAGAAGTTTTCTAAGAAGAAGTGAAGCTAGAATGCTCATTGTCGATGACGTCTCTGCTGATGAAGAAGTATTTTCCGTCAATATAAAAAAGTCAAAGGCAGATCAGTCACATGAAGGGCATGTGGTCAAAGTCCCACTCCCTCCTAACTTTCTAAGCCCAAAGTAATACTCCATACTACAGTTCGCTTCATTGTACACAAAGTAAATAATTTCCAATCGTATACGTTTCCTCGTCCTCTGACTACCCCTATATTGTCAGATAGATTGAATAGCTTGTTTAAACTATCAGGGCTTCATTACAAGGTTTACACATCTTACGGTTTTAGAGGAGGTGCAGCCTCAGCTGCCCTTGAACAAGGTATTGATAGAGCTAGAGTCATGTCTCCAGGTAAGTGGAAATCCGGCAACGCTTTTCCAGCATATATCAGACCGTCTGCTCTAAAATCTCTTGTGTCCTACTCTATTTCTCCAGACATCCCTCCTGTTGGAAACCTGTTATTTTATATGGCTAGAGTTTTTATTTATTCGTATATTGTAATTCTCAGTTACTACATGGTTACAAGCTTTTACTATCAGTTATTATCAGAATGTTTTTTACTTCAGAAATGGCGTTCTCTAACATATCTTACATACTTATACCAACTGTACTGTCGCAACAGCTTTTAGAATCCTCAGAGAATCTCTATTACGTGTATAATATCGCTGTTTGGGTAACTACTGTTCACAAGATGATAACGAGTGTCTACTGATTAGATTGATATCATAATGCAAGATATTGCGTGTCCAATGTATACATGTTATGATAATCCTACATTAATCAACATTACCATCATCTCTATGTATTCTATTAGTATTTCCAGATATTGAACTATAGAACATACATTTTCTTGAAAATGTATAACTGACGTTCTCTATTTGTATAACATTATTTTCGTTGCACAGCAATAAACCTGACCTTTTCCATCCATAAACCTTCGCTTCCACAGGCGAAAAGCGAATTTATGCCGGAGCACGAAGTGCGAAGGCATAAATCTCGTTTTCGAGTTTTCAGGGTGAAGCACCAAGTTGGCAGATGCTGGAGAGGAAAGGGTCGAAGAAAGCAGCAAAAACGGGCCAGTAATCGATAAAAATGGCTTTGAATGTTATCCCGGTGCGCCTACCTATCCCGGTCCGCCCCCGTTCGGACGAGATCGCAAAAAAAGCACACATTTCGATGGCAAACTGTCAAGCAACTCTGCCGCGTCCTGCCTGATCGATTCGCGCAGTTTTCGCGATTGGCGTTGAATTCAGCAGGGCCCGTGATACTCATCGTGAACACTGCCTTTGAACTTCCCATCATTTACAAACGCTACAATACTACAGAATGCTTCTAAACGGTAGAGAAACTCTGACAACTCATCTAGGTGCGGCGAATTTGGTCCGCCTCGAGCTTTTGCAGATATTTATGAGGAGCTGAGGGATCATCCCTATGCTTGTGCTCAATTTCTCCAGTCCCTATCCAAAGGGAAAAAGGCTAAATAAAGCCATCCTACCATCGCCCAGTGGTTAACACAATGTAATGAGACTACCGGCCGAGGGTGGATAAATGCTGGATGGACAATTTCACTAGGAACAAGATTCAAAATTCTGGTCCTGTAAAGTGCAGGCGGCTGCAAAGAAGAAGAAGATCTTGCAGCGTCACCTATGCCCTCCTTTTAGCTGCCTCGGAAGGAATCCGGAATCCCAGCAGTCTTCTTCTTCTTCTTTGCAGCCACGTCGAGGGTGCTGTCATAGGTTGAGGAACTGGGCGACCAATAATGGATTCGTCCATAGGTCCATTGAGGTCAGCGTGGTTGGTCTCTCCGGACAATTAAACAAATGTGCCGTATCAAGGCCGTGGCAACCACAGTCTGGGCAAACGTCCGAATCGCTGCTGTCAATCTTGCTGACGTAGGCCATAAGCATAGTAGAGTGACCACAGCGCAGCGATGCCAGGTTGCATCTGGCCCTCCTTCCGAGTTGAGACTCGGATGTGCAGACCCGGGGCGGCACCACTCCCAGGATGAGATTTACCGCCGCCTTTTCCAGATGACACCGTACGAATTGTGTGTGCTCCTCGCGCAACAGACGGAGTCGTTTTTGCTGTGAATCGTGCCATCTTTGCAGATTGACTTTGCTTGGAGCATCGGCGAATGGCTTTCTGATGCCTCTCTCCCTGACTGGGTTCAGCACTCTCCATGAGGGATGGTTGGGTTGCTTTATGATGTTGATGAAAAATTGTTGGGCCTGGAGCTGACAGTGCTCCTTTACTGGCAATAATCGTGTCTCCGCATGCAAATGCTCGACTGGGGAACTTATTGCACATCCGGGAGCTACCATATACGAAGTGCGGCATTCTGTACACGCTGCATCTTGGTACAGGAGGTTTCTGATACCAAGTGCTGCTACACCGGTGCAGCATACTCCAAAGCGGGTTGAAGTATGGCCTTGCATCTCCTGATAACAGTTTCCTTGCTACTGCCCCATGATGTACCGCCCAGGGCTCTGAGCACATTAAGCTTCGCTTTGACACCGGCCTGCTTCCGCACGGTGTTCTTATAAATTCTGAGCGATGGATCGAACACCAGACCGAGCAGCCTGAGAAAGCGAACAGCAGGTAATCGATCTCCGTCCCACTCGACATGCGGGTGAGCGCTGCGCTCCGAAGGATCCGTTGTGAGTACGGATACCGACGATTTGGATGCAGAGATCTTTAGCATTTTGCAGTCGAAAAAGCTTTTCAGTGTGACCAGGTACTCATTGATCTTGGAGGCGGCCACATGTATATCCCGATCCCGACACATTATTGTCATATCATCGGCGTAGGCGACCACCTTGATTTCCTGAGGAGGGGCGGGCATGTCTTCGAGGTACAGACTGAAGAGGGCAGGCGATATAACGCCGCGCTGCGGGACTCCAGCTGCAATAGGAATACTATTGAAGACATGGTTCTAGAACATAACTCTGGCTCGTCTGTCCTTGATGAATGCCGATATCCAGCGTTTCTGCCACGGCGGCATTGATGATTCCAGTAAGTTGCCTGACAGAACTCCATGGTTTACTGTGTCGAATGCCTTTTAAGAGATCCAAGGCAACATCCACAGTTCTCGGTAGCTTCTGGGCATTGAACCCATCAATGAGCAGTCTTCGAATAGCTGGCCGATTTGATAAAAACTAGAATCTTCTTTTCGTTACTCGAATTGTAGTGGAGTTCATTAGCAGCAGAAAGGCGTTGACGCCGTCGCTTCGTTGCAGCTGGAGGGCAAAGGAAAGGAACTTCGCAAAACCTGTGTCTGGCCGAAATTCATATGCGCAGATCATTACTTGGTGTCGGGTACTGTAGGAACCGATTTCATGATCGAATGCCTGCTCGCTGCTGCCATCCGTCTTTTCTGCATTATTTTGAAACTCTGTGAATGTGGTTTGCAGGTCAGCTTAGTGTCAATGTGTTTAATAGGTATCACCACATCCAGCCTTCTCTCCGCCTACTCAGACAATAGCAGGCCCCGGGCGCAACCGGCTCCACCTCTCCCCGCCCACTGCAACCGAAACGCAGAGCAGTTGATATTCGAACTTGCGGTGCGTTTCGGTTGTGATTGCACGTGCAGTGCGTTCAGATTGCTCTCCGGGCCACATGTGTTGACTGACGCGCGCATTTCGAAATAGGATGAATCAATTGAAACAAGAAAGAGCATCTGGGCTTCCTGCGATTTTTGAGCGGGATTCTAACTGTTTCTCGTGCGGGGCTTGTAATTGATTTCCTCTGCATCCTTTGTGCTCAATATTCGACCATCCTAGAATTCACTATATTCTTCCTATTTGTGCTATATTAGGACTGTATTCAAAAAATGAAACGTTAACATGACTTTCCGAACGCTCTTTGCAAATATTCATGAAGGGAATATTTTGGATTTATTCAACAATTTGGAAAAAAATGAGAAAAACGAATCGCTCGGATATTTAAATTTAATCATCCACTCCGAAAAATTAAAAAGTCCGAAATCGAAAAAAACAATTGATTCAGGAGGGGCAAATGGATTTAATACGCATTTTGAGTGTTCTAAAATACGATATTCAGCTTAACATCTGTTTCCAAGTGGAATTTATTGCCATTCATCGCGTGCATCTGCTCCCGTACGCTGCGTCTCCTTCTATCCACACTTTCTCGCTGATTCTATCTCGCTCCGCATTATTCATATTACCGGTAGATGATTTGCACGGTTGCCTTGAAGATGTTTAAAACAAATATGTGTCATGCTTACATTTAATGTTTGGAATCATGATGTGTCATGCATACATTTCATTGTTATCTTTGAATCGTTCAACGAGATCATTAGAAGGACTGAGAAAGGTCGGATATTATGAATACCTAATAATTTCAGGAATTCCTGGAGAATACCTAATAATTTCAGAAAAATATACCTAATAGTTGGAGAAAATCAGGTGATCAGAAGATTAATGGGTGAAGTTGTGAGGGAAATTGTGACGGAATCAAAATTCTAAGCAGGGAATGTGTATCGAACTTAAAGGTATTTCATAATCAGCACTAGCTTAGAAAAGGGACAATTAAGGGTCACATAAATCCAAGGAAATTCAGTAGAGTGGGGTAATTCGGTGAATGTGTGGAAATCGTTGGATTCTTCCTTGAAAAATCGATTAGCTAAAATGGGGGCGATAATCGAACAGCGAAGCGTCTGAACCACTTCGAGGTATCGATTTTTGCAAACTGTGTTGCTTAAATCGGTTTGTAGTAAGCGCCCGGAGCGCAACCATCTACGCTGTATGATATACTGTGACGTCATCAGCCGACAGTTGCGCTCAGGGCGCTGCGTGAATCAATCTCGTCGGTAGCACCCGGAGCGCAACGTATGCGGCCTGGATCGCAACATATGTGGCCCGTGAATTGCCAAATTTGTCACCCTGAGCGCAACATGGACGCGGCTTCGGGTGCATTCGTGGTGGGCTCAGGGCCTGCTATTGCCTGAGTCGTGTGATGCACCCCGGCTTCAGGTTCGGCAACGGTCTTGAAGTCATTTTCAGCCACGGAGTCGCGCACACTGAGAAATGCCAGGTAGCCGCAAGAAAAATGCCAAGGGACTACGATGGGCGAGCGAAGTCGAAATATCCCAACTGGTTCACCCTACCTAGCGCAACTCTGCTCGCATGGGGTCTAGGCTGCCAGAGAGAATATAATTGTTGCGTCTTCGAGAACGGAAGCGAGGAAGTCGCTAGGACGCCTCCCATAGCTTATCGCAGATGCTCGCTGTCACAGTGGAGGCGTCATACGGCCTTCCTAAAAAAATAAGAATCAACCTCACCGCTCAATGCATTCTCTCCTGAAGCTGCAGCCGTAGTTGTCCCACTCGCTCTCGCAGCAGTAGCCCGCAAGCTGGTCCGCGATAGGGCCCAACTGCCCTGAAGAACACGCCGAAGCATGCTTCAGCACATCTACCGCCTGTGACTGGAAAAAAAGTAAGTTCAGCTACATAAACATACACACCTTACACCCTTGTGGGTAAGGCAAAACCACTTGGTAACCAACCAATGTAAAAAGTCATAGCAGCAGTCTATTTATAGAACTTTATTGTAAACAACAGGATATAAACAACAAGCTCATCCTAGATTCAACAGCTGATTGATCATCTTTCAACAAGTACATATAACTGCTAACAACGTTGCAAACATTAACACAACTAGCGAACCACAAGGAGATAGATTAGATAAGCTTGTTGCGAAACGGCCATTTCGGAGTTGTAGGGGGGGAAGCATAAGAATTCCAGAATTTAAATGAATAAAGTCATATGTGTAGATCATGAAGATCTTAAAACGACTGACTGAAGCTGAAAGTTTGGATACACTCAGATGTCAACAACAGGTCAACAGGATCTTTCCCTCCACATCTCTCAGAGAACTTTTTTTTGCAAAAAAAGCCCAATCTACTCAGGCGATAAGCGGCCCCGAGCCGCCTGACAGTTCAGTAAGTGTTCCTAATCTGCGAGTCGGCTTCTGTTGTTGCTTTCCGGGCCACTGCTATTGCTGTCCGGGCTGCTTCGGTTCGCCCGAACAGCAACAGCAGTGGCCCGGAGATTGGAAGAACAAGCCGAACTGTCAGGCCGCTCAGATTCCTGTTTGGTGCGGCTCGGGGCCGATAATCGCTTGAGTAGGCCAAGAAGTTTCCCAGTAAAACTTTCTAAACTTTCAAAACCTATCGTAGAAAGAAGGCGCCATTCTCCAGCTGATCTACCACAGCTGCACAGATACACTCATGCACGCCTTTGCATGTATCCTTTGCGGCTGCCATAAGTGCAGGTAGGTGATCGATGTGGACGCGATTCTGGAGCTCCACCAGAACCACTTCGTCCTCTCCTTTCAATGTAGCCAGCTAAATTGAAAAGACTCAGATTTTCAAGACGCTTCCATGAGCTTCTACAAGACTTCATAACCACTAAAGCAAGTCCAAAGGTCAACACCCACAGTTAATCGAGGTAGCAAGTCCGTCTCCTCCCTTTGATTTACATCAACAACTGCTTGGCCATCGACAATGCTGCAGGTCGCCGCCGCCACGATGCCTCTCATTGGTATACCTGCATCCGACATCGCTAATGAGGCCGCATTCACACAAGCAGCTAGGTGCGCACCATCACTCTAAAAATAAAGCTTACATATCGGATGCAGCTGGGGGAAGGCTTCAGAAATTCAGAATACCTGAATGATCTGACAGTAGATGTCAATCTGCGACAGTGGAAACAGGTGAGTCAGTACAGCTCCTTCGAATGCTTTCTCAATAAGGCGCTCGATCTCCATCGACTTGCGATCAGCTCGAATTCGCTGCCTCCGTTCAACTCCAGAGAAGCGAGTCATGCTAGAAAATCACTAATTGGATATCAACCATCATTGAAACGGCAAGCGAAAACTCACCTGAAGACACAATTTATGGCGCAACGATCCTCAAGCTGTTTGGATCTCTTGCCTTCGAACGGCCCATAAACAGCACATAGAATCTGAAAGTACATGACATTACTCAACCAGGAGGCAATGGTTCTAGGATCAGATGCAGCGTTGTCCAATTGGAACTGCGGTTCTCCTTTTCCAGGTCGAAACTGAGTTCAAACACTCCCTTCCAAGTGGCTATAGAGCAAAGCCCATTCTTCAGGTCGGGAGGAGAAGCAGCCTCTTGCCTTCACATTAAGCTTTCCCGGTCAGAGTCCTGTGTGATGCTTCCTCTCCAGTCACTTTGTTATAATCACCACTTGGCTATGACCCCGAATAGTTGCACGGTCAGCCAATAACATTAGCCGCCAGCAGAAGGGACTATGGATGGAAGTGTGGAAGGTGTTCAACAGCACACCTCAGGTCAACAGTTTCACCTAATCTTATAGTAACACCGGTCGGACCGCCGCCGCTGAAAGGCCTTTTCTTTCGTGTTGATTGCAACAGGATATTAAGGCGTCGATCGGACAGTGGACAGTCATTGATGTTTCGGTCGGAACGCGGGATGGGTGTTGTCCGGCCCGCCATGCGCCCGCGATCCGACCGGTGTTACTGTCTGAGTATCAAACTTCATGCGTAAGCGCCCACTCAGATAGTAACAGTGCTTGAATCGTGGGCGCATGAAGGGCCGAATAACACTGATCCCGCGATCCGACAGCCATCGTCATAGGCTGAACCCGGCATAGAGACGTTTCTCTAGTCACTAACTCACTCATCCAGGTTCCGCCCATAGCAGACGACCTAGCGCCGAGTGACGCTGGAGTTTTGCATCTTTACCATTCGTTATTGATCTGACTCCCCAGCGACCACTGCAGGCGCCCTGACGCTGACGGTGGAGGCATAGCGGCAGTAGCGGCTGTCACTAATATTATCGATACCATCGTTAATTACGTGCCGTTCTCGGACACGTTTAATGCGCCAGCCGTCGAACGTCATGCGCCAGCGCATAACCCTCCGACGTCTTGACGCTTTGCCGCTGGTCTTCTGCTACGAAGAGCCTTAGCTGGCGTCTGGCGGAGCGGGATCACCTCTCAGCCAATACACTGCTGTGGGTGCCATGGAAGCCCGAGCTGCCTGAACGATACGCTTCCATTCAGAACGATTCGTAGCAATAGATCTAGCATTAAGGACACCGCACCGTTGTTTCTTCAGATCATCTTTGTTTCGGTCATATCTTTTTAACCGTTCGTTGGATCTTCCAATGCACTGGACGTTTCCTCCCTAGCATGCTGTAGGGTATTCGGCTCGCGTCCATCCTGCATACGTGTCCGAACCATCGCAGTCGCCTGGCCTGTACTTAATCCTCGATCGTGGGCTGGTGATCACATCGCTCCCTGATGATTTCGTTGCGTATGCGGTTACAAATTGTAATCTCGAGGATCTGGAGCAAGCATCGCATCTGGAAGGACTCGAGTTTCACCAGGTCCGACTTGAGCAGTGTCCACTTTTCCGAGCCGTATAATAGCATAGGAATTATCAATGCTCAGCCAAATCATCGTCGTCACATCTTCGTCATTGCTCTACTGTTGCCCGCCATCTTACCAACAAACTCCGCATGAGCCTGCGATTCGACCGTAACTTGATTGGTTGTCTGACCGGCGCCTTAATATCCTCCCTCAATCGCCCGGCGAGCCTTTTGCTTACCACCATTCACCCGCCATGCTCTCGCTATCAGCAAGTAGAGGCCTTTACGCGCCATCGGTCCGGCCTGTGTTACTATCTGAGTATCCACTATGCCAGCTGAGGTACCGCGCCATCCATCGATACGGGCAACATCAATGGACGACGTCGTAAGCGCGCGTGCTGCGGGCCATATTGCTGTGAGGCGACTACGCAAGTAGAGTGCGATATACTTTGACCGAATCGAATGATTCGAAAAATCATTCGACTGAAAAAGTCGACTTCGAATTATTCGAAAAGTCGAATATTCGAAAAAGGCAAAATCCCGAATTATTCGAAAACTCGAATATTCGAAAAGTTCAGAATCCCGAATTATTCGAAAACTCGAATATTCGAAAAGTTCAAAATCCCGAATTATTCGAAAACTCGAATATTCGAAAAGTTCAAAAACCCGACTTATTCGAAAAGTCGAATATTCGAAAAAGTTTAAAAATCCGAATTATTCGATAAGTCGAATATTCGAAAATCTACGAGAACATTCGAATGAATTCGATAGTCGACTTTTTCGAATAAATTGTTTCTGCAGAACATTTCATTGGCCCACGAGCAGGTTGCGCGCCAAAAGAAGCACATTGACGCAAGTCGTGGATGTGTTGGAAATCAAGGTAGAAGCGAAACTATCAATGATGACTCACTCATGTGGCACGCGACTCGTAAGTGATCTTTCATAGTCCTCACCGTGAGGCGTAAAGCATACTTGCGTCGCGGCGACGATGTCGCGGTGTAAGAACTGGTACAACCCGTCGCGCCCAGCGCAGCACTCAATCGCGCCTAGCCCTGACAGTACCGTGGCACGGTGCGAATCCCTCAAACAAAACCCTCTCCACTATAGTTGTACAATTTCGGAAAAAATGTCGAACGAACGAAAATCGAAATTTTTCGTTTGAAATAGTTTCGAACGAACGGAAAATGAAAAAATTCTGTTCGAAAAAATTTCGAACGAACGAAAATCAAGAAATTTTCGTTCGAAAAAATTTCGAACGAACGAAAAATGAAAAATTTATTCGAAACAAATCGAAATTTCTGATTCTTTTCGAAGTTTCGTATTTTTTCGAAACTCGTTGAAAATTTCGAAACTTTTTCCGAAATTTATAATATTTCGAAATTTGTTCGAAAAATCCGAACGAACAAATTTCGAAAAAATTTCGTTCGACGACATTTCGAACGAATGAAAACGAACGAAAAAATTTCGAAAAATCTTTCGAAAATTTTTCCGAAAATTTCGTTCGTGTACAACTATACTCTCCACGACCCGCCGAAGAGCCGGCGTCGCCAACGGGATAGTGGCCGTGGAGACCAAAATCCGAAGTTTTGTCGCCCGCGGTAGTGGCCTACACGGGCGTGGTAGTGACTCCAGTGAGCGAGCAATTGCTTCGTACCCGGGCGACAAGCCCCTCTGAATTTATTTTTTCCAAAAATATACACAAGCACCGGTGCGCAACGTAGCTAGCACACCGACTTGCGACGCGGCCGGCACGCCAACACACAACGTTGCCAGTGCTCCGAGTAACAACTGGGGCCGCCAGCGGTTGAGCCAGGGCTTTCAATGGTCAGGCGGGCCCAAGCACCTCAAACTTGGGTAACTAAACCGACGGCACTGCAGTCGTCTGAGCCCTGGCTCAGAAGGGCAGTGTATGCTTTTTTTGGAAATTAGAGTCTTGGGCGTCGAGCCTCTTTTGGGTTCACGCTTTGCCCGTGTTAGGCGCAATCCCGCCCTTAGCCCCGCGATAGGCAAGCTCTCGTGTCAGGAAGGCGAGCACATGCCTATCGCGTGTCTCTGGAAAAAACGGGCAGATCGGGGTGGGCGTCGAGCTCCTTTTTGTCTGAGCCAGTAGGAGCTGTCTCATACAAAAACACGCTCCACGCCCCGCTGAAGAGCCGGCGTTGCCAACGAGATAGTGGCCGTGGAGCCCAAAATTCGAAGTTTTCTCGTCCGCAGTAGTGGCTTCTGCGGGCGCGGTAAAGACTGTAGTGGGTGAGCAGCTGCTTCGAGCCCGGGCGAGAAGCCCTTCTGAGTAAAAAGTTTTCCATAAAAATACACTCGCACCGGTGCGCAACGCGGCCGGCATGCCAAATCGCAACGCGGCCAATGCGCCTAGCATCAACGAGGGCGCAAGCTGTTGAGCGGGGCCTCCAGCGGCCAGGCGGGGTCATGTACCTCAAACTTGTGGAATTAAACCGACACTTGACCATTTGTTGCTCAATTTGTTGACCATTTGTTGCTAAATAAAAAAACGACACAGAATGCCGTTTTGCAGAAAATGAATGCTCGACATTTATCTTATACCACAGCCGTCCTGTGGCCTCGGCCCGGCTAATGCCGCCGACCGTTGTTCTCGGTAAATGCCTCCAGATCCACCATTTATCTCTTTCGGAAGGATTCCCTGCGCCTCATTCGATCGAATTTTCATTCTAGGCGTTGCTATTTCTCATGTAGTCAGAAACAAGCCAAGATTTCAACTTCTGGAAGGGCTGCGATGGTTGCTTCGTTCGGCGTTAGGGGGTCCGGCTCTAAGCTTTTTTCACCCTGGACAGGTGAGAAAAACAAGCAATATTGACAAAAGAAGTATTAGTCAATTCTGACCTTAACGTGTAGTTTGACAAATAAGGGGAAGTGTTTAAGTCGGCGTTTAGTCAGAATGTTCGTAAACAATGGAATGGTCAAAAGTCATATAAAGCATTATAAGGAAGGTTCTCAGAAAGATGAAATTGCAGAACCATAGATGTACAGGTTTTCCAACACTCTGAATACGCTAGTGGCAGTGAAAACCGCGAAGCGTTACGCCGTAAAGCGATATCGTTGAAAACTGAGGTGTTCATAAAAATGAAACGCACTGTATAGCCAATAGTTTCTTGAATAGTTTGTTCGCCTCTCTATTCGACAGTTTAGTTCAATCCCAAAGGAAGATAGAATACGCTAGCTGAAGTGATGCAGCCTTTTCTCGAAAGTAATGACTTACTCCAAAAAGTTGGATGGAAAAATTCGAAAAATTATTCGACAGTCGATTGAAAAAGTCGACTTTTTATTCGAAAAGTCGAATATTCGAAAAGTTAAAAATCCCGAGTTATTCGAAAAATCGAATATTCGAAAAGTTCAAAATTCCGAATTATTCGAAAAGTCGAATATTCGAAAAGCTCAAAATCACGAATAATTCGAAAAGTCGAATATTCGAATAGTTGAAAATCCCGAATGATTCGAAAAGTCGAATATCCGAAAAGTTCAAAATCCCGAATTATTCGAAAAGTCGAATATTCGAAATCTTCAAAATTCCGAATAATTCGAAAAGTCGAATATTCGAAAAAAATCTGAAAATGTAAAAGTATAGAGTGCGATACGTTGCGAACACCTCCTGGCCCGCAATGGTAGTGCTTAGCTGAACCACAACCGCTGTTTCTACTTACAAGTTCGAGATGGTAGGTTTCGATAGCTGAATTCGCCTGAATCCGCCAAAGAGACCCTATCTAATCAAGTGGTAATCCGTAGTAATTGTGTTGTTGAACTGAACCACGAGGTTGATATACGGTTTACTGGCTTATGCATGTTTCGTCAGGATCGCCTTCAAAGACTGAATAGAGCAAATCAGAAATGTGCTTACCCGGCAATATGTCGGCTGAACCTCACTGAGATTCAAGAGAGATTTTTCCAAAGCGTAGTCAAAAACAGAGAAATTAAAAAGTTACCGCTTACCGCACATTTGCAAGAAACTCGCTAGATGGATAAGCACCATAGAACGGTTGGTGGAAAGCGGAGCACAGAACGACACCGCTACCTGTCGACGTTAAAATGCGAGTCTGAGGTAGGTCTTGAGTTCTCCAGCTATATATAGGCATTCCCATTCCTACTGATTTTTGGTTCGCTCGCCTGTATCCAATATGCCTCCAGGGTTTCTCTGGCAGGTGTATCGGTTTCCCGCCCCAATATTTCGGCTCTGACGTTATAAAAATCGCCATTGTGCGCGTTCTCGCGAATCACAATGTCGAGGTTCACGGAGAGTCGCACCTGGAGACATGTGGTAATCCACAGGAAATCTTAAAACGGATCTTATATTCGCGTTCAGCGCCCCAAACACCCATGTAAAAATTCTGAGAGACTTTTTTGTACATTTGAAGTCTGAAAACTCCAATCTGAACACATATAGAACAAGTACAGGGTTGAGCGGGGTGTTCCGTACTTTTCCGAGATAGGAGCGACCCCCACATTCATTTTTTAAAAAAATGCGACCCCCCGAGGCGCGATTTCTACACAGTTTATATTTGATTACTAAAACTGTCAGACGCCGAAAACCTGTTCAGAAGTCTGGCTCAAACGCCTGAAACCTGAGCAATGCTACGATCCTTCCCATCGGTGACCAAATATATCAAGAATATTTCAAATATCTTCACCAAATTTTCATTCTTGGACCGAAATTTTTGCGACCATCGTCAAAAATTTCCACTTTCATTATTTTCGTTTTCCAATCACTTTCAGTAATTTTCATTTTTGGTCCGAAATTTTTGCGATGCCCCCAAACATTTATTTTTTCGGGCCAATATTTTTGCGTCAACTCCCCCTTCCTCCACGGTTAAGCGGGGTTGCGAAATTTCGCAACAGGGGGTCGCAAAAATTTGGGTCCGAAAGTGAATGTTAGTGAGGATCGCAAACATTTCGGTCCAAAAATGAGAATTTCGTGGATTTCCCATAAATTCTCGATTACTTTTGGTCCCCAAGGGAAGGATCGTAGCATTCGGTTTTAGGCGTTTGGACACAAATACTAAATGAATTTTCGGCGTCTGACACTTTTAGAAATCAACTATAAACTGGCCGGAGGATCGTGACCTGCAGATAGCCGCTAACAAGATCAGCGCCTATCTCGTCGAGTTGAAGCTCTTCCTCGATAAAATGATGCTCACAGTCTCTGCCGCAAAATCCTCTGTCTCAGTGTTCACAACGAACACCAAGGAACACAGTGCCCATCCAGATGTCAAATGGGATGGTGACCTGTTGCCAGCAGCAAAATTCCCCAAGCTGCTTGGCCTTATTCTTGATCCCTCACTGAAGTTCCACAAAAACGCGGAACAGAAACAAACAGTCGTCAAGGCTAAGCTCAATATCTTGAGAGCTCTCGGAGGAACATCATGGGGAAGCAGCCGAGAGACTATATTGAGAACCTACAGAGCAATACTTCAGCCGGCTCTGGAATATGCGGCACCAGTGTGGCAGCACCTGGTGTCTGACAGCTCCTGGAATAAGCTGCAGCGTGTACAGAATGCTGCGCTTAGAATTGCTACCGGTTGTGCAAGGAGCTCCCCGGTGGAGCATCTTCACGCGGAGGCCTGCATATTGCCGGTCAAGGAGCATTGTGAACTCCAGGCACAGCAGATGTATATTAATGTTCTGAGGCAGCCGAATCATCCGTCAAAGAGAATCATGAAGCCCATAAGAGAGAGGTCGATTAGGACGCCGTTCGCCGATGCTCCTCGTAAAGTTGATGTACAGAGATGGGCCGACTCCAACATGGAAAGGCTTCGTCTTCTGCGTGAGGAGCACACCCAGTTTGTTCGAGGATAGCTAGCGAAGGCGGCTGTGAACCCTATCTTAGGAGCAGTGCCGCCTCGGGTTTGCGAGTCCGAGTCTCAACTCGGCAGACGAGCCAGGTGTGCTCTTGCATCGCTGCGCTGTGGTCATTCTATTCTGCTCATGTCCTACGTCAACAAGATCGACAGCAGCCGACCAGACGCATGCTCGGACTGTGGTGCTCCCGGATACGACACGGCGCACTTGTTCATGTGCCCGAAGAGACCTGACACCTTAACAACAATGGACCTTTGGACGAATCCTGTGAAGGCCGCCCAGTTCCTCAACCTATGACAAAAACCACTTTGAGGCTGCAGAAGAAGAAGAAGAAACTGGCCGGAATCGGGGAGGGGTCGCGAAAACCGCGCCTCGGAGAGGGGGGATCGCAACAATTTTGGATTTTGGAAAAAAAATCGTGACGGGGGGTCGCTCTGATTTCGAAAAGTTACGCAACGCCCCGCTTGACCCTGCCTTCCTCCCTCGCAAATTTCGCAACCCCCGATTGACCCTGAACAGGTATATAATCAAGCAGTTCGCTTAAAACTCAAACTGGGCGAAATTTGGAGCACTGTACACGAAAAGTCCCTTCCCGAACTAGTCTCTAATTTCAGCCGCAGCCCGTCTCGACTTTAACAATTCTTTGGGACCAGCTGTTGGGGCCAAATTACACATTAGGAATGAGCGGATTTCTGGAATCTCGACTTTCGATAGCTTTCCGCTTTCCGAATTTTGAAAAATGTCTTCGACTGCGGAACAAAATAGCAAATATCGCTCGCTATATGTGAGCCAGAACCCTTGGATGAGAAATTCAGATATTCCGATTCGCTTGTGGTTTTTGGCGTTCCAATTTCTGGAAGTAAAGTGGTCGTTAAATCCCTACCTTAGTACCGCCTTGTTCCAGATATGCCGATCCTTCAGCGTCACGAACCGTGCCTAGAGCAACGCTAATATTTCTGATCTGATGTGGCCGTCTACCGTCGAGACGGAAACCGTGTTCAGAGACAATATTCATTGTTGATTAGCCTGAAAAAAAATTCGACAAAAAATAGAATATATCATTTACCAGTAAAGAGGAAGTTTTCACCTATTGAGATGATGCCTCCTTAGTGACAGCCTGATCCTTTGCTTGTTTTGCTAGTTTTTCAGCTTCTTTAGCGGCTTTAGCGCTGGACTTAATCGCTTCAGTCGGCGTTTCCTCTCCTTGTTTGAACAGAACTTTTGGTGCTTGCTCTGCGAATACTATCATAAGACGACGGTTTACTCGCATATGCTTGTCAATACCTAAATTTGTGAAGGAAATTACATTTTTTTCAACTTCTTACCAGGTGAGTATTTGAAAAATATGCAACCCACATCGCGAAACACAATTGTCTTCCGCAGATGTTAGGTTGTGAGTGTTGTACTCACGAATGCAGCTTTCAAAGCACTTCTCCGTTAAGGTATTATACACACTAAGAAACTCCCTGAGCTGAAAATACGATTATCAGAGAAAAAATTCTGTCCAAGAAAGGACGGAAAGTTACCTGATGTAAATCTTGCACGGTGTTCATAAACACCCTAGTCCAGAAAGTTGCTTCTGAAAAGAGGAAAAATAAACTTCATTCCGAGTTTTTCACTGTACAAAAAATATAGAAAAGCTTTAATAGGCACCTAAGGCAAAGAAAAAATGCCAAATAAACACGAAACATGAGGAAAGTGGCATAAAATAAGTGATAAAAACCACAAAGTAGAATTTTCGATTCCTGTTAGCAGCCTTTGCATTCGTTACGCACGGCGGAGACGCAAAGTATAAACTGATGGTCGGCTTGCGCTATCAGGAACGAATGCGAATGAAACAGATAAGAACGTAAAGGCCAACCGAACAGTGGTCGACACGACGCGGTCGCGACGCGGCTTCGCATTGGAGCGCCGTTTTCCCCAACGAGCCCTTGCCTTCGCTGCTGGTCTAAAATATTGTTGGGCATGTTATGGACTGCCGGAGGGAAGAATTTGGATGCACTGTTTGTTTCCAAAACAAGTTCTGTTCTCATGTAATGATATATTCAAAAGATAAGCGCTGCAGATTGATGATTAGCGCGACTTCAGCTTGGCTTCAGCTGTGAAATCATGAAATCAAGGTGCTTCAGTTGTGTGAAATCAGTATTCAATCTCTGGTACTGAAACCGAATTTTCAGTTGCAATGCAACACTCAATGATTGAGGGAATTTGTCCGCAACTTCTCAAAGTATTAACTTTGATATGTCATCTGGCTTCAAGAAATCTAGGGTTATGTCAGATGCTCAAATAACGGCGCACCAGAAATTCCTGGAAACCGATAAACCCATTGGATAACGCAGGCCTCATTTTGAGATTGAAGAAATGAGTGAATGAAAAAATGGGTGAACAGCTGAAAAAATCCTGAGTGAGCGGAAAATCTAGAATCGCTTGTCAGCTTCAAGAAATGGTATGTAATCCTTTGTGAGGTTGGAAATAACTCACGCAGCTTTTTTATGCAGTGATGCATGCAAAGCCAGCTCAAGATAAGGCCACAATACGAGAGAATGATCAAATCGTAGTTATGGGTGTAGCAACCTCTAGTGCAGAGTCAAGCGCCATTTGTAGTATTTCAGCGGAGCTACAACCCCCTCCCTTACTGACCAAAATTTACAGAAATTTCTACGAATTTCTCACCTAATTTTCCTCTTGACGCCATTCTATTGATCCTCTGCCGATGTGTTCAAGTCTAGACCGAAGTTTTGATGGCCCTCTCACCACCCGTTTAGAAATAACCGAACCGTGCTCGACTCTGCTTTTAGGTAGGCGGAAGAAGTCTCCCCACCTTTTCACACGCTCATCATTAACGACATTAAGAGAGTTGACGCATACGGAATGATGTGAATTTATTTGACTGTCTGTTTTTGTTGGCTGCTGACCAATGATAACATCGATAACTTTCCGGCTCGCCGTCATTTCAGCTTCGAGCGTCAAATCTACATTTGAGAACGATGGAACACGAACCATACCGGATATAGGAAGATAAAAACTAGTGCACCCAGTTGCTCAATCACAAAAAATACGGTTTATTGCATATTATTCGAAATTTATCACAAATGGAGACTTAGTGGAACTCATACCAAAACTCTATTATTTGTGGCGAAAACATGATGGAAACTTTCTCTCTTTGAGTACGGTCGTGTTTAAAGCCTTGAAGAAGCTCGGAAATCGGGCATCCTGGACAAATTATTGGTTTCAGGCCGCTGAAGCACTCTAATTTCATGGCGTAATAGCTAAATTGGCGCTGAAGTCTAGCAAGTCATCAAATTGAAGTGATTACAGCTTGAAGCTTTCTTATATATAAGCAGAACTACTGTATAGAAAGTTTACCCTCCTGAGAGTCCATAATACGAGTCCTACGTGACGAAGGCCGGTGGAGAAACCGCGCCCCGATGCGAAGCCGCAACGCGACCGCGTCGTGTCGACCACTGTTCGGTTGGCCTTTACGTTCTTATATGAAACAGAGGATCTATGTCACCGAAAATTCCGATTCTTTTTCTGGTAAAATCCCGATTTCCGAATGTTCTTCATGGAAAATTTATTCAAAACAAATTCTTGAAATTGTAGAAGTTCAGTTAAGCAGAGGAGATTGAATTTACTTGAATAAAACTCAGAAATTACCAACAAAAAATGTCCAGAAAGTTTTTTTCTTTACGATGGAAAAGAATGAATCTTGCGAAAAGTCGGCAACCTTGGTGATTCACGAATAATTTCCTAAACAGGTTTTCAAACAATAATTGAAGAAGAAAATGATAAAAACTGCAGCAAAGTTTGCTGAAAATCGCTTCAATTGAAGGCTTGAAAAAAGAGTTTCAGATGTCGGATCAAATGCGGAGTCCGCATTCACGTCTAACACAACAGATGACACGCGCAATTGTTCCCAAGCGGCCTTTCATTCGACAACAAGGCTATAATGGAGCTATTACAGCAGGGGTCACTGATATTTTGATTCGGACTACTATAAATTCCATGAAAACTGCAGGGAAGCTCTATTAAAGGCGTCAAAAAGGAATTTCAGATGTCTAATCAAACGCGCAGTCTTCAGTCACGTTCCACACAACAGATACCACGCGCAAATGTTCGCTGGCGATTTTTATTCGCGAATCGTTGGACGTTGGACGATCGTTGGACGCCTTGTGTGTGGTTTTCCTCTTCATTCTGTAATCATTCTAAGTTTTCCTTGGGATATTTGAATACTTATGACTGATTTGGTTTGAGCCCAACCTTTGAATTCTTTGTATAACTAGCGTTAGAGCGTCTACGTGTCTTTATAGGTCATAAATCTTTTCTGTCCTTCGATTTTTCATGTTTTTTCGTAATTTTCGTCAAATCAGGATTTTCGTGGTCAATTTGGGGTCAACTTTTGGATATATTGTGATATTCGTTTGGATACGGTAGGAAACTGTATAACGAGCAGATTTTTTTCAGCTCTGCCAGAATGGATCCAGAAGCGGTGTACTGCGATGAGAATCTCACAGCGTCTGTGTGTTTGCGCCGACGTTCCACATCGTTCTCAGACGACTATTCTGTCCAGCGTACCAATGATGATGCGACACAGTGTAAATTTGCAGCCGTTCAGGTGATTTAGACCGCCTATTCTTTTAAGGGCCGTTTAGACTTCCGCCGCGCGGCGCGGCAGAATGTAGTCCTATAAGGGGTCATTTATACTTCCGCCGCCGAGCGGCGCGGCGAAGTGCAATCCAATAATATCGATCGTCCCGAGCCGCGTGATCAATATTACAGAAATTCACTTCGCCGCGCGGCTCGGCGGCGGGAGTATAAACGACCCCCAATATCGATCGTGCCGCGCCGCGTGGTCAATATTACATAAATGCACTGCCGCGCCGCACGGCGGCGGGAGTATAAACGACGCCTTGCGCGGCGTTTATAGTTCCGTCGCGGGGCGGTACGAGATTCGATCTATACCATGGAACTGCCTGCTGCCGTTAAGCTTGGCGCCAAAGCTTCAAACGACGCCGCTTTCTTTCTGAATTTTCCTTGTTTAGTTAGGATATTGGAAGGACGAGTTTCTGCCGCGATTCGCCTACGCGGGTGGTCCGGATTCGCGTCGCGATCCGGAGATTTCCATTGGATATTGGGCTCGTGTTTCGGCGGTTAACCACTTGGTGGAACGTTTCATTGACAAGACCGAAGGCCAGTGCCAGATTGTGAGCATAGGTAGGGTTTTCTGTGATTTTTTTCTAAGAAAACCTTTGAATCCCTTGAAAAAAAAAACTAGAAAAAAAGTTTTTTTTTGTTCAGGATGTGGCTTCGATACCCTGTTCTGGCGTCTGAAATCGACTGGTAAACTGGTGAAGAAGTTTGTTGATGTCGACTTTAGCTCAGTGACGGCGAAGAAGATCCGTCAGATCCGCAAACCTGGGACTCCTGATTTGATCAGCTTGTTCAATGAGCCGCGTAAGTGTTCGACACTTTGTCTTCTTAGGGTTTGAAGTGGATTTCTGAAATTCGTTTTAGCTAAGGAAACGCAGCATACCGATCTGCACTGCGGTGACTATCACCTTGTTGGCGCTGATGTCCGTCAGTGGAATGAATTCAAGGCGAAGTTGGATTCTGTAGGGGTTGACACCAACATTCCCACACTGTTCCTGGCTGAGTTAGCTTTTTCAAAGAGAAAATTTGGTCAACTTTTTGCCCCAGTCTCGTAGATTTACCTTTCCAGGTGTGTTCTTGTGTATGTCTCGGTCGATCAGAGTGCTCAGTTGCTTAGACAGATATCTGACAGCTTCAGCACGGCCGTGTTCATTAACTATGAGCAGGTATTTAACCAAAAAAGCGGTCTATGGATGAATAGTATAAAGTTGAAGCGGAAGTTTTACCGCCACTTGACTTTGACGATTCTCAAACTTTTCTGCGTTGGTCCTTCGCCAAAGCGCGACATCGATCGAAATCACAAATTCTCTCCTATCTAACGCTGCCTTCCACTCATGAGGGAGGTTTGCCACCTTCCGGTGTCGATTTGGAAAATCATGTCGCTGCTGTAAGTCTGGGAGAGTACATAAATTACTCGTGCTCGAAACTTCTTAAATGGCTGCGAGGATTCCAAGAAATGACATTTTCGTGGCTTTAAAAAAGGTAAGGGAATTTTCGGGGCGTCCAAAAAAATTGGAACCTCGAATCTGGGGTCTATTCTTCGCCAGACTTACAAGGGAACGACAATAAATCATAGTGACCATTCCAAATGAAATGAACTTTTCTAGAACCATTTTTGGACGAAAAGTCCGAATATGCCCATCGCAACTGCCTAGACCCACTCTGAAAAAACTTACGAGCGTTTTTTAAAGCTCAGCGGCAAGGTAAGGGTATTTATTCCTCATGGAATTTTCAGACGTTTCTAAATTTTTCTCCGGATTTTGCTAAAAACATGTATGTAAGGGTAATCTGGGGTGCTGAACGCGAATCTGGGGTTTGCTTTTGGAAATTTTTAGGTTTACTGTGGGTACGGTTGGTTGCGTGTCATATAAGAGGCAAAACCTACCCCAATAGCTGATAATCGACAAATGGACATCGAATTCGTATTCAGCAGCCCAAATAGCCCCCATATAGACACTTTGAGACAAATCTGAGACTTTGACTAAGCTGCCGTATACTCACCGTAATCTACCGTAAACTGTCAAGAATCGCTAAACTGACATTAGATTCGTGTTTAGCACCTCAAATAACCCCCAGAGAAATAATTTGAGCATGATCTATAGTAGCACTCCGGAAATCGTCAAAAGTCGCGATTTGCCATAAAATTCTCCCACGATGGGAATCTGTGAACGAATACAGCCGAAAACTTCGGAAAATCGATAAATGAACTTCAGATTCGTGATCAGCACCCCAAATCACTCCCAGAGCGAATTTTTAGTCAAATTTGGAATATTTTTTCGAAAACGCTTCGAGAGCCCTCTATTTGGTATAAATAAACGCCCAACCGAAAACCCGTTTAAGTCCAAGACACTATCAGTCTGCGCAAAGTTTGGAAAATGTTCCTTCAACCAAACTTTGCTGAGTGGGGTAGTTTTGGGCGGTGAACACGATTATGAGGTCCATTTCCGGATTTTCGTGAAAATAATGCGCTTTCTGTAGGGTTTAATAGGTATGATAATCTGAGAAAACACGCCTATAACATTTTTCGGAGTGGGTCTAGGCAGCACCAAATCACACGGAATTTTCCAAATATTGACAAGTGGGCTTCACATTCCTAAAGGCACTGTTCGCGATAAAAATCGCTTTTCTGTTTTTTTTTGCCTATCTTGAAACCGATCCCATTCTGATTCCAATGATGCTTCTGGAATCGTACAAGACCTTCTGGGAATGGAGTTATGGTCCCTCAAAAATTGAGCTAAGGAAAATGGTGGACGAGTTGTCCAAGGCTTGTAACTTCCGTCTTTTGCAGCCAATGTGAGCGAGCTGACCTGAGTAAAGAGAGAAGTTGAGAATGAAGGGAAGAACGGGGCTTTTGATCGGAAACCATCGCTCAACCCACGATTTCGAGTGTTCCTTTGTTCATGTCGAGGGGCGGGAAGAGGCGGGACTTGCCCACAATGGCGGGGTTTTCCCACTTTTCTAAGCCGTTTCTTCTTCTTCTTCTTTGCAGCCGCGAAGAGAGTAATTGCTATAGGTTCAGAAACTGGGCGACCAGCGTTGGATTCGTCCAAAGGTCTATTGTAGTCAATGTTGTAGGGTTTTTTGGACAGTTGAATAAGTGTTGCGTATTGTGGCCAGGACCACCACAGTCCGGGCAAACGTCAGGAGTGCTATTGTCGATCCTGTTCACGTAGGACTTCAGGAATGTTGAGTGCCCACAGCGCAACGAGGCTAGAGTGCATCTGGCACGTCTACTAAGCTGAGACTCAGACTCAGAAACTCGAGGCGGCACAGTACCCAGAATAGGATTAACAGCCGCTCTTTCCAGATACAATCTGACAAAATGGGTGTGCTCCTCGCGCAACAGACGGAGGCGTTCTTGATATGAATCGTGCCATCTTTGCAGATCGACTTTATCTGGAGCATCGGCGAAAGGTTTTCTGATGCCTCTCTCTCTTACAGGCTCAAGTACTCTCCAAGATGGGTGGTTGGGCTGCTTGACGATGTTAATGTACAGCTGCTGGGCCTGGAGCTGACAGTGCTCCTTTACTGGTAGCACCCGTGTCTCGGCGTGTAAATGCTCGATTGGCGAACTCCTAGCACATCCGGTTGCGATCCGAAGAGCAGCGTTTTGTACACGCTGCACCTTAGTCCAGGATGAGTCCGACACTAAGTGCTGCCAAACCGGTGCCGCATACTCTAGGGCGGGCTGCAGTATAGCCTTATACATGGTCAGAATAGTTTCCTTACTGCTGCCCCACGATGTACCTCCCAGTGCCCTTAGCACATTGAGTTTAGCTCTTACAATTGCTTGCTTTTGCTCGGTGTTCTTGTGGAACTTCAGCGACGGATCGAGTATAAGGCCGAGTAGTTTGACGAAGCGAGCAGCAGGCAGGCGATCTCTACCCCAGCTGACATCGGGATGGGCGCTGTGCTCTTTGGGGTCCGTTGTGAAAACTGATACTGAAGACTTGGCAGCTGAGACAATGAGCATCTTGTTATCGGAATGGCTTTTCAAATCCATCAGGTACTCGTTGATCCTGCTCGCGGCCACTTGTATGTCGCGGTTTTGGCACATGATGGTCATATCATCAGCGTAGGCGACAACTTTAATGTCCTGGGGAGGTTCCGGAATGTCCTCTAAGTACAGATTAAACAGAGCGGGCGATAAGACTCCGCCTTGCTGAACACCGGCAGCTATGGGGATACTTTTAGAGACATGATTTTGAAACATAACTTTTGCTCGAGGGCCGTTTCGCGGCTCCTGGGTAGCTTTTCGTCCCGTTTTTTCGACACTGTTCTGCTTCTGAGAGCCACGAGAAGCGTTTGTCATGGAAAATTTGAGGATGAAGTTTATCGCGAACAGTGCCTTTAATTAGCACCCAAAACAACCCTTAGAAACAAGTTTTAGGCTCAATCCGAGACAATTTATTGAATGCCGTAATAATTGCCATTCAAGTACCCCTTTTCTCTTGGCAAAGCTATGGACATGCCCAGTTATGGAAATGAAAATCTGAGGCATTTAGCCCATTCTGAGTATGGAATATTGGAGCACTTTACTCCTCCTAGAACATGTTAAAGTTGCATAACGAAACTCCATCTTATGTGAAGAACCCTCCCTTGTTAGGCCATAGCATGCACATTTTTGAAATGTATGCTATAATTCAGTGATAATCTTCAGTACTGAGCATCTTTGAGCGATTCTATGTACTTTGAGGCAAACCCTCAATTCTGCCAGAGTTGACAGGATATTTGAGCCAACTTAGAACTAGATGATAGCGTTAGCGGAAAATTTCGACGGAGCGTAATTATTGATTTTTAGCGGACCTTGTAATTTTGTAAGTTCGGTCTTTTCTGGCTTATCCGAGAAGTTTTGGCTTTGAAGCCTCAATGATAAGTATAATGGCTAAGTCTCCACTCAATCGTATTTTTCCCTCAATTATTGATGGTTTTTTTTCCAAAATTGATGAAAATGACAAAAGTCCACATTTTTTCGAAAACGATCGATATTTGACGAAAAAAGTACTATCAGGTGTTGGCTTGGCCATTATACTTAACTTTGAAGCTTTGATGCCGAAACTTCTCGGATAAGCAAGAAAAGACCGAAGTTGCAAAATCACCAAAAAATCATTAATTACGTTCCGTCGAAGTTTTTCGCAAGCGCTAGCATCTAGATATAAGGTGGCTCAAATATCCTGGCAACTCTGGCAGGTTTATTGGCTAACCTCAAAGTAAATAGAAGCACTCAAAGATAAAGTAAATAGAAGCACTCAAAGATGCTCAGTACTGAAGATTACCACTGAATTATAGCATATATTTCTCAAACGAGGAGGCTTCTTTGGCCGAAGTGGAGGGCAGCTTTAGATAGAAAAGAGTTTGTGCGCTCGATCGACATTTCACACTTGGCTAAAGCACTTTCGCTCCAACCCCTGAAGTAGAACGTGTTTTTGTTGTAGGTTCGCATGAAGGATGCGTTCGGGAGTGTTATGGAGAAGAATCTCGAGCAGAGGGGAATTCATCTGCCAGGTTTGGCTGTTTGCAGCGATATTGAATCTCAGAAGGAAAGGTACACTGTTTTTTTGGAATTTTAGAAGTTTTTCCTGTATATAATGATTATTGGTGGTATATTTTTATATTCAGGTTCACAAGCAATGGGTGGAAGGACGTGATTGTGGTTGATATGAATACGATTTACAAGAAACTGCTACCTCATGCTGAAGTAGCCAGGTAAAATTTCCGAAAAACTCTGCAATTATAGATACAGCAACCTGGATTTGTTCGAATATTCGAAAAATAGAATAATTTGGCTTTTCTGGCATATATATTATTTGAACGAAAAAATGAATTATTCACAGTTAGGTCCGTGGCTTGCTTTCTCAAGAAAAAACATCTAAATTTCACCTGCGGCTGGCGCAGGCAGTTCAAATCTCACCGGCGGCTTTTGCTAAGCTGGTCAGCTGCGCTCTTCTCTCGGCTTGAATCGATCAGTGGGCCGGCGCACGCGACCGCAGCGCCACCCGCGGGTGAGGTTTAAATTTTTTTCTCTCTCCAGGAAGCAATCCACGGACCTAAATATACTGGATCATGAGGGGGGGGAATAATTATTCAGAGAAATTAAAACTTAAGATTGCTGTAAGTAAAGTAGCGCCCAAAGGTGATAATCTAGTTGAGAGCAGCGCGAGCGGTCGCGTCGCGACTTTCATAGTGTCCTTTGCCATATAAAGGTTTTCTCGGAGTCTTGTTTTGAATCCCGGCTAACGAATATCGAAATCTTATTCCAATTTTCGGAATTTCAACTTTTCCGAATTACGAGTTCCCAAATATCGAATCTTGTTTCTATTTCCCGAAGTTCGACACTTTTACCAGGCTCCAGTTTCCGAAATTTTGAGGCTTGTTCTGAATTTAGACTCAAGAAAGCCTGAATCTTGTTCAGAGTTCCGTAATTCCGAGTCTTGTTCTGAATTCCGATTTGCCAAAATCTTGACCGTTTTTCGAATTCTAATTTTTCAAAATTTTACCCTTTTTCCGATTTCTATATATTTTTTTATGTATTTTGAGACTTGTTCCGAATTGCGCTTTTCGAAAATCTGAACTCTTTTCTGGCTTCCCAAATCTGATTTGGAAAGTTTTGATCTTTGTTCTGTCTTCCGAATTTTCATATTCGAGTACTGAATTTCGTTCCGAATTCCGAGTTTTGAAAATTTTTAATCTTATTCCGAATTTGGGAATCGTGTGTCTTTCGAATTCCCGTTCCCGAAAATTTTAGTTCTGGTCCGGCTTACGAATTCCGAAGTTTTGACGGTTCCTGAATCTTTTATATACTGTGCTCTGGGCCAAATTGCGGTCCGCAATTGCGCCTCGACGCGCTTTGCGGCCGCACGCGCTCGAGTCAGTCGAGTTTCCTGCCCCGAAGCCGACTCGATATGGCTTTTTTTATACAGTTTTCTCCAATTGTGTTTAGTTTCCAGTTTCTAAAACCTACCTAGAATCAACAGATCGGCGGCTGCGGCGCTGAAAACTCCTCCGACTCGAATGCGCGCTGCCGCTAAGCGTGTCGAGACGCAATTGCTGACCGGAATCGGCTCAGAGAAGCATAGTACTAAACACCGAATCCTTTTCTGAATTTCGTTTTTCGGTTAGAATTTCATTCTGATTTCTTAATTGGAATTTCCGATATTTTAAGTCTTGTTTTAAATTTCGATTTGGGAAAGTTTATCTTTTGATCTGGGACCCTGTACAAGTCAAGAATTCCAAATTACGAAAAAAAAAATCTCCGAGATCCATTTTCCGAAATTACGAGACTTTTACGAAGCTTCAAGTATAAATTAGTTTTGAAATAAAAGAATATATTCTCATTCCTTTATTTGGATTTTCAAGTTTTTACCGAGTTCCGGAACTTCAAGACTTGTTCCGAATTTGGTTTCCCGAAATTCTGAGTTGTGCCCCAGTTTTCCAATTCCTTTTTCCGAAAATTCGAGTCTTATTCTGCTTTCCGAATCTTGAAAATGCTAAGTCTGATTCCGATTTCCGAAACTTTAATTTTGTTGTGATTCCTGAATTCTCGAGTCTTCGGAGTTTGTATGAGTTCTTTTTTCAATGTCTGGATTTATCTGGAGTTCACCGAATTTTGATATCTGGAAGTCTGGGTATTGTTCCGATTCTGGAGTTTCTGTTACAGAAATTTCTAATTTCTATATCTTTTTCCAACTTTCGGGCATTCGAATTTTCATTTTCCATGAGGATCAATCTTTTACTTTTCCAAGTGACAACGTCGGGACGTAAAAGTTTTGAAAAAATTGGAATTTTGTGGCGGGCGTAAAAATTTGCAATCCAGAAATAAAAAAGCTTTCTGGACTCGTTAAGGGGGGGGGGGGAAGAAGCGAGATCCAGCAGAGCGTTGCGCAGAAATCTCCGGTGCAACGACCCCCAGTCCCTTAGAAAACAGTGTTTTCGAAGAAAGTCGGCAAATTTTACGACCCCCTCTGGGGTGAAAATTTCTTTTTTTAAAGTTTTTTTATGACCACCCCCAAGATTACAAATTTTCGCTTTTTTGGGCTGGATTTCCTACGACCCCCACTCTCTCTCGCGTTGTGTCCGGTCGCAACGCCGTTCGAGTTCTGGAGAGAAGTGTAGTGTAATTAATGAAAAAATACAAAAAAAAACAAGACAGGAGTTTCAATTTTCTTTCTTGAATATTTTAGCCAAAATTTTTGAATGCCCGTCCTGAGCGATCACTGTCCGTCCACGCGGTCGGCGTGCATGTTGATCTACCACCGCTTCCATCATTTTCCGGGTCTTTGAATCGATTTGCAGGAATATCAGACCATACCAGTTAGTTAAAGGCTCGTACGAAAAATGTTCTAGTGACAGCCGTTCGACATGCACGCCGACCGCGTGGGTGGACAGACTTTATCGGAGTTAGCCAGTACGGATCAATTTCAGGATCGAGAAGATCGAGCATTTGGACGAGATGGAGCTGTTGCATCAGTTGCTGGACCACTACTGCATTGGCTATGCAGTAAACGATAAGACGGAAAAATATACTAGTCGTTTGGTGTTCCCAGAGCTGTGAATTACCGGTGTCATTTTTTGAGATTCTCGTTTTATGTAAATGAAAGAGTTGATATCGATTAGATTTGGTCTACATACGGTTAAGTCCGTGGCTTGCTTTCTCAAGAAAAAACATTCAAATCTGAACCGCGGCTGCCGGTATAGTAAGCTAATCAGCTGCGCTCTCTCTCGGCCTGAATCGATTAGCGCGCCAGCCGCGGGTGAGATTGAAATGTTTCTTCTTGAGGAAACAAGCCATGGACCTAACCATACATACAGTTGAGCCCGTGGTTTGCTTCCTCAAGAAGAAAGAAGTTTAAATCTCACCCGCGGCTGCCGCAGGCGATTCGAATATCACCGGCGGCTGGCGGTATGGTAAGCTCATCAGCTGCGCTCTCCTCTCGGCCTGAATCGTTCAGCGGGCCGATGCACGCGACTGCCGCGCCAGCCGTGGGTGGGATTTAAATGTTTTAACTTGAAGAAGCAAGCCATAGAACTAGCTATATGTGTATCATATCTCTATGATTTATTCATTCTGGTAGTCTCTTTGTTATTAATATTTAGTTTACTCATAGTTTTAACTGTTCCCGAGTGGTATCGTATAATCGCTATGCAGGTAAATTACATTCTTAATGTTTGTACATGTTCTTTCAGTGATATCTCGGCGATTAGTGTCTTGCCTTAGCGTTTTAAATGATTTTTGAAAAAAATGAAAAAATAAAATTTTATAAAAAAATATTGACTTTAATTTGGTAATTTCGTGGTTGTGTAACCTACCTATCTTGTTTTTTTTAATATATGTGTTTTTTGTAAATCTAAATTATGCATATTTTTGTAATGCAGAGAGCTTCAGGATGTCGCTTTCGCAGTGGAAGTTGGATTATTCGGTGTCTTCGCGGCATTGTAGGACTTCGGATAATGCTTTCAATCCACCTGGATTCCACCCAGGGGCCACCTCGGCTCAGCATCATGTAGGCCGTCTTTTCTCCCTATTTAGTGTAAGGTGATCGTCTATCATCATCATCGTAATTTTCAAGGTGGATAGTGACCAAGCATCGGAACAGCAGGAGCATCTGGCGAAGAAGCGCGCATGGGATGTGGCAATGGCCCCGGCTAAAAGTCTGCCCATGAATATGTTCATGATGTATATGGCGGGGCGAAGTGTAAGTTCAGATTAAACTTATTGTGCTTATCTGGGCCAAATTCCGGTCTGCAATTGCGTCTCGACACGCTTTGCGGCCGCACGCGCTGGAGTCAGTCGACTTTCCAGCGCCAAAGCCGACTCGATATGGCTTTTCTATAGTTTTCTCCAATTTTGTTTACTTTCCAGTTTCTAAAACCTTCCTAGAGTCAACAGATCGGCGGCTGCGACGCTGGAAACTTTTCGATTCGAATGCGCGCGGCCGTAAGGCGTGTCGAGACGCAATTGCGGACCGGAATTTGGCTCAGAGAAGCACAGTAAGAAATAACGAGAAGAAGTAGGCTCAATACAACTCGTCCGCGAGCTTCTCGCCGTTCAAAGGCAGCATAAACGGTCATAAACGTGATCGAGGTAACTACGGAAATAGAATGGTATGGCTCCGAACACAACGCCTTCGCATTTTGAAGCGTTAAAAGCGACCCACAATGACGCCACACGAGGGAGAAGTTGGCCGCGTTCCTGTATTGGCGTCTTTCTCCGAAACAGGGGTGCTGGGCCTTTCCCACCGTCGTCAATGTATGTAGTTTACTTTCTGTGCTTATTGTATCAGGTTGTTCAATAAGGTTTGTCGTTCGATAAGAGAGGGTGTTGCTACTAGCCCAAACTTTTTTTGGGCTAGTAGGGCTAGTACTCTTCATATGAACGTGTGTGGAGTTTCATTCCAATCTGTCCATTCATTCTTTGTTTACAAGCCATTTAGTGTCGCCGTGCCACAGAGATAGAAAAAATTGAATATCGTGCAGTGATCAAATTCTTATTTTTGGAAGTTGCAGCACCAAAATAAATTCACGAACGAATGTTGAAAGTGTATAATGATTGTTTACCTACAAATAGAACAGTAGAAAGATGGGCTGCTGAATTTAAACATGGTCGTACAAACCTTGAAGAAGATTCACGTGAAGGACGTCCAAAAAGCGCATCAACACCAAAAATCAGAGTCAAAATACAGGATATGGTTTTAGAAGATCGTCGACTGACTGAGAGAGATTAAGTAGAGGCTCTACACATCTCATTAGGCAGTGTGAGCCATATTTCAGTTGAAATTTAGGGTTTTAGAAAGCTTTGTGCACAATTGGTGCCGCTTTCGCTAACAATGGAACAAAAACACATTCGAATGCGACTTTCTCAGCAACATTTGGAGCGTTTTGGAAAGGATTATGTGGGTTTTGTGCGTCGATTTTTCACTATGGATGAGACTTGGGTCTATCACCATGATCCTGAATCAAAACAAGAGGCTAAAGAATGGTGTGAACCTGGTTGTTCGGCTTCGAAGCGAGTTCGTGTCCGGAAATCGGCCAAGAAGGTCATGGCATGAGTTTTTTGAGATACAAAAGGGATTTTGTTGGTGGATTACTTGCAAACTGGTAAAACAATTAATTCTGAATGTTATTGCAACTTTTTGGACCAGTTGAAGGGAAAAAATCGTGAAAAAAAAGACCCGGTTTGCAGAAGGAAAAAATCCTTTCTCATCAGGGCAATGCACCGTGTCACAAGAGAATTTTGACAAAGGCTAAAATCCATTAATTAAAGTTCGAAATGTTGGGGAATCTACGGTATTCACCAGATTTGGCCCCCAGCGACTTCCATTTGTTTCCAGAACTCGAAAAATTTTTGCGTGGCAAGCGTTTTTCATCAAATGAAGAGTTAATAACGGCTGTTGAAGCGTATTTTGCAGAGCTTCCGGATTCTCACTTCAGGGATGGGATCCACAGATTGGAGGATTGTTGGAGCAAGTGTATTAATGTTCATTGAGATTATACTGAATAGCAAAGTGAATTTTGAACCATAAAATTGTGTTTTTCTTATCGAACGACAGAACTTATTGAACAACCTGGTAACACTCACAAACGTCGACTGCGATGGGGAAGGTCCAGCACCCCTGTTTTGGAGGAAATACAGGGGGCGGGGCCAACTTCTTACTCATGTAGTGACGTTGTGGGTTGTTTTTGACGCTTCGAAATGAGTAGGCGTTGTGTTCGGAGCCATACCATTCTAATTTTGTAGCTATATGTCAAACACGTTTACGACCGTATATGCTGTCTTTAAGTTCGAAATCTTTGAAGGGCCATAACTCCGTTCGAAGTGAGTTCAGAGCGATTCCGGAGATAGCATTGTAATTAGCAAGTAATTTTGTCCAAGTCAAGCAAAAAAAAATCTTAAAAACGGTGCTGCGGTTGGACTGTGCCTTTAATTCACTCATTTCCTATTATAGTTTTTTTTTTAAATCAAAACTTCAAACCTCCGAACGGATTGGCCAATTTTAAATGACTGTTGCGAAATTTCAATGAAAAAGGAAAAAAAAGAAATATTGTCGAAATCAATTCACCATAATTTGATTAGAACTAAAGAATAACTGAGGAATGTGGTGAAATATCAATGAAAATACGATTCGGCGGTCGAGCGTAGATCAAATATTGATGAGTGCAGTGAAAGATGAGGAATCCTATTTTACTAACTTTGTCGTTAAATTTTTAAAGCAAATTCAAGCGCGCTATGAATTTACTAAGAATTTTCATTTATGGGCTATCGGAAATTTCAAAGCCCCTCTTTCGAGTTATCCAATTTTTGAAATGAGTCTGGAAAATATGTTATTGAAATTGAATAATTCTTCCGTCCAATCTGATCTCTTCACTTCCTGTTCCTGTGCACCATTTTTTTCTAACAGTAAGTTGTAACCTTGTAGGTGTCAATCTTCCCGATTATGATGGTTGGAATGATGTTGTGGCGGCCGGCTAAAGCACTTTTCTCTGTCAATGCAACATTCAAGCCTCTTGAGGTATATTCATTTTCAATTTCAGCCCGTTACTCATAATTAGGTTTGTACAGATTTTTTTCATTCATAATTGTCTCTTCAGGATCAGAATACTGGAAATATGATTATTCATAAGATTATATTCATTCTTGGAAATCTAGGAGCCATTGCTCTTGCTATTTACAAGGTTAGTTTTGTTACTGAAAGGATCAAACCCTCTTTGTGATGCTGAAGACGAACCATTTTGGGCTCCAGCTTGTCTCGACAGATAGAAGGAGCCCGCAGAGCGCTTCATCAGATTGACAAAATAATCCACTACTCGGAGGGGCCATTTTTTGCGACCTGGGAGAAGGGGGTTGCTCTTCTCATTGTTTTAAAGAGGAGGAGATCGCGGCACCGATCGATCTGCAGTGTAGAGGACCGCGGAATTGTTTCCGAGTAACGATGAGGACGCTGAGAGCCTAATTGTTTCGCGCAAGTGTAATAGTATGTGAGGTGGGCCACATTTTTTCTCGACTAGGAAAAGGTTATTTTTCCAATCATCATGAAAGGGTGGGCCGCACCCACGACTATCAAGGGGAAGTGGGCCACACTCCCATTTGTGTTAAGAGCGGGACCGCCCTCAAGACCGTTTTGAAAGGGGAGCCACACTCCCGATTGTCTACAGGAATTGGGGATCGCAGTACTGATCGACCTGGATGGTAGAGGGCCGCAGACTTGTTTTTCGTTAATGGAGGGGGCCGCAGAATAATGTCTTATCCGCACAAATATGGTAGTACGTGAAGTGGGTCTACTCTTTCCGAACTCGCACGTAGAAGATTACAGTAATTCTGGAATGGTGGGTCGCGCTCCTGACCGACACGGGCAGGGGACCATTTTGAAGATTTTTTTGAATGGGTGCGCCACACATTAAACGAAATTGAGAAGAGGGGTAGTGTCAGGGTTTATTTGAAACATAAACATAACTTTGTTCAATTTAAAAATCATCAAAATCTCCTAATCCTTTATTAGTCACATTCACGACTCGTTTGGGGCCGCACGGATTTTTATGCCTGAGGAAGGGGGCCGCACCACTCACTGACAGATCATAGCGCATTGCCGTGTTTGTTCTGAAGGAGAATGGTATCGTCCGGCCCGTATGCATCAACGACTTACCCGCGAGGTAAGATTAAATGTTACTCGGGATCTCTGCATTTCCTGTGCCCTATGCGTCTGTCTCGCGCGGAGAAGCGAGACAGACGCATAGGGCACAGGAAATACAGAGATTTCGAGCAACATTCAACCTTACCTCGAGGGTAAATCGCTCATGCATACGAGCATGAAGGAGAGAGACTGTCTCATGATCTACACGGAAGTCAAGCCATACCCCCGACCGACTAAAATTCTAAGGTTGGCCATGGTTTCATTCCCCAATTTGTTATTCAAATGGGTGGGCCACAGAACTTTTCATGTTCTCTGCTTATAATTTTGCTATAATCGTGCTTGAAGAGGGGCACCCTTATTTCTGACTAACGGGATATGGGTCACATTCCTAGTCATCCTAAGAGGTTGGGCCGCACCTGGATCACTCCGGGAAAGTGGTCAATTTTTTAAATATCTCGAGGGTGAAGGGCTGCCCAATTTTATATCATCCGTGCACCGATATAAGATGTAGTGCTTGAAGTGGGTCACATTTCCTCCATCCGTTAGGGGTGGGCCGCACTCCCGATCGTCTCTCCGGGAGGAGAGATACCTCTCAAATTATCCGAATAGTTATCAAAGCTGATTTTTTCCAGGTACATACTATGGGTCTATTGCCGAATACGCCATCGGATTGGCTGGAATTCATTCCGCAAGCTCAACGTGTTCAATTTTCGATATTTAGTAGTACATATGTGTGAGAATATGAAACGAGTAAATGTACAGCTTTACTTGGGTACCTCTCTCTCTCAATTCGTCATCTTATTAAGAAATAATTTTGGTTGTGAGTGAATTTTTGATTTGAAGATAGATACAGTTAGGTTCAATGTTTGTTTCCTCAAGAAAGGTTATTTGAGTCTCACCCGCGGCTGGTGCGGACGGTTTAAACCTCAACGGCGGCTGGTGGTATGGTAAGCTGATTAGCTGCGCTCTTCTCTCGGCATAAGTCGATCAGCGGGCCGGCGCACGCGACCGCCGCGCCAGCCACGAGTGAGGTATAAATGTTTTTCTTAATGAAGCAAGCCATGGACCTAACTATATTTTCTCTTGGAAATAATCAATGCTTAGCAGGTTACTGTAGTGGCTAATGTAAGACCTTACTACATATTCGATCGCCTAAAAGACCTGTTTGTTTGGATGAATTGCTATAAGCGCGCGTTTTCTAGTCTGTGTCCGCCCCCTATTTCAATGTTTCGATGGCTTTCGATGAGAATTTGTTCGATTCGTCGTGGTTATCGATCGATGTCAATGTATTGGTCACTAATAAATAATTCTAATAATAGAATTTATCTGAAAAATCATTTTAGTGAAGTTAAATCACTCAAATATTTATGTTTCTTGTGTATTTCATCTCTTTTCTGGGTTTCTGGAGTTTTACCCCTGTGTTTTGAAAGGTTATCCTAGGTTCCTTGATTTTAAACAGCCATTGGCGACTTCCTGAGCTTCAGTAAGGTCGTCGTAGCATGATATTCCCATATTTTCCAATTCGTATCTAGGTGTCCCGTGGACCACCCATGAAACTTAATTCAATCATCCCATACTCGTAGTTTATGATGCCCTAAGGACCACCCATGGCGTTTATTCGCCTCGAACCCATTTAGGTGAACGTCGTTGGAGTTCAGCCTGCCAACTAATGTTCTGGAGACCACCCAAGGACTGGAACTTTTTCTATTTTGTTCCTATAGGTGGCATCGCCCGTGATGAATACCCGTTCTCGAGTTCATCGTAGTAGTACTTAGTTTCGTGTGGACCTTCCATGATGTATAGTCACCTCCAGTCCACTGCATTGGGGAACACATGTTGCTACCCATAAGTCGTACTCTTCCTATATTTTACACCCAGATGACCACCCATGAAGTTAGGTCCTTACAACCCATTTCTCTGTTCAGTAGTGTAGGAACACTTGTGAAGCTCCCGTATCTCAAATCGTTCTTGCAGTGCCTTATCGGCCACACTGGAAGTTTAGCCTTCTTCAGCCTATTTCAAATGGTCAGTGGGGACCACCCATGACGTTTACCTTCGTGGCCGCCGTTGCAGTGTAGCCGTTCAAATCGTACTCTTAGTTAACTTTTTGGAGACCACCCCTGAAGGTCATCCTTTCTCCAACCCGTCATCGCGGCTGGCACCCTGCAGGCCACCCATAAAATTTAGTCGTCTCCAACCCGTTTCCTTGGCGGGCATCATTTGGAGCACATTAGGCGTACTTCTTCCCGGCTTTTTTCTTGTAGTTGATATCTTTAGGACCACCCATGAAGTTAGGTCCTCACACCCTATTTCTCTGTTCAGTAGCGTAGGAACACTTATGAAGCTCCCTTTGTCATTTTTTTCTTGAATATTGCCCATGGACCACACATGAAGTTTAGCCTTCTTTACGCTATTTCGGATGGTGCACTAGGGACCACTCATGACGTTCACCCTTCCCAACCTATCTCGGTGACCGCCGTTGAAGTGTAACCTTCCAAACCGTACTTGTAGTTCACATTCTTGGGACCACCCGTGAAGATCATCCTTTCTCCAACCCGTAATCACAGCTGGCACCCTGCAGGCCACCCATGAAATTTAGTCGTCTTCAACCCTTTTTCATTGGCGAGCACCATTTAAAGCACAGTAAGCGTACAGTTCTCCTTAGGACCCCCCCCCCCACGAAGTCGATCACACCCCATGGGTCAGCCATGACCTTTAGGCGTCTCCTACCCATTTCAGTGACTGGCGCTGAAGTGTAGATGGTCTTCCAACCCGTTTTCATAGCTAACATTGTGGAGACCACCTATGAAGTTTGCCCTCCTCCACCTTGTTCCTCCTGGTAGAATCCTACTGATCACCCGTGAAGATTATCCCTTTTGCAATTTGCCATCGTGGTTGGCATCCAGCAGACCACCCATTAAGGGTAGTCATCTTCAGCCCATTAAAATGGCGTGCTTTTTTTAGTTACCACCCATGTTGCGTACACTTACCCAACTTCAAGACCAACCGCGAAGTTTTGCCTGATTCTTCCGGCTTTTTTCCTGGTGCGATTTTTACGTTTTTTTTCCAAAAAAAATTTAAATTTTTTTTCGCATTTCTTGACCATCAAAATTTTATTCGTAAGCATTTTATAATTTTTAAAAAATTTTCTTGGCTTTTGGAAATTTCATCTTTCAGACATGTTGCGGATAGCTAGGAGATTGCCGACAGCTGGGCAGAAGATGATGGCGTCGACGACGGCACCTTTAATTAAGACTATTAATCGAGTTCTGATAGCGAATAGAGGCGAAATAGCGATTCGAGTGATGAATACGGCTAGGAAAATGGGTATTGAGTCTGTGGCTGTGTTCTCGGACGCCGACCGAGGTGCGCTCTTCGTGAAGAAAGCGGACAAGGTGAGTTCAAGGGACCTTGGAAAAGTGCATTCTCTGAGGTTTTTTTTTGTAGAAGTACCTAAAAGGAGGTTTGTTTGTGGTTTCTGGTAAGAACATGCCGCCCTCGAACATACTGTCCTTATCGGAGCGAAACTCTGATCCGCAGTTGCGGACAGCCGTTGTTGCAAGGCGCAGCCTGGTGATAATCGTGCTGGGATGACTGGGTACGGGACGATTATCCCTGATCCTAGCACGATTATGATCGTGCTGCGTGCTGCAACAGCGGCTGTCCGCAACTGCGGAGGAATAAGGAATATGGTAGCAGGTTCAGTCGCCACGGACCGCACTGATTTTTTGCCTTCCTTATTGTGAGTTACCACGAACTCGGTTCAGATATGGTATATGCGCACCGAGTTAGCGCCAACGCACAAGAGTTAAAGAGTTACAAAGTATCAGTAAGACTGGCGCCGACTGTAGAAATCTATTGTCCTTATTAGAAATCCTCGCAGGGCCATCCCCACCATTTCAAAGATGATTAATGTTCTCTGGTCAATTCTGGCTCGCTATCTCCGAATCTGACATCGGATTTTCGTCCCTAAACCTCCAATTGTGGGTTATTCAAGGCGCAGAACGCGAATCTTGGGTCTGTTTGTTGCTAGATTTGGAGTCACTGTAGGATACGATAGGCCTTTTAACTAGCGTTACCAAATCGAAAAATGGACCTCAAATTCATGTTCGGTGTCGCAAATAACACCCACCGAGAAATTTTGACCCAAATTTGGGACTTTGACCAAGCTATCGTATACCCACCGTAATCTTTCAAAAATCGATAAACGGGTTGCAGATTCGTGTTTAGCGCTGCAAGTTATCCAGAGCAACAATTTTAGTCATATCTATCGCAGCACTCCGGAAATCGCCAAAAGTCGCGATTTGCCATCAAATTTTCTCCCGATGGGAAGCTTTGGACGAATCAAGTCGAAAACTTTGGAAAGTCGACAAATAAATTCCAGATTTGTGATCTGCGCCCCAAATAACACACCTGGAAGAGTCCTAAGAAAAATCTGGATTATTTTTTTGAAACGCTTTCAGAGGTATAAATAAGCGCCCAACCAAAAATCCGCACAAGTCCAAAACGTTATCAGTCCGTGCAAAGTTTGGAACATGTGTCTTGACTCAAAATTTGCTCAGTAGGGTAGTTTTGGGCGCTGAAAACAATTGTGAGGTCCGTTTCCGGATTTTCCAAACACTATTGCGCGTTTTTTGATAGAAAAAATGCGCTTAACAAACAGAGGCTTCTAGCCTTTTCGGATCTGTAACTCATGGATACCCAGCTTATTTTTTCAAAAACTAAGGAACCGACTTAAGTTTCAAGTTCAGTACGTCAAAAAACCCTTCATTGAACCTTTTAGCCAAATTCATCCAAGAGATACAAACGTAACGTTCAGCTCAGCTGCAGGAAATCCGAACTTAGACAGGCTATAACCTTCTTTGCGGTTGCCCGCAGCAAAATCCGAGTTTAGAATTGAAGAGAGCATGCCAGAGTTGACTAGAAAATATCCATCAGCTTTCTGATCCGGGGAACACCATGTGAGGTCCCCTAGGGTTAGCTTTGTGGTACTGGAACACATTTCAATGCCATGCCAGTGTGGCTCTAAATGTCATATTAGAAAATGAAACCTATTGCCCTAACAAGGGAAGTATACAAAGAGTAGGTCGGATCTGCCAAAACTACTAGTATCGTTAGTATCTCTTCTGGCTCAATAGTAAAACTGCGCAGTATCCCGCCCCGAGCTGCAGGTTCCAAGAAGCTACAAGCCTAAAAAGGTCGTTTTTTGTGCTTTTCATATCTTTCGAAAAGCGCATTAGTCTTCGGAAAATCCTGAAACGGACCTAACAGATGTGTTCAGCGACCAAAACTACCCCTCTGAGCAGAGTTTGGGTGAAGGCACATTTTCGTACTCAGTCCAGACTGACAGCGTTTTGGACTTGAACGGATTTCCGTGTGGGCGTGTATTTGTTCCGATTAAAGGGCTTAGAAAGCGTTTTCGAAAAATGTTCCAGATTCGACTTGAAATTCTCCCAGGGAGGGGTTGTTCGGGGCGCTGATCACGAATCTGTGGTTTATTAGTCGATTTTCCAAAGTTTTCGGCTAATTTCGTTCGAAGCTTCCCAATCGGGGAAAATTTCGAGACAAATCACTATCGAGATTTCCGGTTTTTTACGATAGATATGTCTCAAAATAATTTTCTGAGGGTTATTGGGAGTGCTAAACACGAATCTGGAATCCGTTTATCGATTTTTTTGCAGATCACGGTAGATTACGGTGGGTATACGGTAGTTCGGTCAAAATCTCAGATTTTGCTCAAAATTTGTATACGGGGGTTATTCGGGATGGAGAATACGAATTTAACGTCCGTTTATCGATTTTCATAATACGGTGGGTTTTGACCCCTGCGTGACATGTTACCCACCTTAACCTACATCAAACCTCAAAATTTCGTCAAATGGACTCCAGATTCGTGTTCACCACCCTAGTTTACCCCTACGTACAACTTTTGAGCTAAATCCGAGAAAATTTTTTGAAACTCCAAAAAAATTTTTGATGGGTGGAACCCTTGCCTTTTCGTGAGGCTTAAAAAAATGCTCATAACTTTTTTTGAACCTGCAGCTCGGGGCGGGATACTGCGCATTTCTACTATTGAGCGAGAAGAGATACTAACGATACTAGTCCTTTTGGGAGAACCAACCTACATTTTTATACTTCCCTTGTAAGGGCGGAGAAAGAATTCGAAAAAAAAAACCGTGTCATTAGATTGGTGCCGTCTACAGTACATCAGTTTTCTCTTAACAAATGATTTTAACCATTTACTGAAAGTGGTTCTAACGACTACCAGTTTAGGCGTACCATATTGGACCAGCAGCGGCGGCTCAGAGTTATCTCAATGTCGACAAAATTATCGAGACGGCTTTGAAGGCGAATGCGCAGGGCATTCATCCAGGATATGGTTTTCTGTCAGAGAATGCCAAATTTGCGGAGAGATGCGCTGAGGCTGGCATTGTATTCATTGGACCACCAGTACAGGCTATACGGGATATGGGCACGAAAAGTCTGGCGAAACAGATCATGCAGGATGCTAAGGTGAATTATCGTGGTTTTCTATTGTTGAAAAAAAAACGGAAAAAAAGTTCTGAGTTTAGGTACCTGTAGTAGAGGGTTTTCATGGTGCTGATCAGTCGGATGGTAATCTGAAAGCGCATGCGAAGAAAATTGGTTAGTAATTCGTTTTTTTTATTTTTTCTTGTGTTTCCTTCCTGACCCTATTTGTTGAAGGATATCCTGTGATGCTGAAGGCGGTGTATGGAGGCGGTGGTAAAGGTACAGTTACAATATTCAAGACTTTTTAGTGTTCATGATAGTTTTTCCATTTGCTTTGTTCCTATAAAGGCATGAGAATCGCTTGGTCTGAGGAGGAGTTTGATGAGAAGCTGTCATCAGCGAGAAATGAGGCTATGAAGTCGTTCGGCAACGATGAGATGCTGGTGGAGAAGTTCGTGGAGAGGCCGCGTCATGTGGAAGTTCAGGTATTTAGTAGCTTTTCTGTGGCGTTCGTACGGCTCATGCCTTGATGGTACTCCAAAGATAATCAGCCAGTGGTCCCACAACGCAAGTTACAGTAAGCCGAATTTTCTGGTATGTCGGGGTTGTGGCCATCGTGTGTCAACACCCCCGAAGAGGCGGGAGAAATGGGGGAGGAGCGAGGTTCCTGATTGGACGCAACACGAGCTAGCCCCGCGTTGCCTCCAATCAGGAACCTCGCTCCTTTCTCGTTTCACCCGCCTCCTCAGGAGTGCTGATACACGATGGTCACCACCCGGTATGTCGCGCACGACCCCACTGAAGCGTTTTGATAAGTTGCAGCGATCGGCAAGTGGTCGCTGAGCGTCAAACTTGATGTGCCGACAAGAGATGTTTTCGAAAATTACCGCCGCGTTGTCGGTCGCAGCTCGCTGGCAGAGGCGCAGGGCAGTCGGGGCGCCAAACCCTGAGCGATGACGCTCGTCACACTTCACGCCGCATCGGTCGCGTCTTGGTTGTTCAGGGATTTTTTCTCGTCAAACATTATCGATTAATATCAATCAATAATATCGCATTCTTGCCTGTTGCGCAAACTATTGCAATGATTTTTGATTACTGATGGCCAGGGTTGAGCAAGCCGTTGCGCCAATTTTTGGCGGAGCTACGACCCCTTCCCCGTTTGACAAAATTTTGAGAGAATATCACGTTCCCCTCCCAAGATGAAGAATGCTTTAGCTTTTCTGAGTGACAAATTCGGAAAAAAAATTCGAACTTGTGGTGATAGCGGACAATTCTTAATTTTTCTATGAAATGAGCCATTTTCTAAAAAACAATCCTACGAAATTTTCGAACAATAAATAATGCATACTTCTCACGCGCGACTGACTCTTACTACCTAATTTCAGATCATCCAATGATTTGGAAACGAATCTTTTTTTCTTCGGATTTTTTACGACCCCTCCCCCAAATCTTCATCTTTTTACAAAAATTGTCCGTAATGTTTACGACCCCCGTTGCGCCGAGTCGCAGCCCTGCTCAACCCTGCTGATGGCTCTAAGTCACTTGTTTGGGAATTTCTTCTCATCATGCGAAATCGAATATCAGTAATCAATAATATCGATTTTTCACCTGTTGCGCAAAATACGGCAATGAGTGGTATTTTTATGGCTGCGGGTCACAAGTTTCAAAAATTTTACTCTTGCGACAATATCGTCTGTTGGAAGTTTCGTCTCTCCAAACTGGAAATCGTATAGCAAAATTCTAGTCAGAAAGGGAACATTCGCAAAAAAAAACATTCCTGAAAAGTTAGCTTCCTCTCAAAAGTAACGATTTAGCAATGCCATTTAAAAGTAAAAAAGTTTCAAAAATAAATTGAAATCTCTCTAAAAAATGATTTGGCGAAAAATAGCCTGAAGTAATAAAAAAAACTAGTAAACGAAGCGAAAAAGCTAAAAATAATATTTGGCGGTCAATCGTAGACTAACTATCGAGAAGTAGTGACATACGAGGGATTGGATTTGATAAGCTTCTCCGTTAAACTTATCAAAGCGAAATCAGGCGCGCAACGGAAACATTAGACTTTTCTGAAAGCTCTTATAAGAAAATCAGCATAGGTCAAGCTAGGTGAACGCAACGTTCCAATCCATATCGTGCTTGAATTTTTTAACGCTTTGATAAGTTTAATGGAGAAGCTTCTCTGGCGATTCTCGGCCTCGAGCTGCACCGAACAGGGATCGGAGCCGCCTGACAGTTCGGCTCGTTCTCCCAATCTCCGGGCCACTGCTGTTGCTGTTCGGGCTAACCGGAATAGCCCGGACAGCAACAGCAGTGGCCCGGACAGCAACAGGAGCCGACTCGCAGATTGGGAACACGAGCCGAACTGTCAGGCGCCTCGGGGCCGATAATCGCCTGAGTTATAAAATGCGATTCCTCGTATGCCATTAATTTTCGATAGTAAGTCTACGATTGACTTCCAAATAGTTTTTTAGTTATTTCTTTTTGTTTCCTTAGCTTTTTTATTACTTTTGGCTATTTTTCGCCAAATCATTTTTTAAAGATATTTCGAGTTATTTTTGAAACTTTTTTTTCAACTTTTAATGGCATTGCCAAATTGTCACTTTTGCCAGGAAGCTAAAATTTCAGAAATTTTATATTTTTTTCCGATGGTTCCCTTTCTGACTTGAATTTCGCTCAACGATTTCCAGTTTGGAGAGATGAAACCTCTAACAGGCGATATTGCCGCATGAGTACAATTTTTTAAACTTGTGACTCGCAGCCGTAAAAAACACCACTCATTGCCGCATTTTGTGGAAAAGGTGAAAAATCGATATTATTGATAATTAATCATTGTCGCCGAATGTGATCGATATCGTATCACCCAGCGCTGTTCGTCGCTGCGTATAAACGCCGCGACTTCAACTCTGCAAGCCCGTTGAGGCGTCGCGTCAATCGGCTCAGCTAAAACTTGGCCAGTATCGATGTGTTCACGCTCATACAGAGGCCAGGCAGAGGGCCCAAGTGTGCCTTGGACTGGTTGAGATAGTAGTCCGAGAGTTAAAGGTTGTTTAGGGGTATGGTATACTTTGTCACTGTAATGAGCGACAGGCATGCAATTTAACACAAATCGCGGCGGGACCCGCATCGAAGCAACCGCAACGGTCGTCGTAGGAACAGATGTCGCGTGTGGGTCGCAGCGACGTGTCACGGAGGGCTGACATACTGCAAATGTGCCATAGCTTGCCGCTACCACTGTCGCTGTCTATGTGCAGTGCACTGCGACAGCGACAGATTTAAATGGCGGGAGGCAGTGGCTGTCGCTGTGAAGAGCGACGCGACCGTGTGTCGCAAAAGTAAACTATACCCCTTAGAATACCTGAGTAGGAAGTGGTGAAGGTCCCCCCTAGACCTAAACTTCAAAATTTAACGTTTTCTTCGCATTCAATACATTTTTATTTTTAATTATTAATTTTGAAACATAATTTTTTTCATTAGATAGTTGCTTTTTTTGAAATCACTATTCTTAATAAAATCTGTCTAGGTCATAAAAAATTTATTTTGAGATTTCTTGAAGTCAAAATTTTTTCCGGAATATATTTTTTCCGAGCGAATTCTAAAGACTACGTATTTTTCGCTTGTAAAATTTTTGCCCTCGAAGATGGATTTTTGGAGGTAGTTGTTTCCGGAATCTTCATGGAAATGAAATTTTCGTCTGATAACATTTCCGATTATAAAAAAATACGTTCCCAATCTCTCAGCCGACTTCAGTATATGAAATAACATTTTTTCACTCAAAACAATCAGTTTTTCTTCCATAACTTAAAGTTAGCCTTTTGGTGAAGGTTGTTTTGGAATCCTCATAAAATTTTGCATCGAATAGCGTTTTCAGGTTCAAGATATAAGATCTCACTCTTCTAGCCGATTTCAGTTTATAAAGTTTTTTTTTGCCTGAAGCTATCGGTTTTTTGTTCATAACTTTCTAACCTTTCAAGATGGACCATTGGTGTTTTCCGAATCTCTATACAATTCTACGTCTTCTTCTTCTTCTTCTGCAGCCTCGAAGTGGTTCTTGTCATAGGTTGAGGAACTGGGCGGCCTTGACAGGATTCGTCCAAAGGTCCATTGTGGTCAAGGAGGTAGGTCTCTTCGGGTACATGAACAAGTGCGCCGTGTCGTATCCGGGAGCACCACAGTCCGAGCATGCGTCTGGTCGGCTGCTGTCGATCTTGTTGACGTAAGACATGAGCAGTATAGAGTGACCACAGCGCAGCGAGGCAAGAGCACATCTGGCTCGTCTGCCGAGTTGAGACTCGGACTCGCAAACCCGAGGCGGCACTGCTCCTAAGATAGGGTTCACAGCCGCCTTCGTTAGATATCCTCGAACAAACTGGGTGCGCTCCTCACGCAGAAGACGAAGCCTTTCCATGTTGGAGTCGGCCCATCTCTGTACATCAACTTTACGAGGAGCATCGGCGAACGGCGTTTTAATCGAACTCTCTCTTATGGGCTTCATAATTCTCTTTGACGGATGATTCGGATGCCTCAGAACATTAATATACATCTGCTGTGCCTGGAGTTCACAATGCTCCTTGACCGGCAATATGCAGGCCTCCGCGTGAAGATTTTCTATTGGGGAGCTCCTTGCACAACCGGTAGCAATTCTATGCGCAGCATTCTGTACACGCTGCAGCTTATTCCAGGAGCTGTCTGACTACAGGTGCTGCCACACTGGTGCCGCATATTCCAGAGCCGGCTGAAGTATTGCTCTGTAGGTTCTCAATATTGTCTCTCGGCTGCTTCCCCATGATGTTCCTCCGAGAGCTCTCAAGATATTAAGCCTAGCCTTGACGACTGTTTGTTTCTGTTCCGCGTTTTTGTGGATTTTCAGTGAGGGATCAAGAATAAGGCCAAGCAGCTTGGGGAATTTGGCTGCTGGCAACAGGTCACCATCCCACTTGACATCTGGATGGGCACTGTGTTCCTTGGTGTTTGTTGTGAACACTGAAACAGAGGATTTTGCAGCAGAGACTGTGAGCATCATTTTATCGAGGAAGAGCTTCAACTCGACGAGATAGGCGCTGATCTTGTTAGCGGCTATTTGCAGGTCACGGTCCTGGCACATGATGGTGATGTCGTCGGCATACATAACAATCTTTTCATCATTGGGAGGCTCGGGGATGTCCTCAAGATACAGGCTAAATAGGGCAGGGGACAACACTCCGCCTTGCGGAACACCGGCTGCTATTGGAATGCTATCGGATACGTGATTCTGGAACAGAACCTTAGCACGGCGGCCTTTAGTGAACGCTGCAATCCATCGCTTCTGCCATGATGGTAGCGACGACTTGAGCAGTTTCTCGGACAACAGTCCCAAGTTAACAGAGTCAAACGCTTTGGTCAGGTCTAGGGCGACGGCCACCGTTCTCAGGGGCTTTCTCATGTTGAACCCATCGACCGCAAAGCTCACGATTTCCAATAGAGCAGTAGTAGTAGAGTGAAGTTTCCTGAACCCATGCTGATGCAGCCGTCGCTCATTTTGCTCAGCCAGGTCCGTCACGATCAACTTTTCAGCTAATTTAGCGACGGGCGATAACAGGCTTATTGGTCGAAAGCCTTTCGCCGTGCTTTGTGATTTGCCTGGCTTTGGCAACGGTATCACATTGGCTGTCTTTCAAGCTTGGGGTAGAGTGCAGGTGCGGAAAGAAGTGTTAATGATATCTGCAAGCATCGGTAGAAGTTCCGTGGGAAGCTTCTTCAGGATGGCTGGGGAGATACCGTCAGGTCCGATAGCCTTCGAATTCCGCATTTCTTTGATAGCCTTCTCAACTTGTGTGAGAGTAAAGGCCTCAGAAGCGTTCATGAGCGGCAACCGGCTCAGTTCTCTAACCGTGACTCTGTTTTGCACGCCTCGCTTGGCACGTGTGATGAAGAAGTTCTTGCCGAGCGCATAAGCAGCCGCTTTCCCTGATTTGAAGACGTTCTCCTCGAACTCAATAGCGGAGCTCATCGAGGAAGCGGACTTGCCGGAAATTTTCCTCAACACTTTCCACGTCGTAGTTCCGTCAGCCTTGAAATTCAGCTTTTCAGTGAACTTCTCCCAGCATTCCTTCTTGTTCTTATCCAGATCCTGCTTGATCTCATTATCCAGCACAGCTATGTCCGGGTCTAGATGGTCCGCGGCTCTCTTCTCATCTCTGGTTCTTATCTTCTGCAGTATTTCGCTGCTGACATTTGGAAAAAAGGTCTTGACACGACCCTCAGGAATTGCTGCTTTCATGGCCTTGCGGATGGCACTTGTTAGATGGCCCTCTTTTTGATGAACATCACCATTCCATGGGTAGTCGACCGCATGGCGGAGTGCAACATCTCTGAACAGGGTCCAGTCTGCTAGGCCTAAATTAAGATAAGTTCGATGACGAAAACCAGAGTAAGGGGCAAGAGAGTCAGAGAGATCAATATAGACAAAGACGGGAATGTGATCACTGGAGAGAGTTGTGGATGTGGACCACGTGCAAGCATTAGAAAGATTGGATGACACAAGAGAGATATCTGGGCTAGAAGTTCGGCCGTTGGCAGGGAGACGAGTGGGCTGGTCATCATTGAGGATAACCAGGTCACACTCTTCAGCCCACTCTTCGACATCTTCCTGGCGTCAGAGTCAAGAGCGGAACAGAACGTGTGAGCATTGAAGTCACCCGCAAAGACAGCTGAAGGGGGAGAGTGAGCAGTCGTACAACTGCTTAAGGAGGGGATAGGATTATAAGAGGGGGACAAGATGATATAGGAGGAATGTAGATGTTAAATAGAGATAAAGAGGTTTTGAGGGGGAGGTGGACAAGAATGTACTCGAGAGTACCGTCCTTAGGGAGTATTAGGGATAATATGAGAAGTTATGGCAGATTGCACGAAAGTAGACACTCCGCCCCCAAGAGCAGACCTTGGCATGTGATAGGCGGTGTGGCCCGGAATGTTAGGTTGGGGGTAAGTGGTAGAAGGAGAGAGCTTGGTTTCTTGAACCATGATAACATCCGGGTGATGAGAACGTGCGAATAGAGAGAGTTCAGATAACTTGTTGCGAAGGCCGTTGAGATTAATGTGAACAATGGAGAGGGGGCGATTGGTAATTGAGGAATCAGAGTTGCTGGGGGCAGAGCATGGAACACAACGAAAGGATGAGTCATGATGCCTCACAGAACTGAGGCCCGAATAGGAGAAGTGCACCCACCTTTGGCATCCGAAGCACTGGACGCTGGTATGTCTCCAGTTGACATCCTTGCCGCTTGTGGCGCATAGGTACTTCTGCGCTGGACCTGGATTCCTCTCGACGCCGGCCCTTTGTAGTAACATCTTCAGGAGAGCTGCGGCCGACCAGCACCTCTCCCATGACAAAAACCCTCTTCTCGGAGGGGTTGACGTCGGTTTGCACGGAGGCGATCTTCTTTCCTCCACACTGCCACGGCACGAACGTACGACATCTCGGCAATTCTACGTCGACTAGTGTTCTCAGGTTTTTGCTCCACCGATTCGGCTGTATACTTCGGCGACTCGAAAATTTTTTCGAATAATCGAGTTTTCGACTAAGTCGATTTTTGGAAACTTCGAATAATCGAGTTTTCGACCAAGTCGATTTTTCATAAATTCGAATAATCGAGTTATCGACTAAGTCGGTTTGTCAAAATTTCGCATAATCGAGTTTTCGACTGACTAGATTTTTCAAAATTTCGAATAATCGAGTAGTCGAATTGACTCGATTTTTCGAATAATCGAATGGTCAAGTTTTCGACTAACTCAATTTTTCCAATTTTCAACAATTGAGTTTCTGAAGCACTTTATCTCGACTATTTTGAGCATACCACATTCTACTGCTTCGAGACATTGATTCAAAGTATATCTGGCAATGAAAAAGGCCATCTTCACACAGTAAGACGGCCGGAATCAATACTCATGTATTAATGTCGAGCTGAGTTTAACAATAGTAAGCCAGGGCAAATCGTAGTCTACTTCTAGATCATCCAAACTCATAGTGGAATCTCCGTCGTACGCCTCTTCGGCTAGACTTCAGCCGTTTTCTTCGTCTTTTTTGCCTTCATGACCTTTTTCGTCTTCTTGCCCGATTTCTTCGACGGAGTGTGCAGCCCCTCTTCCGTATCTGTGAAGCTGTGTTTCTGTTGCCACAAAACAAGCTGTTTATTTCCTGGATCTTCCACCTTTTTTTCTAAGAGAAAGGAGGATTAAGCCAAGGAATGTAGGTATAGAGTTTTGGGAAGGATGGCTCTTTCTCGTCGCGGCTCTTCAATTTTGGTATATCTTCACAACCGGTAGTGCTGTTTTCCTACATTCTAGTCCAGGTAGATCCTCAACTGCTAGCCCCTGGAGAAGAACGGTGTGCGAATGAAGACACACCGCTTTCCACTTTTTTATACCCCTACTCTTTATCAAGTGCTTGTCAACAATTTTGTTTACGAGAACCATCCTTCCCGAAGCTCCATACCTACATTCAAAGCCAAGCATTAAAACAAATTTGAAAACCTAAAGTTTCGGTTGCACTGCGACATTCTGCTGGTCCTAATGCATTCAAGCCTCATGCATGCCTTTTTTCTCGATCAAGGTCAAATCCAGACTATCGCCATCGTCTTGTTGTCTCTGGTGAGTTTATTGGTATGCACACACCTGAGGATTGAGGAATTTTGGCGTAAATCAAGGCCGGCAATAAGTGAAAAAGATGGTCGTGAGCCGTACGAGAACATTCGAGAACTATGAGCAATTAACAACTGGCGACAAATGAGGTGCATGGTCTGCTACGGTATTTGAAAATAGTTCACTGACGTAGAATTTCTTTGACTCGCAACAGTCGACTATCGAATTTTTTTCGACTGTTCGGGTCTATCGAATAATCGAGTCTTCGACTAAGTCGATTTTTCAAAATTTCGAATAATCGAGTTTTCGACCTAGTCGATTTCTCAAAATTTCGAATAATCGAGTTTTCGACTTACTCGATTTTCAGGAATTTCGAATAATCGAGTTTTCGACTGATTCGGTTTTTCGAAATTTCGAATAATCGAGTAGTCGAATGACTCGATGTCGACTGTTTCAGTCGATACCAAGACTCGATGACTCGACTCGACATAAGTATACTCGGCTGGCGTATGGAGCAAGTTACGATAGGAACCCGATGTATCATTCGACGCAGAATTTTACGGAGATTTTGAGAACGACCTTCACCACGACATTATCTCTAACGGTTAAAGAGTTAGAGCGAAAAACTGCTATTTCAGAAAATGAATTAGGGTTAAAGATCCGGAAGTTATTATTCAAATACGAAAACTCTAGTCGATGCAGAATTCTAAGGAGATCTGAAAACAATCTTCACCAAAGGTCCATCTCTAGGTGTAAAAAGTTTTGAACGAAAAACCGCTAGCATGGGGAAAAAAGTCTTTTATAATTTGAAATCCGCTGGAAGAGTGGAAGTATATACTCCGAATATGAAAACCCTATTCGATGCAGAATTTTGTGAGGATTCCAAAAACAACCTTCACCAAAGAGAGGTTTTCTAGGGTAAAAAAGTTATGGACAAATAAAACGACATTGACATCAACCCCAGCATGAAAAAAACTCGCACGAATGTCGGGTCCCTTTGTTCCTTTTTCGGGCCCTTTCCCTGGACCTGACCAGATGTGAAGGTTTGTGGAGTACCCGGCTCCACCCAACGAAGCTATGGTGGACAGTGTGCCGGAGTCAGATGTACTGTGCTTCTCTCATCCAAATTCCGGTCCGCAATTGCGTCTCGACCGCACGCGCTTGAGTTGGTCGACCTTCCGGCGCCGAAGCCGCCGATCTGTTGACTCTAGGGGGTTTTGGAATCTGGAAACGAGAAAAGGTTTGAGAAAACTGTATAAAAAAGCCACATTGAGCAGGCTCTGGCGCTGGAAGCTCGACCGATTCGAGCGCGTGCGGCCACAAAGCGTGTCGAGACGCAATTGCCGACAGGAATTTGGCCCAGAGAAGGTCGATAGATGAGGCAGCTTGTATGAAGTCATAGGACGCCGGCAGACCATTTCTACAGGGTCGAGGTTCTACAGGGGACGCCTGACGAACGGCCGCTGGCGATGTACGCAAGCAACGGAAATCCGAGTCCATCATACGGACGTTACGGAAGCGTCGCGCGCATCGCCCCAGAATATTTGACATACCGTAGCTTGCATTGGAGCACCTATAGAGCTGGAAAGATTTTGACTTTCAGATGAGTATCTTTCAGTCCGTAAGTAGCTGCCTCAAAGCTGACCGCCCGCGACACGCTCTTGAGGTCATCTATTGATCCTGGCCGAATTGATCAATGACGTGGCACGCGGGCGGCTGCTGGCTGAGGCAATTACTCAAGGACTCCACTGTACCAAACGTATTGCTGCGGAAAAAAGTATAGACAACCTATTTGTTCCCCTTGATAGGTGTTCGGGGATCATCATGGCAACTATGTTCACCTTTGGGAGCGCGATTGTTCCGTTCAACGCAGACATCAGAAGATCATCGAGGAAGCTCCAGCTCCACTTATCAGTAGGGTTGTTTTGGATTGTCGAGATCGATCGTTGCACACGGCTGTCCCCCACGTGCCATAATTTCCTTCACTCAACTAGCCACTGACAGGTCACGAAACGAGGCTGCGACTTGGTGAATCGGCGGTGCGAGCGGCGGCTGCAGTGGGCTATGTTGGTGCTGGAACGGTGGAGTTCATACTGGATCCGAGAGGGAACTTCTACTTTATGGAGATGAATACGCGTCTTCAAGTGGAGCATCCAGTCACTGAAGCTATCACTGGTGAAGAATTCTTATGGTGTGATGTTTCGTCGCAATCAAAAGGGGTATTTTTAGGCACGGATCTGGTTGAATGGCAACTGAAAGTGGCCCAGGGCGAGAAGTTGCCGTTGAAACAGGATCAAATCCCGCTGAAAGGCCATGCGTTTGAGTGCCGTGTCTATGCGGAGGACACGAAGGGAGGCAGTTTTATGCCTACTGCAGGTTGGCGCATATACAAGGCGATGCATAAGTATAGCAACACCTTCGAAATAGGCGTGGCATATGTTGGATCGAAATTTTGAATACTTGTAAAAGTTTCTATCTTTTCTCCTAAAACGGCAAAACGATGGATGAAGTGATATGACCTGGGGCCGTATGCATGAACGACTTACCCGCGAGGTAAGGGTAAATGTTATTAGAAATCTCTGAATTTCCTGTGCTCTATGCGTCTGTCTCGCTTTTCCGCGGAGAAGCGAGATATACGCATAGAGCGTAGGAAATGAAGAGATTCCGAGTAACATTTACCCTTACCTCGCGGGTAAGTCGTTCATGCATACGGTCCCAGAAGATGCCCATCTCGCCTTCAATGGAAGAGAAAAGTGTTTTTTGCGTTACGCATATATATGTAGATCGGTAACCAGAGAAGAGATACTGTGCTTCTCAGGGCCGAATTCCGGTCCGCAATTGCGCCTCGACACGCTTTGCGGCCGCACGCGCTCGAGTCAGTCGAGTTTCCAGCGTATAAGCCGACTAGATGTGTTTTTTTATGCGGTTTTCTCCAATTTTGTTTAGTTTCAAGTTCCCAAAACACAACTAGAGTCAAAAGATCGGTGGCTGCGGCGCTGGAAACTTCCCTCTCGAAAGCGGGCGGCCGTAGAGCGTGTCGAGACGCAATTGCGGACCGGAAAGGCCCAGAGAAGCACAGTAGCAGCGGACACCTCAGCAGACTGCCCTGCGTCGTGTGCGCCCACGAGAATTGTGGTGATCGATCGGCGCACGCGACAGGCACGCGTCCTGCTGAGTGGTCCGCAGCTGTTCCTTTCGCGGATACACCTACCATAGCAACACTTGAACACAAGGAAATGTCTCGCGATGATTGTCAGAATGAGTCACTTTTATGCGTAGCTCTATGAAACTGGTTCAAGGTAATGCTATTTGTTCACTTCCCTGTGAACTTCACCTGCATTCTCACGGAAAGGCTCAAGTTTACTCCCTCCATAATGCTGGACTTGGATTTCGATGGATTTCCAGCCAGCTAGGGCGATCAGCAGGATGTATTTCCAAGTTTGTGCTGGATCCTGAATCACTCAACGTCTGTAGTCGTCCAGATGTCTCATAGAGCTTGGGAAGCGAGACATTACACGACGAGTACCCAGTGACATGCTGTCAGCCCTAAGGACTCACTACTAAACGTCGCTGAGTTTCTCAGCAAAAAAACATTCCCTACTACATCAACCACTGCGAAAACATTGTGGGCTATGAAATAAAGCAATCTTATCGCTCAGAACATTTTCACAAGGTTTTTAGTCTCGAGCCCGCGCGATCAAACATGAGCGCAAACTTGGAAAACTTGAGCACTCCATGCAGCAAAGGCGCCGCGTGTGAAATCGTGAATAAGGTCATCTCCTTTGACTATAACAAGTTATCTAGAGAAACTCCAAACTTGCTATAACTGAAGAAGATGACCATATATAGGCTCGAGTCTAACTAACAACATTGTGAAAATGTTCTGAGCGATGAGATTGCTATATTTTGGAGCCCACAATGTTGCCGCAGTGGCTGATGTAGTAGGGAATGTTTTTTCTTCGCCGAGAAACTCAGCGACGATTCGCAGTTAGTCGTCGGGGCCGACATCATGTCATTGGATACTCGTCGGGTAATGTCTTCCTTCCCAAGCTCCATGAGACGTCTGGGTGACTGCAGACATTGGGCGATTGAGGACCCAGCACAAGCTTGGAACTACATCCAGCTAGTCGTCCTTGCTGGCTGGAAATTCATCAAAATCCAAGTCCAGCGTTATGGAAAGAGTGAACGTGAGCTTTTCCGTCAGAAGGCAGGTGAAATTCACCGGGAAGTGGACAAGGAGCATCATCTTGAACCAGTTTCACAGAAATACGCATGGAAGTGACTCAATTTGGCGATCATCGTGAGGCATTTCTATATTGCTCAAGTGTTGCTATACTGGAGCGTCGCTCGAAAGGCAAGTTTTTCTCTTCAGTTGAAGGCGAACCGGGCAACTTCTGGTCGTACCACTTGATTCATCGTTTTGGCCTTAGGAGGAAACATGGAAAGCTTAGAAATATTCAAAATTCGATCCAACATATGATACGCCTATTTCGGAGGTGTTGCTATACTTATGCGTCGCAGCATAGTTTTCGGCACACAAGGTGCTTCAGATGGTCAATTTATGATAGTATAGACATTTTTGTTACAGGAAAGTTGGATTATGTGGCATTCCCTGGTGACGCTCGCGTGGACACTGGGGTAGTTTCTGGTGATGAGGTTTCAGTTCACTATGATCCTATGATTGCCAAGGTAGGCTCCATTCGATATGTAACTTTCATAAGAATCGTGCAGGTGAAGAGATTTTTAAGGTAGTCGTGTGGGGCGCGGATCGGGCCACAGCTGCCGCTAAGCTGGATACTGCACTGGCGCAGACTAGGATTAGTGGACTGCCCACGAATATTCAGTTTGTTCGAACTGTGCTAAGGCATCCAGAGTTTGTAAAGGTGAGACTCCAAGGTGGTGGAGTGAATTGGACTTCACAATTGTGATCCGATTTTCAGGGCAATGTGTACACCGATTTCATCCCAGATCATCAGAAGGAACTGTTTTCGGAGGTGAAACAGTCGGATGCGGTGGGTTTGCTCAATTCAGATGTTATTTTCTACTTTCAGCGATTTTGCTCCTTTTCAGGACCTTGTTGAAGGTGCGGTGGGCCTGGCTCTTCTTAGCAGACCATATCGTCCGCGTGGGCCGTTTGAGGAGATCGCGTTCTTCCGACTGAATCATCCAGCTCAGCAGACTTACAAACTTGGTGAGTGACGTGGCAGAAAACAATATCGAAGTCCAGAATCAAGTTAAGATTCCAGGTGACAAGGAAGTTGCTGTGACGTTCTTCAGTGAGACGGAAATGGAGGTTTCGTTTGATGATCAGAAGAGACGCGTGAGTCTGGATGATGTTGCGCAGGATGAAGCAGGTGCGAGGTACACAATTGAGATGGAAGGAAGGCGGTGGAAGGCTGAGGCGGTCAGGCTGCCAGAGTCCGCTTTGGTGAGTTTTTGGTTTTGGGATCTAAATAGAAAGAGGAGAAACAGACATTTCGTGGCGATTCGGTGGTTATTTTCCCGGAGCCAGGGCTAGCCAACTACTTAAGTTGACCTCGCCATGCCTAAAGTCCCGTGGAAATTTAGGCAGCAGACTGTCTACAGATTATATGACCGGATAGCACTAATGACCCCAACAAGCGGCATAATGTAATAAGGACATATTTGCGATATGGCCCCCGTCCCCTGCGCCGCTCTTAGTGTGTCGGCTGCATGCCAACCGATTATGCAGGCGTACTCAAGCGCACTGCTGCCGGCTCAGTCCGGCTGAACGGGGGATTTTCCGCCTCAGAAAGCAATGCATTGCCTACGTATCGAACAGACCGGCCACTGCTGGATTAGGACGGACCAGGCGTGCTCAGTCCGGCCACATCGGGGGATTTTTTTCGGCCTGAGGGAGCAATGTTTTACATGCATATAAGCCGGGACGGACAACGGGTGAACTTTTTACACCCGAATCGACGGTTTAATTCAAAGCAACGGTAGCTGGAGAACAAGTTGAAAACATCTCAGACTCAGGCGTTGGAGGTAGGCGAAATTAAAGAAAGGAGAGTGTACTCATTCACACGCAGGTCAACCAAATGCATAGTAAGCAGAGCTTCTGCACACGCTGGTATGAAAATGAAATCATAATTGAGTGAAAATTACAAATGGCGGATGACGTTAGGGATAACGCCACTCTGACGAGCACCAGGCCCTAAAGGAAACATTGGCGTTCAGCTTGAGCCCAGCAGAAAAAGGAATTCTTCTTAGTCCAGGATTAAGCCGGATTCATACTACCGCCGGGGCGATGCGGGAGAAAAGGCAGTATTGATCAATAACTGCAATGTTGCGCGTTTGAGAGAATTGAATGTTTTGATGAGCAAAACGGTCAGTTGGTGGAGTGAGGTGAGATGAGATATTCATTCGAAAACGGCTTACACCTCCATTTTTAACCATATTTGCGAAATTTTTTAGCAAATATGCTTATCGCCGCGACGTATGGTCGCGTCTTTGCCCAATGGAGAGCGCGGCCGACTTCATCGCGGAGATGTGCTTATATGCTGAAAATTCAGAAGTGTGGCCGGAACCGAAGGTGTTCACCGTTCTCGGATGAACATCTCATCCCACTCCACCCCAATGATTTCAATTCCGTTCATCAAAACAATCTTTTCCCTAACTAGGGAACCTCGCTAGTCAGGTATGAGCTTTTGAGAGACTGTGAATGTTTCTTGGTCAACTCGGATACGCTCTCTTCGAATCTGAACTCGGATTTTGCTACGGACATCTCTGAACGAAGTTATAAGCGTTTTTGAAGCTTCATGAAAAGGTAAAGATACTCATCAGCCAATTTTCAGGGTGTTTGGAAAAACATTTTCGGATTAAGCTCAAAACTTTCAACTGGGGGTTATTCAGGGCGCTGAACGCGAATCTGGGGTCTGTTTGTCGCTAGACTTATGGTTACTGTAGGTTACGATAGGCATTATGCCTTTTAACTGACTTTACCTACCTTCAAATTTCGAAAATCGAAAAAAGGATCTCAAATTCGTGTTCGGCGTCCCAAATATCACCCACAGAGAAATTTTGAGCCAAATCTGAGACTTTGACCAAGCTACCGTATACCCACCGTAACCTACCGTAATCTATCAGAAATCGATAAACGGATTGCAGATTCTTGTTTAGCACTGCAAATAACCCCCAGAGCAACAATTTGAGCCATATCTATCGTAGCACTCCGGAAATCGGCAAACGTCGCGATTTGCCATCAAATTTCCCCCGATGGGAAGCTTTGAACGAATCAAGTCGAAAAGCTCGGAAAATCGTCAAATAAACCATAGATTCGTGATCAGCGTTCAAAGTAACTCACCTGGAAGGATTTTGAGTGAAATCTGCAACATTTTTTTTACGCTTTCAGAGGTATAAATAGGTGCCGAACCGAAAATCCGCACAAGTTCAAAACGCAATCAGTCTGTGCAAAGTTTGGAAAATGTGCCTTCACTCAAAATTTGCTCAATGGGGTAGTTTTGGGGGCTAAACACAAGCATGAGGTCCGTTTCCGTATTTCGCAAATTCTAATGCGCGTTTTTGATAGAAAAAAGGCGTGAAATGCGAACTTTGACCGGCTTTAACTTTTTTCGCAGATGTCCGTAGCAAAATGCGAGTTCAGATTCGAAGAGAGCGTATCCGACACCAAGAAACATTCACAGTCTCTCAAAAGCTCATACCTGACTAGCGAGGTTCCCTGGTAAGATAAGCAGTATCGCCGCATTTGATCAATATTGCCTTCTGTCACGCAGCATTTTAGTTTTTTCGCTCTTCAACGCTTAGGCTACAAATTTAACTGGCGGGTGCTGCAGGGCAGCGAAGATGTTCCTGTTCGGAATGCACTTCTGAATCCTAAAATATTTCTATTATTTTGCTCTTGCTCGGGTTTTAAGATAGTTGTGGGTCTATAAAGGATGCTAGGTAGGGTCTGCACGCTCTTTTACAAGGAGATGGTTTAGATATACGGCGCAGGGCAGGCGGAGTATGATATGTCGTTGAGCAGTTTTGATGAGGAGAGCGACGCAGCCGGATTGGGATCCATTCAGTCGTCTCATGCTCCAATGCCAGGAATCATTGAGAAGGTCCTTGTGAAGGAAGGCGACGAGGTAAGTGGTCATCTCAGGTTTATTTATTGTATTAGGTCACTGAATTTGAGGTTTTGAAGGTTCAACATGGGCAACCGCTGGTGGTGATGACTGCAATGAAAATGGAGTACATTATAAGGTAAGTGTGAACTAGAAAGGTCAATTGTGGGCCAGCACATGTTCTACATTAGTGCCTTCTCTGTTGAAATTTTTGCGTTTTCAGAGCTCCTGCTCACTGCAAAGTCGCTGGTGTAACTTGTGTACCGGGAAAAAATGTCCCGAAAAATGCAGTGCTGGTCAAGTTTGCCCCTGTGGAGCAAGCTGGAGCTGAGGTGGCCGCTCAGCACGGTTAAGAGGTCGAGCCGAGGTTTTTACCTGGCTATTTAGGTCACGTTTTCTAAAAAGTTACAGAAATGGGCGATAATTAGTCAAAGGAAACGCCCATTTGGACGAGATTTCTCGGGGATTTGTACTCTTACAGTGACAGTTGTCCAAGCTAGCCTTAGCTCCGCCTATTTCTGTAACCAATTCAAGAGCAGGCTTCTTACTGTAATATACATAGGTTGACTCGGTGAATGTACCCTTTTCTAGTCCTAATTTGTCACATGTCACTTAAAGATAATGCATTTTTAACTCTAGCTCCCAGAGAATCTATACTTACCTCGTGTAGAGAAATTTAGTGATTTATGTGAGTTTTTAGGTGATTTTGTAGAGGTTTTAGTGCAGTTTTTTATTCGCTCAATTCACCTCATATCGCAAAGGTCCCGCAGGGAAATGTCAGGATTCTATCGTTGCCATGTTGTATGCGTTTGTAGGAATATAGTATAAATAAAATTTATTCCGTCCAATATGGGTACAATAAGATAAGACAGTAAATTAAGGCAAGATATCAGTGTAGGTAAGAGATGTGGGAGAGAATAAGGCAGTGAACAGCAGTTGTAAGCCGATTTCGATATAAGTAAGTGGTGGAAGGAAGTGGTGGATTAGCAGCGCTCCTGGATTTCACCTGAAATTTGGGCAGGTTTTAAGAGGAGAAAAGTGTGAAAAAATAGTTTTTACTCATGCGATTCTTGGCCCCGAGCCGCCTGACAGTTCGGCTCGTCCTCCTAATCTGCTGGTCGGCTCCTGTTGCTCTCCGGGCCACTACTGTTGCTGTCCGGGCTCCTCCAGTTAGCCCGAACAGCAGCAGCAGTAGCCCGGATATTGGGAGAACGAGCCAAACTGTCAGGCGGCTTCGATTCCTGTTCGGTGCGGCTCGGGGCCGAGAATCGCTTGAGTATATATTATATTGGTGCTAAAATAGTGAGTCCTGGTTAGGTAATCCCCTTTTTTTCCAGAGTTTTTGAAAAATTCTTACTGGAATTAGCATGAATAATAGGAAAAAAACGAGAAATCTCGGCAGTTTTCTATTTTTTTACACCTTTATTGATTTTTTTCTGAATGTCCCATCATTTTTTGGATTTTTTTCCAGAGTGAGGAAAATTGTAAAAAAAAATTCGTTCAAATGTCTATTATATTCGGTCAAGCGATGCTTGGTTGCTTTCAAGTTCAAAAATCTGCAACACTGATTCTTTCGAATTTTTTATATCAGGATCTCATGCTAATGTTTTGAAACATTATAATCTCCCGTTTTTCAAAAAAAAAGTCCAATAAACCATAATTCATGGAAAATTTGGTGAAAATCAGATTTTTTTGTTGCACAGGTGTTTATGAGATTTTTTGTATTAATAAATTTTTCCTAGTGCTATCAAATTCAAAAATCCGGGTGATTACTTCTCTGAATTTTTTTATCCAGGAAATTATTTGCGAAAAATCATAATGGAATCACGAAAATTTAAACGCAGTGTTTTTTTTTCAGAAAAAAAATTAAGTGTGTGTTTCTGGGAAACAGGTAGTATTTTTGCTTTTTCTACGTGTTGTTAAAGTCGAAAATCCACAGAATTATTTCTCTAGATAATTATGAAAAAAATTCCAGGCGATTCAGGAAAAACTGCTACAATTTGAGTTTCTCAAATAGTCACTTGAACTTCTCACAAAAATGAAAACAAGTTACTTGTAATATAAAAGGCCGAAAACAAGTTACTTGTAGCATATCTGAGCAGATGTAAGTTACTTGCGACTTATCTCAGGTCATCTAAGTTGCATGTAACATATCGGCGGGATACTGCGTGCGATGCGCCTCTGATATGTTACACGTAAGTTAAATGACTTGGGTTAAGTCGCAAGTAACCTACACGAGCTTAGATATGTTACAAGTAACTTAAAGGCACAATATAAGTCGCAAGTAACTTAAATCGGTCAAGAATATATTTCCAAGGTTGATTTACGCCGCACTCGCGGGGTCAGGCTTACGACTGGCGTTGCTGTTGGTTCAATTACCCAACTTTGAGGTACTTGACTCCACACGAGCAGGGAAGGTCCCGCACAGCATTTTTTTGCGTAGTGTGTGGCCTGTGACGCACCCTCTGCGTCGCGTGTCGTCTGTGTCACGTGATGGCCACCCATATTGAAAATTCAAATGTAAGTTACATGTAACATACGTGTAACTTACATGTAATATAAATTTAAGTTGCATGTAATATAAATGTATTTTACATGTAATATAAATGTAAGTTACTTGAGACATTCAAGTAAGTCACATTTATATTACAAGTAACTTGTTTTGATTTTTCTGAGTTCTCAGGCGATTCTCGGCCCCGAGCCGCACCGAACATGAGTCGGAGCCGCCGTACAGTTCAGCCCGTTCTCTCAATCTCCGGGCCAACGCTGTTGCTGTTAGGGAGGAGCCCGGACTAGGGATTTGTGAAAATTTTTCGGAAATGAAAAATCGAAAAATAAAGATTTCCGTTCCGAGATCAAATTTTTTGGCGCAGATAGGCATTTTGGACATCATACATTTTTTTTTAAAAAAATCGAGTTTCTCCGTATCGATTTTTCGAGAAAACAACACAAAAAACCAATATTGGAAAAAATGCATTTTTGCTTTATAGGAAAGTGTAGCGAGCCATTCTACAAGTTTTTAGCCGACTGATTTTTCGGTGTCGATGCCGAACATTTTCACACATTCCTGGCCCTGACAGCAACAGTAGTGGCCCGGACAGTAACAGAAGTCGACCCACAGATGGGGGAGAATGAGCCGAACTGTCAGGCGGCTCGTTGCCAAGAATCTCCTGAGCGGATTTCTCCGGAAATTACCCAGAATTTTCGTTTTTAGTTGAAGCGCGGAAATGAGGCCCTTGATTTGCCAACTTTCTCGAAAATCTGCTTCCCGATGAAAAAAAATGCAGAAATGAAGTCATCCTCACTTTATATTGACTTTTTTTGAAACAGTTTTGTAGACATTTTTTATGTTTGAGGTTCAACCTCAAACAATGAATCTTCTTCTTCCAATACTTACCCTCCTTCAGTCCGAGGCATTTACCCCATTCGTGGATGGAGATCGTGCCGTCGTTGTCCGTATCACATCCCTCAAGGAAAGGCTTGATACAAGACTCCATGGGGATGACTGGGGCGGTGATTGGGATCAGCTCATGGTGGGATACGGCCTAGAAATGTCTCCAATAAGCATTTTTGTCTAAAAAAAATTTGCGCAGTGTCTAAATGCCGACCTTGTCGTGAGGCTTGATGTCGAGGTCGCAGAACTTCCAGATCACAGGGTAGACGTGCTTCTTCTCGTCATCAACCTCAGCCTCCTGGATCAGCTCCTCCCACTCGAGCTTGTGCAGCTCACGGCGATTCTTCAGCTCTTTCATGACCTGAAGAAGTGCTCGTCATTTTGATGGTGAAATAATTAGTAGATCAAACTGCAGGTCTCGCCTGGAAGAGCCAGTCAGCCATACGCTCCGGGAACTGAGCCATCAGCTCATCTGTGCACTCTTGCAACTGCTTGCATTCGCCGAGGTATTCCAGATGGACCTAAAAAGGGTCTTACTTTGTTTCTTATATTTCTTGTCGGTAAATTTATCTAAAAGGTGGTCACCTTAGCGTGAGCCTTCTTCTGGCAGTGTTTTGAGCCCTTCTTGCACAGACAGCGTTCACGATAGAGATCACAGAGTGAGGTGAAGGTCTCGTTGCTGTTGGCGCACACCTGAACGGCTCATCATTATTCACCATTTTTGATCGTCAAATACTGTGCAACATCATGTAGACCTCAGATATTACACTTTGCTTGACGTCAACTTTATTTTTCATTGCTCCTGAATGCCATAGGGGCTGACCAGAGTGGCGTTGCGGCGCGGCGCGACCTTGGGCGTCGTTTATACATTCGCCGCCGGGCGGCGCGGCATAGTGCAATCGTATAGTATTTATCACACGGCGGGGCGCAATCGATATTAGGAGTCATTTGCACTGCCGCCACTGAGCGGCGCGGCGAAGTGCATTCCATTTATATCGATTTTGCCGCGTCACATGACCAACATAATCGAATTGCCCTTCGCTGCGCCGCTCGGCAGCGGAAGTATAAACGACGCCTTAGTCAGCGCACATGGACGGTGCGGAAAATCAATACGTATCGTTAGTACACGCCCGCCGCTGAAAAACACTGGATTTATCGGATAGACTGAAAGAGTACGAAAATCACGTTTTTCATCTTCATTCTGTAGAAAATAATCAGAAGCTGTTTTTAAAAAGCATTGTCGTGTGCATTTCATAGCCATCAATTTTGCGTGCCGCCACTTATAGACGCTGCCTTGGGCGTCGTTTATACTCCCGCCGCGGAGCGGAGCACCACAGTATATTTCTGAAGTATCGATAACGCGGCACGATCGATATTATAGGATTTTACTTCGCCGTGCCGTTCAGGCGTGGAAGTATATATAAACGACGCCTTATAAAATAGCACTTCACCGCGACGCCCGGCGACAGAAGTATAAACAACGCCTTACATCCTTTTTAGCATTCTATCACTGTGCGGCGTGATCGAACTTTGTTTTATGCGTATCGATCGATATCGCTCGCGCACTGACTCGTACTATTTGGGCCATTGAATCGCGGTGCTCAGCGACCAGACTCCAAAAATGGCGTCATGGCAGGCAAATCTCGAGAAAGGAAGCTGACATGTACTGAGATGTAGGGTGTGTTTATAGTCGACGCGATGTTGGACGCCACTGAACTTTAGGGAAATAAATAAACTATCAGTTTGTTAGATCTAATACTACATTGTACTGTCCTTATTGGAACGAAATGACGGTCCGCAGTCGCAGTACGCTGTTACAGAATGCAAGCGTACTTGGACCATGGGGTCTTGCCACGGTTGTTCCTCATCTTCGAGCTGCGTAGTGCAACTGCGGTTTCTGCAATTGCGGACTGAAGTTTTTTGTCGATAGGAGCGATACACTCTAGTTGAAAGATAATTTTACTAGATTCCGTCGCCTACGCGTGCGGTGCGGGTGGAAAAGGAGAGAGCAGCGTACGCGCGCCCACGCACGCGTCGGCCCGGAGTTAATTTCGCTTCGAAATAGAGTGTGTGTGTCGCCCGGCGCGTTTGCCATTGCGAAGAAGAATGTTTCTAACTGTAGAAAAAGGGTAAATAATGGATGTAAGAAGATCCTACCTTGTCCATTGGATCATCGTCGAGCTCGGGACATTTACTGATGCACTCGCAGTGAGGCTCACCCTTCTTGCCTACGACGCATTCCTTTCCCCATCCACACACATGGTCCTCACAGGGGTTTTTCACGACCGCGGCTGAAATTGATGGAATTTTGCCATGAGAAACAAGAAAAACACATAAAAATCAGAACAGAGAGGGGCCAGACAGCGCGATGAAAAGGATGACCGGAGGAATCTGTAGTACCTATACATTGGATCCGATTTGGATATCCGTCCGAGCCAGGGGTGCGCGAAAAATTTTCGAAACCGAAAAAAAAAACCCGAAAAACGAAAAAGATTCCGTAAAAAAAATTATAGAGTGCTTACCCACACTGTGTTGCGCTGCAAAGGTACACTATTTCAATTTTTCGTTTTTTTCGGTTTCTTTTCGGTTTTTTTGAAAAATCAATACCGCAAAAAAAAACCGAAAAATTGGAAAGAAAAACAACAGAAATGTATTTTAATTATAAAAAATGGACATGAATTCAGATCTGGCCTCTGCGTGCTTTTTGCTTAAACCTAATAAATTTTTCAAAAAAAAAACATCTTGGACATCATGTGGGAAAAACTTGGAATAACTAAAGTCTGTCTAAACGAGACTGTCCGCCCGCGCGCTTGGCGTGCGTGTCGCGCGGCCGTTGCGAAGGCGATTTCCTGACGTGTCTTCCCACGGCTGCAAACAGCCGACCGGGATCTTAGCCAATGTTCGTCCGTATTTATCGAATTACAAATCCAAAGAATGTCTATGCCATCACATGTCGACACGCACGCCGACAGCGTGGACGGACAGACTTTATACTGCTTTGGAAGTAAATCTGGGGAATACACTCTTCACAAACAACTACATCGACTCTGAAGTCAGTTTTCACTCCAAACTATGTTTTTCAGACCTAAAGAAGTAGTTCTCCTCATTTCAGCCAAAAATCGAAATCTACCCCTCCTTTCGCCTAATACTTCATATCGTGTATGCTTGGGAAACAGCTGGGTTCAGCCTCCCTGACTGCCAGCAGCATCCAGCCAGGTGATTGAGCCTGGGTGGATCGTCTTTCGTGGGCTACTTTACACTACCAGAACGACGTATAGTAGGTAGTTATAACACAGTTCAGAGAGGAGATCGATATTCGATTGAGCACGACTAGCAGTTTGTTTATATGCAAGAGAGTCGCAGCTGCAGCAGCCACCAGCACAAAAAACATGTTTATCCCACGAAAGGTAAACTATATGTTAGTGCATATAATTTGTTGAGATTAAGGTTGCTTAGACTGGAAATTTAAAGAATCTGTGGTGTTTTGGATGAATTAAAGGAGAAATGCACCACCAAATTTTGGTCTTACTTTTGAAATCTTTCTGAAAAAAATCTGAATTTCGGTCTTCTCCCCGTCAGTTCGTCTGGTGAAATGAAGTACTAGCCATTGATTCTCGTCAATGTTGCAGCACCCAATCACATTAAGCTAGAACAGAATGAAAGCCGGCACCAACTGACACGGTTCTTTGGATAGCAAGAGTGTATGTATTTCTGTGGACATTAATCTCCAGCGGGAAAAGTCCAGCTTCGTCGAACGGAACGATACAACCCTTATTGCTACATATCCTCTATTTCGTTGCTAAATTTACGTTGTTACGTCGCGTGCGTGTGCGAAGCGACGGGAGACAGGAAGAGTGAGGAAGAGTGTGAGCGAAGGAAACGCAGCATACGCGTGCAAATGCACGCGATCGATAGAAACAAATTTCAATTCCCAATAGAGTATATTTATCTATCCTCTGGTTCCGAGCCAAATTTACTCTGTCCCTTCGCGCGCTTGTGCCGGACGAGGGTAGAGACAGCGAGAAAGTGTGGGGAGAAGGAGACGCAGCGCACGCACGCAGACGCACATGATGAACGGAAATAGGTAAATTTTACTCGGAAACAAGGGATACCTTTTGTACGGTTAAGAGGCAGGTTTTGCATGGAGAAAATAGGAGTTGATTTTTAACAAGAAAATATATATCCTCTGTTTCCAAGTGAAATTTATTTCCGTTCATCGCGTGCGTCTGCGCGCGTACACTGCGTCTTCTTCCCCCCACACTTTCTTGCTGTCTCTACCATCGCTCCGCACAAGCACGCGAGGGAACAGAGTAAATTTGGCTGGGAACCAGAGGATAGAATGATGCCAATGTATACAAATTTAGGAACAGTATCCAAAAAAACTTAAATTTGACCTTTTCTGATGGATCAATGAGCTTAATCACAGTTAATTCCAGATTAGATTCGAGATATCAAAAAAGGTTTTCGTTGACCTTTTTATTTCTGAGAACAGTACTGAGTGCTGTGGAAATATCTAGGGGACCGGAAAGTAATGTCGTTTCTGCGCATGTCACTACTTGATTGTCATTTACCTGTGAGATTATAGCGACTTCTCTACTCATAAACAGATTCAATTTACATTTGTTTCGTGGTCAAAATGGTCAGCCAAATACCAGTACCGGTAGGTACACATCTTCGGCATTGTATGCTTTCTGAGTTTCGCAAGGTAAGTTACGCAACAGTTGCTACCAAAAACATTCCAAATGCTCTGGACATTTGTAAATGCCAACGGTGGTTTTTTAGGTTTGAATTTTTTGATTTTGATATTTCCGACTGTTATCGATCGGGAAGACCAATAATGTTAGAGAATTAGACGTTAGGAGGTGGAAGTAAATCTTTGCCAGACGATCGAGGAGTTGTCAAATAGTCCCAACACCAACCTTGGTCGGCCATCCAAGATCATTCGAAGCAGATTGGGAAGGTTAGCAGAGCAGCGTATAATCAGAAAACGACATTACTTTCCAATCCCCCTTATAAATGTCACTAGGACGTCGTGGAAATACCATCAGTGTGCCGTGTTTAAGGCAGTGTTCACGATGAATATCATATTCGAGCTCGACTTAAAAATGGGGTTGTTAGGTCATGCGTTAACGTATAGTGAAGAAAGTGCTAAGAAAACCGCTCAGAATGAGCTAACAGAGCTGTTCCCTACTCATGTACAGGTTTAGGGTAGGGACGAGCTTACGCGCCTTGCTAGCTTCCACAACGCGCCCCAACGGCGAAATGTGCGAGAATCGACCAGGCTGCACATGGCGGATTCGCTTGGCGATTTGCCATAGAAGACGCCCGCTGCGCCGCTAACTGGTCAGAACGGGGGGCGGGGCGGGCTAAGTAGGCGTTCTCGGCATACAAAATCTTCACTTTGTGGCCGTTTTATCAATTTCTGACCCGTTTTCGCTGCTTTCTTTGACCCTACCCCGTCCAGCATCTGCCAGCGTAGTTTTTCACACTGCAAACTCGAAAGCGAGATTTATCGTGAATAAGAGTGCCCTGGTGTAACACCAGGAAGGTGCCGTGTAAACACGGCAATGATGGGACCGTGGTGACTCACAGGCACAGTCTAATCTCAGAATAATTTTTTAGTTTTTCTGCTCAACTTAGAGAAATTATCGAAAATTTCTGGTCACAAAGCTACTGTGCTTCTCTGGGCCAAATTCCGGTCCGCAGTTGCGTCTCGACACGCTTTGCGGCTGCGCGCTTTCGAGTCGGAAGAGTTTCCAGCGCTGCAGCCGCCAATCTGTTGACTCTAGGTGGGTTTTAGAAACTAAAAGTAAACAAACTTGAAGAAAATTGTATGAAAAGGCCATATCGAGTCAGCTTTGGCGCTGGAAACTCGACTGACTCGAGCGCGTGCATCCGCAAAGCGTGTCGAGACGCAATTGCGGACCGGGATCCGGCTCAGATAAGCACATTATATCCAGATTCGCTCCGAACCCACTGAAAAAGGAGTTATGGCTCTTCGAAAAATGTGAATTTACAAAGCGAAAATTTTGTGGACCAGTTGTCTCAGTTCTGTGTTTTCACGTCATCAGCAGCCATCGCACTGGAGTAGGTTGGAATGCAAAGCTGGACCAATTACAAATGGAAGAACATAGATTTTTGATGAAAATCCAACGCACATTTAGTTCCTATTGACGTCGAGAACTTCTCGGTTAGCGTTGCCCATTTTTTTCTTTTCTGGGTGTGTCGTCGATTTTTTCCTCGCCTTTTCTCGCTTATGCGAGTGAATTGAGTTTTCGCACTTGACAGGCTTGCTATACACGACGGTCGAACCATATAACCCAAAGATTAACCCTTAGGTTAGGCTGTGCTCACGATAAATCTCGTTTTTGAGTTTTCAGTGTGAAACACTACGCTGGAGGATGCTGGAGTGGATAAGTTCAAAGAAAGCAGCGAAAACGAACCAGAAATCGATAAAATGGCCACGATGTGAATATTTCGTTAGCCCAGTACGCCTGCTTTGCCCGCCCCGCCCCCCGTTCTGATGAGTTTGTGGTGCTGCGGACGGTTTCGATGGCAAATAGCCAAGCAATTCCGCCACATCCAGCCTGATCGATTCGCGCACATTTCGCCATTAGCGCGCGCTTGCGGAAACTAGCGTGAGCTCGTCCGCGCCCTGAACGTTAGAAACCACTATTTTAGCTTATTCTGAGCGCTTTTTCTTTGTTGTTTCTTTACTATTCGATAGCTCACGACCAAACAACTCCGTTTTTTTTTTCAGTCGAACTCGAATGTGATGTCCATCGTGAACACTGCCTTTAACATGCATGGAAATGTACGAGTGTAGTGCTTTCTGCTACAGGCAAAAAGGCGAAAAAACATTTTTTATTTACACATCTGTAGGAGGTGAAGAGTCAAGTTCTCTGGATTGGGCTGCTGTAGTGTTAATTAAGAGGAGGACAACAAGAAAGAGTTATTGGCCAAGTCTCAGGTTGATTGGTCCCGCTTGTTCCGGGAAGGTGACCCAGGAAGTGACCGAAATATGGATTTTTGAAAATGGGAGAAATCGGAAATTATATCTAATTAATCCAGTGGAAATCCCTTCAAAATGTTCCATTAGAATAAACGCAATGATGTTATGAACACATTCAATCCTACGACCCCAGCTCCGCCTTCGCATTTAGCGCACTCGATTGATTGTGTCACGCCTATATGCCTTGTTGCAGAGTGTGACATGTGAGGGCTCGAAAGGAAGTGCTCTCAATGCTGATTCTAAATACCTTATCAGATTCCAGATTGGACCACTTTGAACAGAGTTATGAGAAAAGGGCATAAAAAACTCGTTTTTGCGTCTTTTCCGCCCAAAACGCATAAGATATGACCAGTATTGTATGTCGTCGAACAACGGCTTATATGGTCGTTGTTGCGGCGAACAAATTGTACATACATATTACTCCCCACAAGCGTTATGTTCAATTAACCCATTTTTATCAAGCTAAATGAGGAAAAGAAGATTTCCTCCTATTATTCACTGCAGACAAGAAGATCATCATCAACTATCAGGAAGGAAGAAGAACTGCTCTCCTCACAAGCGAGGAATAAGAAATACACAAGAAGAAAAAGGGTAGAGATGGGGAGAACAGCATTTAGTATATTAAACCACATGAGACATTGTGAAGGTAGCGCGCCCCATTGCACGTGGGCGGCCGCAACGCGACACCGCACATTTCAAAACCCCTTCCTTCAATTGTCATCAAATTTTGGGTCAGTGGCCTGTCACGGGGTTTATGGGTGCTGTTGATTGTTCTCTCTCACATCCTCTCCCCCCTGCTCTCCCTTTTTATAATATGGTATTTTGTGGGTTAATCACCCAAGTTTGAGGTCCGTGCGTGAAATGGAGCTGGGCTGAGGCCGAAGAAACAAGAGGAAGAATCACTGAACCACCGATCGAGCCACGAGCAGTCTCAGAGCGCGAGGACCACGAGGGACGACAACAAGCAATCGTGAGTGATTCCGACTGTTAAATAAAATTCCTCCCTTAGCACGGAAATTGTATGTGAAAGAGCAGAAAAAACGGTAAGCGAGGATTTCCTCAGGGATCGTCCTGGGGAGGGGTTCCCCTCAACTAAGTCTATCTCTCACTCATATCCCTTCTTTCTTTTCATCCAGAAATGAGAAGAAGTGCAGCAGGATCGGTGCCGATTTCTATGTGGCGGCATGTCGTTTGGACAGCCGCGTGGCCGGCACCTCCATTCCGGCCACGGTCTTTCCCCGGTGACCTGTCCGTCGCCAGGCGCAGCTGGCCACTCTGTCTCCGTGGCCATCGTCTAACATAAATCGCCAACACAACTTTCAGCTCTCAGAGAGCAGCTCCCCCACTGATCGGCGGGGTCGTAAATATGCTCAGTTTCCCCTTGGATGTAAAGCAATTTCCATGAGCCAAGCCGCCGCAGAAGTCTTTTAAAAACTTTAACGAGCTTTTGGCTAGAGGGAAGGTGTTTTCACCTGGGGTGTTCATGGAATCTACCAGAAGGTTAGTGTTTGTGCAAAAAACAGAACTCTGGAAACGTTAGTGCTTCTTTTGGCTCAATAGTAAAACTGCGCAGTATCCCGCCCCGAGCTGCAGGTTCCAAGAAGTTACAAGCTCAAGAAGGTGTTTTTTTGTGCTTTTCGTACCTTCCGAAAAGTGCATTAGTCGTCGGAAAATCCGGAAACGGACCTCATAAATGTGTTCAGCGCCCAAAACTACCCCCCTGAGCAAAATTTGGGTGCAGGAGCATTCTCCATACTTTGCCCAGACTGAGAGCGTTTTGGAATTGTACGAATTTATACAGATTAGAGGGCTTTGGAAGCGTTTTAGAAAAATGTTTCAGATTTCACTTAAAATTCTCCCAGGAAGGTTTTCTGAGGCGCTGATCACAAATCTGTGGTTTATTAGTCGATTTTCAGAAGTTTTCGGCTAATTTCTCTGGAAGCTTTCCAACCGGGGAAAACTTCGAGGAAAAAAAAACGCCACTCTCGAGATTTCCGGATTTCTATGATAGATATGTTTCAAAATGACTTTAATAGGGTTATTTGGAGAGCTAAACACGAATCTGCAGTCCGTTTATCGATTTTTCTGCAGATTACGGTAGATTACGGTGGGTATACGGTAGTTTGGACAAAATCTCAGATTTTACTTAAATTTTGTATACGGGCGCTGTTCGGGTGGAGAATACGAAATTGGCGTCCGTTTGTCGATTTTCAAACTACTAAGGTGAGTTTTGCCCCCTAAATGAGATGTTAACTACCGTAACCTACAGTAAACCTCGAAAATTCGACAAATGAACTCTAGATTCGCGCTCACCACCATATACTACCCTTACATACAACTTTCAAGCTACTGTGCTTCTCTGGGCCGAATTCCGTCCGCGATTGCGTCTCGACACGCTTTGCGGCCCGCACGCGCTTGAGTTGTTCGGGTTTCCAGAGGCAAAGCCGACTCGATAAGGCTTTTTTATACGATTTTCTCCAATTTTTCTTAGTTTCCAGTTTCCAAAACCCACTTAGAATCAGCAGATCTGCGCTGGAAGCTTTTCCGACTCGAGAGCGTGCGGCCGCAAAGCGTGTCGAGACGCAATTAGCGGACTGGAAATTGGCCCAGATAAGCACAGTAATTCCGAGAAAATCTTTTAGAACTGAAAAACAAATGCCTAATGGGTGGTACCCTTGCCTTTTCGCGGAGCTTGAAAAACGCCTATAACTCTTTGAACCTGCAGCTCGGGGTGGGATGCTGCGCATTTTTGCTATTGAGCCACAAAGGATACTAACGATACTAGTTGTTTTCGAAGATGCGTTTACCACTCTAAACACTTCCCTTGCAAAGGTTTTTTTTCTTCTTACATGGAATAGACGCGGAAAGTAGAGATGAATTCAGAAAGTTGATAGTCACAAGGATTAAGAGACACAAAAATGGCAAAATATAAGATTTTCGGGAAGAAAACAGAAATAAAGTCTTCACTTACGCTTCTTGGTGGGAGCAGCAGCTTCTTCGTTATCTTGATCCTCGTCGATGTTTTCCAGTAGGCTCTCAAGCTCGTCGAGGTCTTTCTTCTGCAAATATAAAAACTTTTTTTATTGATTTATCACTGTCTTTTTCGTCGCATTACTACCGTATACCCTTGCCAGGGGCGTCGCGAGAATACGGTATTCGCCGACGGAGAAAGTTTATGGCGAATAAATCGGCGCTGCGGGGTTCTTGAGGGAGAAAAAGCTCTGATTGAGGCTAACATTTGTTCTAGGCCATTATCTGTATAATGTCTACCATAAGAAATTCATGGCTCAGATCAATCACAAAAATGAATAAATGTCGGAATTTATGTATTTACAGGGATTATAACAAGGGTCTGGACGAAATTTTCAGGAGTATTTAACTAGTAGATTACCTTAGCGTCGACGAAGGAGTAAGCTGCAATAAGCAGTATTAAGGTGAGTAGATGAGTCCTCATTGCGACCGAGGAGTGCGAGTGAAGTGAGGGTTTAGGCCACGCCCTGCCAGAGCCGTCGCCGCCGGGTCTGTTCACAACGGCAGAGCAGCAACTGCAGCAGTCAAGATATCTTAGTCATATATCTGACGGCCCTGGGTTGGGCTTGGTCATTAACCTGATTGTAACTTCTTGGAAAAACTACGATACCCGAGCTAGGTTTTGTAAAAACGGGGAGCATCTGGCAAACTTGGCAAAAAAGCGTCCGATGCATGTAACTTTTTTGGTTGAAGACTTTTTTGATTTCTGAAAACGCTGTCATATTCAAAAATCAAATTGCTACTCAATTATGGGACTTGTGTGCCGAAGTACCCTGAAATCGCATTGTTTTTGAAGGAGATACTCTGCGCAATCATTTTTCAAAAACGTCGCGCGCGGCGAAGTGCGGCGAAACTTTGAGCAGTATTTGTACAAGTAATGGAAGAATAATCTGTATGCTTTTTGATAAATTGGCTGCAGGTAAGAGAATCTCAAGGTTTAAACTCCGATTTTTCAGGTAGCTCTCAAGCGTGTTCAATGAAGGATTTCGGAAATTCAACAAACATAAACCTTGAGATTCTCTTACCTGCAACCAATTTGAAAAGAAAGCATACAGATTACTCTTCCATTACTTGTACAAATACTGTTCAAAGTTTCACCGCACTTCGCCGAGCGCGAGGTTTCTGAAAAACTAATGCAAAAACTATTTCCCGAAAAAAAGCGATTTTCGGGAATTTCGGCACATATAGGTCACATAGTTAGGTAGCGATTCGATCTGTGAATATGACAGCGTTTTTAGAATTCGAAAAAGTCTTCATTCAAAAAAGTTACATGCATCGGACGCTTTTTTGCCAAGTTTGCCAGATGCTCCCCGTTTCTACAAAACTTAGCGCGGGTATTGTACTTACTGTCAATGGATTCCAGGGAGCCATACACAGTCGTGCAAGGTCGAAGAAACAGCGCCCCAGATGAGCTTGAGATGAAAGTTGTACAGTTCTTCGGGTCGACCGTATGGGGAGAATTTCGTGAAGCTCTCCATATAAATTTCAGAAAAATTTTCGTAGCCGTCTCAGGTTGTTCAATAAGTTTTGTCTTTCGATAAGGAAAACACAATTTTATGGTTCAAAATTCACTTTGTTAATCAGTATAATCTCCCTGAACATTAACTCAGGCGATTCGCGGCCCCGAGACGCACCGAAGAGAAACCGAACCCGCCTGACAGTTCGGCTCGTTCTTCTAATCTCCGGGCCACTGCTGTTGCTTTTCGGGCCAACTGGAGGAGCCCGGACAGCAACAGCAGTGGCCTGAAAAACAACAGCAGCGGCCCGGACAGCAACAGGAGCCGACTAGCAGATTGGGAGCACGAGCCGAACTGTCAGGCGGCTCGGGGCCGATAATCGCCTGAGAATACACTTGCTCCAACGATCATCGAATCTGTGGATTTCATCCCTGAAGTGAGAATTCGGAAGGTCTGCCAAATACGCTTCAACAGCCGTTATGACCTCTTCATTTGATGAAAAACGCTTGCCACGCATAGATTTTTGAGTTCTGGGAACAGATGGAAGTTGCTAGGGGCCAAATCTGGTGAATACGGTGGATGCTCCAACAATTCGAACTTTAATTCATAAATTTTAGCCATTGTCAAAATGCTTTTGTGACACGGTGCATTGTCCTGAGAAAAAGGATGTTTTTCTTCTGCGAACCGGGTCTTTTTTTCACGAGTTTTTTCCTTCAACTGGTCCAAAAGGTTAATATTTAGAATTAATTGTTTTATCAGTTTGCAAGTATACCCAAAAGGTTAATAATTAGAATTAATTGTTTTATCAGTTTGCAAGTATACCACAAACGAAATTCCTTTCGCATCCCAAAGAACTGATGCCATAACCTTCTTGGCCGATTTCCGGACCCGATCTCGTTTCGAAGCCGAACAACCAGGTTCACACCACTCTTTAGCCTCTTGTTTTGATTTAGGATCATGGTGATAGACCCAAGTGTCATCCATAGTGATGAATCGCCGCACAAAATCCACTTTATCCTTTTTTGAAACGCTCCAAATGTTGCTGAGAAACTCGCATCCGAATGTGTTTTTGTTCCATTGTTAGCGAACGCGGTACCCATTGTGCACACAGCTTTCTAAAACCCAAAATTTCACCTAAAATATGGCCCACACTGCCTAATGAGATGTGTAGAGCCTCTACTAAATGTCTCAGTCAATCGACGATCTTTCAAAACCATATCCTGTGTTTAAGCTACTGTGCTTATCTGGGCCAAATTCCGGTCCGCAATTGCGTCTCGACACGCTTTGCGGCCGCACGCGCTCGAGTCAGTCGGGTTTTCAGCGCCAAAGCCGACTCGATGTGGCTTTTTTATCCAATTTTCTCTAATTTTTCTCAGTTTCCAGTTTCCAAAACTCATCTACAGTCAGCAGATCGGAGGCTGCGGCGCTGGAAGCTCTTCTGACTCGGAAGCGTGCGACCGCAAAGCGTGCCGAGACGCAATTGCGGAACGGAATTTGACCCAGATAAGCACAGTATGATTCCTGGTGTTGATGCGCTTTTTGGACGTCCCTCACATGGATCGTCTTCAAGGCTTGTACGACCTCGTTTAAATTCAGCAACCCATCTTTCTACTGTTCTAATTGTAGGTGAACAATCATTATACACTTTTAACATTCGTTCAGGAATTTCTTTTGGTGCTACACCTTCCTAAAACAAAATTAAGATTTTTGTCACTGCACGATATTCAATTTTTTAGATTGCTGTGACACGGCGACACTAAATGGCTTGTAAACCCATGAAATGAATTGACAGATTGAAAAGAAACTTTACATACGTTCATATGAAGAGTGTATCAATAAAACGAAAAAAAATTGGGCTGGTAGCAACACCATCTCTTATAGAACGACAAAACTTATTGAACAACCTGGTATGGTAGTTTTACGGTCATTGAGGTGGAGTTCGTGCAAAAAAAAGTTCTGAAACGTTATGGGGTTGGTATTCCGACTTTGAGAAAACGTCTTCACAAGCTTTTACCTCCATAAAGAATAGCCTCTGAGGTCCGCGATAATAATTATAAAAGCAGGGCTCGCGCTGAGAACGGTTGTTGTGCTGTCTTTATGAGAAGATAGATTTCGTCATCCCAAAGTGAAAACAAATAAAAAATGCACAAAAAACCAGCCGGAACAAGTTAATCCTCTTACAAGGGAACTCAGACAGTAGGTGCGGGGGGATCGCTGGCTTTTGGCGAGCGGATCCACACCCCCCCCCCCCCATCCGTCCGCCAGTAGCCAGCGATCCGTCCGGCAGTACCCAGCGATCCTCCCGCCAGTAGCCAGCGATCTGCCCGCCAGTAGCCAGCAATCCGCCCGCCACTAGCCAGCGAGCCGCCCGTCATTAGCCAGCGATCCTCCATCGATGCCTTATATTGGTTTCCAGTGGTTCCCACCACGGTCTCCGTGTGCGGGACCCCCCCCCCCTAGCCGTGGGGCCCATCCCCTCAGCTGACAAAAATTATCCTTTCGGCCCCTGAGTGATCCTTCAGAGGTGACTTTAAGTCGCCATTCAGGATCGGCCTCGAAATGCCGAGTGAGCAATCAGTGTGATAGAGCGCCTTTTATACCCTTCGGTTTGTTTACTCTAAGCATGATACTAATAACAGAAAAGAACTTGTCGATGATTGACAAGTTTCACCGTGTAAAATTTGAGCGTGAGGTTCGCTGGCTATCAAAGCAGTGGCGGGCGGATCGCTGGCAGGTTGCGGGCGGATCGCCGCTTCCGAGCTTGCCGGCGATCCGCCCGCTAGCGTGATCTACTTTCCCAGGTGCCGCTATCCGCCCGCCAAAACGCAGCGATCCGCCCGCTTAGACGACGAGAGGCAGCGATCCGCCCGCCGAGGCCACGATGAGCAGCGATCCGCCCGCAACTTGCCGGCGTACCGCCCGCAGAGGCCTTGATTGCCAGCGGTCAGTCCGCACCTACTGTCTGAGAAGCATACAAAGCGTAAGTCGGATCTGCCAATACGGTTAGTATCGTTAGTATCTCTTGTGACTCAATAGTAAAACTGCGCAGCATCCCGCCCCGAGCTGCAGGTTCAAAAAAGTTATGAGCATTTTTCAAGTCTCGCGAAAAGGCATTTTTTTGGTGTTTTGAAAGATTTTTTCGAATATTGCTCAAAACGTGTATGTAGGGTTAATCTAGGGTGATGAACACGAATCTGAAGTCCGTTTCTCGAAATTCTGAGGTTTACCTAAGGTTACAGTAGGTCCCATGTCTTAAGGGGGCGAAACCCACCTTAGTATTGTGAAAATCGACAAACAGACCTTAAAATCGTGTTCACCACCCCGAGTAACCCCGCACACAAAATTTTAAGTCAAATCTGAGACTTTTACCAAACTACAGTATACCCACGGTAATCTACCGTAATGTGTCACAATTCGATAAACGGGTTCCAGATTCGTGTTTAGCGCTCCAAATAATCCTCAGAGAATGATTTTGAGACTTACCTATCGTAGAAATTCGGAAATCTCGAAAGTGGCGTTTTTCCCTCGAAATTTTCCCCGGTTGGAAAGCTTCGAACGAAATTAGCCGAAAACTTTGAAAAATCGACTACTAAACTACAGATTCGTGATCAGCACTCCAAAAACCTCTTTGGGAGAATTTCAAGTCAAATGTGGAAAATTTTTCTAAATTGCTTCCAGAGCCCTCCAATCGGTATAAATAAACGCCCAGCGGAAAATCCGTACAGGTCCAAAACGCTGTCAGTCTGGACAAGGTATGGAAAATGTGCCTTCACCCAAACCTTGCTCAGGGGGGTAGTTGTGGTGGCTGAACACATTTATGAGGTCCATTTCCGGATTTTTCGAAGACTAATGCGCTTTCAAAAGGTACAACAAGCAAAAAAACGACCTTTAAAAGGCAGTGTTTACGATGAATATCGCACTCGAGTTCGACCCAAAAATGGGATTGTTTGGTCGTGAGGTAACCAATAGTGAAGAAACAGGGAAGGAAAACGTCCAGAATAAGTCAAAATAACGGTTTCTAAATTCAGGGCGTGGACAAGAATCATGGGCCCTGCTGATTTCGGCAAGCGCGCGCTAGTCGCGAAATCTGCGCGATTCGATCAGGCTGGACGCGGCAGGGCTGCTTGGCAATCTGTCATCGAGATGTGTGCGGCGCCACAAGCTCGTCCGAATGGGGGGGGGGCGGAACGGGTCAGGTAGGCGCACCGGGAGAGCTTTCAAAGCCGTTTGTATTTATTTCTGGCCAGTTTTTGTTGCTTTCTTCGACCCTAGCCTCTACAGCACCTGCCAACTTAGTGTTTCACACCAAGACCTCGAGAACGAGATTTATTGTGAACACTGCCTTTAAGCTTGTAACTTCTCGGAACCTGCAGCTCGGGGCGGGATACTGCGCAGTTTTACTAATGAGCCACAAGAGATACTAATGATACCAGTCGTCTTGGCAGATCCGACCTACGGTCTGTATACTTCCCTTGTTAGACAAATTTTGTGTGGAACCACATTTTTGGAATTTTGAACAGAATAATAGCGTTTTCATTTGCACCGATTGTTGGTCGACCGTTTACTTGATGCCTGTCCGGATCAGACTGTCCGCCCACGCGGTCGGCATGCGTGCCGAGCGACTGCTACGAAGGCATTTTACGGACCTATGAATCAATTAGCAGGATTATCGGGCGATTGGTGAATAATCTCCAGGTCAGCTGTGTATCACACATGAATTGGGCTCATCAGAAAATAGCTCCATAACGGCTGCTCGACACGCACGCCGACCGCGTGGGCGGACAGTTTCATTCTGACAGACATTTATATCAATCAGGGGTTCTAAAAGCTTTTGGGAGAAAGGTCCCAGATTCGATTCCAAATTCTCCGAAGAGGTTATTTGGGGGTGCTGATCACGAATTTGAGGTTTATTTGTCGATTTTTGAAAAAAAATTCATAGACTAAATTCGGTTACAGCCTACCATCGAGCAAAAGTTTAAAGGCGAAGCTCGACTTTTGACAATTTTCGGAAGTTCCGATAGATATGACTTGAAGGCAGTGTTCACGATAAATGTCGTTCTCGAAGTCTCGGTAAGAAACACTAAGTTGGCAGGTGCTATAGAGGATAGGGTCGAAGAAAGCAACGAAGACTGGCCAGAAATAAATACAAACGGCTCTGAAAGCTCTCCCGGTGCGCCTACCTATCCCGGTCCGCCCCCCCAATCGGACGAGCTTGTGGCGCGGCACACGTTTCAATGACAAATTGCCTAGCAACTCTGCCGCAGTTAGCATTATCGATTCGTGCAGATTTCGCGACTAGCGCGCGCTTGCCGAAATCAGCAGGGCCCATGATTCTTGTCCACGCCCTGATTTTAGAAACCGCTATTTTGACTTATTCTGGACGTTTTTCTTCCCTGTTCCTTCCCCATTAGTTACCTCACGACCAAACAATCCCATTTCTGTGTCGAACTCGAGTGCGATATTCATCGTGCCTTTAAATTGTTTCTTTGAGGGTCATTAGGAGTGTTTAACACGAATCTGAGGTCCGTTTATCGCATTCTGACAGTTTACTCTGATTACGGTGCACATACGATAGTTCGCTCAAAGTCTCAAATTTGACTCAAAATTTCTATGCGGGGTTTATCCGGGGTGCGAAATACGAATTTGAGGGTAATTTGTCGATTCTCGATCTATTACGACAGGTTTTTCCCTCTAAATGGAATGGCACGTACAGTAACCTACAATAAACCTCAAAACTTCGACAAGCCGGCACCAGATTCATGTTCAGCACCCTAGATCACCCGTTCATACAAGTTTTGTGTGGAAAATTTCCCCAAAACACCCTCAAAAGTGCCTGATAGGGTACCGTTACCTTTTCGCGAAGCTCCGAAAATGCTTTTAACATTTGAGGGACCGCGCGCTACACGGCGACTTCCCGTAGCGGAACGGCGCGCTTAACGCCCAATCAATTCGGCGAGTTTGAAACAGAATTTTCTTCGTTATTGACTATGTCAAAAGGAGATATAGGGGGTTAATATCCAGTTATGCATGTTGCTTTAAGCACTGTCGTTCTCGGAGCCAAATTCCGGTCCGCAGTTGCGGACTACGGCTGGTGCATCACGCGACACGTGATTATCGTGCTGGGAGAGGGGTGAAAAAACAGCCGTGGGTGCGCAGTGTGGACCAGGGATGAGCGGAGTTCCGCGCTTCGGAACCCGCAGTTCCGCGCATATTTTGCATTCCGCGTTTCGCACTCCGAAAACCGCATAAAACGCCGCGGAATGCAAAAATATCGGATCATCTGGGACGTGAGAAAATACTAGATGATTTCTGAAATTTTCCGCATTTCGCGTTTCGAAAACCGCATTTCCGCGCATTTTCAGGCGTTTCGCGCCCGATTTCCGAAACCCGAGAAAAAAATTAGTTCCGGAACCCGAAAACCTATTTCCGAAATTTCATATTTTTATTCCGCTCATCCCTGGTGTGGACACGCGGTCTCTAAAGTGTAAACTTCTTGTATCCACCAGCTCGGGGCGAGACACTATGAAATTTTGCTATGGAGGCCCAGGAGATAGATTTGGTCAGAAAGCGCAATTATTCAAAAAGAACGAAAAAGGCGCGAAAACGCGTCTTCGAGCACCTTCTGACCAAATCCTACGAGCGGCATTGTATGGTTTCCGTTTTCGATTTAATGGGTCTGCAGAGTTGCACCGACCGACGACTGGTCGCCGAGCGTCAGCCTTGACGCGGCTACAAAAATGTTTTGAAACATTATCGTCGCGGCGTCAGTTGCCGCTCGCTGGCAGTGATGTAGGGCCGTCGCAGCGTCAAAACACTCTGCGGTGCCCACTCGTCGCCCTTCACGCCGCGTCGGTCGCCATCGTCGCCGAATGTAATCGATATTACATCACCCAGTGCTGTTCGTCGCTGTGAGCAACGCCGCGACTTCAACTCTGCAGACCCCTTTAGTCTGAGGCCGGGATTATATTTCCAGCGACGAGCGACGCGACGCAATGTTTACCATCTATATCGACCGAAAATCGATATGCCCTATTATCATCTTCGCTGTCGCTGGTCGCCTTAAAGGCACAGGACACCCACAAAAATATTTTTTAGATTTCATGCTTATCTTGGAGATAGTCACACGCTGATCACAATGGTATCTATGAAATCGGCCAAGACCTCCTTTGAATAGAGTTATGACTCTTCAAAGGTGCCTAGATTTTGATGGCGAAAAAATGGTGGACGAGTTGTCTCAAGCCTGTATTTTTGTTCATTCGCATTCGTCTAGATATGTTGTTGCACGCTGCGCGAGAGCGAGCCAGGATAAGGAGACAGTCCGGTAGTGGACTGAAGAACGTCGACTTGTTGGAATTCATCCATCCATCCAGCCGATATCGAGGTGGAAAATCCGGAAGGGGGTCGGGCCTGTGGCGGTGAGCGAAGGGGGTCGGGCCTGTGGTTGTCGCTTATATCTCGCTTATTTGGAGGATTTGAGGTCTCGCATTTGACACGTGTTATACAGGAGGGGTCTTCTACAAAATCACATGAAAATCTCGAAATTCTTATCTGGGGGTGTACTGTGCCTTTAAGGCTCATTCATAGCTGGTCGCTTCGACTTCCAGCCGAAGCGACCAACAAAATTGCCGCGATTTGAAATCGCTTCGTCCACTGATTTCGAGTCGCTCGGGCGGCCGCAGTTTTGCGTAAAAAATACAGACAAATGCGGATAACGCCGCAGGAATTGAAAAAAAAATTTTTCTAGGTTTTTGCTGATTCCTCTTGATTTTTTGTGACTTCGGTGCCTTAATCTTCTGAATAAATTAGTCTTGCATACTTTTCCAACAAAACATGGCTTCAAAAGACGACGGGATGCAATTTGCTTGTACAGCAACATAAAACTTCAACTAACGTTAGTAGCCGAAAGCTCTGCATGAAATGTGATTTCTCGGTAGCCTTATTGAACATTCCCATCACTATAATCCTAAATGTATTATAAATACACATTTTTCCCTTTCACATGTATTTGATGCGAGTGAACTGTGACGTCTGCAATTTTTCGCCACATACGCAAGGTTGTGACGGAAGACTGCGGACCAGCCGCTTCGACTAGACGAATCACTTCCATCATTGAAGCGACGCGATTAGTCGAAGCGACTTAACAAAATCAAGCAGGTCGCATCGACCAGCTATATTATAGTCCAGTCGCTCGGCGGTCGTGACTGAAACTGCAAACTGTTCCAACCCGTCGCGACTCAGTGCAAGATCTGTTGCCGCGACGGGTTTTGTACCTGTTGGCAGTGCCGCGACTAGTCGAAGCAACCTGCTATGAATGAGCCTTAAGGGCTCGAATAGAGTCCCGTCGCTAGAATGCGCGGCAGCATGTAATAGACGATAATCGATCGTGCTGCCCCGCATGATCGATACTCCTTCATTGCGTACTCTATTTGGGCCCTGAACTGTGATCCCGACCTGACGCATGGACCAGGCTTCTGGCCGTGCGGGATTGGCGGCCTCACTGGAGAATTGGGTTCCGATTCGAGCGGGGTGATCTACCGTCGTAACCCCGTCCATTCATCAGACTAAAATGATTGCGCGAACTCTACTAACAATGTAACGCATTTCTGCAGATGCGTTTGACGTTCTAAACACTTCCCCTGTCAGAAAGAAGTTCATTCACTCATCCTTTCCTATTGGGATTTGTAGGGGTTCCAGCTCATCAAGATAGTCTTCCCTAACTCCCCAGGTTTATGTTCGATGAATAATATCTCATTTGTCTGAAATTGCTTTGGTCCAGATGTCGTGCTTTCGGCTTCTGGCTGCGTAATGGACCAAACAAGTCATATAAACTGATCATATGGTCTGCATCATTGCAGTAAAGGTTGGTTGATATGCAGCGCAACATTTGCAGGGTGCCACGAGCTACGTATTTTTCTTACTTTACAATGACATTCTAGTTCTATAGATTAGCGCCAATCAATAATCTAACTCAATGGGCAACCCCAGCAGTTGCGTGATTACATGTGTTTTTGCTACTATCGTGATTAATTAGTGGCGGAAAGCTTTTTTTGTGTACGTGCGCGTACACTAGACGTCGTCGCGACAAGTCTGATAGTGAGTGATATGGCCTGGAAATAGATCACATTCTAAAACACCGCATAAGACCATTTTTTGCACCAAATGGAGTATTATCAAACAAAGTGGGTTGATAGCAGTTCTTGTGACTAAAAATCAGCTTGCACAGAAGATTTTTCTCTGAAAAAATCTAGGGTTGACTCGGCAAATCGGTGACCGAAAATTTACCGAAAAATGCCGGATTCGGTGAATCGGTAAACGGTTAACGCCCACCACTGGGAGCAAAGTCGCTCCGAAAAATTTACGATCCTGGAAAAATTTTTTTCGGCCCTCTATCAAAATTGAACGTACATATCTCGAGCATGTAACTTGCTTTTTCACTGTCCTTAACCCATTCACGACCACGTGTCCCACCGGTGGGACACGCGTTGACTACCACTTCGGACCGCGTGTCCCACCGGTGGACCACCATTTTCAAAAATCGATTTCTCCGTCACAAGAAACTACCTTCGAACCTACATATGATCAATGTATTGACCTACCCAACACTTGAATAAAAACCTCGTGGTCCATCAGTAGGTCAATTGCAACAACATATCTAGACTTTCATAAAATCAGGTGCGCTGAAGTAGAGGAAAAAACGGCTGTAAAATGATTTCAAAAGCACCTTATGATTTCTTTTGTCGTCTATTGCTAGTTTTTAGGTTGCTTTGTAGGAACCTATCGTTTGAAACACGTTCCCTTTTCTAAAACCGTCGCAGCTCAGTTGACCCCGTTTTGGTTTTGAATAATTGTTTCTTGATAACGAAAGCGTCTCGGAAGCTCAAACTCTGATACTGTCCAACCCTCGTCGATAGCTACAATATAAACACAAAAAAGGGAAAGCAATCACCCGTGGGACGCTATTCAAGCCAGCGTGTCCCACCGGTGGGGCACGCTATACGGTGACGCAATATTGCACGCGGTCCGAACGTGCAGCCACCCAAAATTAGGCGTGGTCGTGAATGGGTTAAAATTGCCATTTGGCGCCAATAGAAATCTTCTCTAAAACGAGCTCTAACAAGGGAACCACAATAAGTCATAGTGACCATTCCAAATGAAATTTACTTTTCTAGAATCATTTCCGGACGAAAACTCCGAATGTGCTCATCGCAGCTGCCTAGGCCCACTCTGAGAAAAGTTATGGGCATTTTTTCTCTGATTTTCGTACCTATTGTACCCTCTAAATAGCACATTCTTCTTACAAAAATCCGGAAACGGACCTCATAATCGTGTTCAGAGCCCAAAACTACCCCACTAAGCAGAGTTTGGGTAAAGGAACATTTTCCAAGCTTCGCGCAGACTAGCAGCGTTTTGGACTTGTACGGATTTGCGGTTGGGCGTTTATTTATACAAATGAAGGGCTCCCGAAGCGTTTTAGAAAAATATCCCAGATTTGACCTAGAATTCGCCCCGGGGGGTTATTTGGGGTGCTGATCACGAATGTGAGGTTCATTTATCGATTTTCCGAAGTTTTCGACTGTATTCGTTCACAGATTCCCATCGGGGGAGAATTTGATGGCAAATCGCGACTTTTGACGATTTCCGGAGTGCTTCTATAGATTATGCTCAAATTATTTCTCTGGGGGTTATTTGGAGTGTTGAACACGAATCTGGTGACAGTTTATCGATTTTTGACAGCTTACGGTAGATTACGGTGGGTATACGGTAGTTTGGTCAAAGTCTCAGATTTGTCTCAAAGTTTCTATGTGGGGGTTATTTGGGGTGCTGAATATGAATTTGATGTCCATTTGTCGATTATCGGAGTATTGAGGTAGGGTTTGCCTCCTAAATGGCATGTTACCCACCGTAACTTACAGTAAACCTCGAAATTTCGGCAAGCAAACCACAAATTCGTGTTCAGCATCCCAGATGACCCCTACATGTTTTCAGCAAAATCCGGAGAAAAATTTAAAAACACCCTAAAAATTCCATGGGGGTACCCTTACCTTGCCGCGAAGCTTTAAAAAACGCTCATAACTTCTCTCAGAGTGGGTCTAGGCAGCTGCGATTGGAATATTTGGACTTTCTGTCCGAAAATGGTTCCAGAGAAGTACATTTCATTCGGAATGGTCACTATGACTTATTGTGGTTCCCTTGTAAGTGGAAGCCTTGAACACTTTGTGTACTTAGATGTCGAGCATTGTAGAATTTCAACAAGCTACAGGCTTAGAAATTTCTGAAAAAAATTGCCTGACACTCTCACCTGAGCTGCTTGATTCCTTTACGCAACTTAATTCATGTTCAGAAGTAACTCAAAGCGATATTTGCATAGTATAATCCTCTAGGAAATGCATTCTTGGCCGATTCAAGTTACTTGCGAATTATCTTGGTCAAGTAAGTTACGTGCAACATTCCGGAGCTTTACTGTCGATGTGTTGCCTGTAACTTAAATGGCCCAAGATAGGTCGCAAGTAAGGCACAGAACACCCAAAAAATTATTTTCTAGTTTTTATGCTGATGTTGGTGAGAGTCTCGCGCTAATCACAGTGGTATCTCTAAACTCGTTCAAGGCCCCCTAAGAACAGAGGGATGGGACCTTGAAAATGCTTATATTTTGAGCGTGAAAAATTGGTGGACGAGTTGTCTCAGGCCTGTATATCTCTTCATTCGCATCCGTTGCGCGAAAGCGAGCCAGGATAAGGAGATAGTCCGGCAATGGACTGAAGAACGACGAGTTGTTGAGAATTCATCCATCTATCTAGCCTCTATCGAGTTCGGAAACCTGGTAGGGGTGTGGTCCATGGTGGTGAGCGAAGGAGGTCGGGCATGTGGTGGTCGCTTATATCTTGCTTATTTAGAGTTGAGAGCTCGCACTTGGCACGTGTTATGTACATAGGAGGGGTCCTCTACGCAATCAAATAAGAATCACAAAATTCATGTCTGAGGGTGAACTGTGCCTTTAACTTACCTAGGCTTAGCTATGTTACAAGTAACTTGCTTTCGGCCCTTTATGTTACAAGTAACTTGTTTTCGGCATTTTATGTTACGAGTAGCTAGTTAAAATTTTTCTGAATAGGGCCACGAGCGGTTAGGCGGGGTCACGTACCTCAAACTTGGATAACTGAACCAACGACGAAACCGACATCTGAGTCCTGCCTCAAGAGTTCGTCGTATACTTACTTCCATTGCAGACGGCTCATCGCGTAGTTAAGTTATGGTTTGCGCATAAAATTTAGTCTGGGGAACGGACCAGGCGCGATGATTTGAACTGGCCGTGCGGCGTTGGCGTCATCATCATCGGCGAATGAGGTTTCGATCGCGCGCGTCGATCTACCATCGCAGCTCCGTCCATTCTTCAGACTAATTTGAGTGTGAGGACTGTACATAGGGTTCAGAGGCGAAATAAAACTCTCAATTATCGCCCTTGTTATATGTGTGGGATAAAATAACACATTTATATTATTTCACGCGAGTACCTAATGTCACATGTAAGTCAACTCGCACCGGGCAACATGAATACTATGTCACATACAAGTTTAAGTTGTTAAGATAAGTCGCAGGTAGCATGTTTAGAGTACTTAATTCGCATGTGACTTGTCAAAAAATTTCTGAGTAGACACAGGCTGTGATCGGTACGCTAAAGGTGCGGCCTCCTCGCTCCGAAAATTTGAACGGCTATGCTAACTATAAGGTGGGTCGTGAGCATGATCATAAGATCAATCATGTATACTCTGCATATCTTGAACTGCACAAAACACGGTCCGCCAATAGTCCTCTAATTGGCCCGCTACTACCGTAGTGTACGTCCACGACGCGTTCTCGGCAGACCCGGGTGTGCACCCGGTGTGCAGAGCAATCGATTCGTCAATGCCGTCACTCGGCCACCCACCCTGCCACCCGGGTCTGCCGAGAACGCGTCGTGGGCGTACACTACGGTACTAGCGGGCCAATTAGAGGACTATTGGCGGACCGTGTTTTGTGCAATTCAAGATAAACAGAGTATATATAATATATATATATATATATTCGAGCAATTTATCGATTTTAGAAATAAATTGCTATTTTCATGATTCAAGCTAATTTTGAAAGCGTTTTTCAGAAAATTATCTACTCTGCTTACCTTTTACAGATATTGGTACCGCTTAGAAACAAACTATTTTTGTATGGTGATCGGCGGGGGCTGCGACCCCCTCCTGTGCTTACCACAGCGTGGGCCTAACTCTGGGGCTGAAGAACTTCCCGCACACACCAAATTTACTCAGAAATACTGCACTGGTCCAAATCAGGGATCCACTTACTATTTCCGATTCGGCCCCATTTCCGGAATTTCGATATCCGATTTCCGCACTTTCGAAACTTGTTTCGATTTCCGAATTCCAAAATGCAAAACTTTTATTCCGTTCATTCGTGGTCCTCTAAGAGTTTTGGCCGCGAAATAGCCGAGAATCAGCCCCCCAGATCCGCAGCGGCTTCTGGTCGGCTATTTCGCGGCTATTTCTCGGCTTTTCACGGAACTGACAAGGAGTAGCCGAGATATAATCGAGAAATAATCAGAAGTGAACGATGCAAGCGCTTGGGCGGTGCCTCCAGAGGCTGAACGAGGTCCACGTACCTCAAACTGGGTAATTGAACCGACGGAGGTGTTGACATCTGAATCATGCCTCTGGAATGCTCCGCATATTTACCGGGAGAGCATTATTTCTCGGCTATTTCGCGGCGAGCATTATTTAGCGGCTAATTTGAGGTGAGCAATATGTAGCAGCTACTTCTCGGCTATTTCGCGGCTACTTCTCGGCGAGCATTATTTTTCGGCTATTTAGCGGCTATAACGCGGCAAGCAGGCATTTCTCGGCTATTTTTCTCCGAGTCAAAACTCCGCAAAAGTTGTTTGTTGCCGATTTTTTTTCATTTCCATACATTTGTCTAGTAGGTGGACCCTGAAACTCGTGAAAAGAGGAACTTCGACTGAACCCAAAGTATCTGAGTTAGATTTCCGATTGCTCACTTCAATCAAAACGGGCCAGCAATCGATAAAAACGGCTTTGAATGTTATCCCAGTGCGCCTACCTAACCCGTTCCGCCCTCCATTCGGACGAGCTTGTGGCGCCGCACACATCTCGATGGCAGATTGCCAAGCAACCCTGCCGCGTCCAGCCTGATCGATTCGCGCAGATTTCGCGATTAGCGCGCGATTGAGGGAACAAGTAGGGCCCATGATTCTCGTCCACGCCCTGAACGTTAGAAACCGTTATTTTAGCTTATTCTGAACATTTTTCTTTGCTGTTACTTCACTATTAGTTACCTCACGACCAAACGATCCCATTTTTGGGTCGAACTCGAGTGCGATATTCATCGTGAACACTGCCTTTGAACCAGTCGCAACTGGTCTTGAACCCTGCACTATTTGTTCTCGACTTTTCGATGCTGATCCTACAGGTGCCCTCTGTATTAAGTTTTAGGACTCTAAGAGTGCTCGTAAAATCGGCATCGAATACTCGAAAAACTTTTAGTGCCAAGCTCATGCCGGGAAGTGACTGATGAATTCTCGAGTAGTTCTTCTTATGCACTTTACATCTCGAGGGCTGCCTGCTCCTGCGGATAAATCTGCACCTGGCTGCAGGTGTATCCCCGTCATCCTTCACGATGAGTTTTTCTCCAAACCGTGCTAGGTGTTCTGAGGTGTTGCGCGTACGTTTTACAACATGTCGTTGTGACATCCTCCGAAATGCGACACACAGCTGTTCAGACCGTTTTGTTTTTCAAAATTCTCCTGTTCATACAGTGGCCTTCCAAACATTAGATTCATCACTGGAGATTGTAATGGAATAAAAAAAGCTTTATCAGTAGAACTAAAAAATAGTTTCACCTACATAAAAGATAATTTCAAATAATATAACAAATCTATTTAAAGCAGAAATAAACATTTCATTGATTATTGGTCGATTAATGACATAAATTTAAGTAATAAACTCACAGACATAGGGATGAAAGAGAAAAAACTATTCTCTGCTGATTTCACTAACATGTTTACAAATTTACCCCATGATGTCATCATTAAAATAAAAAAAGTGCTACAAATGTGCTTTAAGAATGCAGGTAAAAAGTACATACATTGCTTTTAGTGGGTATAAAACTATATACTACACTAATGAAGTTGAATCTAATAAGCACAAGTACTATACCGCTACAGATCTTGTATATTTTACTGATAATTTGCTCAAAAACAGCTTCTGCACCTTTGGACAAATTATATATAAACAAATCAATGGAGTTCCACAAGGTGGTAGTTTTAGTCCCTTACTTGCTGATTTAGCGCTTTCAATCATTGAATATGAATTTTCAGTGCAGAAAATTTCTTTCCATAGAACGTTTTATCCCTATAGATATATGGATGATCTCCTTCTTAATCACAGCCGTCTAGATAGGCTACAAAATATATACAAAATACAATGAGTTCGAAAAAGACTCACTTAAATGAATACCATTGTAATTATTTGGACCTTCACTTGAAGATAATAAATGATGTGATTAAAACCAAACCTTTCAATTCAATAAAACGGATAACTTTAAATTATGTATAATACGTTTTCCTGATTTTCATTCGAATATTTCAATTCGTATTAAATCATCTCTTATATATACAGAGGTGCTAAGAATAGCCAAGACTTCTAGTTTATTTAAAGGCACAGGACACCCAAAAAATTAATTTCCAGATTTCATGCCTATCTTGGAGAGAGTCTCACGCTGATCACAGTGGTATCTCTGAAATCGTCCGAGACCCCTTTTGAACACAGTTATGGCTCTTCAAAGATGCCTTAATTTTAAAGGTGAAAAATTGGTGGACGAGTTGTCTCAGGCCTGTATTTCTCTTCATTCGCAATCGTTGCGTGAGAGAAAGCCAGGATAAGGAGACAGTCCGGTAGTGGACTGAAGAACGTCCACTTGTTGGATTTCATCCATCCATCGAGCCGCTATAGAGTTCGAAAAGCGGTTAGGGGGTCGGGCCTGTGGTGGTGAGTGAAGGGGGTCGAGCCTGTGGTGGTCGCTTATATCTCGCTTATTCGGAGGAACTGAGATCTCGCAATCGGCACGTGTTATACAGAAGGGGTCTCCTACACAATTACATAAAAATCTCAAAATTCATACCTGAGGGTGTACTGTGCCTTTAATGATTTCATTGATCGTGTTAAGTACTTGAAAAGGTTGGTATGTAGAAACGCTTATTCTGTAAATGTTAAACATAATAGCATATTAATATGTATAAATGAAAATTCTTTCATAGTACTCAAATACGGGTTAAATACAAACTCGAAGCAGGTTCACAAAATGATAAGACAACTATTTGATAATAACACACAATCATCATCATGAAAATGATTACGGAATCAAACCTTAGGCAAATCCATTTTCCGTTACCTTCTACACAAGATGGGCGACCGCCTTCTCATCTCGTGGTTTACCTGCGAGATTAAATGGCTCATTATATATTGTTGCAAGAGCGACAAAGTCGCAAGCATGTAAGTCATGAATAATATTCTTCCTGTTTAATTTGAATGATCCTTCAGAGAATTTTCCTTTTCACGACTTTTTCTCTTGGGCCCTTCAAGAAAAACTTCACCTGGCTAATTTCGCTAATACATCACATAATTGAAGGCATCGTTCGCGCTGGAAATCAATTTCGATATTTCAGGCTCAATTTCATGATTGAGCCAGGTATACCACACTGGTAAACTTTGGCGCGTCAAAAACGTTGGGCAATGAGGTTGGAAGGTGTCAAAGATGAAGATCCGCCACCAATTCTCACCAGTCATCTAGCACTTTTTCCTAGAATGTTGGTGCGACCGTAAGGGGTCGTTTATACTTCCGCCGCGGCGCGGCGCGGCGAGATGGAATACAGCCATATCGATCAAGCCGCGTTTAGAGTTTTTCTGCTCGAAATCTTCCAACGATGCCGCACGCGGCCGCCGCCTAGGTGCTGCCGCGCCGCCCGAGGAAAGCAGGCGGCGCGGTGGCCGCCTGCGATCCGCATTGACATAGTATGCTTCTTTTGCTGTTATTTCACACACATTCTCAATTTCTTTCTTCTGATTAATCTCCAGAATTCCTTCCAAGGTCCTGGGCGTTGTTTAGAGTAGGCTGGGTTGTGAAAAGTTAATTTTTTTGGCTTTTGAAATAATTTTTCCAAAGAGAAATCGTTTTCGAAGACTCTATCCGCCTTCGAGTGCTGTGTTATGGTACGAAAAATTATAGGTTTCTTCTGCACAAGAAATCACTCATTACAATCGGCCTTGTGTTATTTCAGAGCTACTCCAGGCTGTGTTTAACGTCATTCTGCGACGTCGCCGCGTAAATTCGACGCAGCCAGTTTATACATCCAGGTGGCGCGATTTTTCAAGCGGCGCGATGCGCCGCGCCGCCCCACTTATTGCTACGCCGCTCCGCGACGGAACTATAAACGACCCCTAAGACAACATGAAAAATAGTTACGGCACGAACTCCACATGCAGAAAAACTCCGAAAATGACAGTGACGAGGCTTCCGGAAGCAGAAAAACCTTAAAAAAGTATTTTGGCGCGAAATTCGAATTCGTATTTACAATGTGTTCCAATTGACTTTTCTTTGCAAATCAAGGTTTTTCATGGGCCCCTTCGACATTTTCGTCCACTAGAGAGGACAAGCTACACAAAAACGTTAAAAAATAGTATACGGTTTTCTGCGCGTACGATGCCTTTAAATGCAATAATATTAGCCAAAAGTTTCCAACTGATGAAACAGTCTTCTTCTTCACTGAAGAGACCCGTGAAGACTGCACCAATACAGCTCGTCTGAAGTAAGGGTCGAAACGAACTTTATTGACCTTTTTGCAGTGAGATTCCGGTGAGATGAAACTAGATTAGAAGGAAAAAAAGTAATACGGCTAGTTTTATAATTGTAGTGCGAAAATCCTGCGCCGAAGTACTCATGAGGGGGTGGAGGATCGTTACGCTGAACTTCGTTTCCGGAACCTTGGTTGTGAGTGATGAGTCAGAAGTTTCGGTTCATTCGGTCAACTGTCCCTGCAGCAAGGACTTGATCGATGACTGATGATAGAATTTCTCATCCGAAATTCGACTGAGCAGAATATGCTAATCATTGTCGTAATGCGCTGCTGTGATTTGTGCGCCCGTGGATGATCGATGACCCCTGAGGCGGTCGCACTTGTCATTGCGATCTGCCCGGCGGCTAGCAGCGACGCTCGGCTATGATGAAGCATCGACTGATCGTAAACTTGTACAAGACTCCGCCCACTTTCTGAACCTCCCGGAAGCGAAGAAACTGCAGGGAAGCCAATGAGGCAATGAAAAAGGTCGTCAACAAAAGAAGATTCCAGATGGGGAGGGTGAAGGAACGATGGAAAAGATGTCTCGGCAAAACGGTGAGATCCATAGGGATACTTGTTTCGCAGCGCATATTTGTCGGGCAGAAGCCTGTAACCCATAAAATATTGGGTTGGGGGAAAAGCTTCCAGCCACTTTTCGATTTTATTTTTTATTTTTCCTCTTTTGTACAAAACACAGCTAATTCTCAGCTAATTATCCTTCGAGATAAGGAATATTTGAAGTTTTCGCAACTGTATTTTGAGTATCCAACTGACGCGGTCGGGTGATCCCGTGGGTCGGCTGGTTTTCTGAGGTTTTGCCCGTTTTCTGACCGTTTTTCGTCGAATGTACTCTCGCTTTTACTCTTCTCGGAGGGACTCGGCGGAAAGAAAATTTGGTAATTTCCATCGTGTACACTGCCTTTAGGCACTACAAATAAACCACAAAAAAATTTCGAGCCGAATTACGTAAATATATAAGTCCAGTACGTTGAAAGCCCTTGTGACAGCAAAATCTAATCGATGCCCACAAACGTCGTGTTCAGCTAAGTCTAAGGAAATACAAACCTTGACTAGCCATAACTTCACGGAAGTCCGTGGCAGAATCCGTTCTTAGATTCGCGGCAGAGCGTGCTAGGAATGGTCAGAAAACATTCAACAAGTGTCTAAGGCGGGAACCATACTTGAAGCGATGTTATCGCAGTCAGAAGGGTGACCTAGCACTGGTCGCCGCGCGCCACCAAGGGATCGAGCAGTCGCGGCGGGGTCAGCCGTCGCACGCGACGTTTGCGTGGCAGCTGCTACGCACGACGGCATCGCGCTCACATCGCGTTTAAACCATAGTTTTTCGCGCGATTGCCTGCTGTTTAGCGTGGTTCGCGATTTCATCACATCGCAGCGTCCTGCACTGCGATGTGAGGGCATCGCGGGAGCTTTTTTTTGGTATTTCATAGTTTCCTCCTTTTTTTCAATCCTTCCCTCTTCGTTCTTTGTGTTCCCTATTCATTCTGTGTCTTATTATGCTGTGCTAACCCATTCACGACCGCACGCTACCACTACCACTACCACTTCGGACCGAACGCTTTTTAAAAATCCCACTTTCTGCCACTAGAACCAGTCTCCAAGCTTTCTCACGTTCAATGTATTAACCTACACTAGGCTTGACTACAGGAGTCGTGGTCCGTTGGCAGCTCCACTATAGCACACTCCACAAATTTCTGTGAAAATAGCTGAGGCTCATTCGGGGAAAATCGTTGCCAAAATATTTTATCGAGCACTAAGGAAATTGGCTTGCTGTTCATGTTTGAGCTGTCTTTCCGTATAATGCTATCCTGAATTAAAAATTAATGTGGCCGATTGTAGATTTTTTCGAGATAACATGGCTTTGAATGCAGGCGTTGCCAAATCTAGATGCACACAAATTCAGCGAATTGAATACACGGACAACATCGAAAAAACAGAAATCTGCGAAAACGAAAAACCAGCGGAAATAAGCTTGGGAACTTTTAAAACCCTGCTCTTTCAGATTTGTGCATGTTTTTGGTGAGGACGCAAAATGGCGTCGAAGTATGGTTATTCTTTAGCGCGATGCGATGTGTTGGCGCGATGTACATCGCAGAGCAAATCACATCGCTCGCGAATTTCGTGCCGCGATGCGAGTATGGTTCCCCCCTAAGGCCGGGACCATACTTCCGTCGCGGCGATGGGCGGAAAAAGCGGTATCGATCAATCGCGGCGATACAGCGGTTTGGAAAGACTGTTTTTATAGCCACGAAGACAGTTCGTGGGGTTAAATGGGTTGAGATATTCATCCGATAATGGTCAAGATCTCTGTTTTTAACCCCTTTGCCGAAGTTTTTAGCAAATATGCGTATCGAAGCGATTTTATTACAACGTTGCCCAATGGAAAGCGGCGCCGATTTCATCGCGGTGATATGTATAATTGCTCAATACTTCCGAGGTGTGGGTGGAAACGTAGATTTCAACCGATCTCGAATGTATACGTCATCCATTTTCACTTGACTGGATGACGTTTCTTTTCGTCAAAACAATAGATTCCCTCAGAAGCGCAGTATCGCCGCGATTGATCGATACTGCTCATCGTCGCGACGGTAGTATGATCCCTGCCTAATGCTGGGGTTAGCCATGCGAGGCTCCCTAGTTAGGCCTAGTGCATACTTCCCACGACGGGCGACGCGACATAGTATTTGCTATGCAAATCGACCGAAAGTCGATATTGCTGGTATGCACTGTCGCTGTCGCGCGTCGCGGGAAGTATGCGCTAGGCCTTAGGCCATAGTTATACACCAGCAGAATGAAAACGACATTGCCGCTGCTTGTCGCGTGGATCAGGGACTCGTCTGCAATGTTGCGTCTTTGACGTCATTGACGCAATATTGCAGACTAAAAATTCCCGGGCGTTTCAATTGTATTCATCGATATTTCACGCCTCTATCACTTGTTTATAGCAGAAAACCACTAGAAATCTTTTGATCTTGTCATAGCAGTGCACGTTATGTCATTTTGGTGATATTTTAACAAGTTTAGATTGGAAAAATAATCAGCTGATGGAAATTGGCAAATTTCCAACAGGGTAGGTCCCGCAAAGATACAGTATACAATGCCGCAGCGTGTATAATTGCTCCGTACAGTCTTTCGGCACGTTTTTCTGGGACAAAACTTCCTTTTGGCATGCATCAGCACAGTTAGCATGCACATACGTGGTAGTTGTCGTGCTAGTTCCGCAACGTCCCGCCGGTGTATAACTACCGCCCTAGAACAGTGCGGTTCAGCGCGCACAAATCAAGTGAAGCGATGCGACGCGGTGCGCCTAGATAACGAGCTAATCGATATCATGCCAAAGTTGCATTCCATTTAGATTTGTCTTTACAGGCTACTTTGTTCTGTTAGCATTTTGTTGAAAAATTGGAATGCCCGACTCTTCAGAAAAATCCAAACTATACCAGTGTTTCTGGCCGGATCCAGCGAAGGAAGCAAAGATAAAAATGGTGAGCGCCTTTTTTTTGTGCGTACGGTACAGTTATTGTTCGTGCATAGCACAGATCAAGGCGGTGTAGTTGCACTTGCCAAGCTGTTCACGATTAGGCTCGACAGAAACGCGATGATCTAGGGTAGCCGCTGGACGAGAGCAGCTAGTGACCGGGTGCCTTGGTACCTCACCCGCATAATTGACCGTTCACCTACACGACCATAAGGTGTCCTTACTAGAACACTTGCCGTAAAGTATGGCCAACTTTCATGTCTCTAGAGTGAAGGTTTCTTGCTGTGACTCGCAGCACGGAAGAGTTGGGAAGTCATTCAAGCTCGCTCGACCGACGTACAGTTCAGCTCCGCACTGCCGTTCAGTCCGCAAAGTGCAGGCTGACTGCGAAAGCGTACTGCGGCGCGGTTGCGAGTATCCTCAGACAGGGATGTGGGATCACTTGGGCGGTTTTTGCTTTTGGTGCCCGTGTGATCCCACATCCCTGTCTGAGCACGCTTTCGTAATCAGCGTGCACTTTGCGGATTGAACGGCATTGCGGAGATGAATTGTAATTATTTGCCGGAGAAAGTGTGATACAGATGTAGCACAGGTTCACTTAGGCGCTATTCATACTACTTAGGCGCTATTGATACTAACGGCGCTATTCATACTAACGCCAGCGCGCCACGCGCGTGCCGCGCTGGCGTGGCGTTTGTGTATGAATACTTTCTACGCTCGTGACGCGCGTGCGGAGACTATGAATACTCCAGCGGCGACGCCATGGCGGAGCGGTGAAGCTGTAATGAATGAGACGATCGATAATTAATATCAATAATATCATGAAAACGTCAAGGCGTTCCGGGTGACAGTATGAATACTGCAGCGGCGACGCCATGGCGGAGCGTTACGCACGTGCCGCGCGGGCGTTGAATGGTATGAATAGCGCCTTAGCGATCATTCAAAAGTGATACGACGGCGTTTGAAGTTTTCGCCAATACGTACCGTGAAATACGTTGAATATGTGTCACACATGCATTCCCAACAGCTTATTCGTAGGGCTCAGAAACCCGGAAACTGACTACTTTTTATTTGGTAAGCTTCCATTATAGTCATCCAATGTGCAGCGAAACGCTCGACGAACAACACTTTTCAAAAGGACACTGTTGTTATAGTGAGCACACTAATATAGCAGTGGAATAGCAGCGTACACATAAATTTGATGTGATCGCGTTACGAATGAGAAGGGATATCCCAATCCAGGGGCCGGATTCATCAACGTGCTAACCCACGGTTAGCACCCCTAACCTACCAACCCAATGCGTTTTGAGCGATTCATCAACTTACCAACCCACGCGCCGCTGGGTTGGTAAGTGGGTCAGCGCTACCAAGCGCAGGAGGCTGGTAGCTCGCTAACCAACCCAGCAGATTCGGTCAGACTTACCGTGCGCCAACCCAAACCCAGCCGGAGGTTGATGAATCCGGCCCCAGGTGGTGGTGCCCAAAGTCTCGGCCAGCAGGTGTCATAGGGCATAACCATGCTTCGAGCGCGGGCTCAATTGGGTGTGCCGTACGATGATAGAATCTGAAAGCTAGCTTATATGCGTATAAGGTCATTTATCGCTCTAGCCGCGAAGCGGCTGGAGAGGTTTGGTTTTGCCTGGGACTTGTGATCACTCAGATTGAAATAGCTCTGCACTGTTCCAAGGTGAGAGACTAGGGGCACACGTTACACAATTTACGCAACAATGCACACTAATTTCGAAATCATGTTCATAGTTTTCCTTTTTTTAATACCCTTCTCATTTTCCCTTTTTGCTATTGATTCATTGTGTTTCTTCATTCTGCTGGTATTTTTGCAAGGCAGTCCATGTCTAAATTGTTTTTTGTTCAGGAAAGGATCGCATCGCCCCGCAGGATTTTTTCCGAAACCCTGGTTAGTTTCCTCTTTTTCAGTTCCCTTCTTGTGCTTCTTTTTTTCGTTATGACATTGGTGGAATGATGAAAAACAACACTAAGAACAAAATAACAAAGAAAAAGCAGAGGAAAAAAATGAAAATGAGAAAGGCAACCGTAAGTCAGGAAAAATCGGCCGAGCTGGTGTGAGGAATGGAATCGGTCCTTTCCTGTGGAAAAAAATCGGGAAATCATGAATGGAATGATGGAAAATAACATTTGAAACAGGATGAAGTAATAAAAATACAGGATAGAAAGTTCTAAAACCTAAACGAGAGGGACAAAGTACTCAAATCCCATAGGACATTGCTTCGCGATCGCCGCACCGCTCCCAATCGCCAAGCTGAGAGTTTGATCGTGAGGCGACCACCATTTGTGGCGGGACCTCCTCCACCCAGCGCGATCGAATCTGCAAGAAGACGCGATGCCGCAACGCGAACTGATCGATATGGTGCGCTGTCATGTGATCGCGCCGCATCCCACTCTAAGGGGCCGTTTATACTTCCGCCGCCGAGCGGCGCGGCACAGTGCGTTTCTGTAATATTGATCACGCGGCGCGGCACGATCGATATCATAGGACTGCACTTCGCCGCGCCGCTTGGCGGCGGAAGTGTAAACGACGTCTAAGGCCTCTTGCAGAGTTCGATCGCCGCGCGACGCGATGGGATGATAATCATGTGCATCGATCGAGATCGCGTCGCACAGCGATCGCACTCTGAAGGAGGCCTAAAAAAGGCCTATTCGCGCTTGCAACACTGAATTCAACATTCACGCACGTAGTGGGCTGTGCATGCGAGATTGTTGGTTACGAGCGCACTGGGGAGAGGGGCTCTCTATTCACAGAGAGAGGAGTTGTCTCGCCGTTAGCGGCTCTAATTCCACTGGGGACCATTTCGCTTGCTTTGAGTCGCGGGACGTTTCGAACTGGAAAAAACGGGGCAACTCCTCCCCGTGTGTGTATGGAGCCCCCATCCCGGAGTACTGGACCTAGGCGGAGAATGTATGGCTGATCACTGGCTGAAAGGTGGCAGCGACGAACACACGTGGCACGCACGCAAGCGAAGTAATGATAGTCATGAACATCGATCAAGTGATCACGTTAGATCGCTGCGCCGCGGCTACTCTCCCATCCAGTGATCGACGATTGCAGATCATTCTTTGGAGTTTATTTTTTGCCCTCTCTTCACTTCATGTACTGTCTCACGTTCTCTCACACTCACTGCATGGAACGTTCTAGAAGGTCATGCCAAATGTTTATAAGGAGGCCGTTATCATTACCATTGCTGTTTTTTCTACCTTACAGTCTCACTCAGGTAAAACTTGCTGTACAGAATATGTCGAGAAGTTATCGAGAAAATGTTCGGAAAGTGGAGAGAAGTTAACGAGAATTCTGGTAGATGGGAAAGTTGTCGAGAATTCCGGAGAAGTTTTGCAGAATTCCGAAGAAGTTGCCGGCATTTTAGAAGAAGGGAAGAGTTGTTGAAGAATATGTCGAGAAATCAAGACGCATCGAACTTAAGCAGGCTGGTTGTCGAGTTTAATTAATTCTACTGAACTCTCGAATATCAACTTCATACGTGAGTTTTCATGTTCTCGAATTTTAAAATTTCAGGTGTACCGGAAGATGGGATATTCAAGGTACCGAATTTTTAAAGTCTTCAAGCTTACAAGTACAGGACTTTCTTTGACAATCTGCAGTTGGAACAATCGGATTTTGAATATTATGTAAGAAGTTGCCTCAAAAATATTAGGTTGATGCAAATGTTTACGGTTTTTTTGCGAAAATTTTAATAAAAAAAGCATTTATTTCAAAAAACAAACAAGGCTCACCCAACAATAAAAATTTCCATCCTATTCAAGGATCCTTCGCCACCGATTGGACAGATCATGAATTCCCGACGCGTAGAACTCTGGCTGTTTCGAGTCGAAGTATTCTTCTTAGGCCACTTTGACTTCGTCATCGTTAGTGAACTATTTTCCATCCAGGAAAGGCTGCATCGAGCGGAACAGATGGTAGTCGGAAGGGGTAAAATTTGGAGGGCGAGGAAGAACTCTCCCGCCGAGGTCCACCAGTGTCTGTCGGGTTATCCGGTCTCCTTCGCGACAATGCTCTGGCGCACGTATCTTGGATAACCCGACAGGAACTTTGCTGGACCTGGGCTGGGTAGTTCTTCCTCACTCTCCATATAGCCCAGATGTTGCCCCTTCCGACTATCGTCTGTTCCGTTCGATGCAGCACTTCTTGGATGGAAAGCAGTTCACTAACGATGACGAGGTCAAAAGGGCTATAGAAGAACACTTCGACTCGAAACAGCCAGTGTTCTACGCGTCGGGAATTCATGATCTACCCCATCGGTGGCCAAGGATCTTTGAATGTAATGGAAAATATTTTGTTGCTTGAGCCTTGTTTGTTTTTGAAATAGATGTTTTTTAATCAGAATCGTGAAAAGTATGGAAACTTCTGCATTAACCTATTATTAAAATGACATTGGGAATTAGGAACATGCATTCGAATAAATATAGGGGAGTTTAGTTCTGACCACAATATGAAACTCAATCTTGCAATAGTTGTTTAACATTTTCTGTAGTGTTCTATTCTTGTCTATTTAGAATTGTACAGTATTCGCGCATAGCAAACAAACTCAAATCAGAACCTCCCACATTCGTGGGCTTCACCACTCTTGTCAACGGTTAGGTACAAGCCCCAAATTTTCTTGTGTCATTACGGTTGTACATGTGTATAACTGTATGTTAGTTATGGAGTTGTCGAGAATCCGGCGAGAAGTTGCCCTGAATTCGTGGACAAAAACTGGACAACATCTCACCGTATTCTAGACAACTTTTTTTACCTGAGAATCAGCAGCTGCAGATTCGGAAGGGCTAAGGTTCGTAGCATCTGAATCTAGCGCTAGAGACCCAGACGCAATGCGGTTTGTACTCCAGTTATTCAGCTCTTCGAATTTCTGGGTTATGCTCGAAAGGATAATAACCATGATTGACATATAGAAGAGGCTCTGCGAGTCATCGACCTGTATCTGCAATAAACTTCTCAATTTTAGATACAGTGACTGTGTGGAAGAGCCTGACGTTACTTCTGTTGTAATTTGGATGGTGTCTACATATGCAGAAAAAAGGCCGCATATACGAATATCGAAAATGTTCACCGGAAGGGAGTGTCACGTGATGTCACGAAAGTTGTGAATTGTAAAAGAGTGCTACCCTTTATCGGTTTAGGATAACACAAAACACGGGCCCATTTATTGGATTTGTGAGTAGACAGACAAAGGACATTCCACCATCCACTGGAGCGTAGAGTAGCTACGACCCGGTAGGATACTACTGCTAATTTTCCGGACAGTCATGCTCCACAACGTATTCTGTGTGCTAATTTTGTTTGCTGGAATAATTATTGAACCAGCTTCGACTGCAGTAAGTGTTTTTTGTTCTTTTGTCACGTGAGATGCTGAGTACTCGCGATTTCTTCAGTTCCTCCTAACTTCTTTGATGTTGCAAATGTTGAACTCACAGCACATATACCGCATTTCCTGTAATTGAACACCCGGGTGTACCATTTCTTAACCTACGCCAGAAGGGGGGTTTAAATAGAGGGAGGGGCTCAATAAGAGGGGGGGAATCTAGTTTTCAATTGAGATTTCTAGAGTCAATATGGGCAAACAAAGTTAATTAGGTAAATCAATGTGGGACAATAATGAATTACTCGGCAAACTCCAAGAGATCATCATTTATTTATTTATTCAAATGAACTCGCCTTCGTAAAGAACTGAACAAGGAGAAGCGATGCAACTAGGCCGGATCAACACAACTTGACTTACTTGACTTAAACGGTTAGCCTTCGCCTGACGCGGTCATTCCGCATCTTCACCGAGGTGTTCCGTCCTAGTAGTCAGCCGTGTCCATTTGTCACGGTCCTCAGCCAAAATTTGAACACAATCCATCCATTGGACGCTATACCACTACCTGCGAAGTAAAACCTGAATTGCCTTTCAATGCCGAGTGATTTCAGATCCTCCTTCACCACATCTGTTCAAAAACGTTCGCCTACGTCCAGGCGGCCGTTTTCAGACAGGACTCGGAAGCATCCTTAGAGCGTGTTGAACAAGACGATCTGACGACCTTCTTAAAATATGGCCGATCAGACAAAGACGACCTTCCGTTGCCGTTTGAGTTGGCGTTGGGAGATGGTGGCACCTCCCTCGTGTCAAACGTTGATGTAAGGCGTCAAACTCGTGGTAGAAATCTTCGTTGTGGCACATCCGCTGTCAGAAATATCCGAGTTAACGTCTTGACAGCTTCCTCTCCGTGCAATCAAACCTTTCCATCTGCGTCCTCGGTGCTGCCTACGTCGCCGATCCGTACATCATGATAGGGCGAATAGCGGATAAGTAGACGCGCAACTTAACTTTCCTCGCAAAATCAACACAACAAGGAAAAACATAGTAGAAACAAAACTGGGTGCGAGGAGGTAAATAAATTAGCATTTGAACAGGGTAAACAGGCGGGGAATTCGACGTATTATTTAGTAATGGATTGCTGGGTGTCCGTATAAAGGTTTCAATCATTGATAACTCGGAGGATGCTGCGTAGTCTGTGCTCTAAATGCATGCCAAGAAAACTGGTCTCGGCCATGCCAGCCAGCTATGGCACATTGATAGAATACCGGAACTTCGGACACCTGTCGGAATTCCACTGCGCGGCAAACACCATTCCAATAAAGAACAACATCGAAAACATCAAAAGGCTCGACAATTTATTATATGAGTGGGATCACTGGTGGCAGCTGCTCATTCATCAATTGCACCATTATCAAATCATCAATAAAGCCATTGTTTGCGTCCTCCTCAAAATCAATCCCTTCGAAGATGTCGACATCTCAAGGCAGCGCGTAGCAGTTCACGTCTGGTAGGAATGGGTCCGCGAGCTTTGAAACAGTCGTCTTCGAAACCATCTGCGGCATTTGTAACTCCGCAGGCCTTGAAGGAACGGGCGACAACTTCGGTTGAAAGTTACTCTCAAGCAGTCGAAACTCAATTCAGGTACACAGACATCGGTGGAGCATTAGGATTGCCACCCTTGGTGAACTTCTTCTCGCTGTTGAGTTTCTGGCTACTATGCCCCTGGCAGATGGCCACTTCTCATTTTCTGCGCGAAGTATATGGCCAGGTGAACGATTCGCAAACTCATGTTCGTCAAGTAAAAAGGTATGAGACACAAAGTGGATCCCAGGTAAAAATCTCCAATGATTTTTCAGCCGAAGGGGGGTGTTCTATTTTTAGGCCTCCATCGAAGGGAGTGTAAGGGTGTTTAACAACAGGAAATACGGTAACCTCAATAAAAGAAATCCGTGAGATCTCAGCGTCCATTGCAGTAATTTTACCTAATCCATGTGCCAACTTAATCCATCCAATCTGATCTCATTCAAGTGGTGCGCGGATAGTAATACGAGGCTGTGTCGAATTCACTACTCAAATGGGAACTGCTGGAAATACGAGTTCAACGCTATGATGAGAGCAAACTGTGGTTACACGTGCGGATTCTGCTAACAGTCCGCGTTTACGTCTTGAATAAAATGTCACATTTAGTCCACTATATGCACATCAGCCTTGTTTCCTGACACCGTTGCAGTCGTGAGTATGCGGTTGGCTGATAAGTTCGCGGAATTTCTCTTGCGCTGAAAATCAGAGTGTGCTACCAACATAGACAATCTCTGAATGTGCGACATTGTAAATGTATTGGACCCCAAGGACCCAACTGATCAGCCACCACCTTGTATTTCAACATTTCCATAATCATGCTACTTGCTTTTTTTGAAACTCGTAATTAACTTAAATTGCCCTATCAAACTTCGCATGTACTTGGTATTTACCCATAAGTTAAGCCGTGGTATCGGCTGCGTATTGGATGATATGTACATACAGTTCACCTCCGCACTGCCGTTCAGTCCGCAAAGTGCACGCTGATTGCGAAATCGTGCTGCGGCGCGGTTGCGAGTATCCTCAGACAGGGATGTGGGATCACCAGGGCGGTTTTTGCCTTTGGTGCCCGGGTGATCCCACCGCCCGGGTGATCCTACATCTCTGTCTGATGATACTTGCAACCGCGCCGCACCACGATTTCGCAATCAGCGTGCACTTCGCGGACTGAACGGCAGTGGGGAGGTGAACTGTATGTATCTATTCTAAACAATGATGAGCGGATTCCTGTCATTCAGAAAGATAGGCTTTCAGCGTTGTGAGCGTTCCGCCTTATCAAAACCGCACAAAGCTCTGCGGAACTCGGAAATGCCGAGTCCATGGAGGCGGAAAGAGCTAATCCATTGTTCGAGGTGTTTTGGACGTTTCGCGTTTTGAAAACCACATTTCCGCTCATTTCGAAACTCATGGAGAATTCTTGGAGCTGGAACCCGATTTCCAAACTTTGTACTGTGCTTCTCTGGGCCAAATTCCGGTCCGCAATTGCGTCTTGACACGCTTTGTGGCCGCACGCGCTCGAGTCAGTCGGGTTTCCAGCGCCAAAGCCGACTCGATGTGGCTTTTTTATACAATTTTCTCCAATTTTTCTTAGTTTCCAGTTTTCAAAACCCACCTAGGGTCAGCAGATCGGCGGCTGCGGCGCTGGAAGCTCTTCCGACTCGGGAGCGTGCGGCCGCAAAGCGTGTCGAGACGCAATTGCGGACCGGAATTTGGCCCAGATAAGCACAGTAAGTATATTGCGTTCATTTCTTATTTGAACCCGTTCCAAACATGACGCGAATTTATGTGAATTGGGCTTCGGTTTACAACTCTTACTTCCGACCGAGTCCTTAGATTCTCAAACCTCGAAATAACGTACGAGTTTTGGTGCCGGTACACACCTTCAAGAGCCAAACGGCTCTCACACAAATCATATAAGGCGATCTGAAGAACAACACGTCCCTATTCCAACTCTCACCATTGAATCACTACGTAAATCGCAATTTAACATAATCATTTATTGCATTAAAATTCAAAGCGTAATTCAAACATAAGAAACAAAATACCCGAGTATGAGCAGAAGTAACAGCAACAGCTTGCTACAAAGGCGAAAGAGAGCGGTTTGACTCAAATCTAGGGCAGTATTAAAGTACACGAGCACCTCTAGCTATGAAAGAACCTATCGTCTGTGTCATTCAATTATGAAGTCGCACGCAGCGATTGAGAGGGAATTCGTTCGATCAATAGACATCAATCCTTGGTTTTCCCGCGAGCCACTTTTCCCGCTTAGCAGTGTCGCGGCTTTATAGTTCAATGACGTTGGCGATACTGCTCAGAGAAAGAAATTTAGGATGCAGGAGCAAAGATTTATCTGCACCCCAAACTACTAAAGGGTGGGTTGAGCTTATTACTAGAAACAATCGACAGTTGTGGAAAGTGTTTCCGAATGAGACTGGCCTACCATGCGGCCGTCGTGCGTGGTAGGCGGCCGTCGCACATTCCGCTCTTGGACGAATGTTCAAACGGTTGCCACTCCCCCCCCCCTCGGCTGCAGAGCTGATTAATTGCTTGCTGACAGCCGCTGCCGAACCCACTCCTAGTGAATGGCTGCAGGGGAAGGCTCTTTGTTGTTTCGCATGCCAAGAGCGGCGCACACGACAGCCGCCTGCCACGTACTACGACCGCATAGTCGGCCAGTCTCATCCGGACACACTTTAGTGAGAACACTCCGTCCATCGAATAAAATGAAATGAGGTGCAATAAACGCTACGCACTTGTGAGATTCAAGGTTATACCGGGGTTGTAAGCTAACAATGGAACGTGAGATAGGGGACTTTGTGTCGCCATTGAGCGGGATGACCCCTCATGTTCCATCCAAGTAGATGGAGAGCGGCCTGATCCGTGGTGAACACATCCTCCTGAGAGAGTGCCGGCTCGGAGTGTAGGTCCACTGATCCATTGCACTCTTGCATGGAACCGTCCTTCTAAAATACAACATGCTCCAGTTCAGAGGCATCAGTGTAATCTAACGACGACCTCACCTTCGTACATTTGATGGAGCACTTGATGCGAGCGCCTCCATCTAGTATACTAACTTGCACCTGTACACCCCCACCACTGCTCATCTCCGGATTCGGTGCCTAAAAATGGAACAGGCTAAGCTTTAACAGTGTTAACGATGTTCTCATTTGGACTAGACCAACCTGCACAAAGACTAGATTGGGATCGAAGGGCGATGCGGCTTTTCTCACCGACGATGACCACACTTCACCTGATGACTGTGCGACCTCAATCTGAAACGGCCCAGAGACATGCATGGAATACTGCGCATACAATAAGGCAAAAAGATGTACTTGGAGGTTCTGCGATGGTCGGCGATGCACGGCCACCCTGAACCAAACGTGATGCTCCTCAGATTGAGGACGCCGTGTGCTCTCCGCCAATGAGGTGATCATTGAGGATGTCATCAACTGGAACGAAGGGTCATGAAAGGAGAACCTATCTGAGTCAGTATTTGAAAATTTCATACTTTTCTCGAACAAGCGAATACGATGAAAGGAGCTGAGATCATAATTTGACGTGGATGTGCGGAAAGGTCAACGTCCAGGTATCTGTAGATAAGCGACCATATAAACCTATCACTAGATGTTTGCTGTGAGTTACCTTCTTGATGTCATCGAATGCGTATACGAGAGAGGTGAGGACGACTCGGGTCTGACGCCGACATTCAGTCGTGGTTGGCAAACCTGAAAACGTTTCGATAAACATCACAGAAAATGTATCTCATTTTTTTGACTCGTGACTTTTGACATTTTTTTTGACTCGTGACGATCACGTCTTGAGCGCATCTGACGGTTGGTAATCAAAGACAATAACGGATCGGAGTTCTATATTAAGGTTTCCGCACATTAAGGTTTCCGTTTACATTTAACATTAGACTCACCTGCTGCAAAGGGCAGCAGGTGAGTCTAATGTTATATGTACAAATGAATTCGTCAAAAAGCGTGGAGCGTTGACTTCCAGTTAAGTGTTGGTTTTTGAAGCGTCGTGAAAACTCAAATTTTTAAGTGTCGGAATGGGCAATTATGAGCTCTTCCACCTTGAAGTTTAGCAACAAGGCCGAGTTCTTCCCAGAAATAACATAGTCGCTTCTCCATAACCCTAAGTTAATTTTTGGTAGCCTTTCTTTCCCCGAGCGCTAAAGTCCTCAACGCGGACGATGGCAAGACAAGGAGACAGGATTCTCTGATAGTCAACAGTATGGACGATAGATGGGTCCAAGACAGAACCAATATCGACGACACATCATGTTGAGAACTTCACCTACTAATGACGAGAACCGTCGTTGAGTTGTCAAGTATCGTATTTCACTCTGTTTCTTACCAAGCGGCAGCATCTGGTTTGATGAACTTCGCTGCTCCGAGAAGTGCATGAAGGTTAGCTTGTGAACTTTGTTCCAGAGGTATATGTACAGAGCATAAAACATGGCAAACGTAGTGTAATGTATACGTCGCCTCTTTTCACAACCAACCAATCTATAGCCTGCGCCAATACTGCCTCAAGGAAGTTGTCACACCATCTGCCATTGAAAATAGCAGAACACGGTGTGCAGGGCACTGCGGCTGCTTGTTCGCTCGATCAGCTTAGTGCTTTCCTAGTTTCAAAAGACTTCGAACTACTCCATTCTACAAGTCTTCAATAGGAGGTCGTTAGTTATGACTGCATAAAAGGCAACGTCCCACCAACTAGAAGTGTCAGCATTTCGGATAGGCTACCTCTTTCCAGACAATCTGCAGCCCTAAATGCGTTAAAGACAAAATGCTTTTTGAACGCCAGCTGACATCTCGATAGCTTTATGACGCGGTGGGCCTGCCAGGAACAAACTTCTATACTCGTACCATCATCGACGGCTGCAGCCGTTATCTCCTAGATCCCATCCATAGTTTCGATTCGCCATTGGCTTAAAGGCACAGACCAAGCTCAGGGACGAAATCTGAGATTCTCACATAATTGTGAAGTGGACCCACCCTGTATGGCCTCTGCCAAATGTGAGCTACCAATTCCTCCGAATAAGCGAGATATAGGGGGAAGCCACCCTGGGGCGCCCACCCCGAGAAGCCACTTTGGCACGCCCCTTTTACGATCTATCGAGCTGAACAGTGGCGTCATGAGCGGTGAATTTCGATCAATATCCCCGTTCTTCCCTTCAATATCAGCCTCTCTATCCATGCAGGTCCGCTCGCATACATCAGTTGAAAATGACGGATGTTACAAGCCCCGGACAACTCGTCCACCACGCTTCCGTAGTTCAATTTTCGAGGGGCCATAACTCCGCTTCTGGGAGGTCCTGTAAGATTCCAGAGACATCATTGAAATCAGTGTGAGACCGTTTTTAAGATAGGTAGGAAAACAGAAAAACGATTTCGAGGTTGGACTGTGCCTTTAACGCTATCGATTAGATAGACAATCGGATCTGTCCGGCAAGACACTCAAAGGCTTGCCAAACAAATAGGAAAGGTCGCATGCTCGCTTTCACCAGAGCAGATTAGATATGTTTTGGAATGGACACCTTTGCAGAACCGTGTCATAGTGCAGTAGTGTATACACTAAAGACGAAATTAACTGATGCACGATTCTGCAAGGGTGTGCATATGTCCCCTCATACAACCGTTGAAATTGTCAAAAATACGTACATTGCTATACTTCAGCCATCAGGCCTGCCACTTGGAATAAGTGATCAGTTGAAGACCTAGTGTTTGGGCTGAGAGAAAGGACCTTTCGCTTGGTGCTTACCCACAGCCTGGGCCTGTGAAATGCAAAATTTGCTTGAGGGGGGAGAGTTGACTCTGAGATGTAAAGTTTTCGCTTATATACCACTTATTCGTTTATTGATTTATTCCATTCAGTCAACCACTCATTTATTCTAGCCAGTAAACTTTTGCATAATTTTGACAAATCGCGAAGTCAAACATAAGAAATGCATGGTACCTGATAGCGTTCTTCGGTCGCATTGTAGCAGTGAGCTTGACAATACCGACCGTAGCCGTCACGAGCTTCCAGCAAAACTTCTTGGATCATTCCGGCGCGTGGTTTAGGCACCGGTATGTAGACAGTGCCCTGTAAGCGTTGCCGAAATCATTCAAACTTGTATGCGGGTAGAGAACAAAATCAAATCTACATCTATTTCCGGATATTGAGGTTCGCTCTGTAGATAGGCTGTGGTATTCTCCGACGTGGCCTGATTCATTACTTTCACGTAAGCCAAGTCGTCTTGTACGCCTCAAATCGGTTATGTAATGTTGTGTTTATACTATTTACATGTACATATAAACTGTACATAAGGAATTTAGCGCACCTTTACCGTACTGATCAATGAGCAGTGTTTTCGTCCAAACAAAGTCGCCAGAAGGAGGCTCGACCGATTTCCTGCTTCGCATAGAATGAAGTAATCGCGGTGGTAGTTGGCAGCGGTTCTAAGAAGTCTACATTAACGTTTAATAGGCAACTTCCACCCTTTGACAGAGTTCAGCAACTCAGAAAAACCGAGTTGTCAACAACAATTTGATTCGCTCATGATGCGCCCTTTTTACTACTAAGGGTTTTATGGGGTACGTCGGTGTCCTGTTGCCTGACCGCGATGGAAAGGTGCCTGTCTGTCGCCCAGAAATCGCACAGACATCTATCTATCACCAACTTAGCACGGACAGGCCTTCTAGAGTGACAAACACGCCTTTCAGAGCAAAAACAATTCGTCTTGGTTCCAACGGAAGTAGGTGTATGAGGTGACATCTTATCGACCTGCTGTCGATAACTGAAATTGCCTAACTAGTAAAGGAAACCCACATTCTGGCATGCTGAGTTGTGACAGATAGCGGTTCCTTCGAAACCGGTACAGTTCCCACCCAGAACTACCTGGAATCAACTTTTTCAATATGACTGACCGTAACAAATTTCGCTAGTAAATCCTCTAGACTTTTGTCCAAAAGATAACCTTTCACCTTGCTGCGGCAACGCCACGCTTTCGTGTCACACCAGTAGTACGGCGAATCGCAGTCGGGTCTGGACGCATTGCAATGTCTCACCGGCACGTATTCGTACCTGTAGCCGCTACAGTATACCTACAGTAATCCAACAATTCCACAATGACGTATTCTAGTTATTAAATCAGCAAGCAGAGAGATACAGCAGAAGGTGCTTGCGTGCGCGGTTTTTGGCTATCGATTGCTGCAGTAGGGTGTCAGCAGCTGCTGCATCTGTCTGCACACACGTACCATTCATCTGTGTATTGATTACTGAGGCCGTCTCGGTTTTGTAGACGAAAAGGTTTCATTTGCTCGTCATAGCCGTGGAGAGCGTTGCAGGTATCCTGGAAAAGTTCCATCAAGAAGAAACAGGAAATACTGATGTGGTCGTCATGATATTTGACCAACCTTAGCCCATTGGGTTTCTCGCTGTTCTCGGGTCTGTTGTTTACGCCGAAACTGCTCCCACAAGTAGTCGACAAAGGCATGATGTAGGTAGAACATCGGGTCGTTTGGGCTAACTCTGAGAAGAAGAAACACGTACATATCTAGTGCTCTTCATTCAATCGATAAGACAATTAGCCTACCTTATGACAAACATGAATCCTCCAACCCACACATGGCTAAGGCCATGCATGCTTTCGAATGTTTTGTCGTGGCAAAATGTCAGTTGGCTGAAAAAAATCTGCTGTGCTTATCTGGGCCGAATTTCGGTCCGCAATCGCGTCTCGACACGTTTTACGGCCGCACGCGCTCGAGTCAGTCGGGTTTCCAGCGCAAAAGCCTACTCGATGTGGCTTTTATATACGAATTTCTCCAAGTATTCTCAGTTTCCAGTTTCCAAAACCCATCTAGAGTCAGCAGATCGGCGGCTGCGGCGCTGGAAGCTCTTCTGACTCGGGAGCGTGCGGTCGCAAAGCGTGTTGAGACGCGATTGCGGACCGGAATTTGGCCCAGATAAGCGCAGTATATTCATAACGATTCAATCATTGAAATGAGGTGAATTTCGGCAATAAGCAGGAGTGTTGGCGTTAAGAAACACTTGAAACAAGCCATGTACTAATCAATAATTATTTCGGCGATATTGTTGTACGCGCGAAAAAATATCGATCGATCCAACTTGTCTCAATGTTGGCTACAATTCCTGCGATGCCAGCGAATTTTCTTATATTTATTTTCAAGTCTTTCGAATTTAGTTCACTCTCATATGTGTGTCCTCCATCATCTTTTTTTTTCTTTAGCGTCCATTCCTCCGAATAAATGAAATTTTTTAAAACACTTTTAAGGAAAAAAAACATGAATTAGTTTCCGACTGATGCATAGCGATAAAATCTATCTAAGAAAAAACTTCAAACGGCATGAATATTAGAGTAATCAAACAATGTTTGAATAAATGGCTGCATAAACGATAGATTGAAAAATAAATGAGTAAATATTAAGGTAAAAAATGAATAAGAAAATTAAAAGTTTAATAAACCAATAAAAAACCAGTAAATGACAGTATATATAAAATGCCATTAAGTTGAAGCAAATCTTTGCAAATGAAATGAATAAATGAGCAATCGATCGAGGACAAATAAATCGAAAATTGAATGAATGACTGAATAATGAATGAATGAATGAATGCTTGCATGCACACATGGGTAGGTAAGTAAGTAAACGAATAAATAAATAAATAAATAAATAAATAAACGAATGATTGAACGACTGAAAGATTGATTGATTGAATAAATAAATAATTAGATGAATGAATGAATGAATGAATGAATGAATGAATGAATGAATGAATGAATGAATGAGTGAGTGAGTGAGTGAGTGACTCAGAAAACCGCAGCATTCAATGCGTGTCGAATATGCATTCAACTCGAGTGACCACACCCATCGAAAGGTTCTATCGCAGGGGCAAGTGCTCCAAACAGCAGCACGTGCTGCAAAATTTCACCACGTGAGCACGTGCTGCGAAATTTAATTGCGGGAGCACGTGCTGCAAGGTAGTCCAGCGCTATCGCAGCAGCACACAGACACGCGACGCGGCCGGCTAACAGACATGTGACTCTGCCAGCTCGCCGAGCACCATCTGGGGCCGCCAGCGGTTGGACGAGGTCAACAGCACCCGGGCGAGCCAAGTACCGCAAACTTGGGTAATTGAACCGGCGACGCTGCCACCATTTGAGTGCTGCCTCAAGAGTGCGTCGTATGCTTTCCTTTTTTAGAAAATCGTTTCGCCATCGAGTTGATTGCGTATCATGCGCGCATTTAATGTTTTGTTTGTTGGCGCACGTGCTGTATTTTTACGCACAATATGAGCACGTGCTCCGGTGGCAGCACGTTCCCTGACTGTGCTCAAAATCGCATTGTCTTTGAGTTGAATGCATATTCGACACGCATTGAATGCGTCGATTGCCTGAGGAATTAATGAATGAATAAGCGAATGAAAAAATGGTAACTGAAAAAAACGTATAGTTGGTAAAAAAATCTGAGCCATAAATAGAAAAAACAAATAGATAAATGAATGACTAAACAAGAATTAAACCAATACACCCAATCAGCAGCAAATAAAGCAACTAGCTAAACAATTAATAAAAAAACCTATCGAAAAATGAATGATCAAAGAAAAAAATGATTGGGCGAAAAAAAGATAGTAAATAAAAGAACTCAAAATTATAAATAACTAGAAAACTGGTAGGTAATTGAACAAATATGAGAAAAGTCAATCAACAAATCCAATAAACAGCGAATGAGTTGACTAGCTGTTCACACAGTCAAGTGAAAAATTAATCGGAGCATCACTAAAATAATAAATATTCATGAAAAAATATATACAGTGCAAAGAAAAAAAAAACAGTCGAAAAACTCCAAGATAAGAAACTAACAAAAATTATGTCATGAACGAAAGAATCAGTACTTTATTGAATAGAGTGAAAAACAAAATAACAAACCTATGAAAACAAGAAGGAATACGTATCTTAAATTTAAAAAAATAAAAAAGTGGAAAATGAATAAGAATAAATTGGTAAAAAATCAATACTACAATAAAAATGATTAGATAGCAAACAATTAAAGGAGTAAGTTTTAATAATGGCAAGATTGTAAAAAAATAAACAAGTATACAATTAAATAAGCAAATAAACACATGAAAGGACGAATACACAAAATACTTTGTTTTTGTCAAGAGACAAATAAATAAGAGACTAAATTACTAAATGGATACATAAATAAGTAAATAAATATAGAACCAATCAGAAATAAATCAATAATTGAATAACTAAATAGACGAATATTCAGAAAAGATAAATAAATTAATTGATAAAAGAGACCGGGCTGACCTGTAATTCTTTCTTGATGTGATCCACTCGATGTCACGAGGCGTCATCAGGCGGTCCTGCTCCCTACCGCCTGTAGACCTGAACATTTCTCTAAAATTTCCAATATTCTTGTTTTTGCTAACCGAAACTCGCTCTCAAGTCATAAAAACTTCGAAGGACAGCCGTATAACAGCTGATCGCCACACAATTAACCTCGAATGAGACGGATTTTAGTGACCGCTAGCGGCAGCCGGGTTGATTAAACAAACCTGTAGAGTTTCTTGACGGGAATCTGACTGAGCGGCATCAGCACATTCGTGTCCCAGTTCTTGAAGGGACCCGTTTTCACGTAGCCATTTCCGTTTCCGAGCAGCTCATCGCTCCACATCACACTGTCCGACGGCTCGGGCAGGCCTAGATAGAGAATTCAGCAAATTGTGGTCTTTTCAGACTCAAATTCGAAAAAATTCTAACAAGTTTCAGAATAATACGGAAAAATAGATTTTCTGAGAAGATTTTGTGATTTTTCCTCTGGCGTATCCCTAAAGTCATTCACTAATGCGGATAACCTTGTCCTAAAGTGGCTCATAGTGGAGGAAACGTTCGAATCTCTAAGGTGACCCACTCATCCTTACTGATAGTATAAAAACTTTTCGGAAGTCGGTCATTGAGAACAGGGAAGGTCATTGCGTGTTCATACACTTTCGTCCTTGTCAGATTCGATTAGTGCCCACTATCATTCATCCACACCCAACCAGCAGAAATGGTCTGATTGTGAGTCATCTGTGCACAGGACAATGGCAAGGTGTGAAAGTCGCACTACTTCCGTTGGTTCCCTGAGAGGGGTGTGGTAAACGTAATCGCGCATCCTGCACCGCGTCATGTCACGCTTTACTGCGATCGATATTGACGGCATCGGTAGAATCTTTTCAGATTCTTTTGCAGTTCTATTCTTTTTCTTGCTAAACCACCGTGAACTGGAGCATGCCAACTGGGACAAATGGCTCAACGAACACCGTTTCTTCTTGCGGCTTTCGTACGGTTGCTGTGAACAGTTGTGATCTGCCCAGTGATGTAGTATATGTATAATCTCAAAAAGAAAAATAAACCTGACTCAGACCCTGCCTTCGATGATTTACAATTCAGCGTTACGGAAGTTCGGTAGATTCCGGTGAGAAGACACATTCCTAACGTTCCCTACGGTCATACACCTTCCCGGCTCATCTGGCAATCTAACACCTTCTCGGCGACCATACGCGTTCGCGGCCCTTCCCGCAACCCAACCCTTCCCGACAAACTCGGCAACCAAACATTCCCTGCACACTATACTTGTTCCAGATGGAATTTATTTCGAATATCCGACTTTTCGACTATAGTCGGATATTGCACATTTTCGAATATTCGACTTTTCGACTGTAGTCGGATATCACACTTTTTCGAATATTCGACTTTTCGACTGTAGTCGGATATCGCCCTTTTTCGAATATTCGACTTTTCGACTGTAGTCGGATATCGCCCTTTTTCGAATATTCGACTTTTCGACTGTAGTCGGATATGGCACTTTTTCGAATATTCGACTTTTCGACTGTAGTCGGATATCGCACTTTTTCGAATATTCGACTTTTCGAATAAAAAGTCGACTTTTTTATCCGACTGAAACAGTCGGATATTCGTCCGATTATTCGATTCGGAACATGTAAACTATGCAGTATACTTGTTCCAGATGAAATTTATTTCGAATATCCGACTTTTCGACTATAGTCGGATATTGCACATTTTCGAATATTCGACTTTTCGACTGTAGTCGGATATCACACCTTTTCGAATATTCGACTTTTCGACTGTAGTCGGATATCACCCTTTTTCGAGTATTCGACTTTTCGACTGTAGTCGGATATCGCCCTTTTTCGAATATTCGACTTTTCGACTGTAGTCGGATATGGCACTTTTTCGAATATTCGACTTTTCGACTGTAGTCGGATATCGCACTTTTTCGAATATTCGACTTTTCGAATAAAAAGTCGACTTTTTTATCCGACTGAAACAGTCGGATATTTGTCCGATTATTCGATTCGGAACATGTAAACTATGCAGTATACTTGTTCCAGATGAAATTTATTTCGAATATCCGACTTTTCGACTATAGTCGGATATTGCACATTTTCGAATATTCGACTTTTCGACTGTAGTCGGATATCACACCTTTTCGAATATTCGACTTTTCGACTGTAGTCGGATATCACCCTTTTTCGAGTATTCGACTTTTCGACTGTAGTCGGATATCGCCCTTTTTCGAATATTCGACTTTTCGAATAAAAAGTCGACTTTTTTATCCGACTGAAACAGTCGGATATTCGTCCGATTATTCGATTCGGAACATGTAAACTATGCAGTATACTTGTTCCAGATGAAATTTATTTCGAATATCCGACTTTTCGACTATAGTCGGATATTGCACATTTTCGAATATTCGACTTTTCGACTGTAGTCGGATATCACACCTTTTCGAATATTCGACTTTTCGACTGTAGTCGGATATCACCCTTTTTCGAGTATTCGACTTTTCGACTGTAGTCGGATATCGCCCTTTTTCGAATATTCGACTTTTCGACTGTAGTCGGATATGGCACTTTTTCGAATATTCGACTTTTCGACTGTAGTCGGATATCGCCCTTTTTCGAATATTCGACTTTTCGACTGTAGTCGGATATCGCCCTTTTTCAAATATTCGACTTTTCGACTGTAGTCGGATATCGCCCTTTTTCGAATATTCGACTTTTCGACTGTAGTCGGATATGGCACTTTTTCGAATATTCGACTTTTCGACTGTAGTCGGATATCGCACTTTTTCGAATATTCGACTTTTCGAATAAAAAGTCGACTTTTTTATCCGACTGAAACAGTCGGATATTCGTCCGATTATTCGATTCGGAACATGTAAACTATGCAGTATACTTGTTCCAGATGAAATTTATTTCGAATATCCGACTTTTCGACTATGATCGGATATTGCACATTTTCGAATATTCGACTTTTCGACTGTAGTCGGATATCACACCTTTTCGAATATTCGACTTTTCGACTGTAGTCGGATATCACCCTTTTTCGAGTATTCGACTTTTCGACTGTAGTCGGATATCGCCCTTTTTCGAATATTCGACTTTTCGACTGTAGTCGGATATCGCACTTTTTCGAATATTCGACTTTTCGAATAAAAAGTCGACTTTTTTATCCGACTGAAACAGTCGGATACTCATCTGATTATTCGATTCGGAACAAGTATACTGCACACCCCGCAACCAAACCCCTTCCCGGTGCTCCTGACAATCAAACTCCCTCCTGGCGCATACACCTTGCTGGCGCTCTCAACAACCATGCGACTTCCCGGCGCTCCCGGAAACCACACATTCGGGCGCACGTGGCAACCAAACTCCATCTCGGCACTCCCGGTGAACCGCAAAATTCTCACGGTTTCAACGCGTGCTGGTGCGGAGCGGAGGTTAGAGACAGCGAGGGAGCGCATGACCGACGGAGAGACCAGCATGGCGCGCGCCTGCTTGCACCATTAGGCGTGAGAAATAGGTTTTTTTATAGAGGATAGCTTGCCAACCGGGTATAGTAGAAATTCGTTCAGCTCACGCTTCGGCATTGTCGCCTTCTTCGGGGCATGGAAATCAAAAACGTTCAGGAAACTACTCGATCAAGCGCTATTTCATTCTACATCGAGTCCCATCCAATAGGTAGCTCGACCAATCATGTAGCAACATATGCAATGGAAAAATAGATCAACCCCGGACTGTGAGCCGATACGCTCAACTAGTCACCCTCGCCCTCAGATCGACACAAACGTAGAGGAGTGAGGCAGTAAGAAGCCGTTTGTGTCGACCTGAGGGTGACTAGTTGAGCGTCTCGGCTCATCTGTCCAGGGTTGGTCTATTTTTCCGTTTCATACGTTGCTTCGTGTATGGTCCGGTTACCTATTGAATGAAACTCTGTAGAAGGAAGTAGTCCTTGCTCAAAGAGTTTCCTTAATGTTTTTGATTCACAGGCCCTGGAAAAGTCGACAACGCCAAAACATTAGCCGAATAAACCGTACTTTATTTGGTTGGTAAGCTACAGAAGACATTGTGCTATTATATCGACAGCTGCAGTACCGAGACTTATCGAAAGCCGTACATGGACATCTCTCCGGGAATGAAAATTCTACAGTTCCCCGGCAACCATAAGCGTTCACGGCACACTCGGCAACCGAACCCTTTTTGGTTGGCAACCAGGCGACCAAACTCCTTCCCGAAGGTCCAGGTAGCCAAACTCCTTCCCGGCGGTCCAGGTAGCCAAACTCCTTCCCGGCGGCACCAGGAATCAGGCAACATCCCGGGACTCACGGCAACTATACGCCTCGCTGACGCTCACAGCCATCATGAAGCATCCCGCGCTCCCGGCCACTAAACTCCTTTCCTGCGCTCATGGCAACCAAAGCCCCTCCCGGCGTTCCCGGTTACCAAACTCATTCCTGGAGCTCACGGCAATCATATACCTTCCCGGCGCTCACACCAATCATGCACCTTTCCAACGTTCCTGGCAGTCATATACCTTCCCGGCGATCCTGGAAACCATACATCATCCCGGCGCTTCAGGCAATCATACATCTCCCGACGATCCCAGCGAGCATACACCTCCCAAAGATCCCAGTGAGCATACACCTTCCCGCCTACCATACGCCTTCCTTGTGCACTCGACATTCAATCTCCATCCCTGCGCACCTGGCATTCACTCTCTTTCCCGCGCTTCTAGCAATTATACACCGTCACGACGCCTCCGCATGGAATACACCTTCCCTTCCGACCCCTACCATCCAAAAGTCTTGTCCGTACACTAGCATGGACCAGGTGGGCAAACCTTGGAATCAGTGCCTCGGTTCACCTCGTATAGACGAGTGCAATACTACCGCTGGTCTTTGATAAGTAAACTCACACAAAGGGGCGAATCAAAGCAGCGTAAAGGTTTCCTAATTGAATGACAATAACTAAATTTTGCACCGCATCACGTTCTGTGTTATGACGATTGTTGTAAATATGCGGTGCAGCACACTCTCAATGGAGAAAGAGGATACGACGTTCCAGAAAAGCGCGAGCTCTTATTCGAGTCGCGATATGTCGTAGACGGGGCGCCCACCAAACTGCTTGGTTTCCCGGCATCCCTCAGTGCTGCCACGCGAGCGAGCTTATGTACGTATGTATCATGTTGCTCGCTTTAGCATAAACGAATCATTGTTACAAGTTGATGTGGCGCGACACATTTAGCGCCCTCGCTGACAAAGGCGATGACAGAAAACCTGTTCTTTTGCTTCCAGGCGCGCTGACTGCAGGTATTCGCGTGAATTTGTAATGTATGGGGTAGTAGGACAGTTCAACCTTTACAACAAACAGTATATGTATTCAGTACCTATGCTTGCGCTGCAGGTGTTTAAGGTGCAACTTTTGTGTGGGCCGCATTCATGCTGAGACCAGTGAAATATATTACAGAACTATTCCTATACTTGACAGACACGTAAGAAAAATTAAAAATTAAAATATCAGTACAAGACAAAATCGGCAAATAAAAGAAGTAGTCAAATTTTAAATTTCAAGCTCATTAAGAAAATCCACACCTTGATCCAGCGTCGAATCCCAATAGGGCAGCGAAACAGACGGTTCCTCATTCTGTAACGCGATTTCGAATTGACGAAGAAATTCACGATGCCATGGCAGGAATGCTGGGCCCCAGTGAGCTCCTGGAATGAAGTATAAGCTTGATAATGCAAAAAAATAGATGTTTCAACTGAAATTTTACTTGGAATGATGACATCCTGACCTTCTCCCACAAATCCTGGTGGGACACCAGGCACGTCGGGGACCTAGATGGAGGAGGAAAAGATATCGCGCCCCAAGAGAGAACGAACGCTCACGGAGGACCGCGTGCGCGGCGCGGCTCCAATAAATTCGAAAAAAAATTTTAGGCCAGAGCCCACCATACTTTCCATGTTACGTAAAGATACCTCTAGTCGCCGTCGCGCGGCGCGGCTGGCGCGGCGTGATGCGACGGAGCGCGCTCGTCACACCACCCACACATACACACACACACCGCTAGTCGCATAGTGGTGAGGCCAATGCTGGCAGAGCTTTGATTCATATCGCATACCGTTTTTCTAGGATACATTATTTAGTCCCAATGCTGACATCGGATCAATTATTAGAGATAATTTTCAATTGTAGTGGAAAGCGACCACGCCAACAACTGCTGAACTAACAGCACCTGACTATTCCGTTAAAGGCACAGTACACCCTCAGATATGAATTTTGAGATTTTCATGTAATTGTGTAGAAGACCCCTCCTGTATAACACAAGCCAAATGCGAGATCTCAATTCCTCCAAATAAGCGAGATATAAGCGACCACCACAGGCCCGACCCCCTTCGCTCACCACCACAGGCCCGACCCCCTAGCAGATTTTCGAACTCGATAATGGCTATATGGATGGTTGAATTCCCACGAGTCTTTGTTCTTCAGTCCATTGCCAATATATCTTCCCATCCTGTTTTGCTCTCATGCAGCGATTGCGAATGAAGAGAAATACAGGCCTGAGACAACTCGTCCACCAATTTTTCGCCTTCAAAATGCATATATTTTCAAGGAGCCATATCTCCGTTCGTAGGGGGTCTTGAATGATTCCAGAGATAACATAGTGATCAGAGGGTGGCTCTCTCCAAGATAAGCATGAAATCTGAAAAATATTTTTTGGGTGTCCTATGCCTTTAATGATGACAACTTGCTCATTCATAGGGAATTTCACGGATTTACTCTTCTTTCCTCAACACGTGTTTAATGATGTATTCAAATTAGCTTCTAAATGTATCAAAATATATTATATAGGCTCACAACAAATCAGTATTTAACAACACATTCCTTCATGAGAAAGTTGGTTCATGAAGCATGGGACGGTCCAGCTTCATCGTGTAGCGGGCTCTGTCTCATATCTCGAACTAAAGCATGTATAATAGATCGTCAATATCAGTTCTTGGCTTATGTTTCTTCAGTTTTCCACGCTAAATCATGTATGTGAAACACTTTTAAGGGAACGTATTTTACTCTACCACCTGACATGTGTACCTACCGTCAGCAAAGCAACCTTTTGTAGATGAGGTTTCGCGCCGTCTTTTGTCAACTCTGGACGTGGCGCTACAACTGTATCCACAACCGCTGATTGCGCCAAGGCTGCGACTGCATTTATCTGTTCCAAAATCTTGTCTAATTTTTCAAGCGCTTCATTCGTAACCGCCTTTGACAACGACTTTGCCACCATCTCGATTAAGCAGCGCGACTTTACTTTTCACAGAACGCGTCGGGACTAGATTCAGTACGCGCGCGAAATGGTGCATAGACGTGATTTCAAATAATAGTGAGCCAATAGACCATTGCGGTTACTTCAAACTAGTGGCCAGCTATGATCGATTTTTTCTCTTTTCCTCTAGGGGTGAATTAATATAAACGATACACATGTTCGTTTCTTTGAAACATCTAAGAATGCTCCCACACGAGAGGCTCGCAGACGAAAGTCGCATCGTGCTCAGTTGGTTCAATTACCTGTGGATAGACTTGACAAACGTGCGCCAAATCGAATATGATAGGGATAAAAATGATTAAGCCTTCTGTATCTATTAGTTATGAGGATTCAGTTCATACTAAATCAGTTGGCAATTGTTTAAATTTTTTCGTCTCTAGTTTCGAGACATTCCTGTTTTTGACTAACGAAACAGATTGTACGGTGTTCATGAGCAGCATTGCTTCTGATACGAGGACAAGTTACGATTGGTAGCAATGGTTGACCCTTATTTATGGAAGAAGTGCCTACATGTTGGCAGTTTTCAGTTCAAATCGCGGCTCAACAATTGAGCCGGTTCATTTGCGTTCCTAGAACGTAAACAGTCTGGCACTCTGAATCAAATTATGACGAGAAACATAACCGTTTAACTTGTTCCTCACTCTGTTTGTTTCATCACCGTTTAACTTGTTCCTCACTCTGTTTGTTTCATCATCGTGCGACTAGCGATGTGTGTATGTGACAAGCGCGCTCCATCACATCACGCCGCGCGAGCCGCGCCGCGCCACGGCGACTAGAGGTATCTTTACGTAACATGCCATACTTTCTTTTCTCTGCTCGTGATGCCGGGGTTCGTTTTCTCCCATTTCTGTATCCGGCCTTGTACACCTGATGTGTTAAACGGTAAGCGCTCTTCAAGTCTTATTAATCACAAGACGGCCTTTTTGCATTCAGATCGTCGTAGTTGCCTTTAATGAAGGTCCGAAGTTTCCAGAAGTCTCTCAGTTTCTGTCAACCTATTGAAATTCACCCGTTTTTGTTTTGGTATAACTGGTCGAGACGAGGTTAGTCTATTGGTTTTGGTTTACTCTTGCGTCAATGTGTAGGGACGACGACGAGATCAGAGGTAAACTTATGGGAATTTTGTAATTTTAGTATCTCCCGACTCTTTTTTTCATCAACCCACTGAGCCGCACATCTGCACACTCGAACGCTAACGTCGGACAGGGACTCCGACATTCGGACGGTTCAACTACCGTGGAAAATCCGTTGAACTAATGTCCACACTGGAAATCAGCAGAATTTCCCCGTTAGTTCAACGGAAATTGCTCGGTAGTTGATGCGGATTTCCACTAGAGTTGAACAGAAGTGCTGATTGGAGGGAAATTCAAATAATTTCTGCATGGATCATTCTACACGTTTTAGCTAGTTTCTCCTTATGGTTGAACGTTATCTCTATATACCTGAGCTCACCTGGCCCCTAACCAGGTGTGCACTTTCCAGGCTTACCAAAAATCGATCAAAGTGCAAATGCTCTGCCTCTTGCCTGCTCAGACGATAGAGCACCCGTGTTGGTGTAGGAGCAGGCAAGTGCAGGCACTCGCACCACCACTCAACTCGAAGGCAGAGCCCGAGGAGTTAACACTTGACAATGAAGTGAATCGGTCTAAGCCCACCTCGAGACGGCTCGTATGTGCCGCTGGTTTGATTTTGGCGTTCAACATTGCGTCGGAGCCGTCGTCTGTCGGCACTGCGCACGCGACGCAACACGCAGCGCGGCGATAAGCCCAGCAGTTCAACGAATCGTTCTCATCAGTTCAACTCCTCGACAAAATAGCCTCAGTAGTTCAACTCGAACGTCGTTTTCCCCCAATGTTCAACGCTGCGAATGTCTGAGTCGAACGAAATTCTTACGCTGTAAAATAGCGTGTTCGACCGCGTTCGTTGCGGACACTACAACTCATTTTACGAGTACGCGAAAAAATATGCGCTATCCGAAGATAGAAGTTGGACTTTTCGTCTCATGTAAGATGAAGAAAGTGGAGTTTTAAGCCCATTGGATGTCTCTGGGCGATTCAACGGAATGTAATCATAATTTTTAGGAATTACATGTTGCAGATTATTAATATAGCTTCTATTCGCGTCTTACTCAAATGACACGATTTCTTTGGTGACCGTTTGCAGTGTGTTTAAAAACCTGTTGTTTCACATGTTGGAGCCTGATAAGCTCCATATGCAAGAACTGAATTAGCATCAAATTACGAATAACAGACTTTCACGCAGCATTATAAGGGTATAAATTGCCGTCAAAAACACTCGGTAAAATGAGCCTCGTTTGAGCCATCCTCCAAAAAAGGAACCGCAATTTTTTTCTCTTCGATCTGATACTTAGGATCAGTTTTGAACCCAAGGCCCAATTTTGTGAGGAAGATTCACCTCCTATGCCCTCAAACTTTCTTAATTTTGGATGGTGAGAGAAACCTCGGTTAGGTGCGGAGTTTCAGTGAGTGTAAAAACTAACCAGTTCTCCGTAACGTATGTCATCCATCCTGTATAAAAGAAAAATCCACCCCATAAACAAGCAAAATATGCGTTAACGCTTTTTCTCGCGTAGTCGTTAAATGAGTTTCAGTGCCCGCAACCAACGCGGTCGAACACGCTATTTTACGACGTGAGAATTTCGTTCCCTGTCCGACGTTAGCGTTCGGGTCATCTGCACTATACTTGGGCAAAACTGTAAAAATATACGAGTTTTCGATTATATTCGAAAATCATTTTTTTCGAATTTCAAATTTTCGAATATATTCGAAAACCAAATTTTTCGAATTTGAAATTTTCGAATAATTTCGAAAATCATTTTTTTTTCGAATTTCAAATTTTCCAATATATTCGAAAATCAAATTTTTCGAGTTTCAAATTTTTGAATAAACTCGAAAATGGTATTTTTCGGATTTTCGAATATATTCGAAAAACTGATTTTTCGAATTTCAAATTTTCGAGTATATTCTAAAATCAAAATTTTCGAATAATTTTTTCTATTTTTTGAATAAATTTTCTCGAATTCACAATTGATAGTCCGATTTTAAAAATTAGTTTTGAGCCGTCATTCACTGTGATGATCAGTTTGCAGAAATATTCATCGGCCTACCTTAATGCTAGGCGTTATTCATGTTGACGCGTGAACGCGTCACTATGAATAGCGCGTGACGCGCGGGCGTGGCGCTGATGTATCAATAGCCGGACGCCTCGCCCGCGCGTCACGCGCGTTTAGCACAAGGCTCTTGGCTTCAGGCGAGACTTGACCACCACCATTCCTTCCCGGAGAAGCGCCTTATCACACCCAAGCGCCGAGACCCTAGCGCCGCTTTCAAGACCTACTACTACGCCATGGCGCGGCCTACGCAAATTTGCAGCCGCCGAGCCTGCACGACTTCAGGTGGGGGGGGGGCAGGGTGGAACATTTGAGCTGAAAACCCTTACGCCCTTTTGCCGGCGCGGAGAATGCCGCTTTTGAGCTACGATGAAGCCAGGTTTCGGATTACTTGAAAATTAGCCAGAAATTGGCAACTAGCTTTTTTTCGCATGAGAATGCTGGCGAAATCGATCCGCGATCGGAAGTGGTAATGAGACAGTAAAGGGGTCTACAGAGTTGCGCCGCGGCGAGTCCCGCTGCGACGTGCCGCGCGAGAGCAGCGACGTCTGTACCTCGCAGAGTGTTTTCGCCGCCGCGACAGCAGCGGCTCCCGGAGCGACGCCGCCAACGAACGGCGGCGAGGAATGGTCTGGACCATTTTCATCGTCGGCGGGGAGCGCCGCCATCGATCCTTTCAATGTACTTTCCATTGTTCAGTTATCTACGCAAACTTTTTCTAGTTTACTCTGATGTGAGGTATTGATCGCTCGTTTCCGTAAACACGTGAACATTTTTTTCATCTGTTCGTTTTTTATGTGATCCATCCCATTCCACTCCCTGAATAATTGACTTTATTACAGTTTTCACTTTCTGTGGGACAATACTGATTCTCACGAGAACTTCCAAATCAACGTTGCTGCTAGATTTTATGTTTTCCGCTTCTGAGAGCGTATATTTAGATTTTTTTTTGAAATGACGAAAATCTTCCAAAAACAGAGAAAATTAGCTATTTCTGAGAAGCTTTTCAATTCTGGCGTCTTTAGATTCAAATTTCTGTTGAACTATGGTTTCATGGTGAATCCAAAGAACACATAAAAACGAGCTAGGAAAATAAATACAAAATTTTGAATTCGGCGAAATTCAAATTTTGGCGTGGAATGAATGAGGTTGTACGTAATGGATTAAAATGGAGAACGACGACAGGCATCGCTGCCACTCTGCGAGGCACTGAAGTGCGACGCCGCGTCAGGGTTTGGCCACGCCCCAATCCTCTCGCTCGGCGGCGTGCCGCCGGGCGGTGCAACTCTGCATACCCCTTAAAGCGCGGCAAACGCCGCTATAACGGTAATAACGATCGAGAACGTTCTCTTCGCCACCGCCGCGCTTGCCGCGTTTTATCATTTTTCTTAAGGAGCGGCATTTGACGCGACAGCAAAGGTATGAAAGGAGCGTTAGGCAAATGGTATAGTCTTGCCACACGAGGTCGCATCGCTCTGCACAGCGACAGCTACCGCCCCCGCCCTTAGAATCTGTCGCTGTCGCATTGCGCTGCACAGTGACAGCGACAGTGGCCACGACAGGCATAGACACATTTGCAGTATGTACCCCCACCACGACACGTCGCTGCGACGGACACGCACCAACTGTTCCTACAACTGTCAGTGCCATTTCTCCGATGCTGGTCCCGCATTTGTGCTAAATGCCATGACTGTCGCTCATGGCAGTCGAAATTCGAATATTTCGAAAACGGGCTTTCGAATTATATTCGAAATTCGAATACTTCGCTAAGGGCGTTTACGCATTATTTCACACGATCCAAGAGTGTGAGCACCCCAAATCGGTTGTGGGGTGATTAGGCCAAGATGGTGCTTTGATAGAGTGTGCTTCCAAAGGTTGATCAGAAAAAAAAGAACTTTTAATGAAATGAGGATTTTGCATTTCTATTATTCGAAATTCAAAAACTCGAATATGCTCTTAAAATATTCGAATTTCGAATATTATTCGAAACCACTTTTTACGAAGTATTCAAATTTCGAATATTATTCGAAAACCAAAATTTTCGATTTTTTAATGATTCGAAATTCGAAAAATCATTCGACTATTTTTCGAATAATATAATTCGGTCCGAAGTATAATCTGCACCTTGTAGTCACCATCAGGGATGAGCGGAATTCCGATCTCCGAATTCCGATGGTTTTGGACCTTCCGATTTCCGAATTCGGATTCCCGAAAAAAGCCTGAAAATGCGAAAAAAAATCGGAAATATTCACGAGATTAGAAATTTTTACACTTTTCCTGGCCAAACCCGAGGGGGTTATTTCGGGCGCTGGATTCGGATTCGAGGTCCGTTTTCACTTTTCGCAAAGCCAGAGTCAATTGTGTTTGCATGAAAATTTTCAGTAAAGAAGGATAAGTTCAGGTTGGTTTTGATACGCACAGTCACCAGGGGAGAGTTTAAAATTTCACTGAACTAATTTCCGATTTTCGATTTCCGATGGTTTTTGGCGTTCCGATTTTCGATTTCCAAAATTGAGAAGTTCCTTCCGATTTCCGATTTTCGAAGTTCAGAGAACAATTTCCGCTCATCCCTGGTCACCATCCACATCAGCCATTTCCACAAGGTGAACATAGAATAAGGTCAGGCGTATTCTTGTTAGTCATGAACCTGATCCCAGTAATTTTCGCGAATAAATCATTAGAAGAATGTGTGATTCACCGGGAATAAACAGCCACTCCCAGAATCACATGAAGATCGAGAGCGGGGAAAAAAACTCGGCGTGTTCATCAAAGAACGCCCGATGTTTTGGTCGTTGCCTCTCAATGAGTTCCTTGCTAAGAATTTCAACAAATTTCTCACCTAACCTTCAGATTCCTGGAGTGATTCAGATGAAAAATTGACATTGGTTCAAAGTACTCAAGACAACATCATTTTTAACAAAACTAGTTCTGTCAATCAATTTCAAGAAAGCCGCAATGTTGCTTGGAGGGAGAAGTGTCATGCGGAAAAACGAAGGGTTGATGGATGTCGATTGAGTGGCTCCACTCCCAATAATAAATGAGCGCAGTTTCATAATTCAATGATGAGCATATCTACATTGTAATGTGACTTCCGCTTCCATTCTATTTACCTCCAAGCGGTAATTGATTAATGTGTTTATAGTAAGCAGCAGTAGCAGACGTGGGCTACTGCAATAAGTGTTACAAACAATTCTTAAGGAAAAACATGATGGTTAGAGAACATTTCTCTTCTACATTGGCCTGAAACGAGAACCCCACTTCATTCACATTTTGTGAAAAGAAAGACAAAATCACTCTATAGAGGTCTGCAGAGTTGAAGTCGCGGCGTTACTTACAGCGACGAACAACGCTGGGCGATGCAATATCGATTACATTCGGCGACGAGGGCGAGCGACGCGGCGTGAAGGGCGGCGAGGGGGCACCACAGAGTGTTTTGACGCTGCGTCGATCCTGCGTCATTGCCAGCGAGCGGCACAAGCCAGTAACGGTCAAAAACTTCAAAGGCTGCCCTCGATCCACAGTACCCCTTTTCGCGGCGGGACCAGCATGGATTCTTGGCTCGCACGGATTCTTGGCACACTTGATCGATCGATGTGTCCAATAATTTCCTGCTTGCAGCCGCTTCTCTAGTGAAGTCATTCATTAAAAGAATATACTGTGCTTATCTGGGCCGAATTCCGGTCCGCAATTGCGTCTCGACACGCTTTGCGGCCGCACGCACTTGAGTCGGTCGAGTTTCCAGCTCCAAAGCCGACTCGTCATGACTTTTTTCTACTGTTTTCTTCGATTTTGTTTAGTTTCCAATATCTAAAACCCACCTAGAGTCAACAGGTCGGCGGCTGCGGCGCTAAGAACTCTTACGACTCGGAAGCGCGCGGCCGCAAAGCGTGTCGAGACGCAATTGCGGACCGGAATTGGACCCAGATAAGCGCAGTAATTCATATTGATGTGTAAAATCATAAACTCATGTATGGTAGATTTAACGCTGTCTGAACGGTGTGAGTGGATGCTAAATTTGTGTTTTCCGTTGAGATTACTTTATCTTTAAACAACTTTCAAAAACTTCTACGAAAATTTTCTTGATGATTGAGGCGAAAGCATTCGTGGCGCATCTGTTCGGTCTTCGTCGATGAGAATTCGTTTATTTTATTCGCGGTCATACTCTCCATGGTGTTTCCAATAAAGGGCCTCAAGAACAGATGAAATAAAGCTAAAATAACATACTGGATTGAAGAGAAGCAAATTTGAAGTTTGTCAATTTGTTTTTTTTTCTGGAAGCACTACACAAGAGTAAAATGATTAAAAAGGGGGAAAAATATCATTAACCACAAAAAAGGTCTCGTTCAAGTTTTTCTTTCAATATTTCTGCTATGTGAGACATATTGATCGAACAAACGTGCCAAAAATCCATGGGTGCATGCGAGCCAAGAATCGATGCTGGTCCCGCCGCGAAAAGGGGTACTGTGGATCGGGGGCAGCCCTTGGAAATTTTGACCGTTACTGACTTGTGCGAGCGGCAGCCGACGCGGTGACCATAATGTTCGGAAACATTTTTGTCGCCGCTTCAAGGCTGACGCTCGGTTACCACTCACCGGTCGGTGCAGACCACTTATGAAAATCTTTGTTAGAGGAAGAATCGAAAAGACAGACCTCGGTTCACATTATAACCTCCCTCCGATCGATATCGCTCGCGGGTGTACGTACAAATTACCCACCCTGTGGGATCGTCAAAAAATTCAGATTGATCCGGGAACCCGATCCGATGTAAAAAAAAAAGAGTTGAGAACTATTCAGTGGCTCGAAAAGAGACTGACCCGGTTGCTGGATCTGATCGAAACGGATCAGCAATCGGGCGCGTGATCATTCAATAAGTAGCCATCTTTCCTTGTTTTTACGCGCGCAATTCGTAACGCCATGCAGCGTCGCGGCTTCCCTCATCCAGAAGTTGACGATAAAAGTTTGTCAATCTAGATCGAATCAAAGAGGTAGCTGAGTGAATGTCATTCTGCGAACGCAACATCTTATAGAGACGTGTAGCATCATTTACTTACTACGACTCGAAACGTACCAGGTGCACTGTCCGGGTAGTGAACCAGTGTGTGTAGATCCCACACGGTTATGTTATCGATGGAGGTCGCCTTCAGGGCATTCATTGCTCTCCACAATCGCTGTCGTTCATCAGCACTAAGCATTCGAATCTCCTTTCGCATTGATTTGGTCGTCGTCTCACGCTTCTTAAATTGTTATACTTAAAATATTTCAGTTCCGCCACGAATACCGGTTTAGCTAGCCAGAAAGCGGCTTCTCGGAACAATAACGCGCTCCAAAAGCATTCCCGGAGGGAGGGAGGCGCGCGAAATTAAGGCATCTTTCATAGTCCTCACCGCAAGCGCGGCACGCGCGGGACGAGCGGTGGACTATGAAACTTTTCACCGCGCGGCAAGCGCGAGACGAGCGGGAAGCCACTATGAAATCTCCAGCGGCACCGTCATGGCGGTGCGGGTAAAAGTCGGGGCTTGACGGGGACTTGAACAGAAATTCCTGGCTTGCATTTGCGTATGCGGTGGCGCAGGATAGTCCCAGAATTATTCATGTCGGAGTGGACTGAAATCGAGAAGCAATTATTGATTGAAACAATAAAACCGCCACGGCGGTTTGGGCGGCGCCGCTATGGCGGTGCTGATGGACTATGAACGTTCTTACCGCGCGCCCCGCGCGTGCCGCGCGGCAAGAACTTTCATAGTCCTACGCCTTTCCCGCGCGTCACGCGCGTGCCGCGCTTGCGGTTAGGACTATGAAAGATGCCTAAGGAGTTCAAATGACCGCGTTTCGAAATTTATCCGCTCTTTGAAAGCCTCGAAATTTCTCTTCTACGCAGGGGTTATAATAACTCCTGCAATGCTACTTTCTTAAGGCGCTAATCATAGTACTCAACGCCAGCGCGGCACGGTCGCGGAGACTATGAATACTCCAGCGGCGACGCCATGGCGGAGCGGTGAAGCTGGAATGAATTAGACGATCGATAAATAATATCAGTGGATGAAAACGCCAAGGCGTTCCGGTTGGCAGTATGAATATTGCAGTGGCGACGCCATGGCGGAGAGTGACGCGCGTGTCTCGCGGGCGGGCGTCGAGCCATTCATACACAAACGCCACGCCAGCGCAGCACGCGCGTGCCGCGCTGGCGTTGAGTAGTGTGGATAGCGCCTAAGCAGGAATAAGACCATTCTGCATAAATATAGGCTTAACATATGGTTTCCGTTTTCATTTTAGTCTGACGCATGGACCAGGCGGCTGGCCGTGCGGGGTTGGCGGCCTCACTAGAGAATGGGTTTCGATTCGCGCGGGGTGATCTACCGTCGCATCCCGGTCCATTCATCAGACTAAAATGATTGCGCGAACTCTAGATGATAACATGTTGCTAACAAGGGAGCTACTTTTAGTCAGCCTTGCCATTCCAGATGAAATGTACTTTTGTAGAACCGTTTTTGGCGTAGAATTCGATTATGATCTTCGCAGCTGCCTAAAACCACTCTGAAAAAAGCGTTTTTCGAAGCCTAGCGGCAAGGTAAGGGTACCCCCCCCCATAAAATTATTAGGGCGTTTTGAATAGAGTTTCGGATTCGGCTCAAAACTCTTTGTCGAAATTCCTAAGTTTACTGTATGTTACGGTAGGTGTCATGCCATTTAGGGGGTTAAGCCTACATACCTTAGTATTTCAAAAATCGACAAATGGACATTAAATTCGTATTCACCACCCCAAATAACCTCCGTATACAAATTTTGAGTCAAATCTGAGACTGACCGAACTACCGTAATCTGTCGAAAGTCAATAAACGGACCTCAGATTCGTGTTCAGCACTCTAAATAACCCCCTGAAAAACATTGTGAGCAATATCTATCCAAGCACTTCGAAAATCGTCGAAGGTTGCGATTTGTCATCAAATTTTCCTCGGACTGGAAGCTTCAAACAAATCAAGTCGAAAACTTTGAAAAATCGACAAAGAAACCCCACATTGCTGATCAGCGCCCTAAATAATCCACCTAGGAGGATTTTAAAGGCACAGGACACCCAAAAAATTATTTTCGAGATTTTATGCTGATCTTGAAGAGAGCCACTCTCTGATCACGATGGTACCTCTGAAATCGTCCAAGACCCCCTACAAACCGAGGTGTGGCTCCTTTAAAACGCCTGTATTTCGAGGGCAAAAATTTGGTGGACGAGTTGTTTCAGGCCTGTATTTCTCTTGATTCGCAGTCGCGGCACGAGAGCAAAACAATATGAGGAGATAGATCGGAAAGCGAGTGAAGAACGACGACTCTGTTGAAAATAGCCCATCCATCTAGCCGCTATTGAGATCGAAAATCAGGAAGGGTGCCGGGCCTGTGGTGGTCGCTTATATCTCGCTTATTTGGAGGAATTGAGATCTCGCACTTGGCACGTGTTATACAGGAGGGGTCTTCTACACAATTACACAAAAATCTCAAAATTCATATTTGAAGGTGTACTGTGCCTTTAAGTCGAATCGGGGACGTTTTTTTTTCAAAACGCTTTCAGAGCCTTGTTATTGGTATAAATGAACGCCCATCTGAAATTCGTTCAAGTCCAAAAGGCTGTCAGTCTGGGCAAAGCCTGGAAAATGTTCTTCCCCCAAACCTTGCTCAGGGGGTTGTTGTGGGGACTGAACACATTTATGAAATCCGTTTCCGGATTGTTCAAAGACCACTGCGCGTTTTGGAACAGGGTCAAGCGGGGCGTTGTGTAACTTTCCGAAATCAGAGCGACCCCCCTCCCTGCCATCAATTTTTCTTCAGAAAGTCCAAATTTTTTGCGATCCCCCCCCGAGGTGTAATTTTTGGTTAGTTTTTATTGCAAAAAAAAAGATTTTTCGATAGTAAGGAAAGATTTCTCTTATTTTTCACTTCCATAAATTTTAATTTTTGGCCCAAAAATTTTGCGACCCCCCTAAACATTAACTTCGGGCCAAAAAATTTGCGACCCCCCTCCACCCCCGTTGCGGAATTGAACAACCCCGCTTCACCCTGTTTTGGAATGCACAATAGTTGCGAAAATCTGACAAAAAGCGTCCATAACTTCTTTCAGAGTGGGTTTGGGCAGCTGAGAAGATCATAATCGGATTCTACGTCAAAAATGGTGTTAGAAAAAACATTCCATCCGGAATGACCAGGCTGACTAATAGTAACTCCCTTGTAAGCGAAGTTGACGATCTCATCTTGATCTTCAGCCACTTCTGTAATCAAGTAATGTTACAGCATTCTTCTTCACCACCATTGATTCATAATTTATTAATTTTCGCATTCTTCGAAGTTGCTTGGTTAATTTTTATACACTTTGAGTTGATTTTATCATGCGTTGTGCAGCTGCTTTATGTGCTGGATGCGTTTCTTAATCACTCTCTTGTTTATGAGCTGGTTTTGTGCTAGCGTTCTACAACGGCTTGCTTTTTCGAGATCTTCTCCATTATCAAAATCGGGCCTTTAGAGTGTCGACAGTGAGCTCGAGGATTGACACAGAAGATGTTCTTCGATCTTTCTCTTGGTCAACTTTCTCAAACTTTGAGGTCAGCTTCCGTTTTTAGCGACGAAATTCGGGCTTGCGAGCGTCTGCGTCACCTGGCCGAACCACTTCAGGCAGCTGTCATTCAACTTTGCTTGATTTGTCGGTACACCAGTGAAATTTCTTGTAACCGAGTGAAGCCAACTAAGTAATGCATTCTTATTTCGATCCGGTGAAGGAGGTGCTCGTGTTTCTTACAAGGGAAGTATAAGAAGCGTAGGTCGGATCTGCCAAAACGACTAGTATGGTTAGTATCTCTTCTGGCTCGATAGTAAAAATGCGCAGTATCCCGCCGCGAGCCGCAGGTTCAAAAAAGTTATGAGCATTTTTTTAAGCCTGGAGAAAAGGCAAGGGTACCTACCCATCAGGCGTTTTTTTTTGGAGTTTCAAAAAATTTTCTCGGATTTGGCTCAAAAGTTGTATGTAGGGGTATACTAGGGTGGTGAACACGAATCTGGAGCCCATTTGTCGAAATTTTGAGGTTTACTGTAGGTTACGGTAGGTAACATGTCATTTAGGGGTCAAAACCCACCTTAGTATTTTGAAAATCGGCAAACGGACGTTAAATTCGTATTCTACACCCCGAATAACCCCCGTATACAAGTTTACAGTAAAATCTGAGATTTTGACCAAGCTACCGTATACCCACCGTAATCTACCGTAATCTGCGAAACGTCGATGAACAGGCTCCAGATTCGTGCTTAGCACTCCAAATAACCCTCAGAAAATGGTTTTGAGACACATCTGTCGTAGAAATCCGGAAATCTCGAAAGTGGCGTTTTTCCCTCGAAATTTTCCCCGGTTGGGAAGCTTCAAACGAAATGAGCCGAAAACTTTAGAAAATCGACTAATAAATCACAGAATCGTGATCAGCGCCCCAAAAAACCCTCCTGGGAGAATTTTAAGTGAAATCTGGAACATTTTTCTAAAAGGCTTCCAGAGCCCTCAATTAGTAGAAATAAGCGCCCAACCGAAAATCCGTTCAAGTCCAAAACGCTGTCAGTCTGGACAAAGTACGGAAAATGTTCGTTCACCCAAAATTTGCTCAGGGTGGTAGTTTTGGGCGGTGAACACATTTATGAGGTCCGTTTCCGGATTTCCCGAAGACTAACGCGCTTTTTGGAAGGTACAAAAAGCACAAAAAACTGCCTTTTTAAGCTTGTAACTTCTTGGAACCTGCGGCTCGCGGCGGGATACTGCGCAGTTTTACTATTGAGCCACAAGAGATACTAACGACACTAGTCGTTTTGGCAGATCAGACCTACGCTTTGTATACTTCCCTTGTTAGCCTCCGTTTAGCAAACTCTCCCATACATAGTCATAAGAAATGTCACACCTTTGTATGCTTTGTTGCTCAAATAAGTCAGGATGTTCTCATCCCAGAGAACTCCCTTGAACTGTTTCCATTTCATACCAGGTTGTTTAATAAGTTTTGTCGTTCAATAAGAAAAACGCGATTTTATGGTTCAAAATACACTCTATCATTCAGTACCTCTCTGAACCCTAATACACTTGCTCCAACGATCCTCCAATCTGTGGATCCTTTGGATCCCACGCAAAACGGGTCTTTTTCACGAATTTTTTCTTTCAACTGGTCGAACAGGTTACAATAATCTTCAGAATTATTAGTTCCACCAGTTTGCAAGTGGTCCACAAACAAAATTCCTTTCACATCCCAAAAAACTCTTGCAATACCCTTCTTGGCCGATTTCCGGACCCGATCTCGTTTCGAAGCCGAACAACCAGGTTCACACCACTCTTTAGCCTCTTGTTTTGTTTCAGGATCATGGTGATAGACCCTAGTCTCATCCATAGTGATGAATCAACGCAAAAAAACCACTTTATCCTTTTTTAAACGCTCCAAATGTTGCTGAGAAAGTCGCATTCGAATGTGTTTTTGTTCCATTGTTAGCGAACGCAGCACCCATTGTGCACCCAGCTTTCTAAAACCCAAAATTTCACTTAAAATATGGCTCACATTGCCTAATGAGATGTGTAGAGCCTCTACTAAATCCCTCTCAGTCAATCGACAAAACCATATCCATGATTTTGGCTATGATTTCTGGCGTTGATGCGCTTTTTGGACGTCCTTCACGTGAATCGTCTTCAAGGCTTGTACGACCACGTTTAAATTCAGCAACCCATCTTTCTACTGTTCTAATTGTAGGTGAACGATCATTATACACTTTTAACATTCGTTCGTGAATTTCTTTTGGTGCTACACCTTCCAAAAATAAGAATTTTATCATTGCACGATATCCAATTTTTTCCATTGCTGTGATACGGCGACACTAAATGGGTTGTAAACAAAGAATGAATCGACAGATTGAAATGAAACTTCACATACGTTAATATAAAGAGTGTACCAACAAAACAAAACAATTCTGGACTAGTAGCAACGCCCTCTCTTATCGAACGACAAAACTTATTGAACAACCTGGTATATGCGGCAATTATCCCGTGCGAAAACCTTCGTGTCCACATTTTCGTCCATTGCAATTTCAGATTCGAGGTATTTGAAGTGCAGAACATTTTTTTCAATTCGAAAACATGAACTACTATCAATCCTCTGGACTGTTCCCTGCAGTCCATATATTCTGTCTTCTCAGTGTCCAGCCTCAGTCCCTAATGTTCAGGATCGCCTTTCTACGACTGGCAGCGTAAACTCTTGTGTGTACATTAGAGTATATCAAACGAATAAAAATTTTCGAATATTCGAATAAACGAATAATTCGGAAAATTGACTTTTTCGAATATTCGAATAAACGAATTATTCGAAAAATTGACTTTTCCGAATAATCGAATAAATCGAATATTTGATTATTCGTTTATTCGGCCGAATATTCGTTTTCCGAATATTCGTTGACATAGTCTAGTGTACATGCTCCAGGGTTACGCTTGTTGTAGTGTTCTAGCTTACAGTAGTAGGCAAAGAAACTACATTTAGAGGCCACAACTATCGTCTACGACTTTATAGCTGGATCTTTGAAGTTCATGTCAGACTCATTTGCACCGACTCTGTTCACTATTTTTGTGTCGACAGCAGGCATGTCTTGTGTCGTCAACTCAAAGGGTGAATATATGAGCCACTGGATACCGGCAGTGAACCGAATGCCGTAAGTTAACGCTTGAAATGCTCTGTACATTCTCACACCCAAAATAAACATTTGATGGGTGTGTGTCCGTCTGCCGCTCCCATAGTGGACGATTAACCTGACGTAACACCCTCTTTTCGCCGCTGGTCTTTCAAGGTCTTTTCATAGACGAACAACCAGAGCATCACGTTGTTGATGCTGCTGATAAACGCCAGAGCGGCTGCGGATCGAATTATCCGTCGGTGGCGAGTTTATCCACTTGCACTGCGAGTGTCTGTGGGTGTTCGCTTACACGTCACGTAACGCTCGTTTGGAGGAGAAGTGATGATTAATGTGCGATTATCGCCTAGCGCGTTGGCTAAGAAATATCGGATCGTATCCAAAAAGGCGAGAATCTCCCTGTCCCAACCCTTCAAAAAACACCGTCCGCAATTGAGAGGGAGTCAAGTGAGATCTGCACGTAGGGCGCATCTTCGTTTGGGCGCACCGGCCTTTCTTTCACCTATTCCTGCCGATTCTCTGGGACTGTGCAGCAGACGGAGTGATAAACGATCACTTATGTGAATTCCGTTGAGACACGATACAGTATGGACGCGAACAGGTGGTCGAAACGCAGGGGTGGTAGTAATTTTGCCAAACTACGATGTTAACCAGGGCTTTTAACATCGATGTTAACTTTGAGGTTATCAGTATTGACTGAAATCGGCGTACTAATACCTAGAGCCAAAATAAATTACTATAAAAATCTTGGAGTGAAAGTTCGAAGTTACTGCTCCTTAACTTCCTTGTTACCCCCTTGAAACTCACGATCGCGAACATTGATGTTCGCTCATTAATCGGCGCCTTTCACATGTCAATGATGAGACACTGGGCATGTTGAGGAGTGCGTTTGACGGCGATGGCGGGTTAGGCTAAAAAGTCCTCGAGAGGACTTTTTAGCCTAACCCGCCAACTCCGGGTTTCTCACTCATCATCACTGGAGCCGTGATTGGGCCAAGAACTGTGTAAATATACGCCAGTCCCCCCAACGGCTGGCGCACCGTTCGTCATGCGCAGTGATAACGCGATCAATAGCCAATTATTGCTTCCCTCGTTCAGCTGACTGCTTCCCTCTAATTCATTTTCTTTGCTGAGCATTTTGCGTGCTCGATTTTCTTGTGTTCTTCGATTTTACGAGGACTACAAATTGAGGTTATTGTGACCGAGAACCTGTCAGTGGATTAACTAGACCAGAACGCTCAGAAATTTGATGTTGAAGTCTCTAACTCCAAATTTCAGATCTTTTTTGTTTTTTTTTCCTTCAAATAAATTCATGGGAAATTTACTAATCACTTTTGTTGTGATCATGTATTTTTTGTTTTTTCGGGTTTTATTTTTGTTTTCTTTTCTATGCAAAATTCAAAAAAAAGAGAGAAAACTTATGCCTTATTCATTCGGAGATTTTAATTTTATGTTTTTTCGATTATTCAGTTCACCTTGTTATTTCAATTAATCGTTTTTATAATATTCGATACATTCGGGATTCTTGAGTAATCGATTCATTAGATGTTTCAGTTATTCGGTTTCTCGAATACGTGGCCAACATAACGGCACATTTGAGCGTCCCGAATTCGGAGCTGAAAACATTAAGTTGTTCAAGCATTCAGAATTTTCGAAAAGGCTTCATTGACTGGGTTCAATCATTAAAAATTTTCGCAGTAGATTAATCGAAGTCTTTTTGGATAAGTACGAAATTTATCTTTTTCGAGCATGTGATTTCAAAAAATTATTTGCGAAGTACTTTTCGAGAACTCGTGAATGAATATATTTTTCAACAAAAGTATTTGAAAAAATCTCGGATTGAGAAGCTTCAAATTTTCCTAGTGAATAATTAATTCCGAACACCGAATCTCGATGTGACTGGATTGAATATCAGGAAATTCCTCGCACTTATCCGAGAAAATGTTTGAAATAACAAAGAATAACCGAACCAGAAAAGTACTTTAATTTTAAGCTGTTTTCATGGAAAGTTTGGAATTTTTTTCAATTTCAATGAAAAGGTTTCATTCTGCAAGGGTTTTTTTTCAAAAGTATTTTTCAGACAGGCTTTGAAGGAGTAAAAATACTGCGGAGGCAGAAATGACAATGTGTGTGTTTTCTCATTTCTCTAGCTACTCGAGAAAGTAGATATCGAATGGCCCCCACTAAAGTGAGTTGTAAGGTTCTCATAATCAATGATTGAGAAAAACATAGTAGACCTGAAATTTTGAAACAAGGACTTTCATGTCAACCTGGCAGCAAGTTTTAGCCTAGCTATTCCTGTGACAGGTTTCTCCGGCCAGTTTCACCTGAGTTCACGTTTCTCGTTAAATTGAAAACATCGACGAGAAAAATCATTATCGCATGATACTCATTAAAACTAGATAAAGAAAAAGCAAACAGAGGTAAAACATTCAGCTGAATGGATCAATCAACGAAAGTAAGGCGAGAAGACGAGAATGAGTGACTCTACACAGAACAAGCATATACTGTCCAAGAGAAATTGCAAGTTAATCGGAAACTAGTATTTCTGCTCTAATCATTTTCACAGCTACTGTGTCTACTGAGAAAGTGTTAATTGTTGATTTATGAGGAGCAGGGTTGAAGAACCTAGGAGAGCCTCCACAAAGTCTCTCAGTCCGTGAATGCATGGCGTAGTGCGATGTCGCGCTGCCCTTGTCAGTGCGACCACGGGTTCAGATCCGCACTCATCGAATTTTACACATGCATGTGCATAAGTTCATGATGAGAATTAGTTCTCGTGCGTTGAGATCAAAGCACTTTGGTGCAGAGCGATGTGTCGCTGTTGATGAACCGGCGTTCGCGGGTTCGTTTACCAGTGGCAGCCATTTTTGCGAACGATTAAGTGGCAGTTCCCAGTTGGATCGAGGGTAACTTCGATGTCTCACACCTCAATTCTTCTTGGTTATCGTGACATGATCATGGTTCGTAACTCTCAGTTTCGGCTAGTTTACTACCACCCCAGGTGTTTCGCGGCAAACGCCTTGTCTTGACTGCCCATGCGAAGCTATCTGTTAGGCGACGTTCAATAGACAGTTGTCATTATAGCACCAGTTGCTCTTTACACTTCTACGGAATGGTTTTTAAATGGTTCCAGCGCTAAGCTCAATCAAGTTTTCGATAATTCCGCAAAGAATTCAAACTCACAATTAGACTGGGCTTTAAAATGAACAAAAAACAATCGCTAGCCTTTCACAGGGGTACCTAATATTATAATGGCCTTTCATCTGATGGAGGTGAAAAAAAACTATGGAGATGGAAAAGAAATAAAGAAAACTAGCGAAAGGATAGGTATCGATCAATCATGAAAAGTTCACCTTTCGTCGCCGTTTCTTGTCGATTTCAACGCAGTTGGCCCGAGTGCATGCTTCCAAATCACGCAGATAGCTTTTTTGGTCATCTGTAAAAAAATTATCATATAAAGAATATGTATGCAATTAAACAACTTGAAAAAATTGGCACCAGATGTTTCGAAGATACAAGTTTAGTTATCATGATGACATATGGGAAAAAGAGTACCGCTGCTATCCAGAGTAAAAAAGAGGCGAAGTCGCCAGAAAAAGGAAACTGAAGCGTCTTTCGACTACAACTCTCCCCAAAATTTTTTTTCTGTTTTTTCAAAAGATCAAAATGTTCATCTGCTACTTTTTATCCAACAATGTCGAATAATTTTTCAATTTCCCAATAGAAACCCCTTTCTAAGTAAGATGGAGTCAGTTATGAATTTGATAATGATATCACAAGATTACGCTCCGGTTCGGCAAAAAACGACCGTACGTGACCTCCAGCATTGATAAAATGAAAACATACTCCATTTTGAAAGATAACGATTTTCCTTAATTTTGCAGACCATTTCTACATCCTTGATTGGATTACGAGATGCTGAAAATTGCGGTGCTTCGAAAATTCAAATCGGAGCAATTTGAAGCGAGCTGTCGCAGAAAGACGCTTTGTTTTCCCACTTTTCACCCTTGGATAACAGCGGTATTGTAGGTGGAACACAATTCTTTACCCTAAAAAAGTTGGTGTATGTAATATGATTAGATGTTACGACACTGGTTTGGGGAACCTACCACAACGTCGCAGGCACGAAGCCGCGCGACCAATTCAACATCATATCTAATCCGCCGTAAAGCAGTGCAATTGTAATAAAGAAAAGTCGATTTAAAGTTTTCGAGTGAGAATATCTGATGAAATACTGAAACGGAGTCGACAATATGAAAAACCCAAAAGACTGATTCCATGAATCTTGGCATGGTTGGTCGTTAGTATGTGTGAGATGTTAGTAGAGTCAAATCCAAAATATTAGTAGATTTATTCGGCTGACCTTTCGGCTATATCGTCTTCGTGGGAATCTGGAAGAATCAAGAACAAATGCGACATATCCTCCCAAGAAACCTTCCAATTTACAAGAAAAAAAGGCCGAAAAAAAAACTACAAAATCTGTGCTAAACAAAGTAAAAACATGATCACAGGTGAGCGTTCTGTGATCGTAGCTATGCTTTGTTTAGCACAGATATTGTAGTTTTTTTTCGGCCCTTTTTCTTATAACTTAAATGCTTGCTTGGGAGTATATGTCGCATTTGAGCTTGGTTCTTCCAGGTTCCGACGAAGGCGATATAGCCGAAACGTCAACCCAATAAGTTTACTAACGTCCTGAATTTAGCTCTACTAACATCTCACACATTATAACGACCAAAAGATTGACTTTAGTTTGGGGTAAGCTTAAGTAAAATGAACAGAACTTGGATGTTATGCATTTTGTGAACATTGGTCATTTCTGTAGAGAGCGCAGATTAACGCAACTTCATTCATTCAATAACCATCACCTTAACACTACCTTGTTTGACGTAACGTCGGCATTGATCCTAATGAGACTTTGCGTTCACTATTTAAGGTTGGCGCAAGCAAGAAACCTTATGCTATAACAAATGTGCACCGAGTTAGCGCCAACCTCAATAGGGAACGCAAAGTCTCATTTGGATCCATGCCGATGTTATCTGCGTCTTACTGTAAAGTTAGGGGAATCACACTGCCTTAAGTGCAATAAAAAATTAAGAAATGGTTGGATTTTCAGAAGGAAAGAATGAAGTTGCTGAGGTTGGCAGGGAGAGAGAGATTCTACATACATACAAGGAATTTATGTTGGCAGTTATCAAAAACAATAAAGCTGCCGAGATGCCGCCACGTTCGTAGCTGCACACTCAGCATGGACACGCCATGTTTGACGCGCCCACTGAGAGCGGACAGTCCCAAACGGCGAGCGGATATTTTTCAATGTAAAAAAAAAAGTTGAACGAAAACGAACAAAGCTAGATCGAAAGAATTAAAGTTAATAGGTGATCATGAAAACAAATTGGAAAATGAATTAGTGAGCGAAACTAGGATATCAGCTGTACGAACTCGAAAAGATGGCTCGTAATACATGATTCTTACGATGCGAGCTACGGAAACGACTTGAAAAGACTAAACTCCCGCGATGGTTCATACAGCCACGGGAGAAAAATCAAGAGGACTAACAAGGGAACCACAATTAGTCATAGTGACCATTCCAAATGGAATGTTTTTTTCTAGAACCATTTTCGGACGAAAAGTCCGAATATGCCCATCGCTGCTGCCTAGACCCACTCTGAAAAAAGTTATAGGCATTTTTTTCCGTGTTTCGTACTTATTGTACCCTCCAAAAAGTGCATTATTTCTACGAAAATCCGGAAACTGACCTCACAATCGTGTTCAGCGCCCAAAACTACCCCACTAAGCGAAGTTAGGTTGAAGGAACATTTTCCAAACTTCGCGCAGACTAAAAGCGTTTTGGACTTGTACGGATTTTCGGTTGGGCGTTTATTTATACCAATCGGAGGGCTGTCGAAGCGTTTCAGAAAAATATTCCAGATTTGACTAAAAATTCGCTCTGGGGGTTATTTGGGGCGCTGATCACGAATCTGAGACTCATTTATCGATTTTCCGAAGTTTTCGACTGTATTCGTTCACATATTACCATCGGGGGAGAATTTGATGGCAAATTGCGACTTTTGACGATATCCGGAATGTGACGACGGATGTGGCTCCAAATCGTTCTTCTGGGGGTTATTTGGAGTGCTGAACACGAATCTGATGTCGGTTTATCGATTTTTGGCAGCTTACGGTAGATTACGGTGGGTATACGGTAGTTTGGTCAAAGTCTCAGATTCGTCTCAAAGTTTCTATGTGGGGGTTAATTGAGGTGCTGAATACGAATTTGATGTCCATTTGTCGATTATCGGAATATTGAGGTAGGTTTTGTCTTCTAAATGGCATGTTACCTACCGTAACCTACAGTAAACCTTAAAATTTGGGCAAGCAAACCCCAGATTCGTGTTCAGCATCCCAGATTACCCCTACATACATGTTTTTAGCGAAATCAGGACAAAAATTTAAAAACACCCCGAAAATTCCATGGGGGGTACCCTTACCTTGCCGCGAAGCTTTAAAAAACGCTCATAACTTCTCTCAGAGTGGGTCTAGGCAGCTGCGATTGGAATATTTGGACTTTCTGTCCGAAAGTGGTTCTAGAAAAGTACATTTCATTTGGAATGGTCACTATGACTTATTGTGGTTCCCTTGTAAGTGTCGTGATATAATGATAGAATATTGGCTGAGGGGGATACTTTGAGGAAAACTTTATTAAGAATCTCTAGTATGTAAACAATTTCATAGAACTGCCGAATAGCCGCCACGTGCGTAGCTGCCCGCTCACCGTGGACACATCGTGCTTTGCGCGCCCACAGTGAGCGGAAAGCCACGAACGGGGTGCGGACGGTTGTCAATTTTTTTGTTTCTGTATATTCGTTATACTTCGTGTCTTTTTCAAAAAGTTCCTAGCACTTGTCTATGTTTTCGCTGTTTTTGCTATTCTTTTCGAAATGTGTGAGTTTTTTTCGCGATGAATGGATTAACCTTACAGAAAATGGCGCGCTTCGTGCATTGTTTGAAATTTTTTTGCGTTTTTGAATTCGATGTTTTTTAATAGTTGGGTTATTCCACTCGTCAATCCTTTCACCACGATCGCTCGTCTTCAAACTTCAACTCAGATAATTTTACAAGCTGAGTTTTGGATTTCTATGTGAGTGACTAGTCCTACATATAAAGAATCCGTGTCGGCAGTTTTCGATAATAAATGAGAAAAATACCTGAATGGTTGGGAACTAACAAATCGAAAAGGGTTTTCGACTTTCTTGATGAGCATAAGATAACTATAGAGAACCAATGTGAGTTGCGAAAGATATTTAGAAAGTGCTCGTCACTCCCAAAGTACGGAATGATTCCAAAAATACATTTAGAGGCACAGTCCAACCTCAGGGGTAAAATTTGATATTATAGTCCGCCCACTGTGTACAGCAACCCTGCCAAGCGCTAGATCTCAATTCGATCAAATACGTTAGAAACTGCAGGGAAAATGTCGGCCCCGCCCCCAACACCCAAAAAAACGTAATCAAGCGTTTCGCCCCGAATAGGGAACCAAAACCTTTGCAAACGAAAAAAATTGGTTTGTGTGGCTAGGCTCAAAGGCTAAATGTTCAATAGCAAAGCTTTTGGTTCCCTTTCCGATGCGGTGTGCCCGATTAGGCTTTTCGGGCATCATGGGCGGGGCCGACTTTTTCCCTGTGGTTTCTCGCTTATTTGAACGAATTGAGATCTCGCGCTTGGCAGGGTTGCCATTCACGATGGGTGGACTATAATATCAAATTTTACCCCTGAGCTTGGACTGTGCCTTTTAGCAATGTTCACTCAGAACAATTTTAACGGAGGAAAATTAAATGAAGTCCGCCCCTGGTGAATTTACATGATAGATCTATGTGATCTACAGCTGTGATCTACAGTGTATACACGCCTTACCGGAGCGAAATTAACATGGGGCAGCGCGGACAGAGATATACGAAAAAAGAGTTGGAATACTGACCCGATCCAGTATAGAACCCTATGAACGTCCCTCTTAAAGGCAGGGTTCGCGATAAAATCGGTTGTTGTGCTAATCCCATGAAAAGGTAGGTCTGGGCATCACAAAAGTGAAAATAAGTAAAAAATGTAATAGAAAACGCTCAGGAACAAGTTATTGCTTGGTGTCCTCCCGCCTCCAATTATCAGGATTTCCATAAAAGCCTGTTTTGTTAACTTTTATTCTGCTTCTAAAGTAATTTCTGAGCACTTCTGGAGACTACTGACTACTTTGAAAACAAAATAAAAGGCGGATAAACAAGCATTAACGAAAACACCGTTAATTAGGAGGCCGGCGGACACCAGTAATTAGCCGTTATACCTTGTTTTTGTGCGTTTTTTCCCGCAAAATTCCGGGTTTTTTCACTTATTTTTACTTTTGTGATGACCAAATCTACATTCTCATGAAGAAAGCTCAAAAATCGTTTTTATCGCGAACCCTGCCTTTAAGCTATATATAAAGCTTATGTATAGAACAGTTTAAAACAATCACGGCCTAAAGATGTCAGTATGCTCCAGTGTCGGCACAGAGTAGAGGCATGAATAAGGGTGTAGGAATCCGGTTTTCGTGAGAAAAAAGCTCCTAGAATGCCACGAAATTTGCTACAACATCAACAACTTGCATCTCGAAATATTCGGTCTTCAAAAAAATGTCAACTGCAAATACTTTGCACCAACCCGCACTGTTAGCGGTAACCAGTATTTGCGAAGCGTAATGGGCTCCATAAGAACGGGCTGATGCGAATAAAACTTGCTCAGTTAACAGCACTCCCACATTTAATTGCCATGTTTTTCAAAAGAATTTCCCTGTGCTTGTCTCACCGGTGGTTTCGTCCCAGAAAGCCTTGGACATCTGCGCATCCCTGTCCTTGATCCATTGTTCTCGATGGTGACAGATCAAATCCAGCTGTTGTGCAGTTAGAAATCCTGATACGGGCAGCTTATGACACAACCGCTCAGTGGCGGCCAGCGGCGGTCCACGCGCTGAGACCAGTGTCACCGTGAAAACCAACAACAGACATGGAATGTTCAGAATTGACAGCAAATTAGCCTTCATCTGGTCACACGGAACATGAAGTTGATAGCTGTCTGACGTCTTCAGTGAATAGTGTGCGTTGTCTCGAGAAGAGGACAGTTAGTCGTTTTTGGTGACCCGATATGGTGGTAGGCGTGGTTATGGTGGCGGACGAGATGTAAACGGGTTAGGGCGCCCCCACATCGCCTCGCCTCGCTCGCCTTCAGCACCAGCTGATGGACGGGGAACGACCACGGATCGGCGCCCACCATTGAACGAACACACGTCGACGTGGTCGTCGTCATGGTTCACAGCTTTACGCTTCCGGAACGCCAGACCGACGCGGCTTCTCCACGTAGTCAATTGAAATTCTGTCAAAAGACTGCGTCTGACAGGTCGAGAGCGAGATTGGGAAAATGCTTCCTCAAGTTGTTTTCTGGATTGCATAGGCTTCACATAAATTCTTAGCATTGGGTGACGACACTCGGCCCTCAAGCTGATGGATTATTGGTTGAGGTCCAAGCAGGAATGGAGCTATCTGCTCCCATTAATTTATGAACCCGTTACTTCTAGGTTTTGTCCTCTGGCTAACCACGGTTTCAGCCTACCGGTTTCGTTACAGGTTATCCGGCCATTGTAAAATCGAGTGGATAAACAATAGAAAAAGGATAATGATCGATTCGAAAATCCTACATATTGTAGATCGCCCAGCCATCTCCGACACTGGCAGCGGACTCCTACAGGAGTCCTGGTTTTCTTCTGTAGGAGTCCCGGGATTTTAAATAACGTTCGCTGGAATCAAGCCGAAACCGGCTAGTTTTCGAATTTTTTAAAATCGAAGCATAATTTTCACACTTCCCCGTTGACAATTTTGTCAGCAGCAAAATTTACTATCGGGGATGAAGCCCGAATAGCTTTATTCCCCTATTCCCCAGGAAATGAGGAACTTCGGCTCCAAAGCACCCCAATCAATAAATGAAGGGGGCGCCTGTGTGAACCTGAATGGGCGACTCGGCTCTCCAGCCGTTGAGCAAGCTTATCGTACGCCGCGCGGGTTCGATAAATCGTTCAACTAGAGCGTTCCAGGTGAACTATTGGAGTTGTTTTCTCGTGTAGGAGACCCAATGGAAGCCATGCGGCAGCGTGTCCTCTAGGAGACCGCTTTCCTTTAGTTCGGTCTCCTGTAGGACAAAACAGCTCCTGTGGGAGACCGCGATAGTCGTTTTCTCCTGTAGGAGTCCGCTGCCAGTGTCGGAGATAGCATCGACTACTGCCCGTCGTTTCAAATGTACGCGGTGCATCTGCGTTCACATCAGTATCTGGCGCTAAGCTTGCTGGCATTTTTAAACTTCTCTAGTTTTTCGAACTTCCTCTTCATGCCATCCATTGTTCATATAATTTTGCATTATTTTATCGGATTAAGAATAAGAATCATGTAGACTCATACACTGAAGGGGGCTAGCGCAGCTCTGCAGGGGGGCAACCCTCCGAGCACCGGCGCTTGCCCCCCCCCCAATCGGGGGCCTACCGCCGAAGTGACAATTTGGCTTGATCGGAGACCCCCCTGTCACTGCCTTCTCAGGGAGTCGGGGGGTTCTACTCGGCCACGATTGGCTTTCGACTCGACTACAAAGCGGTTGGACGACGATATGGCCACGTAATTTCCTTGCGCCACGTGGCCTAATCGTCGTCCAAGTGAGAAGCACGTGGCGCCAATCATAGCCGTTCCACTCTTCCACGATACGCCTTCGATTTGACTACGATGACTTTGGACGACGAACGAGCCACAATGCCCATGATTGAACGCGTTGATCGATCGCTTCGGAACTGACTCAGTGCATATCAGATGCACAGCTCGTATATAAGGGGCTCTATCCCAGAGAGAGCGCAGTGCGCCTTTCGGGCCGCTCCTGGAAGGTGACTACGAGTCACTTTGTGGACGATTTTTGAATCGCTAAAGAGTTTTCCACGGTCCTCAACGAGGGGAGCTCCCTCGCTGTCGATCAAGGCGAGGGTGATGTCCCCGTCGCGGACTGCTTTGGGGTGATCCCCTACTGCGGTTCGTAACCTGGACCGTATCCTTGGGGGAGACCCGCTCCCATTGAAGGTGTAGGAGCCCGCCCCCAGCGCCACGTGCTCGTATCGAACAGGCCACGTGCTTTAGCGTGGGAAATGGGGGTGCAGCAAGGGTTTTGTCTTTCTGCGCCACGTAGTATTATCGCACAAACCACGTGCTCCTCGGAAAAGCACGTGCTGCTGCAAAAGTTCCTTTTAACTCGATTAGGTACCCGAATAGAAAGGCTATCGTGGCCGAATAGGACCCCCGACTCTCTGAGTTGAAGCCCCCTGTCACTGCACTGAAGCTCCTCGTCACTGCCCTGAAGCCCCCCTGTCACTGCACGGAGGCCCATCTGTCACTGCCTCTGAAGCTCCCTCCCCCAGTCACTGCCCTCAAGTTCCCCCCCCCCCCCGGTCACTGCCCTCAAGCCCCCCCCCCCCGTTGTCACTGCCTCGGAGCACTGTTGTAACGGCCCCGGAGCGGTGACGTCACGGCCCCCGAGCAGTGACGTCACCCTCCCGCCGCAAAGCGTCGCCGCCCTCCTCTAAAAATACCCCTTTCTGACAGGGACTCAAAGTCCCCGTCCAGGCCCGGCCCTGTTGGGCCGAATGCGGCTCTCTATGAGGTGAGTAGCCTTTTATACCGGTTGAGCACGTGATAGATCACAGGAGAAATCACGTCAAATCGAGACAAAACTTGGCGTGAATGACGATGCGTGCGTTTGGCCTTCCATGCCTTCTCTGGCCTCTATTGTCGTAAACTACCTTCTACGACTCCTTCCCATATTTTCCGTCTCTTCCTTTCGGTGGGGGGCAAGCGCCGGAGAAGAGCAGGGGCCTTCCCTGAAGCCGCCCTCGGGGGAGGCCTATGCTGTCGCTCCCCCAAGTCGAAAACGGGCTCTATTGTTCGGCGCTTGCCCCCCCCCGCAGAGTATGAGGAATGCTTGTGAAGGGGAGATATTATCGTGTCATGTGCAGCATCATAAATCAAGCCCTTTCACATTCCTTTTTCATGTACATAATCGTTGGTACTACCGGTCCACTTTTTTAAATCTCTAACCAAACTATGTTCATGATTATGTGATAAAGTATGTTGTTGTTTGTTCGGAGAAGATGAAAATTGTGATTATGCGTGTTGTATGCTATGTATACCAATATTTTCGCGCTACCCGTTATTGGTTATCAGTAATTTCGCCCATTTGGTCATTTGCGAAAAACCAGTATCTGTTCGTCGGAGTTCGTGGCCAAGAGTAGGCTGCAGAACATTTGTCGTGAGAGAAACCCTTATACTCACTCGTCTCAAAAAAGAACGACCCATTCTAGTAATATTGATGGAATCAACGACTTTGATGTCTTTTTAGGAACACCCTTCCGCTCTCCAACAGCCTCGCTAAAATTTTGAAGCCACTTGATTATCTATTGGTGCGTTCATTGACCTTAAAGGCACAGTACACCCTCAAATATGAATTTTGAGATTTTCGTGTAATTGTGTAGAAGACCCCTTCTGTATAACACGTGCCAAATGCGAGGTCTCAATTCCTCCAAATAAGCGAGATATAAGCGACCACCACAGGCCCGACCCCCTTTGCTCACCACCACAGGCCCGGCCCCCTTCCTGATTTTCGATCTCAATAGCGGCTAGATGGATGGATGATTTTCAACCGAGTCGCCGCTCTTCGCTCCCTTTCTGATTTATCTCCTCATCCTGTTTTGCTCTCGTGCCGCGACTGCGAATCAAGAGAAATACAGGCCGGAGACAACTCGTCCACCAAATTTTTGCCCTCAAAATACAGGCGTTTTAAAGGAGCCACACCTCGGTTTGTAGGGGGTCTTGGACGATTTCAGAGGTACCATTGTGATCAGAATGAGACCCTCTCCAATATAAGGATGAAACCTAACAAAATAATTTTGTGGGTGTCCTGTGCCTTTAAAGGCAGTGTTCACGATAAAATTCGTTTTTCTGTTTTTCTGCCTATCTTGGAAACGGTCCCATGCTGATTTCAATGATGTCCCTGGAATCGTACAAGACCCCCTGGAAACGGAGTTATGGCCCCTCAAAGTTCAGCTAGGAAGCATTGTAGACGAGTTGTCCGAGGCTTGTAACTCCCGCTTTTTGCAGCCGATGTGTGCGAGCTGACCTGAGTAAAGGGAGACGTTAAGAATCAAGGGAAGAACGGGGCTTTTAATCAGAAACCATCGCTCATCTCACCACGAATTCAGAAAAACTGTTATAGGACGTGGGCGGAGTGGCCCAGTGGGTTGACTGGCCCACGAGATTTTCACCCACTTAACGGCCGTTTTTCGTCGCACTTCTGTTCTTAATATTCTTAGAGGGACCCAAAGCTTACGTTTTGGCCAAAAAAAAACGCGCAACTTTTTCTTCGTGAACACTGCCTTTAAGATTGCCTAATCACGTCAGAGCATGGGTTTTTCGAATTGTGACTCACTCATTCCTACTTCCAACTCATTGTACCACTTCTCTCCACTTTTTGAAATGAGGTTTGCGCAATTATATCCGCTCGTACAATTTTTTTTTGAGTGAGGATGCTACGGTTCGTTGCCAGGAAATTTCCTGGCTAACTTTCGCTATCTCATTGTAATGCCCATTCGGTGACAGATAGCAATGGTGAAGTACAACTTCAGCATCGCTTCATGCTCCTCATTCGGCAGTACATATTGAAACTCTATGATCGGTTCAATGGAACGTCAAATGCCCAAGCGGGCCCGCGACATGCACGGCTGAAGATTTCACGCTTGACAGATGCTCGATTTCTAAAGCATTGTTAAGGATCCTCGCCTCTGAAGCAGCAGCAGTCGGTTTGGGTCGTTGAGCCGCTCAAAGGTGATTGCGGATGTGTGCAAAGGTCATCTCAGCTCTTCAAAATTGCCCACGACTTTACATCGCGTCGAAGGTCAAGGTCTTTGTAGCCGTAGAAATTTTCGTGATGCAGGAATGGACGCCTTGGTTTCTTTTTTGAACGAAATGTCATACACACCCCAAAAAACCTGTTGAGGAAGTGCTAGTGTTGTTTCAGACCCTGGAGAAGGTCTACTCGTCGAAACGTTGGTTAACAAATCTATCCTAAAACCGCGAGCGAGCTGCGAGCAGAAGTAATCCGAAGTTGTCCTGGTGGCGATGTTCATCGAGAGCAGTACATGAAGGAATGCTAGTAGATGAACGCCCAACCTGAAGGTAGGTGAACAAGCATGGAAAGTAGTAGAAAAGAGGAGCTTCCTCTTGGAAATCTTTTTTGATCTGTAGGTGTCCAACCTTTGGTGAGTTGGAATTGAACATGCTGGGTTTGTTGCAAACCCCCTACGAAAATAGCTCTCGGCTCTATTCCTTGTTTTTTATGAGCATCATAGTAGGGCGGGGTGTTCCAGTCGATTACTCGCCTTCTCGAAATCGTGATCATTACCGGCAGTTGAACTCGTAAACTGTCGGCACGGACCGTTTTGGTTCCCTCTTGGCGATGGAATTTGCATTCTCAGAAAAATCAAAACAAGTTACTTGTAATATAAATGTAACTTACTTGAATGTCTCAAGTAACTTACATTTATATTACATGTACCATACATTTATATTACATGTAACTTAAATTTATATTGCATGTAATTTAAACTTATGTTACATGTAACTTACATTTATATTTTCACAATGGGTGGCTATCACGTGACGCAGACGACACGCGACGCAGAGAGTGTGTCCCAGACCACACACTACGCAATAAATGTTGTGCGGGGCCTTCCCTGCTGGTGTGGGGTCAAGTACCTCACACTTGGGTAATTGAACCAACAGCAACGACAGTCGTAAGCCTGACCCCGCGAGTGCGTCGTACATCCTCCTTGGAAATATCTTCTCGACCGTTTTGAGTTACTTGCAACTTATATTGTGCCACTTAAGCTACATGTAACATATCGGAGGCGCACTGCACAGTGTCCTCTCAGAAATCAAAAACAAGTTACTTGTAACATATCTGACCCAATGTAAACACCGCATGCAGTACCTCGCCGATATGTTACATGTAACTTAAACGACCTGAGAAAAATCGCAAGTAACTTACACCGGCTCAGTGAGTTGGCGCAAACTTGGGTAACCTATGCTACACTTCCGTTGTTCATCACATAACAGACCTGCGTCGAGGAAACAGCTCGACCTCTGAATGCGCTTATCGAAGAGCACTCATACTTAGAGAGGATCAAAGTTTCCGTCACTCATGGCGCATGCAATGCTACGGCCGCCGTCTGTCCTCCGCTCTCTCGCTGTCTCTGACCTCTACCATGAGAGTTTCGCTTTTCTACAGCCCACAGATGGTAAGTAAGGTCACTTAGCTACCCAGCACTGGGGTGCTATAGAACTCTCTTCCTACCCTGGGGGGAAGATTTCGAGGTGCGAGTGGAGATACTGGCGCTGGAGGCTACGACAGGTGCGCGGAGAGCTCTTGAGGCGTCTTGGATCAACGCGAGGCACTCTAAGGTCAACCGGAAGGAGAAGGGTATAGATATCGAATGGGAACTCCAACCTGACGTCAGTCTTGGCTCCTGATTTGAGGTTGAAACTCTGCTCTATTGGTACCCCGCCGTATCCTATTGATTTGCGGTCGCCATCGCTGAGGAATTGACTAGGTATGATACAGGCCATAAAACGGCCAATGTCTCACCGTCGACTGCGTACCACGCGCTGCGCGACGGCACGCGCGTCGGAAGCAGACGGGTTTTGGCCGCCGCGCGACGAGTTTTGGCCGCCGCGCGACGTTTCGCCCGCCGCGCGGCGGCCGAAACCCGTCGCGCGGCGGCCAAAACTCGTCTGCTTCCGACGCACGTGCGGTCGCGCAGCGCGTGGTACGCAGTCGACGGTGAGACATTGGCCGTTTTATGGCCTGTACTTGGCCTACTCTTCTCTGGTTTATTAGCTTGGAAATTTATAAGTCGAGTTACTGTAGAAAGTTTACCGCAACAGCGTCTGGCCATATATTTTCATGAATTTAATTAGCTCTGAGGAAGACGAAACCCCGAAACGTCAGCCGAACACAGCCTCATACGACCTCATGCAAGCTTCAGCCAACGTTCTCAATACTGCTCTGATGCCGAGGTTGACAGAAAGTCGTGCATGGCAAACTAAACCGTCAAGAGGGAACCAAAGCGGTCCGTGGGAACCCATGACCTCTTTATATGCATATATTTGTTCACCAGGACACAGCTTTTGTAGTTAGAGCGATGGGAAACGAAGCCACCGTCAACCATGGTGTGTTGTGTGCGGACTGTGCTATATTGCCCAGTTATTGACGCCTAAGAAAGTTCTTTGATGTCGCATGTATGATCGAGTGGCATATTAAAAAGAGATCGTGTTAGCACATACATAATTGATCACAATGTGCAACACCTTCGCCGAATTCGGCGCAGTTTCAAAAAGAGGTTCATTGGGAGAAAGGGTGAACGATGTAGAATGGTAAAGGGTTTTGTTAATTTCTTCCGTTAGTAGCAAGGTCTTGATTTTTCTATCAAGTATTATAGATCATGGCTAATCGTACATTTTAATACGGACTCAGCCGGGTTCAGGGAAGGCGAATGTATCTGGGGCCCTCATAAACAGGCAGCAGCGTTCGTTTGTCCATGACGTTTATTGCACTGAAAACTTGCGAGAAATTGGCGCGTTGATACATGATAGAGTTCGTAGATCACCTCCACTGGCAGAACAAGGTGATGGAACACGTATGGATAAACGGTCGCTACTGCCTGTTAAGGTTTTCTCATGCATCGGGGATGCATCTGCCTAGCAAGACGAGGACGTAATAAATACTTTCACTCTTTCGTCATTGGACAGACCGTTCAAGGCATAGGCTCGTGTTCGGATTGTGAGAGGAATATCATCCAGATTAGCCGTATGCGGCCACGTTTTCACATCCGAATCCGCAATGCTGTCCTCTTCTGCGACGTAATCCGACGCGCTCTTGAATAGTTCTCACCGTCTTCAAACTGGTTCCACGTCCAGACTTAGTCATCTAGCGAACTTGACAGCTGTTCCTGTCTTGATAATAACTGAAAGGTACCCACTATGTGTAAGAATGTCAAGAAGAAAATGCATGATGAGTCTATGGTTATCACGACCAAATCAAGATACTCAAAGGCAGTGTTCACAAAGATTTTCGCTCCCGAGTTTCCGATCTAAAACAACACCTTAGCCATCGTATGTTACCATAATCACAAAGAAACGGCGAGAAACGCACTAAAACGTGCTTTTGTAGTGACGCTATTCTCTGGCCTGGACTAGTTGTCCGGTTGTATGAACATGTTCTCGTTGCTTGTCACCGGTGAAAAATGGGGTAAATCGAAAATGGAAGAATATATGAAATTTCTGAAAATTTAGCTTCCTGGCAAAAGTTACGATTTGGTAATGATGAAAAAAACCTTCAATTTCCATTTTGGAATGATGAAACATCTAACAGACGATATTGCCGTATGAGTACAACTTTTAAAACTTATGACCCAAAACATAAAAAAATACCACTCATTGCCTCATTCTGTGCAACATGTGAGAATTCAATATTATTGATCATTAATATTTGATCTTGCATGATGAGAAGAGTTTCCAAACAAGTGACTTCATTAATATTTGATCTTGCATGATGAGAAAATTTCCCAAAAAAGTGAACAATAAAAATAATTGCGGCATTTTGTGCAACGGGCGAAAAAATTAATATTATTGATTGGTATTTATCAATAATGACTGATTAGCAAGATATCCCAACCAAGAAAACCAATCCCTTCAGTAATCACTACTACTGGCCGCATTTAGTGCAGAAAGCGCCAAAATCGATAATATTGATTATCGATCGATGACGCGTCGTGAGTACGAATTCTGACAAGTTCAGTACTTACCTCCGACGACCTGTGTTGATTGGCTGCAGATTCACCCACCCACCACGGTCTCCACAGTCGTAGCAGAAAGAAGCAGTTTTCGTGCTCCACGGCTAATTTAGTATGTAAACCCACGATTTTGAGGTACCCTTCAAAGTTGAGATATCAAGTTCAAAATGGAATAGGAGCGACCTGCATTCATTTCCAGCCTCCTGTCTGAAAATGAGCTCTCTAGCTCAATTTTAAGTGTACCGGCAAGATCGTGAACGCCGTCTGAAAAAAAAGGAGATTAACAACAAAAAACGGGCGGTCTTTCACTTTTTACTCGAAAACCAGGAAACCATTCCAAACCATTTTTGGGTTACTTCACCAACTTTTTGCGCTATTTTCAATGCAATTTAGAGCTAATTTCTTCGTTCACTCTGAATTGAGATTTCTAAAAACGGGTCGCGCGCATGGCCAATTCATAACCAAATCTGGTGCGCGCTTCGCGCGCACCACAATTAGGCGAAACAGTATTAGTTAGGGTCTGAAGGAAAGAACGGATCAAAATAGAGTAGAGAATTTTGAACGACGGGTCCACAAAAGATTTCATTGTCGCAACAAACAGTTCCACTGAAAGTAAAGAGGCGGGAATAAAGTAAAGCCTTTCGTGTACTTCTGATGTGTTTTCCCCATTTTTTCGTCATTTCAGCTCTACTCTGGGGCCAAGCCATCATCGGACTAGTGGATAGTCTCAAAATTGAAGATTATAGTGAGTACTGCCTTTAAGCCAATTGCAACTGATTCCGGGACGTAACGCATAGCATGTTCGGTATATTTATTGAATATTGGGCCACTCCTAACACTTTAGAGACAGCGTGTCCCTACTACTTTTCCACGGCTACTTTGCCCCTGGGACCGCATGTCCACAGTGCGCACCCACGCCATATAACATTCAATATTCTTTGAAGTTTCAAGACGTTCATTCTTGAAAACGAGTAGGTTCTTTACAATGTGACCTATTTACAGTCACAGTGGTCAAGAAATTCGAGCGTTCTTATTTGTTTTAACAGCGTCTCCGGAAATGGCATACTATCATTCTCCGAGCCGAATTCCGGTCCGCGATTGCAGACTACGTCTGTTGCATCATGTGACACGTGCTCACACAAAAAATGCGCTTCTCTCGCTCAGAATTATTTGGATCAGTCGGCAGTCGAGCGGGAGATGGAAAACGATAGGCAGTAGTCAACGAATATTCGGAAAACGAATATTCGGCCGAATAAACGAATAATCGAATATTCGAATTATTCGATTATTCGGAGAAGTCAATTTTTCGAATAATTCGTTTATTCGAATAATCGGAAAGGTCAATTTTTCGAATAATTCGTTTATTCGAATATTCGGAAAAGTCAATTTTTCGAAAAGTTCGCTTATTCGAATATTCGAACGGCCCAATATTCGAATATTCGGCCGAATAAACGAAAATTTTCAGAAAAATAAGAACCAGAGCCTCCGGCACATGCCCATTTTGGGGGTCCAGAGGTGAAATGTCTCCAACCAAACTGGGTGCTATCTTAGCGGTGGGGGGGGCACTATGTCTGGGTGCACTTCGCCCGCCCATTTTATCGTGCCGCACTAAATTTGAGCACCTACCCGGGTTTTCCCTCCCCCGCCCAGATCAGGAGTGATTTCGGCACGGAAAAATGGGCGTGGTCATGTGCGTTACAACAGTGCCCCCCCCCCGCTCAGATAGCACCCTAAACTGATAGGGAATTCGGATATTGTTGGTAGATATTGTTTAGAAAATCCAGAGAATTTGATCGTATCATTTAACAACTACTCATAGACAGTGGTAAATGTTAATTTGAGTACTCTTATGATATAATGTGTATTGTCTTTTTCGTGGAAGTACATTGGCATAGCTTTGATCTATATAATACTATACAAAAAAGGTTAAGAAAGTTGGAAGTGCCGCGAACGGTGGTTTGATTATGCGTACTCGGTCCGTACTTCTTATTCGAATACTCGCGATTTTGGCCGAATATTCGTATTATTCGTATTCGAATCATTCGAATTATTCGATTATTCGGAAGAGTCAAATTTTCGAATAATTCGTTTATTCGAATATTCGGAGAAGTCTGTTTTCGTATAATTCGTTTATTCGAATATTCGGAGAAGTCATTTTTCGAATAATTCGTTTATTCGGGTATTCGGAGCAGTCATTTTTTCGAATAATGCGTTTATTCGAATATTCGGAGAAGCCAATTTTTTGAATAATTCGTTTATTCGAATATTCGAAAAAGTCAATTTTCCGAATTATTCGTTTATTCGAATATTCGAAAATTTTTATTCGTTTGATATACTCTATTGGGCAGCGTGCGTGGCATGATATCGAACACCCGCTCGGATCCGCAACTGCGCTCCAATGCCATGTTCGCGCTGCAATGAGAACGAAATCTTGAAGGTGATTTTCTTCCGTAATCCTAAGTTTCATTTTCCGTAATCTGTTTTGTAACCCGACCGTGTCCGCGTTTATTTGACGAAGCTGATGTTTTTCACCGGTTTTTCAATTGAATAGGCCAATTCCTTGCTGAAACTGGAAGATATCGTCCAAATTCTTCGTCTGTTTTTAGTCCGAATTCATTGACCTGAATTCCATAATCGCCATTCCGAAACCAATCCGAAACCTTGTAGTCGATTTACAACTTCATTCAGCTGCTTTGTAACCTGGCTGCGTAAACTTTACACCAAGTTGTCTATCTAATTCCGCATTCGTCATACTCGAAGCTAATCATCACGGCCGCTGCGGGGTGTGTAATATAGTTGTACACGAACGAAATTTTGGAAAGATTTTTCGAATTTTTTTCGCTCGTTTTCGTTCGTTCGAAATTTCGTCGAACGAATTTTTTCAATTTTCGTTCGTTCGAATTTTTTTCGAACAAAAAGTTTTCAGTTTTCATTCTTTCGAGATTTTTCGAAATTGTGCAACTATAGTCTGTACATATGTCTGTCGCGCGCCGTCTGTGCCACACTTTGACATCCTCAGTAAAATGAGCAAAGTCGTGCTTCAAGTTGGACATTTCGTGTAATTATAGAAAGAGCTTACATAGTTTGCGAATTCTCTATGTATGGGGTAGGGATCATTTTATGAGATCGTTGATCAAATTGCAAATGGAGCGCAGTTCACAAGATCGTTGAGTTCAAACTTATTGTGGGAGGCCACAATAGATATGCAGTCTGTGAAGAGGTAAGGCATTAGCTTAAGTTGAGCTCGAGTCAGTTTCATGGGTGAAAAAGCCGAGTATAACTGCAGGGGAACCAGTGTTTAATTCTTAGAGGGTTCGTATTTTTCTGTATCAAATACCACATGAAACGCCCAAAAGTAGAAAACATTTCGGTCTGGGTAACCGCAAAAAGCACCAAAGTTAGTTCTGTCCCCCTTCACCAGCTGCATGAGCTGCCGATGGATGCGGGTTGAGACTGGGATGCAACGGCGGCACTTCATCCTTTACAGTAACTTGAGCTAACAGTTGCTCCAGCAAGAAACACATTTCATGCCGAAATGGATATTTCAAACCATTCCCCAGGCATGGGAACACTCAACGTCTGTGAAAGGGCCATCTGCAGTCAAGCGCTTTGCTAAATCCAAGTTGCTCAACAGTGTTGTGGCTTAAAGGCACAGTCCAACCTCAGAATCGCTTTTCTGTTTTTCTGCCTATCTTGAAAACGGTCCCACGCTGATTCCAATAATGTCTCTGGAATCGTACAAATCCCCCTAGGAACGGAGTTATGGCACCTCGAAAATTGAGCAACGGAAGCATGGTGGACGAGTTGTCTGGGGCTTGTAACTTCCTTCATTTGCCACGGATGTATGCGAGCCGACCTGAATAAGGAGAGAGGCTGAAAATGAAGGGAAGAACGGGGCTACTGCTCGAACACCATCGCTCATCCTGCCATTGTTGAGCTCGAAAGATCGTAAAAGGGCGTGCCAAAGTGGCTTCCGAGTGTGGGCGAACCAGGGTGGCTTTCTCCTATATCTCGCTTATTCGGAGGAATCGAGAGCTCGCACTAGGCAGGTGTTATATGGGGTGGGTCTACTTCTTAATTATGTGGAAATCTCAGATTTCGCCCCTGAGCTTGGATTGTGCCTTTAAGTTGTATGGGCCAACTTTCCTAGGAAGCGTGTTTAAATCTGTGATGACTTGAACGTTTCGCTTGTATCCTATGCACCTAGTTATTACTTTTTCTCACGATGCGTCATAATAATGCAATCAATCAATCAATATGTAAATGTATATCCCTTAGTAAAAACTCAAGTGCAAAGAGCTCTCTTACACACGATTATGATACGGTTCATTAAATTAAAATTCACCAAACAAAGTCATATTTTTTCTGTTGAAATTCAAGAACGGGAGTTTACGATGCGCATAAATCAACGGTGATCACACTATATATGCACTGTTGTACTATATATGCACTGCTGTATCTTTACCTCTTTGTTGATGTACGGTGGGAGGGAGCACTAGACCTGTAAGGGTGGCATGGCAGCCCTTGGTTGCGTTTGTCGAACTGATCTAGATGTGTCCCTCCTAGATTGATAGCGTAAAGCCGACGCCAAGCTTTCATAGGGCTCACCTGGCGCCTGTCCCCGGTTAGGGATGAGATCTAGGAGACGACCGCTATCAACGCGCTTAGTTAGGTAGGGGTAAAGGCGTCTGCATTTTTGAGGATTACTCTGCAAAGGCGTAAAATCGTTAATCGACCGTTCCCTTGGCCAACCCAGCGATTAGGCCGAAAATCATAGGTGATGTGCGAGTCACCAGGCCTGTTGTAGACTGTGGAAAGACTGAAAGTAAGAGGTAAAAAACGCGAGGAAAACTTAACACGCTTGATTCGGAGCAGAGGAAACAGATTCGAGTTGCAAGTCGACTCCGACATCCACTGGAAATGTCCTCTTTGAAATTGTGGTTAACAAGTCTCTTTCTGATTTATGACTTCGGCACTTGTATCCTGAAGACAAGGTTCTGACTTTCTCGAAGTTCGGATTAGCTAGGTTGAGATGGACTAGTCGAACTCCATCTAGTAGTATTGTAAACCGTAAGCATTTAATTTTGCGGGAAATACTTTTCAAGTGATGACATTACGGGAATCACAGCAGAAAACCTTTATTTTCACTGCGTATACTACTTCCGCGGCACTCACAACGCTCAAAGGGAGACGATTTCTTTGGCGTTCCGTGTACAAACGTGGTCGGTGGCTGAAAAGTGGACAACGGCTAAGATTTCCTGGAGAGGTGGATGTGCGAATTATGTGCCTCGTCGAGGAAAACTATTAGCGCTTTGAAAGTCGTGTCTCTACGTATCAAAATGTGGGTTGTGCTTTGGTGGAGCGTACTCCGCGTTGTGGACAACAGGGTAACACTCAGAGAGGATTAGCTGCTCCAAAAATTGCACTTCATGCGCCGAAGATTGTGCATTGGAGAAGACCAGACGTGGATTGTCGTTATTTTTTGTAAGTCCAACGATTATATACAATTTCAGCGCTAGACTGCCCACTGCAAATGACTGGCGTCAGAAACTGCACCTAGATAATGGTATTTCTATCCTCTGTTTCCGAGTGTGATTTATTTCCTTTCGTCACGTGCGTCTGCGTGCGTACGCTGCGTCACCTTCTCCCCATAATTACTCGCTGTCTCTACCCTCGCTCCGCACAAGCGCGCGAGGGAACAGAGTAAATCTAGCTCGGAACCAGAGGATACGTAATGTGAACTCGGACTGATTCCGTATACCAAGTTGAAGCCTCAACTGAAACTCATGCGTTTTTCGGGGGTGGCAGACGGCCAGTGGCAGACGTCATTTGACTCCATACAATGAAAGAACACCAAACGGCTGCCTACCATAGGGTAGGTAGGACGGTGAGGGCTTTACAATATGCGCACAGCAGCTTTCTGAAGCCTCGTTGTAAGGTTAGTCGTCCAATTACGATACGTCCTCGAGTTTAGCCCCAACCTGAGGAACCATTTCAGGTGGCAGTCGGGGCGATGACACTAGCGACGTTTACAACGGGAAAGTTGAATGGAGCATATTCAATCAAAGGTGGGCTACGAGATTCCGAAAAGAGGCTGCATTTTGGGTCTATTCTAGAACTAGATCAGAGTGGTGCGAGCAGAGCCACCCTCTGTTGTTGAAAGGCATGCTATCCTTCAGAGTCAGAGCCTGCGGATGCAAAATGTCTGTTATTTGTTCACAGAACTGAGGATGGATATGACAACTGGTGAAATGCGGGCTCAAACAAAGAAAAAACAGAACAGCTTTATCGAAGAACAGGAGTAAGAATGGGAACAAATCTGCAGGTAGGTCTATTTCAAACTCAATAAAAAAGTAGAGAATTCTCATAATAACTTCTTTGATAAATATACATGTTTAGTTTGTCAATACACACAGAACACCATCACACACGTACACAACACACACAAGATACGTATATGGAAATCACCGTGAACAGGCGGAAGAACTACACCAACGACATCTTCTGCGCTGCTATAGGATGGCTCCGCGTAAAGAAGATCAAGCTCGGGCCCTTCATCTGGGAGGGAGTCGCAGTCAAACGAATTTTCCATAAAATTAGTTTGTTCGAAATTTGGTCGAACAAATTTTTTTCATTTTTCGTTCGTTCGAAATGTTTTCGAACGAAAATTTTGCAATTTTCGTACGTTCGAATTTTTTTCGAAATTGTGCAACTATAGTGTGAAACGCACATTTTTCCTAAATTGTGTGCACCTAAAACAGTCCGATTTCGCCTCACCTTTCTGAACACGGGGGAATGGCCTGGGTCGAACTCGTCCTCCGCATCCATTTTACAGCACGGATATGCAACCAAAATTGGGATTCCCTTTTCTTCTAAAGTAGTCAAGACTCCCACAAGCACATGCAAACTTCACCCTCCCTGAGGATTCAATGCCTTTCCCCGAAATCCATGAACACCCTGCACACATGGACGAGTTACACCCCGCAGCCGCCGTGATTGTTAGGTGCGAGTATTCGTCATGTCTGAGATTTATAGTTGTCAATTTTCTACAAAAAAAATTAATTATGAAGCTGGTGTTTGTTTGATTTTCGGCCAAATTTCATAAACTTCAAAAGAAATCAGCTAAATTCCAACGCAGATTCGTTAATTTTTGATCAGTCCCGTCAAAATTGGAGCCCAAATTTGTTCATTTCAGACCGAAACCCGTTGAATTTTGGGGTTATGAAGTATGCCAACCTAATTTTCCGATTTCATATCGAATCAGAGAAGTACCATCGTGATTCCTGAATTTTCAGCCAAAATTTGTCTATTTTCACTAAACGTAAAACAGACGAAAACATGAAGCCTACAGGGTGATATTAGGGAGGCCCAAGAAAACGTCAGATCTTATGGAGTGACCGTTACGTAAGTGAAGACTACCACTCGAGCTAACGCGCCTTCTACCGAGCTTGCAATTGACATCGATGCGAGTTCTCTCAGGCAAACCATCGCTCCGAGCGGGACCGGCTCCTCCCAATTATGACGTCGTCGCCCGGACAGCGGCCGAGGGGCCAACTGGCGCCGCGGTCCCTGTTCGGTGCCAGTTCGCCCCTCGGTCGCTCTCCGGTCGCTCTCGGGGCCACAGCGGTGCCATCGCCAGAGATAGAGAGACGCGGGATTGGTTGTTCTTTGAGTCAATCCTGCGGGTATAAAAGGCGGCTCGCCTCGTGTAAACGGGTAGTTGGCCTTTCGAGGCCACTCTTGAGAGGTGACCTTGGATCACTATCAGGATGACAATTTTTGGCGGCCGAGGGGATCCCCCATGGCCCGCGGTGGGGAAGGCTTCCTCATTGCGGACCATGCTGGGATGGTATCCTTGTTGCGGCCTGTGGCAGGATTAACCTCCTGACCCACAGGCTGTAACAGGTACCTTATCCTCTTAACAGGCTTAATCCTCTCCAGAAGAGGCGGAAATAAAGAAAAAATAGCAATTAGGAAATTTTTGAAAATCGCCCGAACAGAGACCGCAGTGCCAGTTGGGACCGAAGATCGCTCCGAGCGATACTGCTGTGGCCCGGAGAGCGGCTGCTGTGGCCCGAGTAGATGGCTAATTCTCGCTCGGAGCGGAGAGGCAGCGCCGCTCGAGTAGCTCTCCGGTACCGCTCGGAGCGATGGTTTGCCTGAGAGTAAGTAGAGGGAAACGCCCCGTTCCGGGAGGTAAGCAACTTCATCGACATTCGTTTTAGGTGATTTAAATTGAATTCTATTTAGCTCTTCTCTGAGGAACCTCAAATTTGTGGCCTTGTCGACCCAACGACAACACCCTCCGAAGATTGGCGTGTTGTTCCACTCATTTTCAAAGGTGTGTCCTGTAATCTAAATAAGTTCCCGTGAAACACTGCTGAAGGGCTTTTTCCCAAATGCAATCTCACTAATCATCATTCTAGCTCATCTTCCCACGAGACAAAATCCAAAAATATGCTGTGCGTTTGAACCACTCAAAAACTGGAAAAAAGGCGGAGAAAACTGAAAAGTCCATCAGAGGACGTCGGAACGTCACAACTGGTGAGTTTATCAGCCTACCTTTCAGCGTATAAAACAAACCTTTTGATTGTAACAAGGTTTACGTCTAACCTATCCTTTTCAGCTTGTTTGTCTCTTGGAAGGCCGGACGAGCAGCGCTTGGCGACCCTGGGGCAGTGAGCGGACGACCGTGTGGTGGAGACCTAACGTCTTTGGTGTTTCGCGGAAGACGCTGTGAGTCCCTCTAACCTGGATTCAGCTCGACTGTTGTTCGGACTGTACCATGTCGTGAAAATTTCCAGGCAAGATCGTTCAAGCACAGGATCGTCGATGGCGAACATCAGTTGCTTCCAGCTGATGTAGGTTTTTCTTTTATATTCATGAGCATATGACACTACCAGACGCTTTTACTTTTTATACCTTTAACATCTATTTGAGCATCGTTCGAAGAAGCCGCGTCTAGAGACCAAAAAGTCATGGATTTCAAGGCCGCGACGGACGTTAGTACTAATCCATTTCACCATAGCTTCTGATTTCTTTCATGGTTGCTTCAGAAAGCTCATTGTGTGGTGAGGCTTTGATAGTGTAAGGGAGGTTCCAAACGTTTCTCAAAACTGTAAAATTTTGGAAACCTCTGCGAAAAACTTTCCTGAAATTTTTCTGGAAAACACCACTTCTTAGAAGCTTTCTCCGGTACTCCAGAGCTTCTTCAGACCTGCGTGTTCAGCCACTGCGGCATTGGTAGAGAATTCCGAAAAAAGGGAGAAGGGAGTTTTTAAGAGTTCCCGAGCTTTTTTGGCAAACGTTGGAATTTCCTTTTCTATTCTGCAGTTTCACAGAACAATTAATTCTCCATTTGTTGTAAATTGGATCCTCTAATATCTCTGCCTCGGATACATGCATAATGAATATCAGATGTGGTCTTTGAACAAACTTCTTGTTTTTTTTCTTCTTTCTCTCACCATATCCTTATTTCACTTTTCAAGCCCTTGTTCTTGACCATATGCCCAGCTTGTGGTACCTGTAGCCGTATTTCCTGTCGATAAGCGGTGAATACAGAGAAAAAAGTTTAGTAGGTTTTTTTTGAATCTCTAGCGAAAACACTGGGTTAATGGTCATCCCAGCCCAAAGAAAACGAACGGCGATAGAAAAGCTCGCACATATTAGGTGAATGTGTGGATCCGGGCACCATAAGCTGGGCAAACGTTTGAAACAACAATATGTACCGTGAAATGAGCAAATTTACTAAAAAAACTGGAAAAAGGGGTCGCTCACGTGTCTTACGACAACTAAAGGAAGGAAACACGCTGTTAGGTCAGGCTGCTTCAATCATTTTGACGTCATTCACATTCGTATCCATTGTTTTCATTCTGACTCAAAACTGATTTGTGAAGACATTGTTGAAATGTTTGTTAAAGTTTTTAAATCTGTTGCTCCTGTTGATGTTTCATTTTTGATAATTCGGTCCCCATCTGTGTCCTAAAACTGAAGTCCTATTATTAAAATTTGTATTGTAATGTTTTGAACCATGGCTTCCCGTTGTTCTGTTATTGTAATGAGTATTTGAAGTAAATTCGTACCATAAAGACTATACTTCTTTGTGTTCATTGCATTGAAAAATGAAAATTTGGGCTTGTTCTTGAATTAGGAGCGAGAGGGTAAAGTAAAACAATGGCATCATGTAGTGGTTTGCTGAAATACTATGTCCTAGTAGTATTAGGCTACCGTAATTGGTGGAAACTACTGGGAATGGAAGAGGAACGGGTTTCCGTAACCCCCGTAATGGGGCGGGGGGTGACCTGCAGGGGCAACGAGGGCTCACCAGCAGTGCATTTTCGCACCACGTCCGCTCACGCCAAGCGGGACTCCCTCTCCACATTCTAGGGGGCTTTTAGAGTTCCACCGCGGCGCGGCACGATAGCATGATTCATATGCGAATCGACGAGCGGCGCGTTATCGATCGATGCCCACAGAAAACATCTCATGGCGCCGCGCTGCGATTGCACTTCAAAATAGGCCCTACGCTCTGGCCGCGGCTGATGAGCCTCGCGAGATTGATCCCGCCCCCGAGCGCGAGGAGCGCATTCTTTGTGTGAGCGATAATCATACTGAGAGAAGGGTGAGTCGTGCCGGGACCGAATGGTCCCATCATGATTAACGCTTGCCGCATGATGCAATAGCCGTAGTCCGCAAATACGGACCGGAATTTGAAACAAAGAACTAAAGAATTTCGAATTTTCGAGCTTCTGTGATTGGAAAGAAATATTCCCGAAATTTGCTAAAGGGGCTGTAGATGATGCTTATCACGAACCTGATGTCCACTAGTTGATTTTCAAAATAGCAGCGCCAGCAATTTGAGCTAACTATAGTAGGTCAACATTTCAAATTTCGCTGCCTTAACCCCGAGGGTATTCCAAATTGCTTCAAATTGTTTCACCCACAACAATTGATTCCCTCTCTTCGATCCCCGTTCCCCGTTCACAGTTTGTTTCTCCCAAACTAAATTTCACCCACTTGAGATATTTTCACGCAAAATGAAATCAAGGTGTTACAATGGCACCGAAGCTTTCCACGACGGCCCTATAGCATGCGATGAGCCAACTTGGTTGGGAAGAGAAAGGTTTGAACATCGACGGAAAGAAGCTGTCTAATCTAAGGTTCGTAGGCGATATTGTGCTTGTCAGGCAGAACTTAAAGGCAGCATACACGCTCGTAAACGTTGTTGAGATAGTAACGTAAACCGAACCGTAAGGCTTGCCTCATAACGCTCACGCATTTGGAAGGGTTAGAAACGAGCCGCAACTACTTTACATGAGTGATATCCGAGTGCTACCCCTGTAATTGACCGCCCCAGCTGTATTTCGCCTCCTCTGATCGGGAACACATTGAATAACCGATCTTGAGGGAGCAAACGATCAACGAGAGAAACAGCACAGCCAAGTGGGAGGCAACGCGAGAGATCGCCTGATTTGATTGAGAGATCATAATTTCACGTACTGGCCGATTCCTCCACTCTCATGTGTCAGTTGCCATAACACTGGATCATTTCAGGCCCAGTAAGCGGATTTCCAACCATTTTTCGCGACTTTTCTCAGCACAGATGTTGTTTAGAACTCAGGATCTTTCCTAACCTGTGAAAAACACTAGAGCAAATTTTATCTTGTATGCTGCCTTTGAATGATGAGCGAAATGCTCTATGAATTCAATGGCGTAGGCAGTGGACCGGGTCAATAGCTATATCCACCTCTCACAAGAATTCAATACGAGGAACGACCTGTCGATGGAGATTGTCCGACCAAGAACGGTAGCATGTGTAGCAGTCGGCGCAGTTTGAAAGTGATAACAAAGATGGCAAGCTGAGGGTTTACTTGTTCGATTCCACTGCTTTGTGCTATGGTACCGAAACTGGGGCCGCACTACGAAAAGCTCTGTTGTCCTGAGAACAACGCACAGGGCCCTGGAATGATGTCTATTGGGAACGAATCGACGAAAACAGTGGCAAGAAGGATTCAGTAGCCAGGATCTGCTGAAGGAGCGTGATATTCAAGATGCTGTGTTTCTGCGGGGTCTGCTAAGCACAGATGGGCAGGACATGTGCTGCGCCGGGTCGGCGATGGATGGAGTAGCAGGATCACATACTGTTATACGCGTGACGTCAAAAGGACTCTAGGTCGACCTAGAACGCATTGAACGCTCGCTTTCAACAAGTGATTCAAATGAAAAGCTTACCATTCTGGATGACTGTTGCACTTTCCAGAAAAATTTGAAGCGAATGTGGTGCACATTGAGAATACGGCTAACTAAGATGGACCATCTAGGTAAAGTGTGCCCGAATGAGAATGGCAGCCCACGCGGCCGGCGTGCTTGGCAGGCGGCCGTCGCATGTGCCGCTCTCGGACGAGTGTTGGATTCCAATGACGGTCATACCCTCTCCCTCCCGTCTGCACAGCCTGATTGATCTGCGCGGTGCTTGCTGCCAGCCGGTGCCGGCCCCGTCCGTAGTCGATGGCGGTGGAGGACGTTTCGCATGCTCGTCCGAGAGCGGCGAACGCGACGGCCGCTTGCCAAGCACGCGGGCCGCATGGGCCGCCATTCTCAGGGACACACCTTATTAAGGCAAGGATAGGCAGTGCAGATTCAGCAAGAATTCCCCTTCTGGCTCCATAAGAAATTGTTCTATCAATGCTGCTATTTTTCTTTACAAACATTGTTACTCTCCGTGCGTCCGGACCTTTCACTATCTATCTATCAAAGCTTCATTCAGTGAAGGAAGAATAATAATCCGTAAATCATGGTTGGCAAACCATTGACTGAAATTGTTAGCAAAATATTAGCACTTAGACACTATTCCCTAGACAACTCGAGTTACCTATCCCAAGCCACGATATAGAACCTTATGCTCTCAAGTGAACATATAAACAGTCAAGAAAATTCAAAAAGCTTTGCGGGTGCCCAGCGGAAATGGAAGAGCTGAAACTCCCACGCAAAAATATGGGTGCACATTAGAGTATATCAAACGAATAAAAATTTTCGAATATTCGAATAAACGAATAATTCGAAAAATTGACTCTTTCGAATAAACGAATTATTCGAAAAATTGACTTCTCCGAATATTCGAATAAACAAATTATTCGAAAAAGTGACTTCTCCGAATATTCGAATAAACGAATTATTCGAAAAAATGACTTCTCCGAATATTCGAATAAACGAATTATTCGAAAAGTAGACTTCTCCGAATATTCGAATAAACGAATTATTCGAAAATTTGACTCTTCCGAATAATCGAATTATTCGAATGGTTCGAATACGAATAATTCGAATATTCGGCCAAAATCGCGAGTATTCGAATAAGAAGTACGGACCATCAAACCACCGTTCGCGGCACTTCCGACTTTCTTGACATATTTTTGCATAGGTCAATAAAGTTACCGTATTTATACGTATACCGTATTTTCTCTTTTAGAAGTACATGTACTTCTAATACTCAGACCCCTATTTTATATGTACTTCTATTAGAGGTGTACTTCAAATAGAGGCTGTACTTCTAATTCTCAGCCCTTTTTTTTGGTGTACTTCTATTAGAGGTGTACTTCTAATAGAGGATGTACTTCTATTATTCGGCGCAATTTTTTAAATTTCCAATGGTAGAGTCTTCACATTTCTTGATTTCCAGTATAACACCAAAAACTTGTGTTTAATGAAATTTCAGGCTACGCTCAATTGAATTGATGCTTCCACAATCTCTGATATAATATATTCACACCTTTCCCAAGTGAATTTCTTCCAAAAAATTGATAAGTTCGTTTTCGATTTTGTTGACACGTGCTTCATCGACATGTTAGGCTTAAAAACAATTTGAAGGCAGCGTTAACGATGAACATCATCGGTGACTTTCCACAGCGAAATGATAGGCGAGGAGGATTCTAGGCTCACAAAGTCGAAAAAACGGTAAAATACGAGCCAGGAGTGGCAAAACAAGAGCTGCAAACAAGCGTTTTGGTGTCTCAGAACCGCCCGGTGCTCCACTTCCACCCCATCGATGTGAACAAATGAAGACTCAGATTACAGGAATAATCAAGTCAAGGAAGTACTGATAAGTGAGCTGATCGCTTCATTGCACTGATAGGTATCATCCTTCTAGCGGTCAATTCCTCCACGCTCAAAAATCAGCGTAAAAAGGAAGGGCCTATTTTGGCTCAAAAACGCGTCTTTCGCGTGATTTTTAAGCATGCCTTGCTGTACAGGGCACCAGACCTTCCGTACACCGGGGTGATATCGGAAGTGAAATTTATCGTGAACACTGCCTTTAACTGATCGCCTTTCGAGCCGCCCAGAGCGATCGAAAAGCGCGGTTCTTGAACGACCTGACAACAGCTTTTCCAGAAGCGAGTCCTCTGCGTCCACAATCCACTATAGGTAAAGTCTACCATTGGTGGTTTCTGATTTCCTCGTCGTATAAGCGATTTCTATACGTAAATGATCCAATCTTCGTAACGCTGGGGAATCTTGGTTTTTCAAGCACCGCTAGGTCAATGTCTAGGGCCAAAACAAGTCGACTTTGATTGTCTAAAACCCAATCAAACAAAAATATTTGTAAAGAACCTAAATAAACTCCGTGTATTCGCCGCGAATAACGCCCAAACGCAGAACTTTAGCTTTCCGTTTTTTTCCTGGTTATTTGAAGTTCGCTGAGGTTTCATCGTAAGTTGTCCCATACAAGCAATCTTTGACCGACAAAGGGATGGCCGATAGTTTTTTTTTGTGAATATTCAAACCTCACATAATTGAAAAAAATCTCGGGCAAACTGGTCTCTCTCAAATGTCACATTCGTGTTGCCAATCTTTTACCCAAGTACCGGCGGTTCACCCCGAAACGAGATGTACTTCTAAAAGAGATGTACTTCAATTAGAGTAAATACGGTATATATATATATATATATATATATATATATATATATATATATATATATATATATATATATATATATATATATATATATATATATATATATATATATATATATATATATATATATATATATATATATATATATATATATATATATATATATATATATATATATATATATATATATATATATATATATATATAGATCAAAGCTATGCCAATGTACTTCCACGAAAAATACATTCCACATTTATCATGAGAGTATTCAAACTAACATATACCACTGTCCATGAGTAGTTGGTAAACGATACGATCAAATTCTCTGGATTTTCTAAACAATATATACCAACAATATCCGAACTTCCTATCAGTTTAGGGTGCTATCTGAGCGGGGGAGGGGGCACTGTTGTATCGCACATGACCACGCCCATTTTTCCGTGCCGCAAACACCTGATTTGTGCGGGGGAGGGTAACCCCGAGTAGGTGTTCAAATTTAGTGCGGCACGATGAAATGGGCGGGACCAAGTGCACCCGGACATAGTGGCCCCCACCGCTAGGATAGCACCCAGTTTGCTGGCAGACATTTCACCTCTGGATCGCAAAAATCTAAGGTGAAGAATGCTGAATAGGAACTGGCTCAAAGCTGCAGCGACTGACTTAAATTCATGGAAATTAAGTATTACATAATACTCTAGCAGCGTACGGTAGCCGGTTCTGGAACATCGCTAGAGTTTGTTTGGGACATACTCCATCAGATGAAAAACAGTATCTGTTACGTCTGCCCACAAATTCGGTGCTGAGCGAGATACTCCACCATTAGGTTTCTGACTATCTCATGTTAAATATTGGAGTATTCCGATTATATTCGAACTTCCTACCAGTTTGATTTGGGACATTTCATCTCAAGACCGCCAAAATGGACATGTGCCGGAGACTCTGCTTCTTATTTTTCTGAAATTATTCGTTTATTCGGCCGAATATTCGAATATTGGGTCGTTCGAATATTCGAATAAACGAATAATTCGAAAAAGTGACTCTTTCGAATATTCGAATAAACGAATTATTCGAAAAATTGACTTCTCCGAATATTCGAATAAACGAATTATTCGAAAAATTGACATTTCCGAATATTCAAATAAACGAATTATTCGAAAAATTGACTTCTCCGAATAATCGAATTATTCGAATATTCGATTATTCGTTTATTCGGCCGAATATTCGTTTTCCGAATATTCGTTGACATAGTCTAGTGCACATGGAGCAAAGTAAGATCCTTTTTTAATTTCACAGAAACGGTTTCTTACCTCTTCTTGTAGGCCATCTTTTTGAAGGAAATGAGTTCAATGCCGAGCGAGCAGACTGATACCGATATAATTCTGGAACCTTGGACAAAGATGAATTTTGTGAACGGATTCTTGATAAAAATGGGCTGGCTTGCAGTTTCCAACTCGCGTTTTCTGTCACGGCGTATGATCATCACAGTGTCAAGAAGCTCTCAGAGCACGATTCCCTCACACATTCAGGCTCAAGTACTGCAGAGGCGTTAATCGGCAAATCAAGTTTTCCGGTTTATGAAAGACTGGCTGTAGCGGAATAACGTCAAGCTTCCGGAAAGAACTGCTTTTTATTGAAATAAGTATGATCATTCAACTTAGAAGCCGTAAAATTCTGTGGTCTATACATCGAAAATCGGAAGTTTTCAAGTGGAGAGACATCACAAATATTTTGCTCCCAAAAAAAAACAACAATTTAAGGTAGTTTGTAAGCTCAAATGATCACTTCTTAATTGAGTTCCAAATATGTAGTGTTAAAAATGTCCACGTTGCTCTCAATTCAGGGCCTCTTGCACCTGGGACACTCAAGTCAGCATGTTCTTTACCGAAATATGATTACCGATTTCTACAAACCCCCAGTTGTTAGAATTTCTATTCACCAAAGAAAGTGGCATTGTAAGACTTAAGGATTTTTTGAAAAATTCCGACTACAAGGGGGTTCTTAACCTCTCCGAGGTAGGTTAAATTGACGCGCTGGAGCTTGGACAAGGTTAGAAGGAGTTGTGACCGGTCACAAGGGGGTCGAGAGTTGCGCACGTACCAGATCCAAGCTCTTGGACTAAAAACAGTGAAAAGTTCCGCTTGCGTGGGGATCGTATAAATATATATGACATTCCTTGGAATTTGTGATCATTTAAGAGTGAAATCGCGGCTCCGGAGAGCTTGATGGTAACACCCGGATGAACCTCGACTTTAGACGAATTTCAAGCCTTCAGTGCTATCTGCGATGTGGTAAGCGACAGAATTCACTTCTTAGTGTGTTCGTCCCCCCCCCCCCCGTGGAAATGAAGTTGCCAAATATTCTCGCGAAATTCCCCACCCTTATAGATGATTGCACTTTCCCTATATTCATATGATAACATGCACATAACGTGTATGTATTCATGCACTTTTAGATGGTTTCTATGAGAAATTCCGCGCAGAAATGATTCGGACGAGCTGTTTCATCACTTGGTGCCATGAAAAGGTCTGGAAAGTGCAGGCGGAGGCGACGAAGATGACGAGCACACTGTTCAGAGTTCAAAGGTTTTCTTGACTGCGGAATTCAGATGAGTGGCGTTTCATACTTCTTGCCAAAGAGCCGACTGTGAACGAGTCAATCGCGTTTGATATCTGAACCATAACTATCAGTTAAGCAGTCATGATACTCTTCGCAATGGGATACAGTGGCAGTCAGACATATCATTCTAAAAATCTATATGCTTGATACGCATGGTTGCCGGTTGCGCAAGGTATGGCACCGGCCTTGTTGTGGATAAATTCTTTGCATTAATCAATCCTCGAGATGTGCCACACAGTCTATTCCATTAAGAATCGTACATGTTTTTGAATGTATACTGGGAGCAATGACTCGCAGGTGCCAGCCAGTGTTTAAGTTCGAGTTCTTATCCTCCCAGACGAGTCAGGTACGAATAGCGATTCGCCGGCCGACCTTGAAAGGGAGGATGGCTTATTTGGTCTATGGTGAGGATCCATCAGTGGACCGCGTGCGGCGACATCATCACCTCCTGCCACTACGCCACATGCGCTTCCCTTACCTTTCAAGAACAAGTAGGACATAAAAAGGGGTGGAAGAAAATTTCGATCAATCGATTCCGAATGACGGGCCCACAATTCCGTGACAGACATTATCTTGCGAGTCTATTGAATCCGATGCTGGCGTAGCTTACTGAGCTTGACCATTCGGATCCTAACAACGCACCAGCAGCGTGTTACGGTAGTAGTCGTGGCAGGACCAACTAATGTTTGTCGGCGACGCATCTGGCTTTCGCAGATCTGAATTTAGGATTTGATAGAGCCTCTGTGGATTTTTCCTGGAAATGAGATTCCCGTAGGCTACCATGCTAACCACCTACTAGCCGTAATGAAGGTATGGTACTAAGAATTCGAAGTGTGTATTGACTACTTTCTGGAATTCGGGCATGTTGTGACATTCTACCAGCTTTATCTATCTTCTGTTCAAGGTCGATTATTGAGCGTTATACTTCAAAGTAACTATATTTACAAGCTTCTGTGTATTTGGGCGAAATTGCCAATAGCCGTGGGTAAAACACGAGTATTCAGCACTAGCTTCTTATCAAATAAGCTTTAGACCAGAAACCCTAGTGAAAGGCCTGTCCATTGCGCACAGAATGAAGTTTCATCAAATCTGAAACTCAGAAGTGCAAAGGCTAGATGTGTCAACGGCGAACGGCTGTAGGTTCCTCCACAACTGCAGCAGTAACACGCTGCTAGCGCATCGCCACGAGCCGAATGGACAAGCTTCGTGAGCAACTGTCCATGTTCATTTTCCGCGTTTCCGTGTTTGCACAGGGGACCCCGTGGACATCCCACAAGGATCACACCTGTTGTGATCTTAACGGGAGGTGCGGGTGACCCCACCACCACTGTTCGCAGTGGGGTCCACCCCAATGCCAACCGTGGGGAGAAGGGCCTATACTTGGGTACCACCCCCCCCCCCCCCGAGCCGTGGGGATATCCTCTCGGCGACAAAAATGATCCTCCGGTACTGTGCTTATCTGGGCCAAATTCCGGTCCGCAATTGCGTCTCGACACGCTTTGCGGCCGCACGCGCTCGAGTCAGTCGGGTTTCCAGCGCCAAAGCCGACTCGATGTGGCTTTTTTTATACAATTTTCTCCAATTTTTCTTAGTTTCCAGTTTCCAAAACCCACCTAGAGTCAGCAGATCGGCGGCTGCGGCGCTAGAAGCTCTTCTGACTCGGGAGCGTGCGGCCGCGAAGCGTGTCGAGACGCAATTGCGGACCGGAATTTGGCCAGGATAAGCACAGTATCCGCTGGATCTACTGGAAAGTGACTGAGGCCACTTTCCAGGTCCGGCTCCGAAGAGCCGACTGAGGCACATTATGAGATGAGGAGTTTTTTTATACCAGCAACATTGTTAATAAATACCTTTGTCTAAAAAAATCTATGTTCACACGCGTCTTAACATAGTACACGTAAAACAGGTTTCAATTTGCCTCAATAGACCAGAGCGCAAGTTTAACAGGATATTTCCTGAGTGAGAATTTTGTGCCGGTGGCAAATTATAATCGTCTATGCAGATCATCACCAGCGCAGCTGAGGCGTAGCTCTCTGCCTGAGCCGTGTTCGTCAGGCTCCGTCCATAGCAGACGTCCTAGCGTCAGGTGACTGTAAAGTGACGCTGGGGGTTCGCATCTTCAGCATTTGTTGTTGATCTGACTCCCAGCGACGACTGCAGCCGGCCAGTCGCTGACGATCCAGGCATAGTGACCGTAACGGCTGTCACTAACATTATCGATACCATCGTTAACCACTTACCGTCTTCGGACACGTTGAATGCGCCAGCCGTCGAGCATCATGCGCCAGCGTTTGAGTGCGCAGCTGGGTCATGCGTCGAGACCACGATGTAGAGGCAACAGCCCTCCCTTCAAACGCCTGCGTGTTAGACAGCACGGTTTGGCCTAGACTTCGGCCAATGCTTGACCAATGGCGCATGATGTTCCGACGCCTTGACGCTTTGCCGCTGGTCGCTTGCTATGGACGAATCCTCAGAGGCCAGTTGTCAAGCATTGGCCAAAGTCTAGGCCAAATCGTACTGTCTAACACGCAGGCGTTTGAAGGTAGGGCTGTTGCTTCTACATCGTGGTCTCGACGCATGACCCAGCTCTATGGAAGATATTAAGGATACGCTGCAGTTCACAGGTGCTTTTCAGGTTGTCTGACCTCTAGTGACTTGGAGGAAATTCGTCTTTCTCTCCTAGGCCCATTTAACTCTGAAATAGGTTGAACGCATACTCCGCATCCGATGTTCTGTTATTTACGAGTATACAGACAAGAGTAGCGGTATTGATCAGCAGGCTCCGATCCTTATTGAGTATAATTGACAGCCAGTGTATGTTGTGTTTCGTATGCATTGGAGTCATGAACCAAGTGTGACGAGATCGATCAATGTGTATTTGTGACGCGTTAACACTTAAAAGACCGCGTGTCCACACTGCGCACCCACGGCTTTTTTGCCCCTCGGACCGCGTGTCCACACTGCGCACCCACGCCATAAAACTTTTAATATTTTTTACATTTCTATCGCGTGGAGTCATTCTTGATTACGGATAGGTCCTTTATAATGTAACATGTTTACACTCACAGGGGTCAAGCATTTTGAGTGTACCTAGTAATTTTACAAGCATTCCGAAAATTACAGTTTTCGATTTTTCGAGCTTCTTTGGCCGGAAAGAAATTGTTCCAAAATCGGCTAAGAAGGGTTATCAATGACGCTTAACACGGAACTGATGTTCTATAGTTGATTGTCGAAATAGTAGTGCCACCTATTTGAGATAACTGTAGTAGGCCATCGTTCCAAATTTTCCTGCCTTGACCTCGAGGGTTATTCGAGTTGCTGCCCAAAGTTCTGGTTTTTACTTTTCAATTTCCAATGAAATTTCTTTCGACTGCGGTATATTAGCCATCGGTCAACTTTGTTTGAAATTTCGCTAAATTTCGAGTGGAGAGTAACTTGGGGGAAGGGAGACTTGGGGGAAAGGGGTGAAAACCTAGAAATAGTTCAGTGCTCAAAATTTTATTGAAATTCAACTACGGGGTATATTTGGAGGCGCTGAACAATGAAGTGGTGTATATTTCACAGTTTTCTAAAGCTTCGCTGGCGTCTGTCGTTCGTTATCCATTTGTAAACGATTCAGGTTTTGGTGCGACTTCGCTCACGTGGTCATTGGGGAGGATGGGGTGCTGGTCATTAATCTGATCCCCATTTTGAAATTCTGATAAAATTTTTGTTGGTCGCAACAGACAACTTGGTAGATCAAAGTATTCGAGTTCCCCAAAATTTCTATATGAGGTTTATTAGGGCATTACAAAGGAGAAGTTTGTTTATTTTTCAAATTTTCAATACTCTGGGTCCGCCTAGCACGGCTCAATCCTAACCAGGGATGAGCGGGAAAAAATATGAAATTTCGGAAATAGGTTTTCGGGTTTCGGAACAAACAATTTTTTCTTGGGTTTCGGAAACCGGGCGCGAAACGCCCGAAAATGCGCGGAAATGCGTTTTCGGAACGCGAAACACGGAAAAACTCAGAGACCATCTAGTGCTTTCTTACGTCTCAGATTACCGATATTTTCGCATTCCGCGGCGTTTTCTGCGGTTTTCGGAATGCGGAACGCGGAATTCCAAAATCGCGCGAAACTGTGGGTTTCGGAACGCGAAACGCGGAACTCCGCTCATCTCCGATCCCAACCACTAGCTGTAACCTGAAGAACATTCTAGAAGTCGACAACCAACGCTAATTTCGTTACCAGCCTTGTGCATGTAAAGCAGAAATAACTTCCAAAATAAAAAAGCAGGTCCGCGAAAAAGCGGTGGATCATTGCTTCACCAAGGCCTCACTCCAGATTTCTGTGGAGCGACATACTCTCAGGTGGGGTGGAAAAGTAATACTGGTTGTCTAAGTAAGAAAGCCTGCTCCGATCAAAATGGTTCCCAGCGGACCGCGTGTCCACACATGTCACCCACGGAAACGATTAGCCGTGGAGTGCACCGGTCGGCTGTGGAAATTCGCCGTGGAGCAGGCGGTCTCTTAAGTGTTAACCAGATGAGTATTGATTCGTGAAAATATGGGTCAAACAAGGACAAGAGGCTCAGTGTATGAGTAGTAATCCCGTAGTGGCAGTGTAGGTATGAAGCGAGAAGAGCTCTGTAGAAGATGTTCCTGAAGGAACGCGTGTTGTCTGTCCCTCTAACCACCGAGTTAAGAATTCGGCGAAACCATGCGTCGAGACACCAGCGGTTGGCTCTTTCCTTATCACTCTCATTCGACTTTGAGCTCCAGTGAAGGACTTTCCCAAAAGCCAACTATCATAACAACTTGACAGTACATTGAATCCGTCAAAACAATCCTCAACTATAACATCACTCTAATTGATTACAGCGTTCTCGTAGTTGGCGTTTCATCGCTTATTTATCGGATTACCATACACATTAAAGGCAGTGTCCACGATAAAATCAGTCTCCGAGTTTTCACCGGAAATCAAAAGGTCCGAGTCCGACTTTACCAGTAATGTTGAAAAAACGGCTAGGAACAAGCTGAAAAGAGCCCTGTACGGCCTTAAACATAAGTGTTCCGCGCACGCAACGCCCACTCCTTTCAACCGCCTCTGATCCGTAACTAACTGGAAAACCCATTTTAAGGAAACAGCATACATTCAGAGGACTATAGTCCACTTCGCTTAACTAGACTTACCCCATTTGATGATCCAATACCTTCTCAAACTCAAATTTTGAGTTGGGAAACTTTATCGGTAGCCGTGGTGGCAGTGGGCGTTGCGTGAGCGGAACACTCAAATTAGGGCCATATAGGGCTCGTTCGTGCTCGTTCTTTGCCATTTTTTCAGCGTTCCTGGTTAAATAGGGCTCGAACCTCTCGATTCCCGGCGTAAACTCGGAGTCTGATTTTATCGCGGACACTGCCTTTAATAGGAACGAAACAATTTCAGATGGAACGTACTATAAATATAGGATATTTGTCGGTGGTCAGTCTGTTAGTTAGTTTTTGAGCTTACGTGATTCACTGCCCAGAGAAATGGCAGTCTCTGAAGATTGTTGTTTGCAACGAAATTATGCATTCCGCTGATGAAAAACAAGAGGACTTGTTCTCGAAAGTTTATTCATACAGGAAAACACTTTACGAATTTACCTAGAATCTCGTCTGCTTGCATACATTCCTCGAAACCTTTTTCTGGTACTTCTTAAGTGTACGCACATAAACTTGCTATTATTCGAAAACAGGTCTAAAGCATTTAGTACACAGTTAGGCGATGTGTACCTGCTCTGTCTACTCTGCGATTAATCAGTAGCATGTTTAAGATTTCGAAGAAAGTGGAATGTAAGGTACTGATTAGGTTACATTGATAATCTTGAAGTTTTGTAAAATTAATTTTGAAGAGCGACACCCCCGCCTATACTCCCAGTCCCAAGGAGTCACATAATAATGCAAGCAATTCCCTATGTGATAGATAATCTTTGATTCGACTGCGGCTAATGCCGTTGATACGATTATGACAAGGCACTGGATTATCTCCCCTCTGCAACAAATAAGATAAACGTTCACCACAAGGCTGCCATGAGGAGTCACATAAACCCACTTGTCTTTACGCATAGCCCTTTCCCAAATCTACGTTCAATAGCTAAGATGGAAAATGGTTTTGGCCCCGAGCCACTTGCTCGTGCCACTTTTTAACCACCACGGTTGAAAATACCCGGCCATTCCTATGCGGATGCATTGAAAACCACGACGCAGTTGCTCTAGAGCCTTTTACAACCTCTACTGTGGTGCCATAAAGTTTCAGCTTATTCGGAAAAGCGTTGGAAGAACTGCGCTTCCGAATTCTGTACAATGCTTGGTCGAAGTAGCTCGGCCGAGCGAGCAAGAAGTGCAATTTTTGAGAAACGCTTTTGTTTTTGCACCACAGTAATGGCATAGGGTGACATCAAATCTTTGTGCGTTACGAAGCGTTGCTACAGCGAGGTATACAACCCACGCTCTTCCGCTTCGCGTGGGCTCAAACAATGCGTTAACCGACCACGCTTGATGCGACGAGTAATCAGAACATTAGAAAAACTATAAGCTATACATGAATAACACACAAGGATTATAAAATGCACGCTACTGGTTGGGACAAACCTTGTTCAGTTGCTCACTTCATTAATGTCCCACGCAAACGCTTGCAATGTGCTGATTAGAACGTTTGGCCTAGTGTAATTCAGCTGTGAGCGCGAGCTGGTGACCTATGCAGTAGTGCAGTATGTGTGATTTAGTATGTTTAGTTTGGGGGGGGGGGTCGTAATCTTTCCCATAATAATCTGTGCTTCAGAGACTATGTAGCACAATGCTAATGATAAAATATAATGAACAACTTATTAACTACCGACTTTCGATCTGGGTGCAGTGCTGACTCTGAGAAAACTTGCACCGGCGGCAGACCGACCCTGCCCTGAAGGCTCCTAATCGGTGCCTGCAGGGTAGTGTCTATCCAGAGTCCCTCCACCAGCTATGCCATTGCATCAAGCCCGCGTCGGTGTCTCAACCAGGACACAAAGTCTCCCAAACCCGTTCTGGTATTACCTCAACCCTATCTCGACGGTGTATGAATCTGGCTGCCCTCTCCCCCAGAAAAAGACCCGCCGAGGTCCGGACAAGGGCTTAACCTTCGCCGAGGTCTGCGGTGAGGAACCACCCTCACTGCGGACAGCGGCGAAAACCGCCCCACCGCCAGCCGTGGGATCCCCTATACCCAAGCGGTCAAAATATCCTGGCCTCCGGAGAGGGACTCGAAGTCACCTTCCAGGGCCGGCATCAGAATGCCGAATGAGGACTCGAGTGAGATGAGGCATCTTTTATACCGGCTGTGCATGTGATAAACACATCAGGACGTGATCATTCGCTTTACCATTTTTTTTTCATGTCTGCCACTGTAGCGGTGGCGTTGCGGCGATATCGCGAAGCCGACCCGAAACTGTCGCGAGGCCCACGCTTCGCTTTCGCGGTACCGTTCATGATTGCAGTGCCCTTGCTGTACTGTTGTGGACAAGAAGGAATCTCCCAAGATTCCGGAGCCGTTGCTACAGTGTCGCGGCATGTGCTCGGATCACTGTGCCGTTGCTACATCTGCCCGGCACGGTCTCGGGTTGCGGTGCCGTCGTTCTACTCGACAGGAGCAGTACGATAGCCCACTGGCCAGGATTTGAACCCAAGATCGTCTTAGCGATAGCACAGCACAGTGAATACACAGCAAACCGGCGCGAGCGGAACCCATTACCTCAAACTCATGTGATTAAACCAATTCGACAAATTTAAGCACGACGATATCTAACACCCAACAGGACTGACAATGAGACCGGGCAACCATGCCAGAGGAACATTCATCAAAAGTCTGCAAAAGAAAGATGAGGAGAGTTGTCGGATGCCTCGAAAAAACAGAGATAATGAGCCCAATGTGGCTTTTACTGACGTTGCCGGTTGGATTCTCGAAGCTTTGGTATACTGTAGAGAGTGGGATTTGGAAGCACTCGCAATTGCGCTCCATCCCTTCTTGGCATTGTTTCTTATTTTAGTCCACAGCAGAATCTTTCTTTTGGATTGAGTGACCTTTGAAGATCTATTTCTGTTATGATGATGGATGATGCTGTACTGTCAAAAGGCAAGCCGTCGTCAAACGCCTATGACGTGTTGTGATTACTTGTCCTGAAAATCGAGTTCGGCTTCAATCAAGAGTGATGTTTGCTTTAACAAATTTTGATTGTTTGGGTCCGTGATTCAATCTAATCATAGCGCCATGTCCGACTCCTCTCATAGCTCTTGCATATTGTTTACTATTATCAATTTTTTCTTCAGAGTATGAGTCACCAATACAATATTTTATGGTTCAAACGTTCACCAACCCTGAATCAGTCCTCATCGCCGAGGGAGTGGTTGCTGGTATCTGGTCAGGCTGGATGATTTTGTCAGGCCGGACTACACTTTGGGGGGGGGGAAGAAGGCTTTCACTCTCCACTCTTTTCCCCTCAATCGACTGACAACGATAAAATTAGGTCTATAATCACAAGATATCACAAGGTTGCTTAGTTGAATACAAAACTTAGGTGTCGGGCAGGATTCGTAACCGCGTCGCATCGCTTTCCGGGCGAGAGTGTTACCATTACACTACCGACACCTCTCTGCATTCCTCAGCTAATTTACACATGAACGGTCTCATATAATGTGGCGAACTTATCGCGACGCCGAATAGGAACGAACGCGGGGTCAACGGCGATCAACCCGCTGCTTTTGCGCGCGGTCAGCTCTAAATGGGCTCGCGATCAGTACGCTTGGACAAAAAAAAGGACCGACCGCGAGAACGCTGTCTAACTTAGTCACTAAATATAATACAACTAGGCGGAGCCTAAATCCAAAATTAAGCACCTGCCCTACATCTGGTAGGGACAGAGTGTACTTCCGCTACTGAAACCACGAAGATACTAAAAGTACCTTAAACTTGAGTAATTGAACCAGCGACTATCTCGTTATACTACACAGAACAGTGCATCGTTAAGGAGGCGAGGTACCCGACTGGTGTACAAGAATTTAGACGAGGTAAGGTGATGGACGTTGGCGTGCCGCCTTGGCAAATTGCATGATTTTGCAATCACTGTCCAATGGATTGCATCCCTTCAGCAATAGAATTTCGGACCAAATAGTGTTCAAAATTCGAGGTAATTGGACTATGTAAAAATTCACACGCAGCTTTTTCTCGCTGCCTCTCAAACATCCGAAATAATTATACATAACAAATGTGAGGCAGTTTAGTTAACGCGTCCTGATATCATTGCCGTGCCGCGAGCGCTGGATGTATGCATAATAAATTTAGGCGTTTCCCCGACCCTCATTTCGAAATGTAATTGCATCATTTCTTTTTATATTTTTTATCTAGGTTTCCCTGTACAAGTCAGTCTGTATCACTCAAAGCCATCGCTAATGTTCATCAAGTAGAAAGCCGCGCTCAGCAAACGGGAGCGAAATCATTCGATCAATAGCCATCCTCTCTTCGCTTTCCCGCGTGCAATTTTTCCCGCCAAGCAGCGTCGTGCCTTTCCCCCATCCAGCGATCGACGATAACGATAATTCAATTTCCGCTTGCTGCTCATAACTTACAACAAATAGTTTATTATAAATTCTGTTCGGATATGATCTGTAAAAGCCTTGTGAGCAGTTACAACCATTGCAGTTGAAGTAACGTGACCGTCAAGCCTTATTATGAAGTCTCCCTGCGTTCGAGGCAGTATCGCCTCCTCCGATTTCTTTATTCAAGCCGCATATGGCGCCATCGCCTTCTACTTTCGTAGTTTTAATACAAATTAGTGTTGCTACTCCCCGCAGCCAGCAGCCGCCGTAATGAATAGCTGCGAGTCTCTGTATTATACATACATTGTATAGAGAAACTCCATAGAAATTTCTTTTCTCTACTCTTTTTTCACTCTCTAAAACGCATACTCTCTCATCTTAGTCTTATCTTTTGAGAATGTTGTTGCATTATAGAATTCCTTGGGAATGTTTCTCTTGCTTTTATCTCGAATTCCATTGAATCATATAAAAGGATGCTGTATAAATACTACGAAGATTACTGAGAAATCAGCTTTTCATTCTCTTTATCGCTTTCTAAATGTTCTAAATTGTTAAATTCTTGTTGTTATATTTGTTGAATAAGACATTAAAATAAAGGTCTAATTACCCAAGTTTGAGGTCATCAAGAGGTGACGGGTTCAACTCCCGCGTGGCTATCTACTGGAGTGAAGGAATTTTTTACATGGTGCATCGGCCGGGAACGAGTCGATCTTCTGGAGCGGCCTGAGAACGATGTCCAAGCAACGATTTGATCTGCAGTTCGGGTCCAAACCTTGTAAGCTTCATTTCAAAAATTCAATGGCTTCTTTTTCATTGTCACGGTTTCTCGAGGGCGATTGCAGGAGTGGATTATTCTTCGCGGTAATATCGCCAAATCCATTCAGAATCACTTGTTCGAGTACGCTTTTCAGATATTCCACAGCCGCCTGCTTTGCTTTCACTACAGCCAACGGTTTGCCCTCGTCGTCCAGCTCGATGACATTGTCGTCCGGCTCGGGCATATTCTTCAAGCGTACACGATCGCCTTCTACTACGAAATGCTCTGTTTGTGACTGCAAGAACTCGCAAAACTCTTTCAGATGACGGCCAGTCGGAGGAGGCAATATCGCCTCGTCCGGTTTCTTTATTCAAGCCAGATATGGCGTCATCGCCTTCTACTTTCGTGGTTTTAATACAAATTAGTGTTGCCACTCCCCGCAGCCGCCGTAAGGAATAGCTGCGAGTCTCTGTATTATACATACATTGCAACTGGCTGATCAGATCAAACAGAGAATTTGGCATTACGTGAATATGTATTTCGTAAGAAAGTTTGGAGCGGCGGATTTTCGCCGCGGCACGACCTTTTTGGTAACACCATGATTCCGTCAACTTCGATGAAAAATCGGAAATTTTTTATGTAAAAAAGCCTCCACACTTTTGGGCGCCGCCTGACCACCGAGGGGGGAGGGGTTCGTAAGTACTTTGCGGCCTTTGCCAGCGAACTGCTGGACCCTGCGTGTATGACCTTGTCTGTCTTGTTTTGTTTTCAAAACCATCCTAATTTTGATTCTCTACCATTTCACACTTGCGCATTTTTCCCAACATCCTCTTTGTCGAAGGTTATGTACCTTTTTTCTCAAATCTTTGTCGTTTGTGAGCACGTATCCTCTGTTTCGGAGTGAAATTTATTTGTGCCGATCGCGTCCATGCGCGCGCGTTTGCTGCTTCTCCTTCTTCTCCGCACTTTCTCGCTGTCTCTGCCCTTGCTACGCGCAGGCACGCAAAGGAAAAAACTAAATTTCACTACGAAGCAGACGATAACTGTGCACGTCCTTGGATAACGATTCAATAAAATAAAGATTGCACTGCTCACATTGGCGGCTTCCATAATACGCAGGTTTTGGTACAGAGACAAGGACACTGACAATCATTGAAGTTGCCATCAGGAGTTGGAAGGTCACTTTCCAAGCGTCAGCAATATTTATCATACATACGGATTCAACACCAACAAAGGCTGTCAGCTCTGTTTCTAGGAAGGATGACTGGTATAAGGTAACTCTCAACATCCATGAATGACTTAGACTACCTGAAGAAAGCGAAAAGGAACCAAATGTGGTATGCTCTAATTACCTTCAAGGGTTTTCTCTCCTATGGAGTCCCTATTTCAAAACGTGGCCCCCACTCCGAAACTTAGTTGCGGTCCTATATCAATCAGAATTTACTGAACCTTCTAGCGAAGATTCTAGCGAATAGAGCACGCCAAGTACGCGTTGGGAACACCTACTTTTCTGTTTACTATACTTATAGGTGATCTTTGTACTACCACCGATCCTGTTTTCAATTTACACATATGTACTCTGGAGCAAAGTTATATACCCAAAAGTGTTGCAAGATACTGCAAACGAAATAGTCCTGCACATGACTACAGGCCACGACAAAGGAAAAAGGCAGTGATGAGGTTGCGTATATTCACCAAGCATACTGCAACCATGACTAGCTCGGTTCCCAGTTTGCCATTGGTCGACAGCCAAACAGCTGATGATTTTTGCTTGGTTATCTTTTCCTCTGTTTCCTTTCCAATTTTTCGTGTTGTTCATTATGTCCCCAAGTCGTTCTCCGTTATAAAACTAGGTGCATTACTTTTCTGTTTGAGGGAGTCATGCTGTTCGAGGGGTCAATAAAGCCCGTTTCGACCCTTCTTTCAGACTAACTTTATCGAAAGTCTTCCCGGTCTCTTCAGTGAAAAAGAAGACTGCTACATCAGTTGTAAATACTTTTAGCTAGTTTTGAACTAGAATATAAACAACGATGACTGTAGCCACGGCTTTAGATGTGGTCGATGCAGCTGGATGTCTGACAAAGCTCAGTATTCCCTGGTGGTTAACTCTATTCTGTTGGTTTGGGAGAAATGATCAAGGCAGAATACCGAAGTATTCATGAAAATCCGTCAAAGCCATGGTTTCCTTTTCCGGGCATTGTTTGCTTTTGGTCCACAGCAGGTTTTTTTTCTATTATGAATTCTATTCTATTCCTTAAACCTCCAATATTTGTTATTATGCAGATGTACTGAATAAAGGTCGGTGGAACTACGTCTGGTGTCCTTGACATGTTATTATGATTATTCGTCTAGGAAAACTGGTATCAAACTTAGTGCAAATCAGATAAGATGTTTGGTCTAGCCTTCTTAACACACTCTTCAGTCCTTCCAGGATCTGCAGAGGAATCATAAAACCACAATGCTTTTGACTGCGTTTAGCGCTTACCTTATGGTTAGTGATTTTTCAACTTTTCTAGACTGTTTTCATTCCCCACCAGTCAAATCCAATCTGTTTTGAACATTCACTCAGTTCCTGAGTTAGCCTTAGTCGTCTACGGAGCTACTACGTAGGTGTTATTAGTACTCGATTAGGGCCAGATCATCCTGTCGGACCCGAAAATCCTGATCAAGCACTTAGAAGTGTTTAAAAAATTATGAAACTGTTTTGAAGGTATCACGCGAAAATTGCTGAGTATAAGAGCACATCATAGTGGTCTGGCAGAACTACTACACAGCTCAAACAGTTTTTATTTTCAAGGCACGTAAATTCAGATGCACTCCGTGGGAGGAATGTTTTTAGTCTTCAAGTTCAGCTTATGATGTTAGATGTTTTGGGTAATCTCAGAGAATTTAAGAACTGCTTAGTTGCGAAGGGCTTCTTAGTATTATGTCGAAAAACAATGGTACACCTGTGATTGTAAGAAAAAAAAACAGCGAAGTGGATTCAAACTTCCACAAGCATGTGAGTGAGGGTGCAGAAAAACAGACTCTCAAAAAAGGATCGTACACATAATAAAGTGCAGTATATTCCATGATTAGCCACGTAAGATAATGAAATGTTTACATCTAGTGGGGAAATAAGAGTGGAAGAATGCCGTCCGTAACCAGTAATAAGTTGATAAGAAGAATTAAACGTATACATTTTCTACGAATAACACTAAACTGCTGGTTGACCGGAGGCTCTGTAGCACAAAGTAAAATTTCTAGTATCATAACAATAATAATGCGTCATTCAACATGCAAACTATTGCGACAACCAACAATAATTGACTAGTTAGTAGCATCTGTGTTGTCCTCCAATCGAAACCACTTGCAACAATTTCGGAACGCTCTGGGCCGAATTCTTGATCACGATGGATTCGAGTGAAGCCCAGGCGTTGGTCACGATTTACTCCTTGATCTCGACAATCGTGGCCTACTGCTTGATCTCGTTGTAAATATGATAGAAATGATATCCCCTAGCTATTCCATGGCATTGAAATCAGTTAAACAAGAATCACGATATTGTTTCTAGCAGTCCATGCTGACGTTGACCGACAACCATGGGGAACAGCGTTGTTATACCTGAAAGTGAAGCATTGGATTCGATGACGTCGGATAAATGGCAAAAGGTGGTCGATCTCCGAGATTTTTTTGTCAATTTTTCAAAGTGCATGAAACACTAAACGAATGCAAGCTCGAGGTATTTTTTCATGCACGAGAATCGTCTCCCTCCAACTATAACTGTCAACTACTAATCACCTAGGTTACGTTTAGAGGAAATACGCGGTTGATCAGGTCACGCGTGTAACTTCCTCCACCCTCCACCGCCCTAATTTTACCTTTTTTCCTCACTTTAGATCACCTGAAGTGTGTGTACGAATCAGGGGTTCTAGGCGGTTCTTAGAAGGGTGAATCGTGCCGGGGCCAAGTAGTCCCAGCACGATTACCACGTGTCACATCATGCAATAGCCGTAGTCCGCAATTGCGGACCATTTCGGGACATGGATCATACTTAGTCCACACCAATCCATTCCAAATTTAAAGGCACGCGAAGGTTGAGGCTGTGATCTTTCTCAGGATACTGTGAGTCTTAATGCCCTACGAATATGTAATTTCTTATCTGCTCAAAGTTGTCATCTATACTCAGATATTCGTGGGGAAGTTCCCGAGGACAATATACCTGATTTGGTCGTTATCACTCGGTCGAGGGGAGAAGAGCGAGACGTCCCCCCCCGGGGGGGGGGGGGACATCTCGCTTCTCTACCCTCGAATTATATACAACGATAAGGCGTTCGAAACAGTCAACTCGGGGTGAGAACAAGGGAAGTTCGCCTCACGGTTGTTCCCATGCCCCCCCCCAAACATGATGAACGCGAAAACAAAGCCGCAGCATACACGGTGATGCAGACGGGCTAGTCGCGAGGTGATCTCGCACTTCGCAAGTTGAGGGGGTAGATCTGCCACTCAAGGACTACGTAAAGAATCTCCTGCTGGATTTCAGATGAGCTAATTGGCTTCTCTATAGCCTTTAGTCAGAGGTGAATAATTTTGGACCGATCGCAGTTTGCCAGGAACAGGAGACTGTCGAAAACAGCGAGTTCTAGCGAGCTGATTTTTGATCAATCATTGAACAATGGGAAAATCTGCAGTCGGGAAGTCGCGGGAAGACCTGCAGTCGGGAGAACAAGGGAACTCCTGCTGTGGGAACTTCCCTTATTACTCTGCTGTCGAGACGTCCACTTCGCCTCCCCCCAATTCGGGGGAAGTTCCCCAGTTGTTTCGAGGGAAGTTCTGCTGTTGTTCTCGGGAACTTTCCCACGAATATCTGAGTACTTCATGACAAAACCTCTTTCCCAAATCGATGATAAAAGAATGAGGAGGTAGATAGTGTGAGCTCTTAGCACTTCAGGTTATTTGAGCCGGATTCTCAAGTTCGTTCTATTCGACAATGTTGGAGCCCAAAGCCATATATATCTCTTTAATCAACGAGCAGCATTTTTGGTACCACATTGACTTAGGACTAATTAAAGGCAGTGTTCACGATAATCTTCGATTTTGAGATTAATCGCTAAATCGATTGTTTGGCCCCCGAGTAGAACTGAAATGACGAAGAACCCGAGAAAAACGCACCAGAAGGGCACGAAATCCTCAAGTATCAGCTCGCCTCTTAAGTATCAATGGAACTGTTCGTTGTGACAATGAAATCTTTTGTGGACCCGTCTTTTGCAATTTTCCATTCTGTGTTGCTCCGTTCTTTCCTTCGAGCCCTAACTAATACTGTTTTGCCCAAAATATTCTTCTATTTTCGATTAGTCCCATTTTTGACCGGTGACAACCACCGTGAACATGTTCATTCAGTCGGACAACTAGTCCATGCCAGAAAATAATGTCACTGAAATAAGACGAATTAGTGCGTTTCTCGCCGTTTCTTCGTGATTATGGTAACACTTGGTTGCCAACGCATTGTTTTGAGTTGAAAACTTGGAAACGAGAATCATCGTGTACACTGCCTTTAATATACGCAGGCAGAAACCATGTTTCTTCATTTCCTCTTCGGAACCAGCAGACGCCAACCTCGTTCCAAATCTGACGTCAGCAATCGACAAAGCATCTCAGCTAATATGTTCTCTTATTCAGGCACCGAATAAGACGTCATGGTGCTGAATAACAGATGATCTCTTGAGGCTAATTAATCTGTGCAGACCACGATTTGCGTTTTTACTTCCTTTTACAAATTCTGGGTACAGCAACTTCCTTCCAAAATTTGACGTCAAGAATCGCGGAGGTGTATCAGTTATTATCATAAAATGCTCTATTCTCGGAATGCCGAATACGACGTCGCCATTGTGCTAAATAACAAGCCTTTGCTTCAAAAGAAAATATAATATCAAGTAAATTCCACGCTCAACTTCGAAAAGATAGTTACTAATCTGCAGAAGCGGTCTTTCCGAGAGCCAAATCTGAGACTTTGACCAAGCTATCGTATACCCACCAAATAGATCCCGAGCGTTTCCTCTTGAAAAGTGGAAAGACCAACCTAGTATTGAAGCTCTCTACGTCGAATAACCCATCATTCAATTTTTTGGGTCAATTTCATTCAAGAATAACAAACATCACGTTCAGCTCAGCTGTACGAAATACGAACATTTTTAGCAGATGTCCGCAGTAAAATTCGAATTTAGATTCAAAGAGGGCGTGCCAGAATTGACCAGCAAACACTCATCAGCTCTCTGACCCGGGGGAGAACCATGCGAGGTTCCCTAGTGAGCTGGAGTAACTCAATTGTGTTATCACCTGGTCGGTAACAATAGGGGAAACAAGCGTTGGTTTGCGAGTGGGGAGAAGGGAACACCAGAAGATGCCAGCGCGATCTGGAGGACTGCCACCAGCTAACCTCCTCTCGTGTCTCCTCTTCCTGTTGAAGTTTTCAGGAACCAGATTTCTTCCATATTTGACGTCAAAATTCGTGGAGGCTAATCAGATGCCATCTTCGAGTGCTCTATTCTCAAAATGCCGAATACGACGTCGTCGTCTTGCTAAATGACAGATAATCCTTGTCTCACCTACAGATTATTGTTAATACATTGAACCAAAGGAGAAAAAAACTAACGGTAAGGTTCTGCTCACACTCCTCGAAAACCTCAGGGTATGTGACGCAAGAGGAGAGAAGCTTTTGTTTAAAACGAAAAGATGACATAAAACACTACCCACGCACAGAACACTCAACTAAGCAATGATTTTTTCTGTAAAAGTAAGTCTCCCTAGTAATGTGAACCAATCATTAAAAAAACTGAAAAAGATCACCCACTGGTTCAATCCAACATGCCTCAAAGGGGATGAAATGGTTTTTAACAATAACCATATGATTCTTCACGTTTACCTCACTAATGAAAAACAGATGGTCTATTGTGCCCCATCGAGAATGGGACCAAACACCCAAAGGGCTATTGAGGTCAAGAGAAAGTTAAAGGACGCCGCTGTAGACGCGTCCCAATCTCCCTTGTTACGGTATGCAAAAGCTTCGAGAAATCAACGGGGGGCGGCATGCACGTACGCGGCTGGGGTAGCACGCACGTCTTTTCGTTTTACGGGGCGGGTTACGTTGGGGTTAGGCAGGGTTTGGGTCGTCGGCACATTTGATGATAGCAGCGCGAGGGCTGATAGGGGTTAGGAAGGCACTGGAAAATCGTTCCCTCGCAAACCCTACTTAGGAGGGAGGGGCAGACGAAACCCCACTGAGACACAAATTATTGATTATCTCCAGCACTCGCACAGCAATCATCAAACGCGCCGACGTCTCTCAAACCTTGCCTAACCCTAAATTGACCCGCCGCGTACGTGCATGCCGCCCCTGGTTAGGTTGGGGTTAGGCAGGGTTTGGGGCGTCGGCGCGTTTGATGATTGCTGTGTCAGTGCTGGAGATAATCAATAGTTGGTGTTTCAACGGGGTTTCGGCTGCCCCACCTTCTTAGGTAGGGTTTGCGAGGGAACAATTTTTCAGTGCTAGCCTAACCCCTTTCAGCCCTCGCGCTGCTATCATCATACGCGCCGACGCCCCAAACCCTGTCTAAACCCAACATAACCCGCTGCTTACGTGCAAGCCGCCCCCGGTAACGTCAGGGAAGGTCACATTGGGCCAGGTCTTTCTTGTTTCTGAGACACGCAGCTTCCCAACATCTTTCTCTTGAACGCTCTTCATATCCTTTCCTGTGGCGTGGTTGCTCGATATGAGTTCCGTTACGGGTTTGATGTCTTCGCGTTTATGTATGATGAATCGGTTTAATTATACAAGTTTGAGTCTTACAAAATATTGCGTTGCACAGTTGGAGCGTTTGGATTTGCTGCATTCAATACCAATAGCATCCAGTCTTTGCAACGCTAGAGGTACTATTTGATTTTTGAGGGTCTCGCTCGTGTCGCTTTGCCGTGTATTCACTGTGCTGTGCTATCGCTAAGACCATCCTGGGTTTGAATGCTGGCCAGTGCGCTGTTGTATAGCTGCTGCTCCGCTCGCCTATATCCTGCACAGCATTCACATCGGTCGGAAATTAATTAGTTGTTCGTCATAAATTATCATTAACTTTATGTTTGTTCATGCAGCACGGAGTTTTGTGGGTCAGACTACGATCTCTCCCCCTCTACTAAACCTGCTGAGCCGTCCGTACGGGCCACCAGCTGGATGGATCGGTGGTCCGATTCAATCAATCAATCAATCAATCGCTTCATTCTGCATCAGAGAAACATATCGTCGATCACTGGTCGAGAGATCGCCGCGTCGAACACCCGTGGCGTGCACGCAAGCGAGGAGGTAATGATAGTATCATTACCTCCTCGCTTGCGTGCGTGCCACGGCTGTTCGACGCGGCGATCTCTCGACTATTGATCGATCATACAATACCCGCGCTAAATTTTGTAAAAACGGGGAGCATCTAGCAAACATTGCAAAAAAAAACGTCCAATCCATGTAACTTTTTTGAATGAAGACTTTTTTGATTTCTGAAATTTCATTGTCATATTCACAGATCAGATTGCTACCTAACTATGTGACCTGTGTGCCGAAATTCCCTGAAATCGCTTTGTTTTTGAGGTAAATAGATTTTGCAATCGTTTTTCAAAAAAGTATTGCGTTGCGAAGTGCGGCGAAACTTTGAGCAGTATTTGTACAAGTAATGGAAGAGTAATCTGCATGCTTTCCTCATAGATAAGGCCCAGGTGGGAGAATCTCAGGGTTTATGTCGATCGAATTTTCGAAATTCTTCATTGAGGAGTCAAGGATTTTCGCCACAAAACTCCGATTTTTTAAGTAGTTCTAAAGCATGTTCAGTGAAGGATTTCAAAAATTCAACCAAAACGAGCCCAGAGACCCTCTTACCTGCAACCAATTTATCAACTCTGCCAATGCGTAGCTAGATGCCTCCGAGGGCGCGGCCTGAAACGCCGCCCCATTCCATGTAGCCAGAATTTACGGGTTTTAGCTATGATAGCTAAAACCTGCATATTCTTGTGTCGAGGCTACAAGGGTGCAAATTCTGCGCGTATTCTACGTAAAAACGAAGGCTAAATTCGAAACATTGATCTCACTGTCGCTAAACCCGTATATTCTCGCTAAAAAATTTCAGCGAGAATCTACGGATTTAGCGACAGCCTGTGTTGTAATGCAATCTTAAACCCGCGCTGGCTACGCGGAACGCTGGGATGCCGTTCGAACATTGTTGGCCCAGTCAACTCACAGAGTGCTTACTTGAAAGACTGTGGCTGGTCGTGGAGGGTGACCCCGTGTCGCTCTCTGGAAGACCTTGCCGAGGATATTTTTGGCCGCTGTGAAGGTGCATGCCACGAGGAAGAAACGGCGTTGCAGTCGATCCCAGAGAGGATCGCCTTTCTAGTACGGATCGGGACTTATTGAGTCGATCGACCGAGGGTTGTATCGAGAATTCACGTAGATTATGCGGGCGCTGTAGCTAAAATTTCACCAATTGAGACTGAACTTTCCGTAATTTACGTAAAATCTCGTGCCAAAATTAGACTAGATGCCTCCGAAACCCTGGGCATCTCAGGTTTCTGTGTGAGGCACCTAGCTACGCGCTGGCAGAGAAGAAAGCATGCAGATTACCTTTCCATTACTTGTACAAATACTGCTCAAAGTTTCGCCGCGTCCGACGTTTTTGAAAAAAAAAGATTGCAAAATGTATTTCCCTCAAAAACAAAGCGATTTTAGGGAATTTCGGCACACTGGTCACATAGTTAGGTAGCAATTTGATCTGTGAACATGATAGCTTTTCAGAAATATAAAAAGCGTTCATTCAAAAAAGTTATATGCATCGGACGCTTTTTTGCCAAGTTCGCCAGATGCTCCCCGTTTTTACAGAACTTAGCGCGGGTATTGTACTACATAACGTATGTGAACAGGTAGTAGCGTCACAAGTACGGTAAAATAAAATAAATGAATGAATTGAGGTACACCATCTATGCAAGTAAAGAGGTAGACAAGTAAGAAAGCACTCATAGAACGAATCGTGATAATGAAATTCGTTTTCCTGTTTCCCGTCTATCTTGAAAATGGCCCCATTCTGATTCCAATGGTGTCTCTGAAATCGTACAAGACCTTCTGGGAACGGAGTTATGGTCCCTCAAAAATTGAGGAAAGGAAACATGGTGGACGAGTTGTCCGAGACTTGTAACTTCCGTCTTCTGCAGCCGATGTATGCGAGCTGGCCTGAGTAAAGAGAGAAGTTGAGAATGAAGGGAAAAACGGGGCTAATGATTGGTAACCATCGCTCATTTGACCATCTCGAGCATTCATTTGTTCACGTAGGTGGGCGTGTGCTGCGCTTCTCGGGTTTGCCTTGCGCTCGAAGTGGCAACTTCGGGCTCTTTTGGAGCTTTTCCTGGCTCGTTTTCATGCGTTCTTTCGACGTCAACGTTACAGTGTGCCCCTCCACTACCCATTCCTAGTGGAAACTGAAATACATTTTTTATCGTGAACACTGCCTTCAAAGGTGTAACGAAATTCCAGGATAAAAACAGAAGAAGCAGAACACTGTCAGAAAGTAAGACAAACTGGGCCTAAAAACCGAAGCGCAGTGCAAACACTTTATTTAGGGGTCCCATCACGACATTAGTCGTGCGATTGGTCGTGAATCGCGCTTTTCGACGCTTCCTTAGCAGGGGTGTGCGGCAGTGGCCGTTTGTCGTTTTGCCGTTTGCCGGCCATTTTTGAGATTTGCCGTTGCCGTTTGCCGAAATTTTAAATTCCTTTTCCGCACACCCCTGTTCCTCAGTCGTTCCAGTTGTTTTATGTATTGAGTGGGAAAAGGTTCAGAATTCGACAAAGCGACGGCCGACATGTTGCTGACTGACATGAGCTCTCTCACACATTTTCAAGAGCATTTGTGTGCAGTTCATTTGAACTCACTCTGATTTCAAACCCGGATGTTATCGAAATGTCCATAGCCCTTTTGACTAGAGGGTGGGTTGTACATGACTAAATTCTTACCCATATGACATGTGGTGCCCTGCGTGTCTATTTCTTCTTAGAATCCAACAGATGCGAACTACCAATCGAAATTGACGTCAAGGAGAGCTGAGATGTCTTGAGCGCCGTCATTAAATGTACTCTTTTTGGATCGCTCGACCTAAACAACAGATCATCTCTGCTTCACCTATTCATCACGAAACGCGCCAACAAGCACCTCCTGCACTCTGAAAACGCCTGGCAGAATCCGAGATGATTTTTCTAATTAATGGCGTGTTTTGCTACCTTGGCAATTACGTTATTGCGTGGTGTTATGCGACAGCACACATTCATGAAGTTCAAGAAGGCGATCTCTGGACTCTGTACTAGAGACCAGTGCGTGAAGTGTCAAGCCACTCTCATTCGAAAATAAGTACTATGACGAATCAAGAGAATGCGCGATTCCCTACTACAATAGAACAGTGTTCTAGATTCCAACGAAACCTCAAAACTAGTCTAGCTTCTAGTGCTTCTGTACTTGCCTACGCACTGCTGAGAATAGTTTCGGAGATAGAAGACATTTCCATTCTTATGTTGGCTTAATGATGCACCTGACTAAGTGCGTCATATTACCACCTCGAGCAAATTCGAATAAATTTAGACATACTTAAATTAGCCATGCACTGCCTTGTTAGAAATGCGCAAATCGAGAGTGCACTAAACTCTAGAATTGCAACAGTCTATTTCAGATAGCGGTTATTCCGTAGATCTAACAGAAGTATTGGTTTTCATTCCGAAAAACGAGCAGTCCGCACATGAAAGGTGGTCATCTCAACAGGGGTGGTAGTAATTGGGGGTGTTAAACGCGATTTAACAGGCGTTAAATTCGCGTTAAACGCGAGTTTAACCACAACAGAATCAGAGCTGGACTCCTAATAGTTGCGAGAGAATTCGATCTAGTTTCACCATAACTTCCCTCAGTGGTAGGCATTTGTTACACTTTTAATGAAAAGGCCTCGAAAAAGCGACAATTGTAACCTTTGTTACGAAAAATAGCGATTCCAAAACGTTTTCAGGTCTGTTTTTTCTCTAGAATTCCGACATGTGGCATCCTCGCGGTAAGTTCGCGTTTAACATACTCTCGCAGACAGCACGGAAATAGTGCTGAAATGCGAGAGGAACTGGCGGTTAACGAAAAACTCCTCCCGAGGAGTTTTTGGATGCGGTTAGCAAGATACAGTAGGAACAATTTTGACCATCTATACTGAGGGCAAGTACGAGTTAAATTAATGCAGAGGGTTAAGGAAGTTTGATAGCATTGTTAGCCATTTTGATTCCGGACGTCAGCCTATCTTTAAAACTGAAAGGTGTTTCAAGGGATAGTCTTTTAACGGCTTCCGCAAGGGAAACGGGCGATGAGGGATCAAAATAAAGCAGGGATCATTGCTGAAACACGTTGGCCGTCTTCTTTGGTGGCACTAATCAATTCATCCCAATCAGCTGTTAATTTTTCGGCGAGCGCCGACACTTCTCTCCTTTTTTTCTATTTTCGCTCTGAATTTCTTGCGCTTTGCTGTTTTCAGGTTATTTTCCTCTTCACAATTCATTGCTTATCCTAGGCTTTAATGGGTGTGTAAAGAAATAATTGTTTGCTCGCTTTTTGGAAGGATTTCCATAACTTTTTAGTGCCAAAAAATAAAAATTTTCCCAGCGACTCTAGTAATGTTTATTCACCATTAGTCGGGGCGTATCGGGCGAGTTTTGTGGGAAAGAAATGCGAACTTGTTTTTAAAACCAACTGTATTTGTTCTCCTTTTTCTGCAAGATTCGAATACTCCTCTTTCATTGCCATATCAGTGCCATCGTGGCCTCTTATTTTTTTTGAGGATCCGCGACGCACTTGCTTTGGTGTATTGGTAGAGTCACTCGAAATGTTTCAAATTCTTACCTTGAAATATGTGCACAAAATCTTTTCCTTGCATGATGCGCATATGAGTGTGTAACAGTGTTTCTATATATTTTCAGCAATAACTGCGGGCGGGGGATTAGTTTCATTTTGAGAAGACGGCAAACACTTCACAAATTCAACTGCATCAATGACCGAAACCAAACCATTACCCCAATCTCGGACGCCAGACTTCAGTTACACGCTTCCAAAAAAAAACACTTGAATTCTTTTTCAAGCACGAAAATAGACTATCTAGTTTATCATCATTCTTATAGGTTTTTAACTATCCATTTCAGTTGAATGTAGGACATTCTTTGAATTTATGCATTACTCGACGAGTTTCGGAATGTTTTTTTTGGGGACCTAGCGTTACCTTCCCAAGAACACCTTGTAAATAATTCATCCAGAAATTTTCAAATTTTCGTTCGCTCAAAATTTCCTTTGGAGAAATTTTTTGTTTTTAAGAAAAAACTTTTGTTCGAAAAAAATTTTTTTTTAAAGTTAACAAAGTTACTACAAATGCAAACTTTTGTCAGATCACACGCATTTGATTGATTGAGGCTAATGATTAATCTGACATGTCTTTTCGAGAGTGGTCCTGAAAACTCACGGAGCTCATAAAAAATTACGAGAATCAGGATTTCCAAGGAAAATTTAAAAAAATTGCGTTCTGATCGTGTTTCGAACAAGCGAAATATTACGAAGTTCCCTTTGAATGCTCTTCCTAATGAATAAAATAAACAGCATTACTTGTATAATCTTTCCTATACGTCGTCTTTCCACCGTAAACGTCGTTCGTGTCCAAGTGTAGAAAACCCTTATGCGGACGAAGGTCACGCATAATGTATGTGTAAGCAGAGGGCAGCTTTCGTTAAACCGGCAACAAACCGTGCCACCGCGTTCATAGCCGGCCAGAAGGTGGCGGTTTGTTCGTGTTAATTTGGCGGCTCTACTGCATTTAATTCGCGGTATGTTGGCGGCTTGGAGGTGGCGGTTCATTCGCGGTTAACACACCATTTACTACCACCCCAGGATAAAATTAAGAACCACTCCAAAAATCTGACTGCAGAGTGGTTCTGTTGCCAACGCATCCCAAATCTTCATTCATCGACTGATATGCTGCCCCGACCTTGACTCCGAAAAAGGTTTTGGGACATTCGTGTAGGGAAGGTCTGCAGCAGAGAGGGATTTGAGAGGCACGCAGTTTCGAACCTGAATAGGCGAAATTCTCTGCATAGGCTAACATGGTAACGACTGTGCTATACAACACCTCACGCGAACTGGTAAGGCCGCCCGCTGGTAGCAGTGGGCACCCTGGGCTATGAGTTGACCGCCACTGCGCGTTCAGGCTCCGTTCATAGCAGACGACCAGCGGCAAGGCGTCGGAGCATCATGCGCCAGCGCATCAACGCTGGCGCATGACGCTCGACGGCTGGCGCATTCAACGTGTCCGAGGACGGCACATGGTTAACGATGGCATCAATAATATTAGTGACAGCCGTTACGGTCACTATGCCTCCACCGTCAGCGACTGGCTGGCTTCAGTGGTCGCTGGGGAGTCAGATCAATAACAAATGCGGAAGATGCAAACCCCCAGCGTCACTTTACGGTCACTTGACGCTAGGATGCCGGCTATGGACGGAGCCTTAGACGGCGAGTGGCCACTAGAGGGCGGCGAGTTTGAGACACGCTGGCTTTGTAATACTTGGCCGCGTCAGATAAGGAGAGAACGGTCTGAGACGCAGAGCGTTGGCTGTCGCTAGCCCAGTGTTCCTTCCAGGTCACACATTTTGCTCTTCTCCTGTTTACCCTGCCTCTTTTGCGGTTCGAAAACATTGCAACCACCACCCTATTGACGCGCGCCGTTAAAATGGTCTCGAACTCAAAATTATGAATCTGGGTAGGCGTGATGAAGCAAAACTTCAGAGGATTAGGATCCTGAATTATGGCTGAAATAAGGTGTGGCCGAAGACGCAAAAACACCGTCTCCACTCACTAGAGACTGTTTTACCCGCACCGCGACGATTTGGAAAACCAAGTTTTCGCTACTGTAGGTCTGTGACAGTACCTAAAAGAATCGTGCTTGGAATTCCCTAAATGGCTGTGGGAATTCCAAAAAATGGGATATTCATTGATTCGCGAAAAGGTAAGGGTATCATCAGGGGAGTTTTGGGGTGTTCAGAAAAAATCTTCGGACTCGGCTCAAATCTTTCAACTGGGGGATATTTAGGGCGCTGAACGCGAATCTGGGGTCTGTTTGTCGCCAAACTTATGGTTACTGTAGGTTACGGTAGACATGTTCCTTGAGCAGGCGCTACTTACCTTCGTAATTCGAAAATCGAAAATAGATTTCGAAATCGGGTCCGGGGTCACAATTTACACCCACGGTGAAATTTTGAGCCGAATCTGAGACTTCGACCAATTCACCGTATACATACCATTAGATACCGTAATCCAATAGAAATCGATTAGCCGACCACAGATATATATTAATCAGCCGAAACAACCCCTATGGAGAAGTTTTAAAGGCAGTGTTCACGATGAGAAAAGTGTCTGAAATTCCATTAGGAATGGGTAGTGGAGGGACACTTTGCAACGTTAACGTCGAAAGAACGCATGAAAACGAGCCAGGAAGAGACCCAAAACAGCCCGGAGTGGCTACTTTGAGCGCAAGGCAAACCCAAAAAGTGCATTGCCCGCCCGCCGACGCGAATGAATGAAAGCGTGAAATCGTTAGATGAGCGATGGTTTCCGATCATAAGCCCCGTTCTTACCTTCATTCTCGACCTTTCTCTTTATTCAAGTCAGCTCGCACACATCGGCTGCAAAAGACGGAAGTTACGAGCTTCGGAAAACTCGGCCACCATGCTTCCCTAGCTGAATTTTTGAGGGATCATATCTTCGTTCCCAGAAGGTCGTATACGATTTCAGAAACATCGTTGGCATCAGCATGGGACCGTTTTCAAGATAGGCTAAAGACAGAAAAACGATTGTTATCAAGGACGCTGCCTTTAAGGCGATTTCATAGCAACGTTCTCGAAATCATCAAAAGTCGCGTTTGGCCAGCAGAATTTACTCCCATTTTGAAGCTTCGGACCAAATCAGACGGAATTTTTCGAATATTGGCAAATGAGCCTCATACAAAACCTCTAGAAAAACGTTTTAATTTCAGTCCGAGACAATTTTGTGAACATCCTTAAGCCTTAAAATTGCCATTCGTGCATCCCTAAAATTACCATCCGTGTAGCAAAGCTATGAAGATGCACACTTTTGGAAATCTCCAGTAAATCTCTGAGACATTTGGAGGATTTGGAAAACGGACTATCAATGCTGTGGTTCATACCTAAAACTATCAGAGCATGGTATTATAAAAGCTCTAGGCAAAAGTAAAGCAAGCCCTAGTCGGAGCAAGGGATTTTAGACTATCAGATGGATGTGCAGACCCATGGGAGAATAACGGATCCTTATTCGTTTCCTTATGAGATATCTAGCCCCTATACTGAATACTGCATATTGGATGAGGACCGCCACCGTCTTCCTAGCGCAATGACTGCAGCCGCACCAACACCTTTCTCTTAGAAGACCGACACTATTTTTCTATAGGTTATGCTAGGTCCAGATCGCAATAATATAAGTCTTCTCTTGCGTAAATTTACCTTGAAGAAAAGGAAAGCAGGAACGCTTCTGCAGCAAGAAACTCCAGACCGAAAGTTATTCATAGGCGAGAGATCAAAGACTCCTCTCCGACACGATTAATGTCGTAGGTTCCCGCTCTTTAATCTTGTCTAAGATCATTTGCCGAGTAATTGTATTCGAGTGAGACACAATGTATCATAATTAGTGCTCTCTGATGTTCTGATTTTCGATCTGAACTTGTAGATACACAACAAGCCTTTATATTCACACTTTGAATGTTTTCATCTATTGATTCACGAGAATTACCTTTCCATCTGAAAGTAATTATAACAAAACACGACACGCATGTTCCATAGTTATAGTTTCTATTGTCTACTCCAATGAAAACCTGAGCTAACTTCGTGAGACAAAATGCTTATGATAGACATTACAAATCACACACATATTGCGCAGTTATAGTTATTAGTTTCTACTTCAATGAAAGCAGTAGCTTCATTAGATAAAGAGACTCAAAGGTAGTGTTCACGATGAGTTTGGTTCCCGAGTTTCCCACAGAGGCAAGATTCATCATTGCATCAACCGTGGGTTTGTGGATTTGGGTAGGGTTTCGAGCCAGCATTAGTGCGCGTGCGCACGAGCTAAGCCCAACCCAAATCGACAAACCCAGGCCTAACGCAATGATGAATCCGGCCCCAGAATTAGGGCTTCCGGGTGGTGTACATACCACTAGTGAAGAAAAAAACGACACAAACACCCGAAGAAATCACTGTAACAGTGATCCCTTCCAGCCGTCGGAATTTTCGGCATGGATAAGATGCGTGAGGGAGTCGTGAGGTCGCATGATATGTTTTTGACCTTTGACAGCTCTCCAGATGGTAATGCTTGATGCAGACAGTCTCAGATCAGCTTCCAGTTGTCTTATGCGGGTCGTGGAATTCGAAACATGACGTCCAATTCGCCTCGTGGTAGCCTCGGAAAGCATCCTGGGCCGGCCCGGACTCCTCTTCTTGTCGTACTTTCCTGGATCTTTCAAGTAGTTGCAAATGGAGTTGTGAGACCGACCGATTCCGTCGGCGATTCGACGACAGCTTAATCCGAGCTTGTGCAGAACATCTACAATACCGCTCGTAGGATTTGGTCAGAAAGTGAGCGAGGTCGGGTATTCGCGTCTTTTTCGTCTTTTTTGTATAACTCGCTTCAAACTCAACTTAGAGCGAAGCTAGGGTGATATTCATGACCCAAGCGTTGAGGGCTATCCAATGGGTTAGCCTTTGTCGTGATTACGTTGAGCATTCCAGAAGTTTCGCAATCAGCCAGCTCTTTATATACGGTAGGCAACGGAAACCGCAGACAGAGACGGTAGCACACCACCTGCCACTGTACCGTAATTACAAACCTAACTGATTGCGAAACTTCTGGAATGCTCAACGTAATCACCGCAAAGGCTACCCACTGGATAACCCTCAGCGCCAGGATCATGAATATCGCCCTAGTTTCGGGCAAAGTTGAGTTTGAAGCGAGTTATACAAAAAAGACGAAAAAGACGCGAAAACCCGACCTCGCTCACTTTCTGACCAAATCCTACGAGCGGTACTGTATCTGAGCTTGTTCTCCCGAAGAGAGGTGAAATCCACGAGGCATGATGAGTAGTGAGGAGATAAGTGGATATACTAACTGCCGATAGCGTTTGATCTCCAATAACGATTAATATAGATCAAAACGCCGAGCTGTCCCTTCGTTTTTGATACACTGCGATTTTTGTTTTTTTTTTGTTATTAAAAAATTATACATCAACACTGACATGACATAGGACTTATACTTAGGTTTTCAGACACGCTTAATCGAATGGTAGATGTTTCAAATTGTTTGGAAAAGTCAGAAGTTCAGAATCTTGAAAAGGTGTGGTGTACCTTTGTTTTTGATAAGCACTGTAGTTGTCGTAGCAACCAATAGCGTAGGAAAAATTGGATTGGAACGCGCAATCTTTCTGTGTATACTTTCCTATTTTTTCTCTGCTTCCTTCTATTCATTAATCTTTTCTGAAGATTTTTTTCATTAGGTAATCTCAATCATTCGGATGTTCGGATGTTGGCTTTACATGCGAGTGGCAAAAACGAATCCAGTATCGATCGTAATGGGTGTCGCGGAATAGGTTGGCAAATTGCAATTAAAGTCGCCCGCGGTGACACAAGCTCGCCTGAATGGCGGCGGGCCGGGATAAGCAGGCGTACTGGGATCGCTTTAAAAGCCGTTTTCATCGAATTCGGGGCCGTTTTTGCAGCTTTCTTCGACTCTATCCACTCCAACATCTGCCAGCATAGTGTATCACAGTGGAACGTCGAGAACGAGATTCATCGTGGACACTGCCTTTGAAGCGCGGGTTAAGAGTATGGAATATATTCAAATTCCAATGAGCGATAGCTCAATCCACACCGAGGAATTCATTCCGCCCTGAGTCTCAGAAAACCGGATCGCAGCAGCACGCACGGTAGGACGCTACCCTAGCCATGGTCATCGTCACGCTGCATACATGCGTAAGGCCTGTGGTATACTTTTACGACACTCGGACCAAGTCACTGAACACAGATAGAACATTTTATGAAGGACGTATTGTCGCCACTCCGTATGAACATGACGCACTTTGCAGTAAGTAATATCTAAAGAAGTAAATGACACTACGCGGAACACTGTAACAACTGACAGCCTCTACGACACGTTTGTCGCCTCGGTGGTTCCTAGTTTTTATTCCTATTTCCCTTAAGACTTGTTTTGACAAGTGCTTATCCGCATTTAAACATAATATGCAGAAACATTAAATAACAAACAATACCAAGAAGGGGACCCTTCGGGCGACCGTCCCTCGAAGAGTTTGGGTCCAGCAGAGAACAATTCCCCAAAGCGAGGGGAAGTCAAAACGAGCCGAAGTGTGGGCATCAACGGTGCGTCCGTAACGTGGGCCAGCAGGAGCGAGAATTAGAAAGTCGTTCGCTGATTTTGGGATTGTCTGCTGCGGCGCGTCGACTGGTTACGGTACCATGGCGCGGAATTTGAATAAGTCGTGCTTACACGACAACGTTCCCGCAGCGTGTGATACCTGGAATCGTTTTCGAGTTCGGCTGGTCGCGGCGCGATCTTTGTTGAATGGGACAGTGCTAGTTACAGGTAAGTTGTATAGCGATTTCCTGAAGCTGACACATGGTTACGCCTCAACATGCTTTGCTTGAAGCGCCACCGCCGCGTTTGTATATTTGTAAACGCCGGCTACTGCGAATGACAATGTCGAAAATTTTTCCCGCCTTCTGCTTCGGGTTGGTCGTTTAAAGGCAGTGTTCACGATAAATCTCGTTCTCGAGGTGTAAGTGTAAAACACTAAATTGTCAGGCGCTGGAGAGGGTAGGGTGGCAGAAAGCGACGAAAACGGGCCAGAAATCGATAAAAACGGCTTTGAAAGTTATCCCGGCGCGCCTACCTAACCCGGTCCTCCCCCAGTTCGGACGAGTTTGTGGCGCCACACACTTCTCGATGGCAATTTGCCAAGCAACTCTGCCGCGTCTAGCTTGAGCGTTTCGCGCAGATTTCGCGATTAGCGCACGCTTGCGGAAATCAGCAGAGCCCATGATTTTCGTCCACGCCCTGAACGTTGGAAAACGTTATTTTAACTTATACTGGAGGTTTTTCTTCGCTGTCTCTTCACTATTAGTTACCTCACGACGGAAGAATCCTATTTTCGGGTTAAACTCGAATGCGATATTCATCGTGAACACTGCCTCCAAAGGTTCCAAACATGTAGGCGAGTTGTTCAACTCCAACTTTACGCCCATTTTTGATACCGACATTGCGGACTTTTCAAAATGTTGAGTGTTCTTTCATGTGTCTCCTTCTTGTTCGCTTTCACAGTTTCACTACCTTTGGTTTTTTGGAACAGATGGTCGCGGTTCATCCGAACTCTGGCGCCAACATCACAGTGCACAAGACTAGACAAGACGAAAAAAGAGAGAATGGCGAGTTGAACCCTGTTTCCAAACGAGTCGGCCAAAAACCTAGCGCGTTTCAGTTAGCGAGCAACAGTCTCCGACAGAACTGACAGAGGCGGAGAGACAAGTGTTTCCCTACCGAGTAGATCGAAAAGTTTCGCTGCTTCATCGCCCTCCCATCGAGAGCAATTTTTCGAGAAAGAATGCGACCTTTGATGGTTTGAGAAAAACACGAATATGAGGTTCGTTCATCGATCTTATTTATTTATTTATATACTATGTTTGAGACGATCGTAGAATACCGTATTTTCTCTTTTAGAAGTACATGTACTTCTAATACTCAGACCCCTATTTTATATGTACTTCTATTAGAGGTGTACTTCAAGTAGAGGCTGTACTTCTAATTCTCAGCCCTCTCTTTTTAATGTACTTCTATTAGAGGTGCACTTCTAAAAGAGGGTGTACTTCTATTATTCGGCGCAGTTTTTTGAATTTCCAATGGTAGGCTCTTCACATTTTTTGATTTTCAGTAGAACACCAAAAACTTGCATTTAATAAAAGTTCAGACTAGGCTCAACTAAATTGATGCTTCCACAATCACTGATATCATATGTTCACACATTTCCCAAGTTAATTTCTTCGAAAAATGTATAAGTTCGTTTTGGATTTTGTTGACACGTGCTTCATCGACTTGTTATGCTTTAAAACAATTCAAAGGCAGCGTTCACGATGAGCATCATCGGTGACTTTCCACAGTGAAATGATAAGCGAGGAGGATTCTAGGCTCCCAGTGTAAAAAAAAACGGTAAAACGAGCCAGGAGTGGCAAACTAACAGCTGCAAACAAGCGTTTTGGTGTCCAAAAACCGCCCGGTGCTCCACTTCCGCCCATACGATGTGAACAAAAGAAGACTCAAATTACAGGAGTAATCAAGTCAAGGAAGTACTGATAAGTGAGCTGATCGCTTGATTGCACCTTCATAGCGGTCAATTCCTCCATGCCTAACAATCAGCGTAAAAAAGGGAGGGCCTACCTTGGCTACAAAACGCGTCTTTCGCGTGGTTTTCAAGCATGTATTGCTATACAGGGCACCAGACCTTCAGTACACCGGGGTGATATCGGAAGTGGAATTTATTGTGAACACTGCCTTTAACTGATCACCTTTCGAGCCATCCAGAGCGATCGAAAAGCGCGGTTCTTGAACGAACTGACAACAGCTTTTCTTGAAGCGAGTTCTTTGCGTCCACAATCCACTATAGGTAAAGTCTACCATTGGTGGTTTTTGATTTCCTCGTCGTATAAGCGATTTCTATACGTAAATGAACCAATCTTCGTAACGCTGGGGAATCTTGGTTTTTCAAGCACAGCTAAAGCCAACTTCTAGGGCCAAAACAAGTCGACTTTGATCGACTTAAACCCAATCAAACAGAAATATTTGTAAAGAACCTAAATAAACTCCGTGCATTCGCCGCGAATAACACCAATGTCGGGATTTAGCTCTGCGTTTTTCCCTGGTCATTTGAAGTTCGCTGAGGTTTCATCGTGTTGTCCCATACAAACAATCTTTGACCAAGAAATGGATGGCCGATAGCTTTTTTGGTGAATATTCAAACCTCACATTATTAAAAAAAAATCTCGGGCAAACGGGTCTCTCTCAAATGCCACATTCGAGTTGCCAATCACTTACCCAAGTACCGGGGGAAAGAGGTGTACTTCTAAAAGAGGTGTACCTCAAATAGAGGGTGTACTTCTAATACTCAGACCTCTTTTTTATATGTACTTCTAATAGAGGTGTACTTCAAATAGAGGTTGTATGTACTTGTAATACTCAACCTTCCCTTTTAGGTGTACTTCTATTAGAGTAAATACGGTAAGTTAACAAATACTATTCCACAGCACATGTTTTGTAGTTTCAGTACACTACGGTAGATCACTATGGTATACTGTAGTCTGGTCCTAGTCTAAGATTTGGTTCAGAATTTTTCTGAGTTTTGAAAATACGAAGGTATGTTTTGTAGGCTAGGTAGCATAATATCTACCGTACCGTACCATGAGCCTCAGAATATCAAGAAACGACAAGCGGATTAGTGCTGATAACCTCGAATGAGCACACGAAAAAATTTGTGAGCCAAATCCGAAACAATATTTTTGAATGCCCTGAACATTGCCCTAACATTTCGCTCAGTTGAACACACGCTTGACTCGGATTAAAGCAGCCTTCAGCAGCTACGACCATAGGTTTTAAAAAGTCGTTGGAAGTACATTGACTGCTACGAACTCCATAAGGAACGCTTTCGGCCTGTTGAAGGCTGAAAGCTTTGATCGGTTTTGCATGCACGTTTTAGGGCCCTAAAAAGAAAATAAAGCTACGGCCATTACTGGAGAGGTGTGCATAACGAATAATGTCGCTTATCACGGTAGTGCCCTGCCCAGTAACATTAAAAGTCTGGGATTCTAGTAAAAACTACAATTCATTCGATGGTGATGATGAGATCCTTCTGAACCTCAAAAGACATCAACAATAAACGAAATATCGAGCATACAATAATCATGGAAAAGGCTGTGTAAACAGAGACCAAGGGTGGCTCGGAATAAATCGCCGAAAATCGATAATGACTCAAAGCAGGCTCTCCAAATAAGTAGTGCACAAAGCAAAACGGCAGAGAAAAAATTCACAATGAGCGTTAGGCGGCGTCTAGAGTTCATTCGCGGCGCGACGCAACGTTATGATTAGCCTACTTATCGATCAAGCGACGTCGCGTCGCGTCGTCGCTAGGTGTTCACGTTCACAGTGAAGAGGCGCGATAGATCGAATTTGACGCGCAAATTATAATCGCTCCGCGACCATCGCGGAGCGATTATCATCATTTTTTGAAGTTGTTATGGGTTATTGTATTGTTCTCAGATGATACTGCAAACAATTTTGTCTGCATATTTAAGGACAGTGTGATGAGGATGATGATTTCAAACAGTTGACGAGCTATAAAGTTTTTTTACGGTTTGCAAACGACACAAGCATAATTCGGTCTCATTCCACCGAAACCTCCCTATTCTGTACTACAACCTCCAAAAAAATTCCAAGTATTATTTGCTCCCAATGTCTTTTTGATTATTTCGTCATTAAAGAAGCAAGTTGTCGCAACGAAAACAAAAATGTGAAATAATAATACAGATAGAAGATAAAAAAGGTACATTACACTTAAATGGAGAGAATAAGATCAAATATTGATTAGTTTTGCTTGGGTACGGAAAACTGCGGAAATTACGCAATCGCGCGTAGTCACCTAGCGTTCGCGCGCCGTTCACATCTTGATTTCCGCGCGACGCGATTTTCACGTCGCGCTGACATGTGCCATCGCGTCGCACCGCGAAGACTCTGAACGCCGTCTTAGGTGAGCGGAAAATGCCTTTTTTCAAAGGTGCTGTTTCCCGTACCTTTTCATAGAACGCGCCATTGCATCGCAGCGCGTTTGTGACACAATTTGGCCTCACCATAAATCATTGTCACTGCATCGGATTCTTTTCTATACCACTGACTTCTTGGTTAGGGTTATGTGAGAAACCTCCCTACGCTTCCTAGTCATCTCTTGGCAAAGATTTCGTCAACAGCTTCAAAGGCGATCCTACAAATTAGCTTGCATCTTCTTCTTCTTCCTAGTAAACGCCCCACGAGTTCGCAGGGTCAGCTTGTTTGGTTTTCATCTCATTTGTTCCTGTCGGCTGTGTCCCTCACAGTAATTGCGCTTTTATCGTATCAGCTTTTACTCGATCAAACCAGCGAGTCTTCGGCCTGCCGCGTGATCTCACACTTGTCACTTCCATGTTAGGTGCTGTCTGGACTACCGATCCCTAGTCGCTTAGATGTACGTTTCTATGCTACCTGAGTCGGGATTCCTTCATTTTTGTAAAAATTGGCGCGATTTCAAAGGTGAAACGCACGCATTCATATCTTATTAATAATAATTTATTAGTCAATCTTAAATGATGAACAGAACGAAGGAAGTAATCAATATATATTTAGATTGACTTTGAAAGATCCTAAAAGCAAACTGAAGTTACCGCCTGCGAAAATAGTGGCTCTGTTTGGAAGGTCTGATGTTTTGATACTCCAAGGTTATATGTTTACATGTTAACCTGTCCTCCAGAGTTACCTTCATTGACCATCTCAGCGTCCGCACTTTCATTGAGTGCATTGTTTGTTCGATAGGCTTGGTAGCTGGCCAGCACTCAATCACTCAAAGTGCGACGGGTCTGACTACTGTTCTGTAGATCTTTGATTTGAGATGGATTGGGATTTTCTTGTCACACAACGCGCCCGTTGTGGCTCACCTCTTCGTCCACGCAGTGTTTGCGCGACCATGAACATCATGCAGTGCGTCGCCAGCAGAAGTGATCGACGAACCGAGGTACTTGAAGCTTTCCACTTTGTTGAGGTTGACGCCATCAATGTTTATTGTTCCCTCGTCAGCCATAGGTTCCATGCACTCCGTTTTCGCGATATTGAAGCTAAACGCCTTTGATTAGAGCGCGTTTTTGTTTCACGTATTACGAACAATATATGTACTGGAAAGTGAGTAGGGTCCAGAAAGATCACTGCATCGCGATCGTGGTGGGACAACCATACTTATGACTTATTAAGTCCTTTAAACTTTGAAAAGTGGTTCATGAGAGAATCACCGTTGGCGTTGCATATTGAGCCTTTCGAACTTTTTTCGCTGCGGGTCGTGATACCTTACCTATAGCATGTGGAGTCCTTGAGGCCACCCTGCCTGTTCTACATATCGTCAATCACTGGATGAGGGATCGTCGCGACGCTGCTTGGCGGGAAAAATTGCGCGATCAATAGCTACTCTCCCTTCGCTTTCCCGCGATCCCTCATCCAGTGATGGACGATATGGTTTCCGTTTTCATTTTAGTCTGACGCATGAGCCAGGCGGCTGGCCATGTGGGGTTGGCGGCCTCACTGGAAAATGGGGTTTCGATTCGAGCGGGATGATCTACCGTCGCAGCCCCGTCCATTCATCAGACTACAATGGTTGCGCGAACTCTACAGTCTTTTGAAGTTTATTAGTATCGGATCGTTGTGGGACCACCCTGGCCGTTGCTTATTGAATCATCCAAAGTTGCTTTATACGGATCGTGGTGGAACCACTTTAGCTGTAGCAAACCGAGTCCTTTAAACGTTTTTCGTTTTGAATAGTGTTGAAGCCTAAATTTTAATGCAATGCCCTCCGTCGTTGTGCTGTGTCTCCTCTACTATTATGAGCGAATTCAGACGGTTCAAAACTTAGAAATCCGTGTTTTCTGAACTTGATCTTTCCGAGAACTCTTATGGTAGATTTTTTTGGAATTCCGGGCATTTCCTAATGTACTTCCACTCTTCATAAATAGCGGTGAGAGCCTTTTCGGTTCCAACTAGATGAAGGATCACCCTACCTGTTGTAGAGTTCGCGTAATAATTTTAGTCTGATGAATGGACCGGGCTGCGACGGTAGATCACCCCGCGCAAATCGGAACCCCATACTCCAATGCGGCCGCCAACCGCGCGCGGCCAGCCGCCTGATCTATGCGTCAGACTAAATCGAAAACGGAAACCATATATTTACTTCGGTCTAAGGTGACGTAATTTTTTAGCTCCTACATGAAGGCTATAAAATCGCAAAATTTTCATGGATGCTGGTGCGGAGCGGCGGTTAGAGACAGTGAGAGAGCGCATGGCAGACGGAGTGAGCAGAATCGCCCGCGCCGCTTGCGCCGTATGTTGTGAGAATTACGACGTTTTACAGAGTATATATGGGTTTTGATCCTCAACTGTCTAGGGTGAAAGAATTTCGGATCTGGGCCTCCCATGACGCCGGGATGAGCGACTGTTGCTTCCTTGGTCGAAATGAGATAAGGCACTGGGCCGTTTCTAGTTTCCTGAAAAATGTGGACACCTGCTGTCACAAAGCTGCCTAGGGACGTGGGAAGAAGCTCTCTAAAATAGATAAAAGGCCTATTCCGGTGCGTGAATCCAACACTACGGCTAGCGGCGACCGGATCTGGGATAAACTTGACATGGTTACGTACGAATTATGTCCACGTGATCCTGTTGCACGAGAGGAGTAGAGTGCCAATATAGATGAACTTGACAAAATGAAATCCTGTCAGCGTGACTTGAGGAGACTAACCGAATGCTTCTGTCGGCCGAACTTTGGCGGTGGTCCTTTGATGAAGGGGAGGGCATCACGTTGAGGGAGAGGCTTCAGCCGGTATTCGCCCTTTCTCGTGCGGGTTCAGACAAGTCTTAAGAATTGTTGCGGTATCGCCTTTCGTTTCTTCTAGAAATGAAGTGAACAGCGATCACTGGGATCGCAACACGATACACCGTAGAAGGCGCCCTTCATCATGGTCTTTGCACCATAGAATCGAAACTTTAGGTTGGGTAGCGTGTAGCCACAGTTTAAACATTATGGAGAACCTGAGAACGGTCATCAGACGTGAGGCATACATCAGCTACGGACTGTTCTACCCAATTGATTATCTAAAAACAGCAATCCTTCTTCTTGTTCTGCAGCCACGAGGTGGGTTTCGTCACGGGTTCAGAAACTGGGCAACCAGCGTTGGATTTTTTCATAGATCCATTATAGTTGAGGTAGTGGGTTTCTTAGTCGACAATGGGAGGTTTTTTTAACTGCTCAGTTGTTCGTGACTCAGCAAACAGCTTGGCAAATCAACTTCTGCAATTAGTTACCACTTGTGGAGCAAATCTGGTCTGCTGATTAGTGTCAAATTGTTGATCAGTTGTGAGATTAATTCTTTGTCAGAGTGGAAGTTTATTATGAAATGGACGATATATTCGAAAAAAAAAGTGTTATGAAAAAAGTGTTTGGAAAGATTAATTCCCGAAAACCCGGATATGTAGGTTTCTCAACATCCTGAATTCGCTCATGATAGTAGAAAAAACCCAGCACAATACTGGAGAACGATATCATCAAAATTTATGGTGGAAGTGTATGTATAACGAAACGCACTGTAAGTGCTCTACATCATCGTTGTGTCATTGAAATAGTTTCGAATCGAATATGCGATTCGAATACCTAACCAATTCGGAATGTTTAGAATCGCACCATTTGAATACTATTCGATATTCGGACCTCAAAAAAACGGTACCATTCGTATATTATTCGAAATTCGGACCTCAAAAATGGCATCATCGGAATATACTCGATATTCGGAGCCTACTATCAGAATGAATGCTCGGATTCGAATAGTTTCGAGCGGTTTCGAATACATCTGCCCCGTCGTTGCTATTTATGGAGTGCGGTAGGTGACCATAAGGTGTCCCGCTCAGCTATCCTGACCACATCAACAGATTTTGAAACCGTTTTCGCACTTACAAGGGAACCACAATAAGTGGTAGTGACCATTAAAAATGAAATGTTATTTTTTAGAACCATTTTCGAACGGAAAGTCCAAATATTCCAATCGCAGCTGCCTAGACCCACTCTGAGAGAAGTTATGAGCGTTTTTAAAGCTTCGCGGCCCCCATGGAATTTTTAGGGTGTTTTTAAATTTTGTTTCGGATTTTGCTGAAAACATATGTGTAGGGGTAATCTAGGGTGCTGAACACTAATCTGGGGTTTGCTTGCCCAAATTTTAAGGTTTACTGTAGGTCATGGTAGGTAACATGTCATTTAGGAGGCAAAACCTACCTCAATTTTCCGATAATCGACAAATGGACATCAAATTCGTATTCAGCACCTCAAATAACCCCCACATTGAAACTCTGAGACGAATCTGAGACTTTGACCAAACTACCGTATACCCACCGTAATCTACCGTAAGCCCCCCCCCAGAGCGAAGTTTTAGTCAAATCTGGAATATTTTTCTAAAACGCTTCGAGAGCCCTCAGACTGGTATAAACAAACGCCCAACCGAAAATCCGTACAAGTCCAAAACGCTGTTAGCCTGCGCAAAGTTTAGAAAATGTTCCTTCAACCAAACTTTGCTTAGTGAGGTAGTTTTGGGCGCTGAACACGAGAGAGTACAATGACTTACTTGACTTAATCGGTTGGCTTTCGCCTGACGCGGTCATTCCGCATCTTCACCGAGGTGTGCCGTCCTAGTAGTCAGCCGTGTCCATTTTTCACGGTCTTCAGCCACAATTTGAACACATTCCATCCAGCTGTCACTATTCCATTTCCTGCGAAACGAAACATCGCGCCTGAACTGTCTTTCGATGCCGAGTGACTTTAAATCCTCTTTAACCACATCCGTCCAGAACTTTCGCCTACGCCCAGGTGGCCGTTTCCAGACAGGATTTGGAAGCATTTTTAAAGCGTGTTGTACGAGACGATCCGGCGTTCTTCTTAGTATATGCCCGAGCAGTCGAAGTCGACTTTCCATTGCTGCTTGAGATGGCGTTAGGAGATGCTGGCACCTCCCTCGTGTCAAGCGTTGATGTACTGCGTCGATTTCCTTGTAAAGGTCTTCGTTATGGCATACACGCGGCCAGAAATATCCAAGCAAACGCCTAAAAAGCTTCCTCTCCGTGCAATCCAACCTTTCCATCTGCGTTTTCGGTGCTGCCCACGTCTCCGATCCGTACATCATGATAGGGCGAATAGCGGATAGGTAGACGCGCAACTTGACTTCCTTCGCGATGGTGGTAGACCACAAACACTTGGTTAGAGAATTGAATGCAGACGTAGCTTTCGCACATCGTTGTCGAATATCCGCTGCATAACTACCATCGTTCTTCAGCAAACAGCCCAAATAACAGAAATCGTCCACCAGTTCGATACGTTGTCCGTCCACACAAACTCCAGTTGAAGGCCTCTGAGAGACCCACATCTGCTTGCATTTGTCGGGACGAAGACGAAGTCCATAGGCTGCGGCATACTTCGAAACGAGGTTCACAATCCTTTGCAGTTTTGCGTTGTTTTCAGCGAATAACACAATGTCGTCGGCGTACTCCAGGTCGACAAGGGAGCGTCCTGATGGTGTTAGGATCACATCCGCAGGAAACTGTTCTGCAACTCTACGCATGATGTCATCAACGGCGAAGTTGAAAAGAAAAGGTCCTGCAACGGCTCCTTGCCTTACTCCTGTTTTCACCTCGAAAGCTGACGTAAATCCGACAGGTGTACGAACTGCTGCTGTTGTTCCTTTGTTCATGTCCTCGATTAACCGAACATACTTTTCCGGGACTCCATCTGCTCGCAGAGCATTGAGCAATCGATCACGATGAGGAGAGTCGAACGCGGCTTCAAAGTCCAAAAAGCAAGCTGTAATGGCTTCGAAAACCGCTGCCACGATTCAATTACTCTTCTCACGACGAACACTTGGTCGATGGTCGATCTTCCAGGTCGAAAACCGGCTTGCTCATCTCTGGTCGTTCCTTCACGATGTTTGATAAGTCGCTCGAGAATGATACGTTCTAAAACCTTGTACATGACACGAAGTAGAGAGATTCCTCTGTAGTTCTTAGGATCCGTGACGGATAGCTTCTTGTGAAGAGGTACGATGATCGCATGTCTCCACGAATCGGGTATCCTTTCGCTCATCCATATGGCACGGATGGTGTTGGTCATTTCACGAATCCCAGACGGAGGAAGAGCTTTCAGCATTTCAGCAGTGATGTTGTCATCTCCACCTGCCTTTCCATTCTTCATTTTCCGGACACAATCCAAAACTTCAGACTCAGTCGGCGGTTCCTCACTGACATCGTAATGTGCTCTCTGAACATGCGGGAGCTCAGGTACTGATGGCGCTGGACGATTCAGTAGTGAACTGAAGTAATCCTTCCATATTGGCAGCGTCGCATCACCAACTGCAACTCCATTGGTAGTGTTCAAGACAGGAGAACATCTCTTCATCTTCCCGCTATACTGTCGCAGCAACGTGTAGGCTTTCCTCGGATTCTTCTCCTCCCAAGCCTTCTCGAACTCCTTAGCTCTACACGTCCACTCGTTCGCGGTCACTTTGAAGCTGCCGACGCAACTTCCTCCTCAGACGCTTCTCCTCCACGAAGTTTCCTGCACTTCGGAGAGCACATACTCTGTTGTAGGTAGATGTTGTTTCTTCTGAGACGTAGGCGAACTTCTTCTTAGGCTGTACAACCGGGAGTGCCTCTTTCGAAGCGTCCTGGATGCGTTTGACAAAAGAATCCGCGTCGCAAAGGTGCTTCTTAGTCTGTACTTCGATGTGAATAGAAACGCGTTGTCGGAAATTCCTTCTGCACTCTTTCATCTCTGAGACTTGTCATGTCAATCCTCTGGAGAGGCTGAGCCCCTCGCTTCCTCTTATGAATCCTCGCAGTGAAGTTCAACAGAACAGGACGGTGATCCGAATCGAATGCGACATCCCACACAGCTCTAGATCTTCGAATGTCCGATACTGGAATATTCCTCGTCAGGACATAGTCAAGCTGTAGTTTCAAAGTTGTCATCTTCCGCTTCCGCTGCTCTTCTGGAGATAGCCGGGTTGGTCCCTGCCACGTAAGCTGATGGCGGCGATGATTCCTCTTGAATGTCGATGCAATAATCAGACCACTGCGTTCACAAAAGTCGACAAGGCGGTAGCCGTTGTCCGATGTTTGCTCCACTGGGTAGAACCATTTACCGAGTACTTCGGATTCCTGATCAAGTCCCATCTTCGCATTTGCGTCAATCCCCACGACAACAGCATGTTGACGAGGTATCCTGGCCAGCAACGTATTGAGTTCCTCATAAAACACATCCTTCGAATTGTCTTCGGCGGTTTCAGTGGGCGCATGAGCACTCACTATCCACAGATTGAATCCTCTGTGATCCCGCAGTCGTACGAATGCATTCCGACACGACGTTGAGCCGAACTCCTTGACCATACCATTGAAATCCTTCCTTACAGCTATTGCACAGCCTCCCACTCTCCTATCGTCAGCGTTACCGCAGTAGATGGTGTACTCTCCGACGCTGATGACGGGTCTATCCTTGAGGCGGGTTTCCTGCAAAGCAGCAAACGGTGCATGGAAATAGCTCAGAAGTCTGGATAGCGCAGTTTTTTGGATATCACTCGACAGAGATCGACAGTTCAGGGTGGCGAAATTGTGGCTTGTGGCCAAAGACTCCATGACTCCCTAGGTACGGATCCTAAGGTGTTATGGACCAGAGGCCTTAGTGTGCCGGACGGCGACACCTTTATGCAATGTGCGGGATACTTTCGCGATATAGTTGTGCACGCTATATCGCTCGAACGTTCCCTGTGTACACTCAAACGTCTGCTGGGTTCAGTAGAAGCAGGGGCACCAACGAGCAGGTACCAACAGACTTGTATACACACCCCCAAGTACAATGAGAGAGTACAATATGTACGAGAAACAGAGAAAAATGCCTATAACTTTTTTCAGAGTGGGTCTAGGCAGCTGCGATGAGCATATTCGAACTTTTCGTTCAAAAACGGTTCTAGAAGAGTACATTTCATTCGGAATGGTCACTATGACTTATTGTGGTTCCCTTGTTAGTCTCGATCTGATTAGTTCGAAGTCTTTTGGCGCCTCGTCGCGTGCAGCGGAAAGGGGTCTGCAGAGTTGAAGTCGCGGCGTTGCTCCCAGCGACGAACAGAGCTGGATGATGCAATATCGATTCCATTCGGCGACGAGGGCGACGGACGCGGCGTAAAGGGCGACCAGGGGTCACCGCAGAGTGTTTTGACCCTACGTCACTGCCAGCGAGCGGCAACCGACGTGGCGACGATAATGTTTGTTAACATTTTTGTCGCCGCGTCGAGGCTGACGCTCAGCGACCAGTTGCCGGTTGGTGCAACTCTGCAGACCCCTGAATTCAAAAATCTTCAGCGACTGCCTTGGCTGCGTGCGGTAGAATTTCTTTCTTATTATCCGCTCATTCTATTAGGCCTCGTCATAGGCAGCCGATAGGTTATAGCCAGCCCTGTGGATAAGCATCTACATCATGCGAATTGGATGCTTAAAGGCAGTGTTCACTATAAGAATCGTTTCTCTGCTTTTCTACCTATCTTGAAGACGGTCCCGTGCTGATTCCAATGATGTCTTTGGAATCGTACAAGGCCTTCTAGGAACAAAGTTATGGTCCCTCAAAAATTGAGCTAGGAAAGCGTGGTGGACAAGTTGTCCGAGGCTTGTAACTTCCATCTTTTGCAGCCGATGTATGCGAGCTGACCTGAGTAAAGAGAGAAGTTGAGAATGAAGGGAAGAACGGGGCTATTAATCGAAAACTATCGCTCATCCCACAATCTCGAGCATTCATTTGTTCACGTCGGTGGGCGTGGAAAGTGCATCTGGGATGTGACGAGCTGACAGGTGTCCAACTTTGGGGCCGTTGGGGACCGTTCCAAGCTCATTTTTCTTAGTTTTTTCAACGTCAGGGTTGCGCTAGGCCCCACAGCTGCCAATCTCCACCAAAAAATCAGACATGGTTTTTATCGTGGACACTGCCTTGAAAAATCCACGTTTTGTCGCCGGACTGAGCACACCTGTGGCGTCCGTGGCCGTCTCGGTCGATACGCATGTAAGACATTGCTCACCCACAAGGGAAGTGTCCAGAGCGTTGAAATCATCGGCAAAAACTATTTGTAATTATTAGGTTGGGGAATAAGTTTGTTTGGTTTTTTTTTCAGAGCTTCATTCGAATGACTTGTTAGTTTGTTTAGCAAAGTGTTTATAATTATTAGAACATGCTTTTTCAGCTCTACAGAATGTGTTATTTGTTTTTTGTCATTTTCAGGTTCGGAAACGGGATACCCTTCAAATCGCTGCTGAACACCTTATTCGCCATCGAGCAAAATGCGGTCATTAACAGCGCTTTTCGTACCGAATGGTCACGGGAGATGAGAAATGGTGCCTGTACGTAAAAATGAAGCATAGAAAAGAGTATGTTGCCCAAGAAGAGAGGCACGATCTACACCCGAAAAAGACCATGATCTGCATTTGGTGGGACTGGGAAGGCACGATACATTGGGAAATGCTTGAAAGGAACGCAGTGGTGAACAAGGAGCTATACATTGCCCAAATGCGCCACGTAAATGAAGCTATGCGACTGAAAATACCTGATCGACGAGGCCAAGTCATATTGCTCCAGGAAAACGCCAGACCCCATGTTGCGCAAGTCGTCAAAACCGCACTCCATGAGTTTGAATGGGAAGTTCTTCAGCATCCACCGTACTCGCCGGACTTTGTACCAGCCGAATGTCACCGTTGAAGCTTCATGTCGAATCAACTTAGGGGCGTTACCTTCGACGGCGAAGTGGACCTCAAAAATTGGCTCAACAACTTGTTCGACACCAGTCCGGGTGATTTTTTTTGACGGCTTCAAAAAAATTGGTCAAGAGGTGGGAGAAGGTCGTGAGCAGTGACGGCAAATACATAATTGATTAATTTATTGCTATGAATATGGTTTTTCGTTTGAATAAAGCTTTTTGAAAAAACCTAACGAACTTATTCCCCAACCCAATGGTATCCTCTGGGCATCTATAGTAGGACTGCATACAAGGGAACTCCTATAAGTCATACTAACCATTCCAAATGAAATGTACTTTTCTAGAACCATTTTCCGACGAAAAGTCGAAATATGCCCATCGCAGCTGCCTAGACCCACTCTGAATGAAGTTATAGGCTTTTTTCTCTGATTTTCGTACCTATTGTACCCTCCAAAAAAAGCGCATTATTTTCACGAATATCCGAAAAACGTCCTCATAAGCGTGTTCGGCGCCCAAAACAATCCCACAAGGTGAATTTCAGGTGATGGAACATTTTCCGAACTTTCTGCAGACTGATAGACTTCCCGGTTGGGCGTTTATTTATACCAATAAGAAGGCTCTCAAAGCGTTTCGAGAAAATATCCCAGATTTCACCTAAATTCCGCCCTGGAGGGTTATTTGGGGTGCTGATCGCGAATTTGATTTCAATTTCAGGATTCTCGAATTATTAAGGTAGGTTTTGCCTCCTAAATGGTCTGTTACCCACCGTAACCTACAGTAAACCTTAAAATTTCGACAAGAGAACCGCAGATTCGTGTTCAGCACTCCCAGGTTACCCCTACTTGCATGTGTTAAGCAAAATCCGGGAAAAAAATTCGAAAACACCTTAAAAATTCTATACCTTGCCCTAACCTTGCCGCAAAGCTTTAAAACGCTCATAACTTTTTTCAGAGTGGGTCTAGGCAGCTGCGATGAGCATATTCGGACTTTTCGTCCGAAAATGGTTCCAGAAAAGTCCATTTCATTTGAAATGGTTACTATGACTCATAGCAGTTCCCTTGTTAGTATCCCGCCCCGAGCTGGTAGTTCAAGGAACTCAGAAGTTCAGGACGGTCGTTTTCTGCACTGTACTGTGCTAATCTGGGCCGAATTCCGGTCCGCAATGGCGTCTCGACACGCTTTGCGGCCGCACGCTTCCAAGTCAGAAGAGCTTCCAGCGCCGCAGCCGCCGATCTGCTGACTCTAGGTGAATGTTGGAAACTGGAAACTGAGAAAAATTGGAGAAAATTGTATAAAAAAGCCACATCGAGTCGGCTTTGGCGCTGGAAACCCGACTGACTCGAGCGCGTGCGGCCTCAAAGCGTGTGGAGACGTAATTGCGGACCGGAATTTGGCCCAGATAAGCACAGTACCTTCCAAAACGCGCAGTGTACTTTTAAAAGTCCAGAAACGGACTTGACAATGATGCTCAGCGCCCAAATTAGCCCTTCCTGACAAAGCTTGGATGAAAGCACATTTTACGAACTTTGAACAGCGTAATAATATTTGGGTTTTTTTTCACGTGATTTCATTAACTGCACACTTGCGCTGTTCTCAAGTTGTCGATTCGAGATTACTCGAAAAATTATTCGAATATATTCGAATCGAAATCATTCAAATCTCTTAGAATTTCGGACCTCAAATAAGGGACATTCGAATTTAATCTATATTCGGTCTTTTTGTCCAGAGCACAACAATAATGTGCTCCTATCCTTCCACACACCGCATCGCAACGTTTCAACCTCGTCGAGATTTTCCTAAATCGGGCTCCAAATTTGAATTCAGCTGACCTCAGCTTATCTTCGTCACCATTTTTATGCCTACTGATTTGAATTAGGATGAGTGAATACTTTAGTAACTCTCGTCTTACTCCCTTGCATTGGTATTTTCGTGCAGAATTACAGGTGTGAACATACATCTATTAACATCGCCTTTTTTCTAAATATCTCTACTCCCTTAAGAACTATCAATTTCATCTTTTGATACGATGTTTTCGGTTATATTGCCGATATAATGAAGTATGCTAGAGGAGTGTAGCGCGAATATTCACCGACGGGAAAGTCAATGTTCAAAAATTGCGGTTGGCGACTTTTTGTCTCTTCTTCCAACTCGATCGATTTCTTCGCCGTTTTCGATACTCTCCTGGGGATTAGTGTATTTTGCAGGATTGCTTGTTCGATAAGAGTGGAATTTTTCACAAATAGTGACCGAAGATCTGTCATCCGAGAATTCAAAATGGGTCCATTAGGAGCCGTTCCCCGAAGTCTGCGCGGAATCACAATACAAGCCACTCGAAAAATTCTGAAGGTTGGTGTTAGACACCTATTGAGGCCGGAAGCTCGAGGAAGTCATCGTGAGACAAGAGCAATACCGGATGGTACCATAATACGCACCTTACGTGACATTCTGTGGCTCAGTGCTACTGTGCTTATCTGAGCCAAATTCCGGTCCGTAGTTGCGTCTCGACACGCTTTGCGGCCGCACGCGCTCGAGTCAGTCGAGTTTCCAGCGCCAAAGCCGACTCGATATGGCCTTTTTATACAGTTTTCTCCAATTTTAATTACTTTCCAGTTTCTAAAATCCACCTAGAGTCAACAGATCGGCGGCTGCGGCGCTGGTAACTCCTCCGACTCGAATGCGCGCGAGCGCAAAGCGTGTCGAGACGCAACTGCGGACCGGAATTTGGCCCAGAGAAGCACAGTAAGATCGTCAGAGGAGAACTTCACAAATTTCATGAATCGCAAGCGATCTCCAGGTTTTATTTCTCTGGAGGATCCATTCAAAGGTTTCTCTGGTGTCTAATAAGGCTGCTAAATGTCGACAGCGTGACTGTAAAGCTCTCAGACGTTGTCCCAGCAAATGGCTTCTGATGAGAGTAGGATATCAGACGGCAAGCCTTGCGTGTGCAACGGAGCAGATGCCTTAGACTCAACAGCATTGGTAAAAAGCTGTTTTCTCGGCTCGATCTAGTGCTTCAAGCGAACAAGACTTAGATTCAACAAAAGAAGCAACTTTTTTTTACATTGCTGTTGACTCTAGTGAAGATGCTCCGTCGGCCACGCCAGTCTTGCCTTCTGATGCCTTACTCTCATCAAAAGCCATCTTATGGGACGAGTCCCAACGCCGACATTTCGCAGCATTAGCAGATACCTGAAAAACCTTTAGATGGATTGTACAGAGAAACAAAACCTCGAAATCGCCTGCGCTTCATGAAATTCCCCTGAAGTTTTCTTCTGATGTCCTTATAATTAAGCCTTGGAATGTCATGGAGTGTGTGTTATGGTACCACCCACTATTGCTCTTGTCTCATGATGTCTTCCTCGAGCTTCGGGCCTCAACAGGTGTCTAACGCCAACCTTCAGAATTTTTCGAATGGCTTGTATTGTGATCCCGAGCAGACTTCGGAGAACGGCTTCTTGTGGACCCATTTTAAAATCTCGGATGACAGATCTTCGGTCACTATTTGTGAAAATTTCACTTCTTATCGAACGAACAATCCTACAAAATACAAGAATCACCAAGAGAATATGCAAAACGACGAAGAAATCGATCGAGTTGGAAGAAGAGACAAAAAGCCGCCAACCGCGATTTTTGAAAATTGTCTTTCCCGTCGGTGAATATTCGCGCTACACTCCTCTAGCATACTTCATTATATCGGCAACATAACCGAAAACATCGTATCAAAAGATGAAATTGATAGTTCTGAAGGGAGCAGAGATATTCAGAAAAAAGGCGATGTTAATAGATGTATGTTCACACCTGTAATTCTGCACGAAAATACCAATGCTAGGGAGTAAGACGAGAGTTACTAAAGTATTCATTCATCCTAACCCAAATTAGAAGGCAGAAAAATGGTGACGAAGGTAAGCCGAGATCTACTGAATTCAACTTTGGAGCCCGATTTAGGACATTCTCGACGAGGTTGAAACGTTGCGATGCAGTGTGTGGAAGGATAGGAGCATATTATTGTTGTGCTTTGGAGGAAAAGACAGGATATCGAATAGATTCGAATCAGCCCCTTCTTTTGTAGTACGAAATTCGAATAGATTCGAATGAATTTGATTTGAAAATATTCGAACAAATTTTCGAGTAATTTCGAATTGACAACTTGAGAACAGCGCAGGTGTGCAGTTAATGTAATCACGTGAAAAACACCCAAATATTATTACACTGTTCAAAGTTCGTTATATGTGCTTTCATCCAAGCTTTGTCAGGGAGGCTTATTTTGGGCGCTGAGCATGATTGTCAAGTCCGTTTCTGGACTTCTAAAAGTATACTGCGCGTTTTGGAAGGTACTGTGCTTATCTGGGCCAAATTCCGGTCCGCGATTGCGTCTCGACACGCTTTGCGGCCGCACGCGCTCGAGTCAGTTGGGTTTTCAGCGCCAAAGCGGACTTGATATGGTTTTTTTATACAATTTTCTCCGATTTTTCTCAGTTTCCAGTTTCCAAAACCCACCTAGAGTCAGCAGATCGGCGGCTGCGGCGCTGGAAGCTCTTTTTACTCGGGAGCGTGCGACCGCAAAACGTGTCGAGACGCGATTGCGGACCGGAATTTGGCCCAGATAAGCACAGTACAGAGCAGAAAACGACCGTCCTGAGCTTCTGAGTCCCTTGAACTACCACATCGGGGCGGGATACTAACAAGGGAACTGCTATGAGTCATAGTAACCATTCCAAATGAAATGTACTTTTCTGGAACCATTTTCGGACGGAATGTCCGAAATGGTCCATCGCAGCTGCCTAGACCACTCTGAAAAAAGTTATGAGCGTTTTTAAAGCTTCGCGGCAAGGTGAGGGCAAGGTATAGAATTTTTAGGCTTTTTTTTCCAAATTTTATCCGGATTATGCTAAAAACATGCATGCAGGGGTAATCTGAGGATGCTGAACACGAATCTGCGGTTCGCTTGTCGAAATTTTACGGTTTACTGTAGGTTACGGTAGGTAACAGGGCATTTAGAAGGCAAAACCTACCTTAAAGGCAGTGTTCACGATGATCTTCGTCTCCGAGTTTTTTCACATAAAACAATGCGTTGGCCGCCGAGTAAAACCAAAATTACGAAGTAGCGGCGAAAAACGCATTGAAACGTCGTATTTCAGTAACATTATTCCATAACATGGGCTAGTTGTCCGATTGGATGAACATGTTCATGGTGGTTGTCACCGGTAGAAAATTGGGTCAATCGAAAATAGAAGAGTATTTTGTGCAGAACAGGTTTAGTTAGGGCCCAAAAGAAAGAACGGAGCAATAGAGAGTAGAGAATTGCAAAGGACGGGTCCACAGAAGATTTCATTATCACAACAAACAGTTCCAGTGATACTTAAGAGGCGTGGTGATACTTAAGAATTTCAGATACTTCTGGTGCGTTTTTCTCAATTTCTACGTCATTTTAGTTCTACCCGGGGGTCACTTGATCAATATAGCGAATAATCTCAAAATTGAAGATTATCGTGAACACTGCCTTTAATAATTCGAGAATCCTGAAATTGACATCGAATTCGTATTCAGCACCCCAAATAGCTCCCACATAGAAACTTTGAGAAAAATCTGAGACTTTGACGAAACTACCGTATACCCACCGTAATCTACCGTAAGCTGTCAAAAATAGATAAACTGACATCAGATCCGTGTTCAACACTCCAAATAACCCTCAGAAGTACAATTTGAGCCACATCTGTCGCCACATTCCGGAACTCATCAAAAGTCGGTTTTGCCGTCAATTTTTCTGCCGGTGGTAAGCTTTGAACAAATTTAGTCGAAAACTTTGGAAAAACGACAATTGAACCTCAGATTTGCGATCAGCACCCCAAATAACTCTCCAGGGCGAATTTTAAGTCAAATCTGGGATATTTTCCCAAAACGAAATCGATGACGACGTTCGCATACTCAATGGCAAATGATTAGATTTTAGATTGAACCATCATTTTAAACCATTTTCTGACAAGCTCATGCAGTGTGCGAAATTCGCTTCACTTCACTCAATGCCGGAACTACATCTTTTCGCGAGGTGAAGTTGCCGCGTTGCCCCAGCAGACACAGCTGTAGAATTCGCGTCACATGATTCAGTATGACGACGAAGGCATTTTTCGGGAAGTTCCCATCATTGGGCCATAAAGTACATCTGCCCTTTACGCCAAATGCAGCAGCAGCACACGAATTGCCAGATCACCTTCACATACATGCATATATGGGTGAAACGTCGCCGCCGAAGACGAAAAACCACACTCGCCACCGCCACCTTCAGGAAACATCGGAATCATAGTGCAAACCCGTCACTTTCGTCATTTTGCACTCCCCTACCAACATCATTTTCTGAAAACACAATTCCCAACTTACCTCTTCTGAACAGTAGCAGAATGTCTTGAAGAACCTCCTCCTTCTCGCCCTCCACGACTACGGTAGCTGCATTGGCCTTTCTGTGTCTCCGCCTCCTAGGGTCTCCCCGTCTATGGGGATGTCCATCGTCGTTGAACTCCGCGACCGACATTGCACGGGAGGCGGGGCAAAGCCGACTATAAAAGGATGCGTCTGGCAAGTCAGAGCTGCGAATTCCGCTGCTTCTTCTGAATGGCTGGTAAACGTATCCTCATCACTGGAGCTTCATCTGGAATTGGTAAGAGCACGTCAACAATTTCACACTTCAGGTAGTGAGGATGCGACTTTTCAGGACTTTCCCTGGCGGAGCAGTTATGCAAAGAAGGCCACAAGGTCACTATAACTGTCCGAGATGAGGACAAAGCTGCTGCGACTTTGGAGTCTCTCAGAGAGAAAAAGGTATGCTTTTCGGAGTATGATAGAATGAGTCTTGCTCGAAGTCTTTAACACCTAGAGAAATAAACCTCTGAAGCTCAATAAATAGAGAAGAGTCTTCGCATGTTAACTGTTAGGACTTCGAGTTTTTTAAATAATAAGATTTTATTGATAAAAATCAATATTGTACATATAAGTAAGGAACTTCGGTAAAATTCAAAGAGCTCCACAAAATTTCAGCAAATTTAATTCAAAAGGGTTAGAAAACCTAAAGAGACTCCAGAAAATTCTTCCAGTGCTGGAAATTTGGGAAAAATTCAGGAAAAAAAAGAGAAAAAGCTCTCGACTGTGCAAATCCAGTGAAAGCAGGTCGTATAGTCAGAGCTCAAGTAAACTAGAATCACTTAAAAATCAAAAAAAAATTAAAAGTAGAGAAAAATAAAGGGTCCTATTTTGATCACTCTCTTCTCTTCAAATGAATTTTTTTTGGATTTGAAAAAGTCATTCAGACTCTCCGTCAAAAAAACTCCAGTTGCGGATAGTTGTTGGGGATAAGGTTCAAACAAAAACGTTTCAGTGAAATTTTGAGGGAAGTGTACCTAAAACTACTAATATGATAAAAAAAAGTCTATAAATGTTCCCAAAAATTTATTACTGCCCTAGAATCATATTAATTTTTTTTCACTTTTAGTAAGCCTAGAGGAAAAAACCTCTGAAGTTCCAGATATGGAGAAAAGTCTTCGCTTATTGACTGTTAGAGTATAAAGTTTCTTGAATTATCAGACTTTAAGGGGAAAAATCAACAGTGTGTAAGGAAGCGACATTGGTAAATTTCAAAGAGCTTTACAAAATTTTCAGTGAATTTATTGGAAGGGTTAGGAAACCCACGAAAATTCTTCCAATAATGTAAAGCTGGGAAAATTTCAAGAAAAATAAGAAAAAAAATCTCAACTGTCTAAATTTAAATGCAGGTCATATAGTCAGAGCGCGCCTAAACCTAAAAAATTTAAAAATTAAAAATTGGAGAAAAGTGGAGAGTCTTTTTTCAATCACTCTCTTCGAAATGAAAAATTTTCATATACGAAAAATTATTCAGGATCTTCGTCAAATGGACTCTCCAGAGGCGAATAATTGTTAGGTATAAGGTTTGAACAAAAACGTTAAGTAGACAGTTTTAGGGAAGTGTACCCTTAACTATAAATATGGTCAAAAAGAGGTATAAAAATGTTTTCAAAGATTTATCACTCGACAAGAATCAGATTTATGAATTTTTTTCACCTTCAGAAAGTCTCAAAACAAAACCTCACCATGAACGCTAACTTTGCTGAAAAATTAATCGACTTCAAGAATTTTAAACCCAACATGCGCCAATTCTGATTTTTTCGGGTACACGAATAATTCGTGGCTTTAAGATTCTGGATAAACGAACGAATGAAATTGGATAAAAAACGACAAAGGATAAAGTTTTTGGCGCATGTCAGTCCTGTAGGGATATTCGACTTCCATTCAGGATCGTAGGGGCTTTTGAATGTATATGGGGCCTATACCATGACTTGCGGAGGCCAGCTGATATTCAAGTTAGTGTTTTTATACTTCCAGATAAGTATGGTACCAGCTCACAGACCCCGGAGGGATAGAAGGCTTGGTTGACCTTGGGCGAGGATCGATCACTCGACCGCGTGCGTAACAGTGGCGCCTCTTGCCACTGCCCTACACTCGCCCGCCCCCATGAAATTACGAAAACTCTTTTTTCACTTATACAAATTTTTGAATAAGCGAAAATTGAGAAAAAATATTTTTCTGTAGAAATTCATTTCAAATGAGGCAAAATAGAGAAAATTTTTTTCGTAATTTTATCGCTCGATCTTCAATTTTCTTTTTTTTTTTTGAAAAACATTTATTCGGGAAAAAAATTCGAATCAAGTCGCAAAAGAGTGTTTCTTGAATTAGAAGGAGGATGCAATAAATTCTCCAGAATTTTTTTTAAAAATTCGAGCGAACGAAATCTGAAAGAGTTCAATATGATAGTTTTTTTTTCTATGAAAGATATTGAACGGGGAAAAATCGAAAAAAAAGTTTCTTTTTCTATGAAAGATATTGAACGGGGAAAAATCGAAAAAAAAATACTTGTGTTTTTCTATAGAGAAAACCTATCATTTCAGAGCTATGTATCCTCTTTTTCGAGTGAAATTTATTTCCGTTCATCGCTGCGCGCGTACGCTGTGTCTCCTTCTCTCCACACTTTCTCGCTGTCTCTACCCTCGCTCCGCACTAGCGCGCGTGGGAACAGAGTAAATCTGGCTTCGAGCCAGTGAATAATTATACACTTATTTCTAATTTGAAAAAAAATTAAAAATAGCCTGTCAGAACTTTTTACCTTTTTCTCTCCAGGAAATGTGTTTTATGCTCACTTATTCAGTGTGCCCAGTGTATTCATCTTACTTTATGTGTACCTTGATAACATTTTGTATACTTACATATACCTCATACCCATTTTATTCTCAATTACACCTATTGTCACAATATTCCCAGTGAGCCAAGGAATATTGTGAAAGTATGTGTAATTGAGGATAAATATTAATAGAATACTTCTCAGACACAAAGATATGAGATCAGAAAACCACCACTGACATGATTTCATTGATATCACGTAAATTCACAGAGTACATTAGCTGATTTGATAAAAGAGACCTTTTAAAAGATTAGGGAAGTTGCAAAAAGTTGCACTTTTCAGTGCAGAAATAATATGCCACTCTAACAGTTGGACTTTTGGAATGAAGGTTTCTGGAAAGGGTAAATTAGGTAGCATCTAAAAAACGGAAAACCGTCACTGAAACGATTTTAAGTGAAAATTCTGCTCTAGATGGGGGTTTATTGGAATGTAGATGAAACATCTGGTAAAAAAAACGGTTATTCCCTAAGAAACAACGGTTGAACCTTCCATGGCCCTCGAAGTTTTCTGAAAAATCCGCTTTTGTTTCCAGATCTCCGTGGACATTGTCCAAATGGACTTCTCCATTTGGTCGTCGGTGGTGGCCGGTGTGAATGATATTCATCAGAGGAAATTGTGAGTTCATACATAATTCATGCTCACGCCTAAGCCGATCTCTGACCACATGCCACCAGAATGTCCTAGGGAGTCAGAGATCGGCCAACTTCCTCACACCCTGGGGGGGAGGACAGGCATGATCTCCCACCTATGCGGACTTTTTGAGACATCAAACATCCGTCTAGACGAAATTCTCATGTGGAAACAACAGCAACAACAACAGTTGTCAGAAAGGTCGATGGTGAAATTGCGAGGTTTCAGAATCTTCGACATTGTGATCTTCAACGCTGGCACAATGTTCCCTGATGAGGCAGCCACCGCCGACGGGGTTGAGACCTGTTTCCAGGTGAGAATAGGCTTCTTAAAGTTCTTCAAAATTCGAAAAAAAAACATTGAAAATCTGAAAATTCCTGAAAAAAAAGAAAATTTCGACTGCAAAATGCTAAGCAAATCTTGTAGTATACACGCCACATACACGCTCGCAACCGCAGAAATTCGCCTGTCAGAACGATATAGTAAATCCACCAAATGGCGCTTATTGAAGGAAGCTGCCCTAGCCGCCCGCATCAGAAGTTATTTGGCACCGCTTCAGAAAACCTACCACAAGGTCACATACAGAGCAATCACTTCGCCTCTAAGGCCAGCTGCCGCGATAGTGCCGAGGTGGCGCCTACAGGCTCTATGGCGGATTTTCGGAGGAGCCGCCGCGGAATTATCGAATATATGCAGCGGCGATTTGTCTATGACAAGACAAGTTGGTTGACAAGGCTTGTCGCGACAAATTACCGCCTTGGCTCTACAATAGCGCCGCGGCGGCTCCGCGATAGTAACGTTTTGGTGCCTGTAAACACCGATACCGACCTATATATTCCGTTATATACATACATTTATACTCAGGAAAAGAAACTGTTTTTTCCAACAAGGCTAAGCTGTCAGCAACCGCGCCGCTTCCGCTCGCATGCGGCAGAGATAGGTAGCTATGTGTGTGTGTGTCTCTCTCACAAAAATCCTAGCATTTTCAATTTGATATGAGACGGGAAATTCGAGAAAATAGGGTTGCTGGTAGAGAATCTATAGTTAGGTCCGTGGTTTGTTTTCTCAAAAAAAATTAAATCTCACCAGTGGCTGGCGCGGCGGTCGCGTGCTCCGGCCCGCTAATCGATTCAGGCCGAGAGAAGAACGGAGCTGATCAGCTTACCATACCGCAAGCCGTGGGTGATATTTAAATGTGTTAACTTGAGGAAACAAGCCACGGACCTGGCTGTATGTGCCTTGCACCGCGGCGTAATATGTTCCTAAAGATAAGGTCAGCCTACGCATCCGCTCGCTTCCAAAGCAATTAGGCAGCTGTGTAGATCACATGACATCATAAAATAGGGAATAAAGTTTGAAAATTAGTTATGAAAACTGTGAATTGCACCGCTTCTGCTCGCTTGTAAAGGATTTTTTGATCACCGTTTGACCATATACAGGCTAAATATTTTTTTGGATTTTTTTCTGGGATTTTTCAAAATTATACGTGAGATTTTCTCAATCACCTTAGTCAAAGAAATGATCGGCGCGCGCGTGACCGCTGTTCGCAGCTTCGCGAACGCCGCTGAAGCTGCCGCGGCCACACGCGTGCACCTCATTTTCTTGGCTTCCTGAGTCTAAAAGTTGCTACAGAGGTAAAAATAGAATTTTTCGGAATGGATCGACATCCCCCCGCCATCCGCCCGCCAGCAGCCAGCGATCCGCCCGCCAGTAGCCAGCGATCCGCCCGCCACTAGCCAGAAATCCGCCAGCCACTAGTCAGCGATCCGCCCTCAATGCCAAATGTGGGTTATTCCGATGGTTCTTATCATGGTCTCCGTCTGCGGGACCACCCCCCCCCTAGCCGTGGGGACCATCCCCTCAGCTGCCTAAAATTATTCTCCGGCTTCTGAGTGATCCTTCAAAGGTGACTTGAAGTCACCTTCCAGGATCGGCTTCGAAATTCCGAGGGAGTATTCAGTGCGATGGGGCGTCTTTTATACCCTTCGTTCTGCTTACTCTGCGCATGTTACTGATACCAGAAAAGAACTCGTCCATAATTGACAAGTTTCACCGTGTAAGATTTGAACGGGCAGATCGCTGGCTATCAATGCCCTGGCGGGCGGATCGCTGGCAGTTCGCGGGCGGATCGCCGTTTTAGAGCTTGCCGACAATCCGCTCGCTAGCGTGATCAACTTTCCCAGGTGCTGCTATCTGCCCGCCAAAACGCAGCGATCTGCCCGCTGAGACAACGAGAGGCAGCGATCCGCCCGGCGAGGCCACGATGGGCGGCGATCGGCCCGCAACTTGCTGCCGTACCGCCCGCAGAGGCCTTGATTGCCAGCGGTCAGTCCGCACCTATTGTCTGAGTACAGTGACAACGGTATATGTACTTCATTTTCCGATTTTCGACCAAATATATTGTATACAACAGTGAAATGGGAATGAACAACAGCATATCTGTGTACCTACAGTAGCCTACCGTAATGCTGCTGATATTCGAAGCTGGACTTTCAAAGAGAAAATTGTTATTCTCGGAAACACACGTGTATGTATTAGGTCATACAAATGACATTTAGGTGCTTTTGTCAGCTTTTCCACCTGACATCATGTTTTTGGTGCTTTTCCCGTCTACCAGAGTGCAGATCATTAGCCTTTTCTTGACCGCCAAACAGACCACAGACCTAGTCCTAGAACTATATTTACCCCAAAGGACGGCGAAAAAGGGAGGCACAACAGCAGTACGCGCATAATATTAGTATATCAAATTAAGGAAAACCTACGTAACACACCGTTACGGTCAAGTGATCCCTTAGTTCTTTTTTCTGTGAATTGAAAATATCGCCTTATTCACTCCGACTGCCCCTGATCGTAGACCTTTAGGTGAACGTTCTGGGACATATGTACCTGGCAGAAGTGCTGGTTAAGTGTCGTCCGCCACGGCATCAGATGCATTTCGTTTGCGTCTCATCGGCTCTATTCAAGTGAGTTACTGTGCTTATCGAAACGAAATTCCGGTCTGCAATTGCGGAAAGCCGCATAGTTGTGCAGAGAACACGTCTGCTAATCCGGTCAGAAATAAACAGTGATTGTTTACGGGTGGTGGCCCGTAATCGCACGGCTATTACCTAATAGTAGTGTCAATCCTGTAAACAACGCTGCACCAGTAAACAATCACAACTCAGTGGAATGGCGTGCCTTAGAATGACAAATGCCTGAGGTAGAATACGAATAACTGCAGAAAAAAGTCGAAGCGAAAACTACAATTTCAAAAGAAAAAACATCTGGTTTGAATTTTGTTCTACGAAACGCCGACGAACGCCTGTCTGTTAGCAGAGCATGCGAACTGTTCCAAATTCACGTATGAACACAATAGGTTTTCTTCCTACGGCACACCTGTGAACGCTTGATGACACATTACTAAGAAAAAACATTTGGTTCTAATATCGTCCTACGAGACGCCAACGAACGCCGGTCTGTTAGCAGCGCATGCGAACCGTTCCCTATTAACGTGGAGTCCTATGGGTTTTCTTATTACGATACAGCTGTAAACATTTGATGGTGATCAACACAAGTGATTCTTGAAGGACCACAATGAATTTTTGGGCTACGACATGCCAAAGAACGCCTACGTTCTATCGGCATAGGTGACCTGGTCCATGACCCAAAGAATTTTTGTCCTACCACGCGCCAATGAACCATTGATTGATACACTTGACTTACCACTGACTATTCACTTGACTATTCACGAGAGGCCATTGAGAAATTTTGTCCAACGACTTGCCAGCTAACACTTTTATTGATGATGTTTTTGATCTAATCCGAAAACGTGGTGGAACATAATGTCCTCCGCCCTACGACATGCCAACTAACGCCTACCGGCTATCGAAACATGTGCTGTTCCAAATCACGCATGATATTGATAGACTTTTGTCCTACAAAACACCAGTGAACGATAGATGGTTATCGATTTGAACTGTTACGTGTTCACATGGAAGTGCGAAGAAATTTTGTTTTACGACACGCGAACTAACGCCTGCTCGTTATCAACACTTGTAAACTATGATAAATCAGTATGGGAAAATAATATATTTTCGTCCTACAATGCGCCAATCAACAATTCGTGACTATTAGCACATGAGAAGTGCTCCAGAATCAATAAGAAACATCAGCGATTTCCGTCCTGCGACATGCTAACACACGCTTGCGTTTTATCAACGCATGTAAGCTCAGCACAATTCACGAAGCAACCTTATATTTTTTCATTACAACACACCAATAAACGATTGATTGTCAACAACGCATGTGTACAGTTTCGATTTTATACGAGACCATAAAGGATTTTCGTCGCACCACAAGACAATAAACATTTGTTGGAATTGGTACGGATACCATCTTGTGTTAAAAAGCAGGTGTTCAATGGTGTGTCGTCGGATGAAAATTGTTGGGACCACTCTACAGCAACTATAGCGAGCTTGTTCGTGTCGTGTGTCCCAAATGATAAGTGCAGAGATTGAAGCAAGGCGCATGTGACGTACATTGGCGTGTCGTAGGACAAAATTGGACAAATGGTCTTTTAGTTGCCCTAGCGACGAATTATTTTCACTGTGCGTCACACAAGGTGTTGGAGGTCGAACGGAGTTCACCTAGCGTTAAAAAGCAGGTGTTCAGTGGCGTGTAGTAGGAGAAAATTCGTACAGGCCAATGAACAGCCCCAAGAGCGACTTTGCTGGCACTGGAGAAATAGAAAGTTCTAAATAGTCCCTCGATGTGTAAAAATCTGCGGAAATTATACCATTTGATCTCAAAACTCCCCTATTTTCAGACTGTGTGGTACTTCCTGGCCACGTTGGCGCTTGCCCCGCGAGGCAGATGAATGGGTGGATGCGTTCCGACCGCGGACCAGATCCGGATGGCGCGCGTACGCTCTCAGCAAATTCGCCATCACCCTCCTGGCTTCGCGTCTGAATCGTGTCGAGGGTGTCACCGCGGTGGCCGTGAATCCCGGAAACGCCATCACCAACGTCTCCCGAAACATGCCCCATCGACATCGACGATTCCTGGCCGTCTTCAAGAAGACCCTCATCACGGTGGTAGGTTTCTCCAAAATTTATCGACTTCAGTCGAACAAGTCTGTGTTGCAGAAATCAATATATCGATTTTCCAGGAGGAAGCCGCCTCAAACGTGGTCCGAGCCTGCCTTCATCCGTTGCCGCATGGCAAATTCTACGATCAGTCGAAGAGCTCCACCCTTCCGAAGGCCTGCATCTCCGAACGATACATGCACAATCTGAATCATCTCTCGCAGCAACTTGTCCGGAGGATCTCAGAAGACTGAATCGTGTTTATACAAAGTCGCAGCGACGCCCGCCGCTGTGGCAGAGTATATTTCTCGCCTGTGGTTCTTTGGTTGTGCAATCAAGTATCAGGGGTACGGTAGCGTACTGTAGTATACTTACAGTAGTGTGCAATAATTCTCATTATGTTGTCGCCGTCGGGTGGTGTGCTTCGTGCAATAAGCTTTTATTCTCACAAAGATCACTATAATAAGCTGCGCTGATCTCTTGTAGTGCAAATGTGTTTTATTAATATTATTATTTATTTAATAAAAAATGTCTTAAAAAGAATAGTAGACTAAATTACATGTGTCGTTCCAAGCATTCATGTAAAAACGATGAGTTGTTGCAGGCCGAAATTCATAGGTGGTCTGTTAGAGATTAGCTCTGTGAACAGACTGGAGTACTGTGCTTATCTGGGCCGAATTCCGGTCCGCAATTGCGTCTCGACACGCTTTGCGGCCGCACGCGCTCGAGTCGGTCGAGTTTCCAGCGCCAAAGCCGACTCGATATGGGTTTTTATACAATTTTCTCCAATTCTATTCAGTTTCATGTCCATAAAACCCACCTAAAATCGACGGCTGCGGCGCTAGAAACTCTTCCTACTCCAAAGCGCGCGGCCGCAAAGCGTGTCGAGACGCAACTGCGGACCGGAATTTAGCTCAGAGAAGCACAGTAGTTTAAACTTCATAGGTGGTGCTTATATGATGTATAAACTGATCTACATGAGTTGTCCATAGAGTGTCATTTCAGTGTCAGGTTGAAGACCACTAACCCTTGAGGTTGGCCACAATAAAACCAACTTTACTCAGACATAAGGGCGGACCTATCGCGCACAGAACTTGCCGAATAGTACTTACCGCGCTCAGGAACCGTTTTGACCGCGATCGAAAGCCCAATTAGGACTTACCGCGAATAAACTCGCGGTCAGAGCGATTGCATGCTGGTGCTCGCGATACAACCGCTTCGCCATCCGGTCGGTATTGTAGGCCATCCAAGTCATTCTTGGGCGACCTCTAAGTGAGCGCCCATAGTTGAGAATAACAAGCGACCTCTGTCGTTACGGGAGGTACGGTTGAGAATGATATAATGATTGTATCCTTGACGATTGTGGCTATCTACTGTGCTTATCTGGGCCAAATTCCGGTCCGCAATTGCGTCTCGACACGCTTTGCGGCCGCACGCTCCCGAGTCAGAAGAGCTTCCAGCGCCGCAGCCGCCGATCTGCTAACTCTAGGTGGGTTTTGGAAACTGGAAACTAAGAAAACCTGGAGAAAATTTAAAAAAAAAGCCTCATCTAGCCGGCTTTGGCGCTGGAAACCCGACTGAATCGAGCACGTGCGCCGGCAAAGCGTGTCGAGACGCGATTGCGGACCGGACTTTGGCCCAGATAAGCACAGTATACATGCCTCGCTCTGTTGAGCTGTAGATAGCCGCGGTAGCTCAAGATACAATCAATAATAAATTTTTAGCCGCACCTCCCCTAGCGACGGTGATCTTTTGTGTTTGTGGCTATGGGCGCTCCATAGAACCCCATACTGTTTACTTTCGAGGGCCACCCGTGGAAAAAACTTGTTTGGCCCTGTAGGGGTGACAGCACGCAGGCCTACGGCTACGTTCTGAAGGTTTGTGCGCGGTATGTCCTATTATGATGAAAGTGTACTGATCGCCTGCTCTTTTAGTGTTGACCGCGCTCTAAAGACGGGTTGATCGCTCCAATTGCCGGTTTGATCGCCCTCAAATACCGGTTTGATCGCCGTCGATCACGCGATTGTTCCTATTATGCGTCGCGATAAGTCCGCTCCTATGTCTGAGTAGGAGTTGTTTGTGGAGTACATAATTTTATGGTTGGTCTTTAGAGTATCATGTTAAGGAACGGAATCGGGAAGGCTGAAGTACTGGAATGGTCCATTAGAGGTCAGTTTTGGTAATGATTTGAAAAGGGTCGAATTCCATGAATAGTCTGATGAAGCTCAATATTGGATGCGAGCTTAAGGAGGTCAAAGTCCATGGGTGGTCCCAAAATGTCAGCTTAGGCAGGAACGGGGCTGAAGTTCACGCGTGCTACTCTGGTGGTCAATTTGGGGATAGGGTTCAGGAGAACCCAACACTATGGGTGGTCCGTCGTGGATCAGCTTTAGGAATAGGTTAGAGAGGTCTGAACGTTATGGGTGGTTGGTTGGAATCAACATAGGAAGCAGGTTGAAAGAGGTTGACCATCATGACTGGACCTAAGTAGATTAGTTCCAGAACTGCTAAATATAAGCTTGCTTTCATGGGTGGACCCTGAGAGATCAGTTCCGAGAACGGACTGGAGTGGGTTGAAGTTCATGGGTGGTCTTTTTAGATACACCTCAGAAGAGGGTTGAAGAGAACTGAACTTCATGTGGTCAGCATTGGGAATGGGTTTAAGAGAGAACCTCATGGGTGAGGTCTGGAATACAAACATTGGTGTAGTTCGAAGATGGCTCTATGGGTATGGGTAAACTCCAGGGGTAGTGCCTGCGATATCAGAGACTGAACAGATCGGGAAAGGGGACTAAAAACCTTATAGGTGATTCGCAGGATACGGATTTGCACAAATAGGTTGCAGAGTACCAAACTTAAAGGGCGGTGCCATTCGAATGGATTCGAATCGATATATTCGAATAATTGCTATTCGAATACGTATTCATTATCGGAATTTCTAAAATCGCACTATTCCAATACTATTCAAAAATCAGACCTAAAAAAAAACAGGGTCTTTCGAATCTATTCAATATTCGAAGCCTACTATTCGAATGTTCATTTGAATAACTATAACTTCGAATAGCTTCGAGTAAATCTGCCCTGTCGTCGCTATTTAAGGTGTCCGGGAGGTGGCCGTGTATTACATCGGCAGGCATGACCACGCCAAAGTACAATATCCGCGCTAAGTTTTGTAAAAACGGGGAGCATCTGGCAAACTTGGCAAAAAAGCGTCCGATGCATGCGACATTTTTGAAAGAAGACTTTTTCGAAATCTGAAAAAGCTATCATATTCACAGATTAAATTCCTACCTAACTATGTCACTTGTGTGCCGAAGTTCCCTAAGAGCACTTTGTTTTTGAAGCAAATAGTTTTTGCAATCGTTTTTCAAAAAACGTCGCGCGGGGCGAATGCGGTGAAACTTTGAGCAGTATTCGTATAAGTAATGGAAGAGCAATCTGTAGGCTTTCTTCATAAATTAGGTGCAGGTGGGAGAATCTCAAGGTTGTTTAGGTTGAATTTTTGAAATCCTTGATTTATGAGTCCGGGGATTTCGCAACAAAACTCCTGCTTTTCAGGTAGTTCTCAAGCGTGTTTAATTAAGGGTTTCGAAAATTCAACCTGAACGAACCCTGAGATTCTCCCACCCGCACCTAATTTTTGAAGAAAACATATCGATTGCTCTTCCATTACTTTCACAAATACTGCTCAAAGTTTCGCCGCACCTCGCCGTGCGCGAAGTTTTTGAAAAACTATTGCAAAAACTATTTCCTTAAAAATCAAAGCGCTTTAAAGGCAGTGTTCACGATGATTTTCGTCCCCGAGTTTTTCACATAAAACAATGCGTTGGCCTCCAAGTGTTACCAAAATTACGAAGAAACGGCGAGAAACGCATTAAAACGTCGTATTTCAGTGACATTATTTTATAACATGGACTAGTTGTCCAGTTGGATGAACATGTTCATGGTGGTTGTCACCGGTGAAAAATTGGGTCAATCTTAATTAGAAGAATATTTTATGCGAAACATGATTAGTTAGGGCCCTAAGGAGAGAACGGAGCACTAGAGAGTAGAGAATTGCAAAGGACGGGTCTACAAAAGATTTCATTGTCACAACAAACACTTCCTGTGATACTTAAGAGGCGGGGTGATACTTAAGGATTTCGCGTACTTCTGGTGCGTTTTTCTCAATTCCTTCGTCATTTTATTTCTACCCGGGGGCCACTTAATCAATATAGCGAATAATCTCAAAATTGAAGATTACCGCGAACACTGCCTTTAAGGGGACTCAGGTAGCAATTTGATCAGTGAATATGATAGCGTTTTTAGAATTCAAAAAAGTCTTCATTCAACAAAGTTACATGCATCGGACGCTTTTTTGCCAAGTTTGCCAGATGCTCCCCGTTTTTACAAAACTTAGCGCGGGTATTGTATCTCAAAATCAACACCGCGTGTAAAATGTGGTAAAACAACATGGTTTGGTGTGCGTCCTCACCGCAGTTTCTGTGTTGCTCAGTGCTGCAACAAATTATTATTTTGACTAGTTACACCTCATTTGCTGTTTGATTGTTCCCAATGAATCTGTAACTAATAATATTTTGACTAGGGAATCAGAGAAGCACGCTCAAGTTCTAAGTTGTCTGAGGACCTCCAATATTTTTTATCATAAAATTCTTGATGCCTTAAAAATGAAAAAAATTGCAAAAAAAATAATTCTAGAAGACAACGATTGGAAGCACCTTCAACTTATCACCAGAAATCGTGAGGTCCGTGACCCATTGCAACAATAGTGTTGAAAACCGGCCTAAAACGAGCAAATAAGAGCAATATTCGGCCCCGAAACTTTGAATATGGTGTGCTCGCCCCACCCACTTCTACGGCAGCCAAAGGAAAGTGGGTGGAGTGGGCACACCACATTCAAGTGTTGGGACCGCCTGGCGGGAAAGTGTGTGGCAAAGGGGACATAGCATACGCGCGCACACGCTCACGATCAATGGCTGTAAGATTCACTCTGAAATAGAGAATACATTGACTGCTCAACTGGGTTGTCTTTAGTTTGTCGATTCGAAAAATTATTCGAATATATTCGAATCTGTTCGAAATTGGTTTGTTGATGAACATGAGTAAAACTCAAACGATGACGAATCAATGGTGCGATGGAGGGCCGGTTACCCTCGACGGAGCTGTACTGGACAAAGTGGATAGCTACGTCTATCTCGGGCGAGAAGTCAACATGGCAAACGACCTGACGAATGAGATGTGCCGGCGATGAAGAGCAGCCTGGGCAGCTATGGACACTATTCGGGAAGTGGCCAATGAGATTCATGACGATAAGCTTAGAGCTCACCTCTTTGATTCCACTGTGCTTCCAGCGTTATGCTACGGCGCCGAGACGTGGGCTTACAATAAGCTGATCTCGGTCGCAATGAGGACTTCGCAAAGAGCTTTGGAGAGAAGTCTTCTGAAGACAAACCGTCGAAAGCAATACCAAGAAGGACTCAGCCGTCAGGAAATTCGAAAGAAGTCTGGCATTCGTGATGCGCTGTCTCATATTGAATCAACAAAGCACAGGTGGGCAGGTCACGTACTACGCCGGTCCGATGACAGATGGAGTACCAGAATTTCGTACTGGTGTCCACGAGACATCAAGAGGACCCTCGGACGCCCCGCGACACGCTGGGCTGACACGTTCAGTAAATCATTCAAGCAGAAGGGTCTACCGTACTGGATGACTGTTGCTCTTTCCAGAAAATCCTGGAGCGAATGTGGTCCACATCGAGAAGACCGCCGATGAAGATGCATCATCAAAGTATCAAAGTAAAGTAAGTGTTCGAAATTCGGAATTCGAAAAAACGGGGTCATTCGAATATATTCAAAATTTGAACCTCAAAAAAGGGGACCATTCGAATGTTTCAAAAATTAGACTTCAAAAAATGGGGGTATTCGAATATACTCACAAATCGGACGTCAAAAAAGGGGGTCATTCGAATCCATTCGATATTCGGTCTTTTCGTCCAGGGCACAACTATAAAGGGCGGCCAATAGGATATCAGCAGCTCGAAAGGATTATAGAGGACTGAACTTCATAGGTGGACGGTTGGAGACCGACTCTCGCGACGAGGCGAAGGAGCTGAGTTTTACGGATCGTCCATAGAATATCAATTTCAGGAACGCGTTGGAGAAGAATCTGGAGGGTGGACTCAATATTATCGGATTGGGGACAGGCTGAAGATGATTGAATGAAATAGGCCGTCCTTAAAAGCAGTGTTCACGATGATTTTCGTTCTCAAGTTTTCCACTCAAAGCAATGCGTTGGCCACCAAGTGTTACCAAAATTACGAAGAAACGGCGGGAAACGCACTAAAACACCTTATTTCAAGGACATTATTCTCAGGCTCGGTCTAGTTGTCCGGTTGGATAACCATGTTCCAGGTGGTTGTCACCGGTGAGAAATGGGGCTATTCGAAAATGGAAGAATATTTTAGGCAAATCAGTATTAGTTAAGGTCCGAAACAAAGAAAGGAGCAATAGAGGGTAAAGAATTTCAAAGAACGGGCCCACAAAAGATTTTACCGTCACAACGAACAGTTCCTGTGAGAGTAAAAAGGCGGGGAGAGAGCAAAGAATTTCGGGCCGTTCTAATGCACTTTTCTTGATTTCTTCGTCATTTCAGTTCTACCCGAGGGCCAGTCAATCAATTTAGCGAATAAGCTCGTAATCGAAGATTATCGTGAACACTGCCTCTAAAGGCATGGCACACCCTCAGACATGAATTTGGTGATTTTTGCTTGATTGTGTAGCAGACCCCTCCTGTATTACACATGCCAAATGCGAGATCTCAATTCCTTCGAATAAGCGAGATATAGGCGACCACCACAGACCCTAACTCCTTCGCTCACCACCACAGGCCCGCCCCCCTACCAGATTCACAAACTCGGTAGTGGCTAAATGGATGGATGGATTCTCAACATGTCGCCGTTCTTCAGTCCATGGCCGGTCTATCTCCTCATCCTGTTTTGCTCTCCTGCAGCGATTGCAAATGAAGAAGAATACAGGCCTGAGACAACTCGTCCACGAAATTTTCGCCCTGAAAATGCAGGCATCTTCAAGGAGTCATATCTTCTTCCGTAGGGGTCATGGACGATTTCAGAGACACCATTGTGATCAGAGAGTAGCTCTCTCCAAGATAAGTATGTATGAAATCTGAAAAATAGTTTTTTCAGTGTCCTGTGCCTTTAAACATCACCAGTGTAAATGGGTTTGGGAGGAGCCAACTGCATAAGCGGCCTGGTGGAGAACGAGATTGGAAGCTGGTCGAGGAGGAGTAATCTTTTTGATTGAACTGTTAGAGATCATCTCTGTGTGCAGGTAGAGGAGAAATTTATGGGAAGTCCCTGGAATACCAACTTTGGGAACAAGTTGGAGATGTCCAAAAATTATGGTAGCTCTATAGCACACCATCAGTGGAGACGCGTTTGGGTAGACCAGACTTCATGGGCGACTATGGGGACGAACTGGAAAGGTTCAAATTTCATAGGTAATCGTCGTAGGAAGATCGATAAGAGAGGGTTGTACAGGACTGAACTACATGGGTGGTTCATAGAATATCAGCCTTGCAAGCGAACGAGGAACAGCTTCCTTTGTGGGCGGGCCATAGAGCATCAACTCTAGGTAGGATGAAGAAGGCTCAACTTTTAGGTGGGTCCTAGGATATCAACTACTCGTCGGGGGAGAGTCTTTCCTATACATGTTAAAGTCCATGATGACAGTACCCTGTCATCATTGCTGTTCATAGTCTGCATGGAAGCAATCATTCGGGATAAACAGAAACCGCACCTGTGCTCGCTACCCTAAGCTGACCATCTCATGTTGAAAGCAGAAACGGGGGAAGGGTTGGAGAGTCCAGTGAAGCTCTGGAAAGACCGTTATGGACTGCGGCTCGACATCACGAAGACAGAATAAAGTGTGTCTGAATGAGAATAGCGGCACATGCGGCCGGCGTGCTTGGCAGGCGGCCGCATGGGCCGCCATTCTCATTCGGACACACTTTACTCTGCCATGTGGAATGTAGGTATGGAACTTCGGGAAGGATGGATCATCTCTGGTGAGTTTTTACTCCGGTTTCGGTATATCTTCACCACCGGTGGTGCTGTTTTCCTACTTCCTAGTCCAGACAGATCCTCAACTGCTGACCCCTAGAGGAGGACGGTATGTGAATGAAGACACACCGCTCTCCACTTCTTTTGTTTCCTACCCTTTATCAATTGGCCATCATTGATTTTGTTTACGAGAGCCATCCTTCCCAAAGCTCTATACCTACATTCTCACATGTGCCGCTCTCAGACGAGAGTTGGAATCAAACGGCGGCCATCCCCCGCCCCCTGCTTCAGAGTTGATTGATCGGCGCGGTATTTGCTGCCAGCCGGTGCCTGCCCCGCTCCCAGTCGATGGCTAAGGGGTAGGTTTGGATTACGGATCAAAAAAAATTGATGGCACTGCCTACAATGAACCGAATTTCTTTCACACAAACCAGCTCAAAAATCACCTCGACAGGCGATGTGTTATCGGAAGCTCGAGACGCTTAAAGACCGCTTGGATGAAATGGAGAGCAACTACGGGCATGATGTGTGACAAGAAGATTCCACTCTGTCTCGAATCAAAAATCTACAAGGCGGTGGTGCAACTGGTCACGCTCTACGCTAGTGAATACTGGTCGACTACTAAAGCTGTCGAACAGTCAGTGCACACCGTGAAGGTGAGAGTGCTCAGATGGTCTGTGGGTACCCGTCTGGGGGCCCGCGTAACGAACGATACTCTACGTGCCACCTTCGGAGTCGCACCAATACCTGGAAAGGGGGCATGGGGCGTTTCGGTGACTTCAGAACGCTTGTTTGCAGCCGTTTATTTGCCATTCATGGCTAGTTTTTTACCGGTCTTTCGACATGGGGGCCTAGGATCCTTCTGAATTTTACTGTGGAAAATCACCGAGGATGATCATCGTGAACTCTGCTTTTAAACGAGAATAACTTCAAGAAAGGTTCCACAATGAGATGAACACTGGAGGCGGGTTGAAGACGGCTTGAGGCCATGGGTGGTCCTCAGGCTTCACGTTTGCTTACCGTTAGTAGGCTACTTGTGTGTAGTATTGCTGACAGCGCTACTCGAAGCCACTACGTTTTTTTCCTGATTAAGACATTGCATTCGACTCTCCTCATCGTGATTGATTGTTCAACGATCTGAGTTGTAATCCCTGAAATGAGTGTTCGACGAATCGAGGGGTTCGATGAACAAAAAACTACAGCAGGTGTTCGAGCCACACAAGGAGCTGTAGCAGAACCTTCCCTAATCAATTTTGCCGCTGATGGCATCATACGTAGAGCGGGACGCTCCCTTGTCGATCCGAGAAACCTCGAGAACTCGAGCTGAAAACAAAGCAAAGCTGCAGAGGACTGCGAACCTCATTTCGAAGTATGCAGCAGCCAATGAACTTCGTCTTCGTGTAAACCAATGCAAGCAGATGTGGTTCCGTCAGAGGTCTTCAACGGGAGTTTGCGTGGACGGACAACGTATCGAACTTGTGGATGACTTCTGTTATTAGGGCTGTTTGCTGAAGAACGATGGTAGTTACGCAGCGGATATTCAACAACGATGTGTGAAAGCTACATCTGCATTCAATTATCTAACCAAGTGTTTGTTGCCGTCCGCGATTGCGAAATAGTTCGGTCTACGCGTGTACTTATCCACCATTCGCCCCATCATGGCTTACGGATCGGCGCAGTGGGCTGCACCGAAGACGCAGATGGGAAGGTTGGATTGTGGAAGTTTTCTAGGCGTTTCCTTGGAGGTTTCTGTCCGCGTATATGCCATAGCGAAGATCTTTACAGGGAAATCGACGCAGTACACGCTTGACACGAGGAAGGTGCCAGCATTTCTCAACGCCATCTCAAGCAGCAATGGAAAGTCGACTTCGAGTGCTCGGGCATATACTAAGAAGAACGCCGGATTGTCTCGTACAACACGCTTTAAGAATGCTTCCAAATCCTGTCTGGAAACGGCCACCTGGGCGTAGGCGAAAGTTCTGGACGGATGTGGTTAAAGACGATTTGAAGTCACTCGGCATCGAAAGACAGTTCAGGCGCAATGTTTCGTTTCGCAGGAAATGGAATAGTGACAGTTGGATGGAATGTGTTCAAATTGTGGCTGAAGACCGTGAAAACGGACACGGCCGACTACTAGGACGGCACACCTCGGTGAAGACGCCGACTGGCCGCATTAGGTGGAAGCCAACCAATCAAGTCAGTAAGCAAGTAATGTTAACGATTCTGAGAGTTCGTGACGATCCGTGTGATCCTCGTAGGGTGACGAGGCTTTCAACAAAACGCGTCAATTCAGTAGGAAATTCAAGATACTTGCTCAGAGCTCATACCACATCATCATGTAGCAGTCAACGTGCTCTTGATGTACCCTTCCACAGTTTGTTATTGTTTTCAGTGCAAAGCTCGGCGAGAGGCATCTCAAGAACATCATCAGAATAATGAGACCTCCTGGACAAGAAGTGTGACGTGACATAATAGTATTAGTACCTAATACATACGACACGAGACATATTTACACCCAGGTAGGTTACGGTAGTTCGCTCGAGAAGTTCAGCGATGAAGAACATCATCTGGGAGTCTATTTTTCATCTAGGTTCAACAAAAGTATGTCTGATCATATGCGCTTATGGTATAGTTGAAGACTGAGGTAAATAGCAAAGTGTCCTTGTGACATGTGTATGCACTTCGAGCGCCAGGGATGAACACCTGCGGAAATAAAAGGTACCTAGACCAAGTAAAAATAGCAGCAAGAATATTTGCTGGAATTTTGTCATCCTGCTCACGTCATTATCTTATCGGCATCCCCATCTGCAAAGCCTCTTAGGTGCGGATTCTATACAGTCAGCACTGATCGCACTGGGAATCTCCAGGTTCGACTCTCGATGAATCTCGGCATCAGAACAGTGTGTTGAACATTCGTCTGTAGCACGCAAAAGTGGGTATGATGACTTTACTAAACTAAAGTTTCGACGAATTCGACCCCGTTGGAGTCTGAAAAAGTCAAACCTACTCGCCAAAATTAGTCGACCAAACGTAGATACTATTCTACGGAAATTCAGACAAAATTCCCGAACGAATGGTCGAGAAATATAGGACTGAGGAGTACCCTTCAGAGAAGTACTCAGAAAATCATGTGATCAGTAGAACAGCGAAACGGGTACCACTGTAAAAGAAAGTACCCTAATCAGAAGCCGAGTCTGGTGCAGGGTTGAAGTTCCCGTGCTGTGTTTATACCCTACTCTTTTCGATTGACCTTGGAATCTTTCGCACTGATCCAAAACGCTCCCAGCGCTTTTCGCGCACTGATACTTTGCGTTCTTTGTTGCGCATTGACGCGAACTCGGTGCGCATATGTTATAACAAATCATACATCGGCATGGGTCCTAAAATGGCTGCGTTTCCCGTCGCATGTTTGCGCAAACTCGGTGCACCTATGTTCTAGCATGCGGCACCGAGTTTGCACCAACCTTCAATAGTGAACGCGAAGTCTCATTAGGATCCATGCCGACGTTACGTGCCCTCGCCATTCGCGGATCTTTCGCTGAATGCAGCGTCAGGGGATGCGACGCTATCATACCATAGGACTATCCTGGCATGAGGGGGTGAATGATTGAATGTCACCCTCGACTAGATCGACAAGCAAAGCACCTTGAATGGAAGATCAGAGGGGCCGCACTATGAGCACGAGGGCATACCTTCGATCGAAAAGGACCGAGGGAGCGTCACTCCCAACCAAAAGGAGCTCGAGGGGCTGCACTACCAAGCGTCAGGTTGGAAGAACAATCTCGATCGCCTTCTCAATAGAAAGGGTTAGGATACATGCCTGACGCTTTGGGACTGAGGAGGCTGCATTTTGAACAGTTGGACGAAGGGCGGCATACTTCTAATCGACAAGACTGATGGGCTGGACTTCCGAAAGACTGTGCGGATGAACTTGTACTCTCAAGCTATGAGGATGAAAGAGCCACACTCCTGAGTAACGGACTAAAGCATCGTTAAACCTTCCGCCGTCGAGCGAAGTGAATTCCTATACTATCGATGATGTTAAGCAGAATAATCAATACTTCGACTTTGTCAATGGCGCTTGTAACGAGCGAATCGATGACTGGTTTCCTCAGGTCCGGCATCATAATGACGCTACTCTGTAAGGACCTAGCCAAACAAGTTCCAAGCTAGTTAACACGACCTGTACCGATTAAACATGTAAGCTGCGTAGTTTGTCAACGATGTTAATCGCGTATGCCACAAACCATAATGGGCAGCCATGTGTCTCCAATCATAGAATGAATGCATTTAGTATCGAACAGATTCGGGGTGGCGCAGTCCGCTCCTCCACGTTGGTGCCACTGGAAACTCCTCGATTCTGTCGATGTGAGCTGAATGCGGAAATTCGTGTTCCGGCGACCGACCAGGGCGAAGCGCCCGTGTTACAGGTCGGCCAATGGATATCATTGTCACACTTCATGCCATGGTGATAAAGGAATTCCACAAGGCTACGGCGTCCACGGCAACCGACGCCCACTTAGGGAGCCGGGTGAGTGGTGAATGTATGCTAGGGTCTCCGGTGCAAGGACGGCATCGAAGGGCACCCAAGCTAGTCCGAAAGTCCTTCGACGAAGCCAAGACTCGCGTCGCAACGCTGAATGTCGGCACGCTGTCAGGCCGCTCGAGCGAATTGGCTATTGCTCTGAAGCGTTTACGTATTGATCTATGTGCACCGCAAGAGACGAGACGGTCGGGTAGTAAGTCAAATGATATTGGCAGAGGCTTCGAATTCCTGTATCATAGCAGTCTTATAACCACGAACGGCGTTGGCATTGTTGTGCCCGAACGTTTCCGTGACGCGATCGCCGAGGTGCATCGCTTTGACAACCGATTTATGAAGATAATTATCGTCAACGATGAACAACGCATTCATTTCTTTTCGGTGTATACCCCGACGACTGGTTGTGTGGACCGAGTAAAGGATGATTTCTGGATGATGCTCAATGAGAATACCTCAGAGGTACCGCCAGAAGACATAGTTGTTGTCGCGGGAGGCATGAATGTTCACATCGCAGAGATGAGTCAAGGCTATAAATGCCAAAGTGGTTTCGGTTACGGACTACGGAACACGGATGGCGAAAAAATTCTCGAGCACGCCGATTCACGTAACCTTTTCGTGGTCAACACAAAGTTTCAAAAACGTCAGTCTCACCTTGTCACTTATTACAGCGGCAACAACATGACTCAGATTAATTTTGTGCTTCGACACCGCAACAAAAAGATGGTCCCAGATGCGAAAGATATTCCGTACGAGACAGTGGCAACACAACATCGTCCGCTTATATGCACGATAAACATCATGCCGCCGAGGCGTAGTATTGGTGAGCGGTGTGGACTTCCTCGGATAAAGTGGTGGCGTTTGAGGGAGAAGGAAGCTGACGTCTTCTCGCGTGTCCACTTACCATCAGTCACAACTGTACACGAATCATGGCAGAGGGCAACCAGAACGATGATTGCGGTGGTCAAGGGCATACTACTGCACACCTGTTCAACTGCCCGATGAGACCGACTACATTGACGACAATGGATTTGTGGATGAACCCAACGCTAGTGGCCAAGTTTCTGAACCTGTGACGGGACCCCTCTTTGTGGCTGCAAAGAAGAAGAAAAAGAACGATGATAGTGTTACCCTCTCTCGTGCATATTCAAACATAGTCTTGCTCTTGGAACGCTTCCGTCCGCATGGAATACTGCGATTGTAACCCCGCTTCTGAAAAAGGCACCAGCTGTTCAGGTCTCGAACTATCGGCCCATCAGTTTAACCTCATCAGTATGCAAAGTTCTCGAAATCATTATCAAAGATTGTGTTCTATCCCATCTCGTGTCGAATAACCTCCTCAGCCCGGCGCAATATGGTTTTCTGCCTGGTAGATCAACGCTATCTCAGCTGGTATCCTCGTTTCACGACTGGTGTTCGGCTGTGAACGAAAGCTACCAAACTGATGTTGTGTACATAGACTATGCTAAAGCTTTTGATACAGTCAGTCATCAAAAGCTACTTCTGAAACTTCAAGGCTACGGCATTTCTGGTGACATTTCAAAATGGTTGAATTCCTTTCTGACACCTCGTGACTTCATAGTCAAAATTGGCGACTTTTGTTCTCATCCTTGCCCAATCGTCAGCGGTGTTCCCCATGGTAGCGTTCTGGGTCCTTTGCTTTTCCTCATTTATGTGAACGACATTTCTGACGGATTGTCGAGCACATGCAAGCTTTTTGCTGATGATCTGAAGATATATCGTCCCCTTCGCAACCCCGCCATCGATTTTCACGAGCTTCAGTGTGACCTGAACCGGCTTTCTAATTGGTCCAAGCTATGGCAGCTAAAAATATCTGAAGAAAAAATGTCGCTTGTTCCATATAAATTTCCAACATGAGTGCTTTCTACGCCTAAACGATGTTGCGCTTCCCGTACGCGAGACTGTCAGTGATCTTGGTGTGCTTATTAGCACCGACCTTAAGTGGGAATCCCACTGCAAGGAAATCTCTAAGAAAGCTTCTCGTGTGGCAAATTGCATCCTGAGATCTCTGCAACACCCGTGTCTCGAACATTACAGGAAAGCATACATTGTCTACTGCCGACCGCTCTTGGAATACTGTACGCAGGTCTGGTCACCATCTTCTGTCGAAGATGATGAAGTAATTGAAAACGTGCAAAGGCGGTACTCAAAACGCGTTTTTGTCAAAGTATTTCCTACGCGAGAAGTACCAGACTATACGGCAAGGCTTGAAATGTTGGGGATCGAAACCCTAAGATATCGGCGAACCGAGTTCGATTTACACTTATGTTATAAAATCGTTAACGGTCTTTGCGACATCCCATTTGAGAGTGTTTTCGTGTTCACCAGCCGCTGTACTCGCTCCCGCCAGCACGCTTTTCAGCTCGCACGTAGATTTACGTCGAAGTCCAACGTGCTGCATTCCTTTGCATTTAGAGTCATCCCAGTTTGGAACAAATTACCTTCAGAGATCGTTGAGGCCGCGCAGTTTCCGATTTTCAAAAGCAGGCTATCCCATTTCAACCTCAGGTCATTGCATGGGGTCGATGGCCGTGCTTTCTGCTAAAGCTTGAAATTCAGGGTGCTCTTATTCTTACGAGTGTTTTCTTTGCCTACAATTTTGTTTGCCTGCATGTCCAGGCTGTCTTGTTTAAACCTATCTCACATACATTTTGTATGTTTCTTTGTCGCCAGATAAAGCTATTGAATTGAATTGAATTGAATAGGTGGGCGCGCTTGGAACTTGGTGTCACGAAACCCGGCCGAAGGAAAATCGATAGGCAAACGTGGCTTTAAACAAATGAGGTGCGCACCAAGGTTCAAAAGAAAAAGAAAGAATATCACGCCTTCCTTGCCAGCAAGTCGGATGGAAACTGACAGAAATACCGCGAAGCGAAGAAGTCTGTTAAGTAAGCTGTGGCGAGAGCGTAGGCTGCACATTACGGATAACTGTAAGAAAAGCTGGATACGCGTGACGGTGAACGCCTCGCTTATCAACTTGCGGAATTCCGTCAGCGTGTAACGGATGACATAGAGAAGTTCTCCGGTGTTAATGATGGAAGTGGTCAGCTGCTTATGGACCGCGGAAAGGTGATGAGGAGAGGGCGCACTACTTCGAGATGATCTCAACGGAGGAATTCCCTCATCCGCCTATACCTAAATCTACACCCACAGGCCGCCCTGTTCATTCGATTATCGTCGAGAAAGTACAGAGGGGATTAGCACGTATGAGGCCAGGAAAAGCAACGGGCCTAATGATCTGGCGCCTGAGATGTGGAAGGCACGGTGCTGGAGCCCTGCTGACTAGCTAGCGCAGTTCTTCAACCCGGTTGTGGCTGGAAAGAAAACACCCGAGGATTGGCAGCGGAGTACGACCATACCAATTTGGAAGGAGAAGGACAGTTCAGCAGATTGTGCGAATTATCGCCCAATTCAGCTGCTGCCCCACAGCATGGAAATCTTTGAACATGTTCTCGATCGTCGGATCCGTGAAATCGTCGAGATCATCAAAAATCAATATGGCTTTGTTGCTAACTGTTGCACCGCCGATGCCATTTATGCTGCCCGACTACTGATCAAGAAGCACCGCGAGAAAAACAAGACGCTTCACCTCGCCTTTCTCGAATTGAAGACGGCGTTTGACCGAGTTCCAAATGAAGTGATACGGCTCGTGATTGGATCCAGATTCTCTACACCAATCCAAAAAGTCGTGTTCAAGAGCAGCCGGGACGTCGACTGAGTTTTCCATCTCTGTTGGTGTTCATCAAGGATCTTCTCTGTTTCCGTTTCTTTTTGTGATTGTCATGCATACAATTACACGATACTTGCAGAAACCACTGCCATGGTCGCTGTTGTATGCTGATGACGTGATGCTTGCATCTGAAGATAAGTCCGATCCTGAGCGACAGGTACAAGCATGGAGTAATCGGCTATCTCGGCTTGGATTACGCCTCAACGTCAAGAAAACTGAATATATGGCCACGAACGGTGCTGAACAGAAGTCAATAAAGGTCGAAGGTATTCAGCTACCGCGTGCTGAAGCCTTCAAGTATTTTGGATCGACAATCGCATCTGATTGCAGCCTAAATTACAAAGTTGCCTCTCACGTGGGAGCAGCGTGGTGAAACGTGGTGATCGATGACTGCGGAACTCTGCGACAAAGAAAATGCACGCTTGCAGTCGAAGATTTATCGTACCATTGTTCGCGCTGTATGCTGCAGAGTGCTGGCCTGCAACGAAGGACGTCGAGCGCAAACTCGGTGTAATGGAGACGAAAATGATGCGCTGGACAGGTGGTGTCACTCGATTAGATCACATCACGAACGACGGCATTCGACAGCATTTCGGTGTCGCTCCAATTGCTGAAAAGCTCCGCGAAGCTCAAATGCGGTGGTTTGGGCACGTTCTGCGAGCCGGAGACGATACTGTTTGCAAGACAGGCCTTAATCTGGATGTACCTGGTTAACGACCCCAAGGACGACCGAAGCAGCGCTGGCTACGATAGCCCATTTTGGCTATCGTTTTCATATTCAAGGTGGAAGCACCATTCGAGACTCAAACGGAAGCACCATTTGAGACACTTTCATGCGCTATTTTTAGGAGGTCAGAACAATATGAAGAAATCTGAGGCTAAGCATTTGTTAGGCGGCTTGCGCCCATTTTGGCTATCGTTTTCATATTCAAGGTGGAAGCACAAGCACTAGATCCTCAGCCACTCCTATATTTTCGATATACAAGTACTTTCAAGGAATCGGCGGACTTCAGTTTTTTGTTTGACTGACATTTTCGAAATAGGAAAGACATACCCCCAGAACCATAATGATTGCAGAGTGACCAAAACGCGGAAATTCATCTTTTTGTACTTCACGTTAGATCACAGAAACTGATTATCAGCAGTGCACGGTCAAACTCGAAGCGAAAGTGTTGGAAACCCATTGAAGACGTTGTCATGGCCTGGACACGCGTGGGTATAGGTTTTCAGCCGACACGCGCGCTCTCAGCTGCAACGCGGCTTCCCTTAGGCCTCTTCCAGAGTTCCATCGGTGTGCGACGCGATGGGATGATAACCATGAGCACCGATCGAGATCGCGTCGCACGTCGATCTGCATTCAACACATGCCATCGCGTCGCACAGCGATCGGACTCTGAAAGAGGCCCTAAAGGCACCGTACACGATGAAAACAAAATTCCAGCTTTTGAATTCAGTCGGACTGGTGGGTCATGACAATGCCACCCAGTTGGAGTTTCAGAATCGCCTCTGAATGAAGATTGATTTACCTCAAAACGACTTCCTGGGTTTTGGGGGGGGGGCGGCCTTGGGCTCAGAAAAATCAAAACAAGTTACTTGTAATATAAAAGTAACTTACTTGAATGTCTCAAGTAACTTACGTTTATATTACTTGTAACACAAATTTATATTACATATAACATACATTTATATTACATGTAAATTACTCTTATGTTATATGTCACTTACATTTGAATTTTCATTATGAGTGGCCATCACGTGACGCAGACGACACGCGACACAGAGGGCATGTCCCAAACCACACACTACGCAAAAAAAATGCTGTGCGGGGCCTTCCCTGCTGGTGTGGGGTCATGTTCCTCAAACTTGGGTAACTAAACCAACAGCAACGCTAGTCGAAAGTATGACCCCGCGAATGCGTCGTACATTCCCCTTGGAAATACCTTCTTGGCCGATTCAAGTTACTTGCGACTTATATTGTGCCATTTAAGTTACATGTAACATATCGGAGGCGCACTGCACGCAGTATCCTCTCAGAAATCGAAAACAAGTTACTTGTAACATATCTAAGCCGATGTAAGTTACACGCAACATATCGACGGCACACCGCATGCAGTGCCCCTCCGGTATGTTACATGCAACTTAAATGGCACAAGATAAGTTGCAGGTAACTCACATTTGCTTAGATATGTTACAAGTACCTTGTTTTCGGGCTTTCATGTTGCAAGTAACTTGTTTTCATTTTTCTAAGTGGTCGATCCGTTGTTACACGGAACCAAACTCCGTGATTGCCGCCGGCGGGCGTGCCTTGACGCGTCGTAGGATGCAATGAACACGCCAGTCGATTTCGCATTCGGTATCGATCGAAAGCGGCTGACAGCAATGGATGCAGCAGGTTGGTAACCCTTTTTTAAATTTCGTTCAAGTGGTTGTTTTTGGGTAGGAAATCAAAAGCTTCCAACGCCTCGCCAAGAAACGAATGGTAGAACTGTTCCTTGCGTTCTTAGCGCAACTATCCCAAGTTGATGTCGGCGCGAACTTCAAATTTGTTTTGACCTTTTTTAAAATAGGCTTTTCTTGTAAAGTTGAGGTACCCTTTTGCAACCTTTGGTCCTTACAGAGATATAACAGCACGAAAACGTCAAAAACCCCAAATATGGTTTTCACTGTTTACGATCCCTTTAATCTACAGACTGACGAAACTTTGATGAATCTCTTTGCTAATAGAGATCCATCTTGCGGAGCACATTTCCTCACTGATCTGTGCAAGCAGAACCTTCGACGCTTTTAGGACAGCTGCGCACTGTCCCGAGTCCTCAGAAAGCCCTAGTTTGCAATAGAGTACGTTCGGTGCTTAATTAGGACACTCCCAGGAAAAACATCCTTCAGAAGTACTGTGCAGGTGAACGTTGAAAATAAAGAACGTTTTACTCTGAGAAGGAAGAACATAATAATATCGAATCACAATAACCTAACTAGATAGAAGTCTAGCGAACAGACAATTTTGATTTCTGACCATGACAAACCTCCTAAAAGCGATATTAACCCTTGTAAGAATGCAATGCAATGGAATATACCCTGTCCCAAACGAGATAGCAAGCGTAGAATCCAAAGAAGCAGCGCGCAGTCCCCTGCGTCTATGACATTTTCGTATTTTCGGAACAGGTTCCAAGGAATTTTTAACTTTCTAACTTCATTTTCTTACATACTCCATTGCTCTTTTGCGTTCTTTTCTCTCGAAATGCTCGTGATATTCAGTCTCGATACATATTTTCTTCTTTACGTGGCAGGGAAAGTTTTTCGAGATATGGATAACAGGTCGGATCGCACAGAGTCGTCTAACCCGTCGATTTCACCGTATACTCGATACAACCGAGCTGTTTTAGCTTGTGTGGGGCCATTATTTCACTTCATCGTTCGGTTGCAGTCTCTATAGTGTCTCAGACAACTTTAACATCGATCCAGGTGCTACAGGTCGCGCAGAGGGCGGCGCGCTGCTTCTTTGAGCTCTACGCTTGCCATCTCGTTTGGGACAGGGTGTGCACACCGCCACCACCTTCCCGTGGAGACGCCACAATCTACTCATGGCACAGATTCTGCATCTGGTTCGGAAACCAGGGCATATGATCCCACTACACGCAAAAGAAGAAGCTGCGGACAAGTTGGCCTGTGTTCATGTTGTCGCTAGAGCACGTTCACCTCGGGCTCCCTGGAGAGATCAACGATGTAAACGTGGTAGATTTTCGCCACCTACGTCGCGTCTCGACGACCAAACTCGTACGCCTCTCCTCCTCTTCCTTGTACCCACAGGGCAAAAACTGAGCCTCATTAGCAGCCGAGATACGAGAGACTAACTGGAAGCAGATTTGGAAGAAAATACAGGATTTGTTAACAGAGGGGCTTATTTCACTACAGATGGCAGCAAAACAACAAATCACTCTTAACAAAAGAAGAAAACCACCAGAAATTTTTAGCAACCTCTTAGAGAATACCGCGGATATGAAAGTAGGGGAATAATCCTGAAGAAAACTGGGCCGAATTCATGAACGCGAGTGATTAGAGTCGAGGGCAAAGGCGTCTACGCCTTTGGTTAACCGCCACGGCAAAATGTTTTGTAACCGAGCTGTGTCTTAGTTGCCCCAGACTCTTAGCTGGGCCGGCCGTGTGCACGATTGAATGGCGATCTCCCGCTCTCGCAGGGTGATAGTCAAAGAAGCCCCTATCCTTAATCACACGCTGTCATGAATCCCGCCGCTAGAAAGCACCAAAGAGCTACAAAATCGGGACGTCATCAAATTCCCACCTTCGGCTTTAAAGGCAGTGGTCGCGCTCAAACATGCTCGTCTTCTTTTCCTCTCTAAACCCTTTTCTGGGTATAGAGTAGTAGAACTTATAAGAAAAAATCGCGAAAAAAACGCTGTTCTGGGCCAAAATTAAAGCTTGAACTTTCTTGTCTTTTGATGGTGGACGAGTCCACCCCACATCACCGGCATCGATGATCTCTGAAATCGAGAACATCAGCTGGCTTGAAATTGAATTTCAATCAATGAACCTTCGGATTTATGTACACATCTAGTCGAAAACATTGATTGAAGAGCTTGCTTTCATTGTTCAACTGTTTTTATTTGGTAAATTTGCATTTATTTCTTCCTCTGAGTGTCGATGATTCTTGATTGCTTAGCATGAGACTGTGATCTTTCTGTGCACGTGTGCACGAACTGGAAATTTAGGGTCTTAATAACTCTAAATCTAGCCCGTTTTTCACCGCGTTACCTTCATATTTTCTGAGCTGTTTTATATCTAAGCTGATTTTTGTAGCTTTTTCGATAACGTTTTTCATCGTGACCACTGCCTTTAAGTGAAATGCTGCGCTCTTTGCATAGAGTTCGCGAACAGAATGAATAGTGTGTGTTTCGACTTTTGAACTCCTACGGTAGGTTTCAGTATGTATATTGCAGTAGGTAAATAATTCGGTTTAGCCGGAACTTCACACGAAGTGGGAAAGTCACTTGTAGAGCTGATTACAAATCCGACGTCGATTTGTCGACTTTCCGAAGCTGAGATAGGTATCCATCTACTGAAATAATACGGTAGGAATACAGTAGCTATCCCGAGGCCTGAGATTTTACTCGAAACCTGTTCTCAGGTTTATATAATGTGCAATAATGTGCAACTGTTCCTTTCCGAATTTCAGGTTAAATTACTATGGGAATTACGGCAGTTGAATAACATTATACCTGCCGTAAGTATACAAAACCTAACCGCCAAACGAGCTGTCCTTGGGTGACACGCATGCGCGTGCAACGCGCGTATTACCGAGAGATGGGCTACCCCAGATGTTAATGAGGTTATGCGGTGGTTAACGGTTCTTTGTTCACTTGTGTTCGTTGCGCACTGTGCACCCCCCTCCACAGAAAGTTATCCGGGACGGATCTTAAAAACTGCAGAGGAATTTCCTACTACGTGTCATATATGAGATTTTGAAACGTATCATTCTCGAGCGACTCATCGAGCATTGTGAAGACACGACCAGAAAGGAACAAGCCGGTTTTCAACCTGGAAGATCGGCCATGGACCAAATATTCGTCGTGAGAAGAGTAATTGAATCGTGGTAACGGTATTCTTCAAAGCGGCACTCGACTCTCATCAACAAGATCGATTACTCAACGTTTCGGGTGCCGATAAAGGCTTCGGAAAGCACGTTCAACTAATCGAAGGCATGAACAAAGAAACAACAGCAGCAGTTCGTAAGTCTGTCGGATTTACGTCAGCTTTCGAGGTGAAAACAGGAGTAAGGCGAGGAGTTGTAGCAGGACCTTTTCTATTCAACTTCGCCGTTGATTACATCATGCGTAGAGTTGTGGAACAGCTTCCTGCGGACGTGCTACTAGCACCATCAAGACGGTCCCTTGTCGATTTGGAGTACGTCTATGGCACTGTGCTATTCGCTGAAAAAACGCAAAAGTGCAAAGTATTGTGAGATCCGTTTCAAATATGCCGCAGCATATGAACTTCGTCTTCGTCCCGGCAACAGCAAGCAGATGCGGGTCTCTCATAGGCCTTCAACGGGAGTTTGCCTAGATGGACGACGTATTGAACCTCTGGGCGACTTCTGCGCTTGGTCTGTTTGCTGAAGAACGTTGACAGTTATCCAGCGGCGTTCAACAACGATGTGTGGAAGCTAAATCTGCAATCAATTCTCTAACCAAGTGTTAGTGGTCCTCCCCCATCGCGAAGGATGTCAAGTTGCGCATCTCCTTATCCGCTATTCGCCCCATCATGATTTACGGATCGGAGACGTGGGCAGCACCAAGGCGCATATGACAAAGTTGGATTGCATGAAGGGGAAGCTGTCTAGACGTTTGCTTGATAATTTCTGACCTACAACAAAATCGACGCATTACATCAACGCTTGACGCAAGGGAGGTGCCAACATCACCCGACGGAAAAGTCGTATTGCACGGAGAGGAAGCTGTATAGACGTCTGCTTAGATATTCCTGACCGCGAGTACGTCATAACGAAGATTTCTACAACGAAATCAAAACAGTACATCAACGCTTGACACGAGGGAGGTGCCAGCATCTCCTAACGCCATCTCAAGCAGCAATGGGAAGTCGACTTCGAATGCTCGGGCATATACTAAGAAGAACGCCAGATTGTACTGTGCAACACGCTTTGAGAATTTTTCCAAATCCTGTCTGAAAACGGTCACCTGGACGTAGGCGAAGGATCTGTACGGATGTGGTAGAAAAGGTTTTGAAGTTCACCCGGCATCAAAAGACAGTTCAGACGCGATGCTCTACTTCGCAGGAAATGGAATAGTGACAGATGGATGGATTTTATTAGAATTGTGACCGAAGACCGCGACGAACGGACACGGCTGACTACTAGGACGGCAGATCTCGGTTAAGATGTGGACTGACCGCATCAAGCAGAAGCCAGCCGTTCAAGTCAAGTCATAAGTCAGGATCTGAGCAAGGCACGTGCTTCGAGTCACTTTTCCAAGTGTATACTGTAGTTTGTATACATTGGATCCGACTCATTGAGGATAAGTGCAGAAATTGCTGTTTTCTGCTTTATCCTGAACTGAAAGGTTAGTGTTTAGATGTATCTCGACTAAAAAGGCAGAATCATCTCAACTTTTGAGTAACTACGATATTCAGTGACAAGAAATGCTAAAATATCCGATTTGTTTCGGATATCCGGATCATTTCAAATAACCTTAATTTTACGAACACGAATATGAGGTTGACGACAAAATTGTCCTCGCGTGAATGTTATTATGAGTTTTGATTGGAAAACAATCTTTTCTTCAATAATTAGGTTGACTGTGAAGAGAAAACCAGCTTTTTCAGTTTTCCGAAATGAGTCGGATCCAATGTATAGTAGTTTGCTAAGAAATTCAGATTTGACCGAGAGTTCGCATTATCAGTTTTCCTATTCTGACGATGATGGGAATCTGATAATGTCCCGATTTCACACTTCTTCAGCGTTTTTCTCAACAAATAACTTAAAAATGGCGCAGTCTCAAGCCAGAACCATCTGCTTCAACTTCTCAATATCTGATATCAGCATATCCTTGGCCACCTCGTCGCCTTTGTTCTTCATACACTGTACAACAAGTCGTTGGCAGGAGACCAGCAGATCGAACATCGTCTGAATGCAACTTTTTCTGTTTCTTGTCAAACAATCTCAGTAATTACTTCAATATGGATAAACACTATTTTCCACCTGTACACATTTAATTGTTTTCCTCCTACAAAATGCGAGATTCAAAAATCATGTGTACAAGTCTCATTTCCACGCCAGCGATGACTAAACTACTCATTTCAGGCGCATGAGAAAACATTTCTCGATCCAAGCTGAGGGTGTAAGTTAAAACACTGAGAGAAGAGTATTTTGTCAAATCATGCCGAACTTCACGGAATGATATCTTCTTCGCACTCTGTTACAGATACTTAGGGCACTTTTCATAGTTGTGGGTTCACGCTAGAATTCGCCGATTCCATGAAACTCACAAAAATTGAGACCTTGTTCTCACTCATAATTGTTTCGGCATTTTCTAAAACCATTGCACGCAGAACCAGATAGGCTAAACCGAACCCATGGATAAAAAATAAAGGCATTGTTCACGACGAAAGAAGTTGCTCAATTTTCGGCACAAACGTAACCTTCAAGTTCCCCGTAGAAGAGTAAGGACAGAAGCACGACGAAAACGGCCAGGAAGTGGGTGAAACCTTGTGGACCAGCCGACCCGTTGGATCATCCCGCTCAAGTGATATAACAGTTGTCCTGCGTTCGTTTCAGCAGGGGAACAGTTGCTGAATCCTTGAATACTCTTCATCGCGAAGGATTCTAACACTCAAGCCTAAGCATTGGCCCACCTTATTTCCGAAGAACTTTCGGTACAAGAAACAGAAAACAAATTCACGGACCCAAGAATTTTGAAGCGCAAACCATTTTCGACTTTGTCTGCAGTCCGCCGAACAAGCGTAATTGAATATTTCAGAGATTCCTTTGTACAGATTTTCTCCGGTATTTGAGTGTTTTGTGAGGGATTTTCCTATCAACTTCTTCTTCGTGCTCTTATCCGCACAAAAACATCGAAAACTAGAATACGTTTTTTTGTGAACACTGAACTCGAAGAAACCTCTAAAATATTCAGCCACGCCTGTCTGGTGTGTTTCGAGGAACTGCGGACTTTGAACAATCTAGACGTGGAAACGGCTTTGCGCCTCCAAATGCTTAGGTAGAAGTCTTCGTTTTCTGCTTTTTGTACCAAAAATTCTTCAAATATAGGATGGTTCCAGGCACTTGCTTAGATGTTGAAACCTTTCGGAATGAATAGTATGAAAATATTCGGCCAATGTTCCTTTGATGAAAAGAATGGGGGACAAATGTTATATGACGCGTGCGGGTGATCCAGTGGGTCGGTTGATCCACGAAATTTTCACCCACTTCCTGACCGTATTTCCTCGTTCTTCCATCCTTGATAATGTTGTAAGCATTCTGCGGAAAAAAACAAGCAACTTTTTTTCTCGTGGACACAGCCTTCAAGGTCAAGCGGACGGTGGTCCCGTACCTCGACGGAGCTACAGTACCCTTTGGTGACCAGAACTTTTGAAAGAAATTTCAAGAATTTTCACGTCCTTCTGGGTGATAAAACTTTCAGAAACTCGGGAATGAAGAAGATCTAAAGGTCTCTGTGCTTATCATTTTTGTATGGTTAATACTCCACTCAGCTTTTCGAAGAGTCTCGAAGTGCGTTTTTCAATATTTGCCAAAACTTTTGGACCATCCCCAAACTTCCAATTTTTTGGCTACTTTTAAATCCCTTCTTATCCCGTGAGACAGTAACAGCACAAACTGCCTTTCATAGTCTTATTGAGCTTACGCACTGATCACGACATTGGCTCCGTAGTCGTCCCCTGGCTAGATGCTCTGCACAAGGGACGTGGGGCGTTACCCAGCGGGAACTTGCGGGCTACCACTGGTAGAAGTGATTCGTGGTGGCAAGATGCGCCCTGTCGCCAAATGTGATTAAGTGTGCTATCCCAGACCACGGCCAGCCAAGCCTCCTATCCCTCCGAGGCGGTAAACCCAGTCAAAAGGTGCAAAATCTGTCTGGGAGGATAAGAACAGTGATCTGAATACCGGCCGGTTGCCATAAGGCATTGTATGTACGGGCCCCATATACATTCGGAAGCGTTAACGATTCTAGGCGAAAGTCGAATTTGAGGCACATCCTCAGAGGGATTTTTTAACGCCCAAAACATAATTTTTATTATGGCATCTAACTATCGTGAAGCATAGCGTCGGGTTCAGCACCCTTCCGGAGTCCGAAAGATTTTTTTTTCATTTTGTATTTAGAACCGTTGCAGGAGATTTGCGCCCCAAGGGTTCAGAACTTGAACGCGGCTGGTGCGCAGACAAGAAACTTGCCGACAGTTGTCAGGTGGAAGGGGTTAGACGCCCTCTCCAGTGTATGCTTTGATTGTCTGCAAACGTGGTACATAATAGCACCGCGAATTGAGAAGGATCACACGGGTACATGTACATAGGTAGTGGTGTTTTCCAGTAGAAGTCTGTACAGACTTCGACTCCCAGGCCGGAACTCTTTTAGCACTGTATAAACTTCTTCTGTGATATACTCGGTTGAATAAGTACCTAATATGTAGTAAGTAGTACTTCCAAACGACGGCACAATAACTTCCTCTGCAGACAACTAAAGTACTCGAATGTGAACTTTTTGTTTTGGAGAAACAAAATTTCACATGGAAGAACTTCAGTTCAAATTCAGCCCACGGACTACAATCCGTCAAACTAAGGGAAAACAAACTCAAAGTACTTCCGGTTATGTGAAGATTATTCGAACTCGAGGATATTTTATTCCTTCAGATATGACAAAACAGGATGAAGCGCTACAGTACCTCCGCTAATTTTTGCAATACGGGGATGGAACGCCGGCTCTCATTCGGTGCTCCCACATACGTGGGCCGAAGCGGCAGTATCTATGCGGCATCGCAATCATGACAGAATGATGACTTGGAATTGTATTGTGAGTGATCGTTTACCCATCTGATACAATGAGCTCCGTTGGTGGGGAACGATGTTATCTGTGAGTACCATGTCGTCCCAGGTGAAAACCAGAACGAGTTTATGAGGGAGCGTTTCAACCTTTTTCTTCTTCTTGTTCTTTAGCGAGTATCTCGCTATGTCACAGGATCCGCTTTTCTTTAATGTCACCGTCATTCGACCCATTCTTTCGCGTTGTTTGTTTGAAGTAATTTTCACTTCGTTATACATAACATTAGACCATCTTCACCGGGTCGCTCTTTCGTTCGCTAGCTCGTTGCTTGCAGCGGCGCAGTCGCAATCGAGTGTTCTTCAACTCTATGCGTAAAACACGTATAGATCAAATCTCAGGCTACTCTCGCGGAGCTTTTCCAAAATGCATGCTACACCAATGTTCTCTGGAACATTTTCATTACGCAGTCTACTCATCCGGGTGAGCCCTTTCCACGACGACGAGTCGTCTTCCCACTTCTTCAATTGCGGGACGACACTGTGCAAAGCAGTGCGCTGGGCCTCACAACCGTGCGATGAACCCTTCACTTGTCCCTGTCCCTAAACTTTCTATCACAGAGTACACCACTACCTGTGTGCAGTTCAAGGCAGCGGGAAAAGGCGATTGGGCGGTCGCGTATTTCCACTAAAGCCGCCGTCAGAGGTGGTCGATGAACCGAGTCCCACTCGGGCGATACGCACCAAAATAGTGACAGACGGGTGCAGAAAAATCGACCCAGCGAGTCCAACTGCGACAGTCTGCTGCCAACCGCAATCCACCCACTCAGAAAATTGAAAACAACTTACTTGTAACATAAAAAGCCGAAAACAAGTTACTTGTAACATATCTGAGCCGATGTAAGTTACTTGCGACTTATCTCAGGTCATTTAAATTACATGTAACACATCGGCGGTATACTGCGTGCGGTGCGCCTCCGATATGTTACATGTATCTTAAATGACCTGAGATTAGTCGCAAGTAACTTACATTGGCACAGATATGTTACAAATAACTTTATTTCGATTTCTGAGGTGACTCTGTGTGCAGTGCGCATCCGATATATTACACGTAACTTAAAAGGCACTGATAAGTCGCAAGTAACTTAAATCGGCCGAGAAGATATTCCCAAGGGGGGTGTACGACGCACTCGCGGGGTCAGGCTTACGACTGGCGTTGCTGTTGGTTCAATTACCCAGGTTTGGTGTACTTGACCCCACACTAGCAGGGAAGGCCCTGCACAACATTTTTTTTGCGTAGTGTGTGGTCTGGAACGCGCTCTCTGCGTCGCGTGTCGTCTGCGTCACGTGATGGCCACCCATAGTGAAAATTTAAATTTAAGTTACATGTAACATAAGTGTAACTTACATGCGATATAAATTCAAGTTACATGTAATATAAATGTATGTTACATGCAATATAAATGTAAGTTACTTAAGACATTCAAGTAAGTTACATTTATATTACAAGTAACTTGTTTTGATTTTTCTGAGCAGTTGATACGGGTGTTTCACGCTCGCACACGGGCAGATCCTTTGCACCGAGGTCGGTTTTTCTGCCCCGGACTCAGTCGGACTCGGTCGGTTTTTCGACCAAGTCTGACGGGGGCCTAAGCATGCTGTAGGTTGCGCCATAATCGACGACAATGTTGTAAATTCCTCACATATTCTGAAAAAAAAAACATCGGCAACGTTGCAAAACGGTGAGTTTTCCCCCACACACGAACCTTGTCAATATACCTAACTCTTTACCAGCGATACACGCAGGAATACCCCCAAAAAATTTAACTTTCTGTTATTTCCATTTTTTGGTAGTTCTCATTCTTTTCCTGATATTCATGCGTGTATCCATGATAAAGACTTCGATGTATTGATAATAAGTAAGCAAACTTATCGTTTCTCAACGTTTCCGGAGATTTTTTTAAAATTCAGAAAAAATCACAACGTTGACGACGATTACGGCGCAAACTACAGTATGCCTAGTACAAATAAGCAACCACACAACCACCTTTTTCCGTTCTCGTAGAGAGTACCATTTCGGTCTACCTGCGGTGGTCCCTGTGACAATCCCATCTACCAATGTACCAAAGTCGGTTGAGTGACAATCCAAATGCGCTTATTTTCAACAGATCAGCGAGGCCGACTTGAAGGCAGAGTTCACGATAATCTTCAATTTTGAGATGATTCGCTACATTGATTGAGTGGCTACCGGGTAGAACTAGAATGAAGGAAAAATTGAGAAAAACGCACCAGAAGTGCATGAAATCCTTAAGTATCACCCCGCCTCATAAGTATCACAGGAAGTGTTTGTTGTGACAATGAAATTTTTTGCGGACCCGTCCTTTGCAATTCTCAACTATCCTCCGCTCCGGCCCTAACTAATCCCGCTAATCAATATGAACATGTTCATCCAACCGGGCAATTAGTCCACGTTATAGAATAACGTCACAGAAGTACGGCGTTTTAATCCGTTTCTCGCCGTTTCTTCGCAATTCTGGTAACACTTGGAGGTCAACGCTTTGTTTTAGGTAAAAAAAAAATCGGGGACGAAAGACATCGTGAACACCGCCTTCAACTGAACCTCGGCGGTCCGCCTTATTCGTCATGTATCGGCCTCCTTCTTACTAAGCAGGCGCCAACCTGTCGTGCCAAGCTTGGAATTGCGCTTGGGAAATCGCGCTTGTCTTCTAAGACCAGCACCGCATCGTCTGCAGGAAAAGGGTGCCGGTCATTTCAGACTCAGGGTCTTTAAATCAATGACGACGAAAATGAGCACGGATGAAAGAGCGGAGCAGCCTAGGACTCGCACTGATGGGCCTTCATGAGCAGCAATCCGAGATGGATTTTTTAAACTTTCCAGTTTTTTTTACTACAATTAATTCTTTCGCTTCCGGACACATGATTCACTCCCTGCTACTCCTCCGAGGCTCCTTCGGCGGTGCTACTGCCTGCAGCTCTGTCTCCCATCTTGAAGTGCGCGGGTTTGTTTTTTTCTGGCTCGAACTTTTTAGTTTTTTAGGTCTGTTTTGTTGAGCGTGAAGCGCTTCGTTCATGATCGTGCGTGGTGTGAGGGGCAACAATGCTCAATCGCATCCACATAGACCGCGTGATTCTACACACTAATCGCAGCTTCGGCACCACAGAGACGTAGAAAAGATTTAAGCTCTAGAACTCCCTCCTTTTCTTGTCAGACATTTTCTTCGGCGGTGCTACTGCCTGCAACACTGCCTCTGATCTTAGAGAGCGCGGTCGTTCTTCAGACTCGAATTTTCGCGCATTAAGTTGGTATTGGTGAGCGCCAAGCGTTTAGTTAATGATCGTGTGTGGTGTGAGGGGCAACAAGGCTCATCTGAATCCATCCAGACCGCGTGATTCAACACACTAACCGCTGCGTCGGCGCCACAGAGACGGAGAAGAGACTGATGCTCCAGGAATCCTTCCTTTCCTTGCTATACAGCTTCTTCGGCAGTCCTACTGCCTCCAGCTCTGTCTCCCAACTTGGAGTGAGCGGGTTTGTTCTTCCAGACGCAAACATTCGAGCTTTTTACGTCTGTTTTTTGAGCGTAAAAAGTTTCGTTAATGATCGTGTGTGATGTGAGCGGCCAACAAGGCCCGGCCATTTCGATTTCACACTAGACCGCGTGATTTCGATTTCACTTACTCTTACTTCGATTTCACACTAGACCGCGCGATTCTGCGCAACAATAGCTGCGGCGGCGCCACATAGACGTAGAAGAAACTTATGCACCTCTTGTACGCTTTACGCCGCGGTCACAACTATTTCGTTTGACGGGTAAATACTGGAATACGTTGAGTGCTGCATGAAAATTTCACGCCAATAGTGCGACTCCGCACAAGTCTTTGACATAGATCGCAGGTATGGGGGATTATGCTCCTCCAAACGAAGATGCCCTTCTAAACGACTAGTTCGTCTGCGGTTAGGGTAATCAGCGCGATTTCTCGGTTTCCTAATCATGAGAAAACGCAGTTAATGTTTTCGAATAGAAGTTCCTACAGAGTTCGACTTACTCATACACTATGCGGAACTATTTCAGCATAGCTTATATTTCCACGGAGAATCATTCAAGGCTACAGACATATTCCGATAACAGCGCACCTAATTAGCACCACCCAAACCACGACACGATAATTTCCTCTGCAGACGATACAAGGACTCGTAGACGACCTTTTTGTTTTGGAAAACGCTACACACGGGAACTACGGTTCAAACTCAGCCCACGGACTACAATTTCGAAGTCGAAAGCCATATAAAACCAAAGCACACCCAGAGTATACTTTTTCCTCCGAAAATGGAGTTGTTTCATGACACACTCGGAAGTGATCTCTGTCCCGATTACTGCACATGAAATTGAAACAATGTCTGGCGACGTAAACAACGACTGCCTGCTGGGTGGAAGTTTCAACATACGCAAAGATCAGCTTCACACAAAAACATTATTATGTGCAAAATCGCGACGTAGAGCAGTCATACTTGATGAGCTACTATTCAGAGAACATGTTGCATATAGAAACTGCAAAAAAACGGGGACTAGAGTCAGAGATCATCTGAGGATGTTCACAACACATGAAAAGCGCGAGGGGCCACGAGAAAAAAAAATTAAATACGCGCAGTATAATGCAAAAAGAGGAAATCAAGCCGATTCCTGTGAAACTCAATCACATTCGGATTTCGCATTCCAATTCGGTGGGTAATAATACGGCTGGGGGGAGCTGTTCTGTTCAGGCTGTCAATCGTGCTCGCGCGCAGTGGCCGCCATAAACTTGTGACTGCCAGCTGTGGGTATACTGTAGCTTGGGGGAAAAATTGGCATTTCCGAATGTTTTTCAGCGGGAAAAGCAGGGATTTGCTCGTCTCACTTTTGGGATGGTCAATTATAAGCGTTCCAGCATGGACTGCCCATTAAAACGTTATCAGATGACACTGTTAAAGGCAGGGTCCGGGCAGAATTTCGATTCTGAGACTTTCCGCTGAATATGTGCTCATGGTACAGGTAGTTCGAAGGAACATGCGAAAACTGCGTTAAAACCGGTCTTCTTGAAGTTATTGAAGCCACTTCCGCGAGCCGATGATCCAGAAAAGTGAGAAAATTGTTGCCATCGTCCATATTTTAGCCATTGTCCACGCATTCTTCAAAAGTGCTGTGTAATTATCGGTCATTCCAGCCATGATTATCATGCTGCGAATGCCGTAATCCCTGACTTTCAGGCTGTTTTCTCCAGAAGTACGGACTTGGAGTTTGTGAAAATTTTGGACGGTGTCCAGCTATACCAGACCAATCTATCTAACCCAAATTTCGGTGGTGTCTAAATCTGACCGGACCTTGCCTTTAAGGTTGAAACTCGTACTAAGCGATTTCCATCGGGGAATGCACAGAGATTCTTTCCGGTTACCCTTGGAAAAAAACAGTCTCAAGCGCCGGCCATTGGCCAGCTGAGTGTCAGTTATGACACAGATGTTAGGCCACTAGCGCATTTTTCGCCAGCGGTCCGCCGCTCTGCTCCTTGACTCGCTGCATTCATTGTTTGCAGCGATGCAGCAGGATTGTTTTAAGGCATTTTGTAAGTGTTGGTTGTGACTTTTAATGCAGAATTGTGAGAAACTTTGTAGTTTTCTTTGTGAATTTCAATTGAGCAGGATTTCTGTGAGCATTTTACACTTGTTGGTTATAACTCTTAAAGTAGCTGAATTATTGTGCGGCATTTTGTACTTGTTTATTTTAACTTTCAATGTAGCTGAGTTGTTGTAAGGCATTTTCTATTTGTTTGTTAAAACTTTTAATGTAGCAGGATTGTTGTAAGGAACTTTGTGATTGTTTGTTATAACTCTTAAAGTAGCGGGATTGTTGTGAGGCACTTTGTAGTTTTTTTTTGTGAACTTCAATGCAGCAGGATTGTTGTGAGCATTTTATACTTGTTTGTTATAACTTTTAATGTTGTAGAATTGTTGTAAGGTATTCCCTACTTGTTCTTATAACTTTTAAATGCAGCAGGATTGTTGTAAGGCATTTCGTCATTGTTTACGTTCACTGTCACTTCTAATATAGCGGGATTTTTTTTTGTGAAATATGTTTTTCGTTTTTTTTTTGTATAGCGGGAAAGCATTTCGTAACTGCTTGTTCTAAATCCTGTCATGAATATTATGAACAACCAGGTGTGATTCATTGTGCAAGAATGTTTAATTACCAAGCGATCAATTCTGACCATAGGGTAAAACATTATTAATGCAATAAACAACCTTCCCTCAGACGAGAAGACCATCTTCAAGAAAATTTCTGTAAGTTACAGGAAAGTTTCAGCCCCAAAACTGCGTTATGCTGCGCAACACTCTTGCAGAACAGCGCCTCCGACATCTCCGCAACGTCGCGTTAGCTTCTTTGGCACAGTTCAGCCTCGAAATCGGTTTTCTACATATTTCGAAAAAAGTCCCACAGCGATTCCAATGATACCTCTGAAATCGTACAAAACGCCCTGAGAACAAAGTTACATGAAAATGGGAGCATGAAGAAAGAGTTGTCCAAGGCTCATTATTTTCGTCATAGGCAACCGATGTGTGAATCTGGATCTGAATAAAGAGCGAAGCTGAGAATGAAGGGAAGAATAGAGCTATTGATCAAAAACCTTCGCTTGTTTGGCCACTGTTGAGCTCGAGAGGTCGTCCAAGGGGGTGTGCCAAAGTGGCTTCTTGCTGCGGGAGCGCTGTAGTGGCTTTTTCCTAGATCTTGCTTATTCGAGGGCATTGGAAATCTCAGATTTCTTCATGAAGCTAGACTGTGCCTTTGGGTCTCAGCCCTTTTCATTTGAGGAATCTCTGAAGATCGCAGAAAATTTTGGAATAAAAACACGTAGAAATACCTCTTCAATCACACCATCGAGCTGTGGTACAAGTTGCGCGACAAATCGTCCACTTGCCGTCACTGGTTTTCCATTTTTGGCTAATAGGTACAGGACACATGACAGAAGCACTGCCGCGGGCTCTGACTGCGACAGGACCTGCTCTTTCAGCTCGGCGGCATAACTGTCCATCACTTCAGCCCTGTCAAAAAAAACTACGACTTCAGAGGAAAATATGAGCTTTCGCAATACGCTACAACCCACAAACCTGGTCTTAGAATCAGGCTGCTTCAGTGAAATTGACAGTGCTGCAGGAGATGAGAGGTCGAAGACAGCCGAGTGGAAGGCATCTAGATCATCGCTTCGCAACGACGTGAACAGCGAACTGATGGCATCACGAAGGACTGAAGGCAGAGATGCTATCGTCTCCTCTCTTTGCTGGAAATGGGATCTCTTCAATTCAAAAGTAGACAAAATACTTCTGTGGTGCCGCTCATACCACTCCGATTTTGAAGAAGTTTGTCAGAAGTTTGTCACTGGCCCCGCAGCGCTCCTACAGTACAACGAACAGTTTATCACCTAGATCATATCTCGACGTCCCCAGTTCAGTCGTCGCGACAGCTCGTCTGCCAGCCGTTTCCTGGCTACGCTCAATTACCATGTACAACACTACCATTGTCTACGTAGGGGAGCGGTCATTGCTCACCCGTGCGTTCTGCGTCGCGGTCGGTGAGCGTCGCGCGCGGTGGGAAGGGCGGCGGCGCTACATCCCAGCACTCAAGTGAAATCAAGTAAAGTAGCATGTTTTGAGGCACTTCGTTTTATGCAGCTAACGATAACTGTTTTGCCGTATATGGTGCAGATGACTCTCCCACACGATGGCGACATTTCCGCGTTCGCCGCGCGCGCAATACTCACCGGGCCGTGACGCGTACGCACGCAGGTGAGCAATGTCATGAAGCCGTCTACGTAAGACATCGTACGCGTTCTTAATACACTTCAACTCTTGATAATTGACTATCTCTTGATAATTACTTACACAGTTCAAGGGCAGGAACGAAACATTGTAATTCTATTATTCTCTTTTGCCCGTAGCTTCGCAAGAGCTCAAGAAATTTTCCTTTACCAATCAATCGTCCATCGCCATCAAAGGCGATCACTTGGGCTCCGATTCCTCATAAGACCCAGGACGATCAGCTCACGGTAGCCGTAAGCGTCTATGACATCACAGGAGATGACACAGATTACCAGTGCACGCCCACGACTACCTTTGGGTTGTATTTCTGGTTCGGACTAGTAGTAAGCGCCAGGTCCAGGTCTGTCCCTATTTGAAGGGTGTCATTTTTATTTTGTTGTTATACTGCGAAAGGCAGTAGAGGCCGTGAATTCTACTACCCAAAAGGTGTCGTATGATGCATTGACCACTTTGTCGCATCTAGTGCACCGAATCACTATTGATAGGCGGCGGCGCAGATGGCACAGACCGTTTTGGTTTCATCTTCGGCCTTTTTCAGAGTTCGATCGCCGAGCGACGCGATGGGACGATAAATATGAGCACCGATCAAGATCGATTGGCACGTCGACTTAAAACATGTCATCGCTGCGATCAGCGATCGCACTCTGAAAGAGGCCTTACATGTGTACGTTTGCGCGATATCAGTGCGCATCTGTTCTACTAAATGCGCACCGAGTATGCGTCAACGCAAACTACACATTAAGAGGGTACCAGAAAGGACAGTGCCATCCGTACCGACTGTATAGCGTGTAGCCGCATAGAGCTGAGGAAAAAAGTGCGTGCATTCAAATTCTGTGAGTGTTTCACCACGTAAGCAGGTTTAACGTCATAGGCTCCGTCCATAGCTACCCACGAGCTAAGAGCGACATGTCGCTGGAACACTGGCGCCACAACACTCAACCACTGAAGCATGCAGAGTGTCCTAGGTTGTCAAGAGATTTATGATAGCATGAATGATTTGGGCGCATATAACAGCGACAGAATACGCCACTGTCACGCACACGATAAAGTGATCGGTCCTCGCTCAAAGCCAACCTAGCCTTCTATCCGTCCCAGGTAGGTGAATTTGTTCCAGACTACTCAGACAATATGTGCGGACTGATCGCTGGCAATCAAGGCCTCTGCGGGCGGTACGCCAGCAAGTTACGGGCGGATCGCTGCTAATCGTGGCCTCGCCGCGCGGATCGCTGCCTCTCGTTGTCTCCGCGGGCGGATCACTGCGTTTTGGCGGGCGGATAGCGGCACCTGGGCAAGTTGATCACGCTAGCGGGCGGATCCACGGCAAGCTCTGAGGCGGCTATCCGCCCGCAACCTGCCAGCGATCCGCCCGCTGAGCTATGAGATGCAGCGATTCAAACTTAACACGGTGAAACTTGTCAATCATTGACGACTTCTTTTCTGATATCAGTATCAGAGTAAACAAACCGAAGGGTATAAAAGGCGCTCCATCTCACTGAATGCTCACTCGGCATTTCGAGGCCGATCCTGGAAAGTGACTTCAAATCACCTTTGAAGGATCACTCAGAAGCCGGAGAATAATTTTTGGCAGCAGAGGGGATGGTCCCCACGGCTAGGGGGGGGGGTGGTTCCGCACACGAAGACCGTGGGAGGAACCATCGGAGTAACCCTTATGTCGCATCGAGGGCGGATCGGTGGCTCATGGCGGGTGGATCGGTGGCTAAAGGCGGGCGGATCGCTGGCTACTGGCGGACAGATCGCTGGCTATTGGCGGGCGGATCGCTGGCTACTGGCGGACAGATCGCTGGCTATTGGCGTGCGGATCGCTGGCTACTGGCGGGAGGATCGCTGGCTACTGGCGGGGGAATGTCTATCCGCCCGCCAAAAGCCAGCGATCCGCACGCACCTACTGTCTGGGTAGTCTGGAAGGATAAAAAAACAGTGTCGAACTTCGGCTGGCCCTCGTAAGTTATTGTATAGGCCCAATACATATTCAGAGCCTCCACGACTCTGAATGGAAGCCGAATGGGTGACGCATTCTCAGAGCGGCATGCCGCTGATACTAGCGTCCGCTGCAGCTCTAGGCTACAGTCAATGAACTATGTCAACCCGGAGCGTCACCTGATGCTATTAGATGGCTTCAGGTCCAAACTTTCCACGAAATATCTGCTACCTTTTCCTTCAACTGGCCAGCATTCTCAGTCCCTGAGGCGCACGTAAGAACAGCATTGGCCAGCTCTGTGCCAACAGTTCGAAGCAAAAACTGCCGGAGTTCATCACGAAGAGTGTCTGAAAATACTCATTCTTAATATTGATGGAATCGAGATTCTTCACTCCCGCAAAGAAACCGACCAGGAAATGACGAGCTCGCGGTCTCAAACATGCAAATGGACGAGTATAGGCACTGAGCCTTCTGCTGAAGTTGGGCCAGGCTCTTCTTCTGAGACTGCGCTGCCGCATTCTGTTGACTGGCAGCAATTTCAGCAAGACGACTGCGGATTTTGTCGTCCACCTGCAAGAAAAATTTTCAAAAACACACATTCAATACTAAAAGTTACATTTAAGCACCTGAGGTCCGACTCGTTCCACCACATCTTCCATAATTTCCTCCGGCACCGTCCCACTGGCTGTCACCCACTCTTCAAGAGTCTGAGAAGAAACTAATTTTTTTCCTAGGAGCTGCTCAGAGGCTAGTTTATTCCACAAACCTCTGAAGGCACGCCCGCTACTGTAACTGACGGTTCTTCTCTAGCCGATCCTCCCGACTTAGCGGCTTTTCCTCCACCACCACCGCCTCCTCGACCTCCTTTCTTCTTCCCTCCGCCCTTCTTCGACTCTCCCCAGTCGTTATCCACCTAAGAATAGGGGAACACATTTTTACAGCTTATACGAGAATGAACCTTGCATTCAAGTATGAAATTCTGAGTGATTAGTCACAAATTCTTCTCTGCATCACTTGCTAGTAGCCTTGAGCGACCGCGTCGCACTGACTGCTTCACTTGACGCATTATTCCGCCTTTGAGGAGGCTTGTTGATCGAATACACAGAATGGGAGGCGCTTGAGAGCAGTCGGCTGGCTGAAAACGCGACGCGCACAGAGCGCCAAATACGGCTTGAACGCAGCGGCGAACCCTTGCCCGTCTCGTGAACCACACAAGCTGCTCTTACAAGGGAAGTATAAAAAGCGTAAGTCGGATCTGCGAAAACGACTAGTATGGTTAGTATCTCTTCTGACTCAATAGTAAAAATGCGCAGTATCCCGCCGCGAGCCGCAGGCTCAAAAAAGTTATGAGCATTTTTTAAGCCTGGCGAAAAGGCAAGTGTAATCATCAGGCATTTTTTTAGAGTTTCAAAAAATTTTCTCGGATTTAGCTTAAAAGTTGTATGTAGGGGTAATCTAGGGTCGCGAATACGAATTTGGAGTCCATTCGTCGAAATTTTGAGGTTTACTGTAGGTTGCGGTAGGTAACATGTCATCTAGGGGTAAAAACCCACCTTAGTATTTCGAAAATCGATAAACGGACGTTAAATTCGTATTCTCCACCCCGAATAACCCCCGTATACAAATTTTGAGTAAAATCTGAGCTTTTTACCAAATTACCGTATACCCACCGTAAACTACTGTGATCTGCAAAAAATCGATGAACGGACTTCAGACTCGTGTTTAGCACTCCAAATAACCTTCAGCAAATGATTTTGAGACATATCTATCGTAGAAAACCGGAAATCTCGAAAGTGGCGTTTTTCCCTCGCAATTTTCCCCGGTTGGAAAGCTCCAAACGAAATAAACCGAAAACTTTTGAAAATTGACTAATAAATCTCAGAATCGTGATCAGCGCCCCAAAAAAACCCCTGGGAGAATTTTAAGTCAAATCTGGAACATTTTTCTGAAACGCTTCCAGAGCCCTCTAATCGGTATGAATAAACGCCCAATCGAAAGTCCGTACAAGTCCAAAACGCTGTCAGTCTGGACAAAGTACGGAGAATGTGCGTTCACCCAAAATTTGCTTAGGGGGGTAGTTTTGGGTGCTGAACACATTTATGAGGTCCGTTTCCAGATTTTTCGAAGAATAACGCGCATTCTGGAAAGTACAAAAAGCACAAAAAATGAGCTTTTTAAGCTTGTAACTTCTTCGAACCTGCGGCTCGCGGCGGGATACTGCGCAGTTTTACTATTGAGCCACAAGAGATACTAATGACACTAGTCGTTTTGGCAGATCCTACCTACGCTTTATATACTACCCTTGTTAGACGCCTCCCACTCCGTGTACTCGGTAAGATTTCCGTGTAATCAGTCTAAAATCGAACAAGCTGTAAAACACACAACAAAAAAACACAAAGAACTTGAAGAACTGGACAAAGAATTGAAGAACTTGAACACCTTTTTCCCCCTAGCTAAACGCCCTTAAATGGCTTGTTGACCGAATAGACGGAAAGGGAGGCGCCTAGGAGCAGTTCAGCTGATTCGCAAAATGAGCGCAACAGAAAGCCGCTGCAGTCAATCCGTAGTTGGCTCGCTGCACGTGTCGCAGTCAGCCAGCCGACTGCTCCCCTGCGCCTCCCAGTCCGTGTATTCAGTCAACAAACCATTCAAGGACGTTAAGCTCAGTGAATAAAAAAGTCGTTCAATTTTCAAATCTCAGCCCAATTCTTGATGTTTTTTCTGTTCTATTTTGTTGTATGTTTCGCAAATTGTTCGATTTTTCAATACAGTCACGTTTTCTTGTTTTTTTATAAAAGTTTCAAGCTTTCCCTGATTTCCAGTAGGATTTGCATATATATCCAGTATTTTCTCGCCTCATCTTCGTCGAGAACTCATTCAATTTTTTGAGTAGCCCTAATTATTTTTCTTCTGCTTTTTGGACTATATACTAGGGAATTCATCTTCGAGCGTTTCCCGATGCGTTTTTGTGAACTTAATGCAATTTTCATTCTTTTATTTGCTAATAGTTTTCTTCTCGTAAATTTTTTTGTACAATTTATCTTTTTTTTCGCTGCATAATCCCCAGTCTTTTCATTTTCTTGTACAACTTTGATTTCTCCCATTTCAAGATCTGCAATTTTAAAGTTTTTTATGATCCTCGATATGTTTTCTTGTTCCCAAATTAACAGTATTTCCACTTCATCAATGCTCCGGTTAAATTACTGATTTTTCTTGGCTTTTCGAAAAAAATTGCTACTTTTTCAATTTCATCACGTTTGTTTTTTTTTCAAGTTGCTCAACAGATTTTTTCAGCTTTTTCGAATTAGTGTGTAACCTTCTTTTCAGATTTGACCTCCAAGCTTCTCAACTTTTCCATTTTTTAGATTTTCCTCGCTTTTTCTCTGTTTTTTCACCCTATTTTCTGAACTTTTTCTCAATTCATCTGTGTAACTCTTATCTTCTTTTTCTGATCTTTCCTATGAAATGCTCAAATTTCACCCTGTAACTCATTTTTTTCCTATTTTTTTTTCGCTTCAATTTTTTAAGCCATGCATGTTCCCTTGTTTTTTTTATGAATTTCCTGCGCTCCTTTGAGCTTTTCAAGTATTTAAATCTTTGCAATTTGTTTTTCCGCCATATGTTTTTCATATTTTTTGTTTATGCGTTTTGAATTTTGAGTATTCTATAACTATTATTTTCATTGTTACATTTTTTTCAATAAATCCATATTTATTTAAATTTCAATCTATAGTGTTTTCATATAGAAGTGTTGCGCAAAACTCAAATTTCAATCAGCTGATCGCACTCATCCCAACGCACGAATGCTACTGTGCCCATAGCGGCGCAGTCATTTCAGACTACTGACAAGCTGGCGTCTGCACGTAGTGAACTATGCACATCGCTCAGCATTAAGGTACTCTTTCAAAAATTACCTCAACCTTCTTCTGCTGCTGCTGTTGAGGGCCGCCTTTCCGTTCTTGTTGAATTTGGGCCATCTGGAATACAAAGAAAATCACCATGGAATTTTTCAACTGAGGCAATCACCGGCCCCGTGACGAACTCGCTTCTGTTATCCCACCTCCTGCACCAATGCAGCAACTGCTGTTGCCAACAAAACCATGGCTGCTATTGACAGCTATTATTCGGTAAAAGGAAGTAAACTGCAGTGTGCGGCTCCTATTGCTGTCATGTTCGGCTCGAAGCTGATAAAAGGCAGAGGAGGCTTACACAGAGCTGAAATCCTCACCAATTCATGAGCCCACGCATCAATGCGATCACCCAATCGTTCAATGACCCTGGTCATCAGTTTATCGGAGAACACATGTGTTCCTGCACTGTGGAGATCACTTTCAGCTGCAGCAATCTGTTCCGAAATCGCCACTAGATCCTCATCCTCAAACGGCACTCCCACTGTCTGCAACCCCGACTGCACTTCACACACGTCAGACGCTTGAGCAGCTTCTGTAATAGGAATAGGAAAATTTTATTTTATGTCTTGAAAATCTTGAAACGAGAGCTTCAAAAAAATCGAGAAAACCAACAACAATTTTCAGATCAAAATAAAACTTTATAAGCTTGTGGCGGGAAATTTTTCAAATCTTCACCAAATTTTCTGAACACCATACTTTAATACCTTTCACAGTGGCCACACATTGCTGCAATAAGGTCTTCGATATCAGCATTGAAGGCAGTGTCTCGATTTTCACATCGCCACCATCCTGCTTCAGAATCTGCTCCACCTGTCCATTCTTCACTCCATAACCCTCACTCAGACCCAATTTCTTCACCACAGATATTTCTGGAAGATATGAGTACTTTAACACTAACGTGGGAAAAAATCTAGTCAAAATTAAAGGCATTGTTCACGATGAAGACGATCTTCAACTGTTCAACGGAAATCGAATGGGCCGGGGTCCATTGCAACAATAATGGCGAAAGAACGGCTACGAACGGGCCATAGATAACTTTATACGGCCCTCAAAATTGGTTCTGCAATGCCCGCCCCGCCCACTCCCTCAACGACCAACGACGAAATGGGCGGGTAGTGCATAGCGCATAAGTTTGAGGGTCGTTTAAGGCTATCTATGACTCGTTTTTAGCTGTTCTTTCGCCATTATTGTTATAATGGACATTCGATTTATGATAAAAACACAAAGACCATTTTTACCGTGAAAACTGCCCTTAAAGATATCGTCTGCGGAGAAAACTCTTTTGGTCGAGATCTTAGACGGGATGCCATTCAGAGTGATATCCACCACACGCACAAAACAAGCGACTGCGCGTATTATTCTGATTGTTCCTTGATCAATGGCAGTGCTCACGATAAATCTCATTTTTGAGTTGTCAATGTGAAACACTACGCTGGCAGATGCTAGAGGGGATAGGGTCGAAGCAGCGAAAGCAAAACAGAAATTGATAGGAACGTTCGCGAAGTGAAGATTCCGTTAGCCTAGCACGCCTTCTCAGCCCGCCCCGCCCCCCGTTCTGATGTGCTTGTGACGCCGCGCACGTCTTCCATGGCAAATTTCCAAGAAACTTCGCCATGTCCAGTCTCATCGATTCGCGCACATTTCGCCATTAGCGCGCGCTTGCTGAAGCTAGCAGGGTCCATAAGCTCGTTCACGCCCTGAACGTTTTAAACCGTTATTTTAGCTTGTTCTAAGCGCTATTCTTCGCTGTTTCTTCACTATTGGACAGCTGAAGACCGAACAACCCCATTTTTGGGACGAAACCGAAAATGATATTCATCGTGAACACTGCCTTTGAAAGCAGGGTCCGGGCAGAATTTCGAATCCGAGATTTCACGCTGAATCGGAGCTTATGCTACAGGTAGTCCCAAAGAATATGCGAAAACTGCGTGAAAAACTGTCTTCTTCAACCTATTTCAGACATTTTCGTCAACCGCTGTGTCAGAAAAGTGTGTCCATTGTCCTTGTCTTAGCCATGTTTCTTCAAAAATAAGAACTTATAGTTTGCCAAACGTCCAGACGGATTTCAGCTAAGCCAGCCCAATCTATCTAATCCAAGTTTCGGAAAAGTCAAAATTCTGACCGGACCTCGCCTTTGAAATCAGCCCGATTCAGAAGGCTTCTCAGACAGTACCTAGTCGTTTCAAGTTCTCAGGCAATGGGAACAGCGGAAAGCTGGCAAAGATGCACCAGTTGCTTATCAGCAGGCTGACAGCTGGCATTTAGTTGGTCAATGGCAATCATGAAGTCGACAGTTGGCACACACTCGTCATCTCAGATAATACCAGCGGCGGACCGCTGGCGACAATGCGTCAGTTGATGGCAGCGGCCTTCAGATGAACTACTTGTATGGAAGACGAGACAAGGCCCTCTTTTGAATAGCCAACGGAATTATCCACTCAAACATGAAAAAGTAGGTCACGAAGCTTGAAACTCACGTATAAACTCCTGCTGCCTGAACATATTTTGCACATACATGCGTACAAGTGAGTCATGCATTTGTGGCACATACGAACAACTGGGTGATGAACGAGAGCCAGACAATCGACCGGACACCTACAAAAGCTTCTCCTAATGCAGTAGAGGTTGGGCACAGAAAAATCTCTTCAAATTCCTTACTTCACCTTCCTCAACCAATGCATCGAACGCAGACCAGAATCGAACAGTTGGTAGTCCAACCTTCGCTTGGATCATGCTGATCGCTACCGGTCTAGACCAATGTGAGGTCAAATATCAGCACTAATCACCGTAAGACAAAAAGTCCTAGGCCACCCACTTTGTGACAGCCGACAGTGTCGCCCTCAGAATATTCTTATGCTCGTCCAGATAATCCTGTGTGAAAATTGTATCTCCTTCTAAAACCCCGCTAAAGTCAGCCGACAGATGATCGAGCAGCAGCGAGCGCAAAAGTTCCTGGAAAATTTGAACTTCAGTGATGATCCATTAGATATCAAACTCAGCAACAAGTTGCGAAAGCGTAAAGTTAATGGGTGGCCCCAAAAATATTAACAGAAGTAGCAGATTCGAGGGGTGTGTACTTCATGGGTGGTCTTTATTTATCTACGCGAGAACGAGTCAAAACCCCTGAAAAAACCTCACCTGTGACAGATTCCAGTGCTTACATAGAGCTGAGAGGGTACGAGCCCCATATTCAGCCAGCAAAGTTCTGAGCTCCGTCTGCAGATTGCTAACATATTCCCTGAAATACGCTACAGGTCAAAACAGAAACAAGTGTTAGAAAAAAATGAGTGAATGCGGTCAAATAATATCGGATTTCTCGGACAAAATCTTGAAGCATCGACTGCACAGGACACCAAATTTGATCCACGACGTTCACTTCTCCACTTAGGGCACTTATTATCATTTACAGAAAGGACTTTTCGAGTAACACTTATCCCCACATGCAACACTTATCCCCACAACACACATTATCCCCACAAGACGCAACATTTGATCTACAACATCCAGTTCCCCAACAAGCCTAATTACGATCATTCACAAAAAGAATCTTTCGAGTACCACTTTAAGCATCATCCACACAGGACACAACATTTGATCTACCACGTTCAGTGGCATGTCGATCGATTCACCACCCAGGTGTGGCTAAGGTCTCTTTCAGAGCTCGATCGCCGCGCGACGCGATGAGATGAGATGATAACCATGAGCATGGATCGAGATCGCATCGCACGTCGATCTGCATTCAAAACATGCCATCGCGATGAGCAGCGTTCCCACTCTGAAAGAGGCTTAAGGAGCAGTTCGGCTGGCACACGCGACGGAAAAACGCCGCGCGCGCGTCGCCCTTGGGGCGCGTTAACCGAGGGCTCTCAAAAAAGTAGTTGTGGTTCCGTTTTGACCTTCCCCCTTTGTCATATTTCGCATTTTGTTCGTTTTTTTTTGTTTATAATGTACCTATTAAGACTCAGTGCTTCTCATACCATTGCTTTAGTGGAATTCGCACTTTTTATACAAGTTTTTTAGAGATTTTTTGTTTGCTCCTCAGTGTGGAATGGGAGTTGAAAAAATTGATTCCGACGCCTACCCTACGTCCGACACAACAACAACCTGAACAAAATGCAAAAAAAAAATGATAAAGGGGAACGGCCAAAATGAGTTAACGCCCCAAGGACGACGCGCGCACAACACTTTCCCTCGCGCGCGTCGGGTGTGCTAGCCGAACTGCTCCTTAGCTACACCCGTGGGGTGAATTCGATCCACATGCCCACTTCACTAGTTAGGGTCCAGCTACAATCGTTCACAGAAAGAATTTTTCGGACAAAGCTTAAGGGCATAATCCACACAGGACACAACATTTGATCTACGACCGTCGTTTTCCCAGTCAGGGCCTCACGATCATTCAAAGACACTATTATGGACGAACTGTCCTGAGAAATCAGGAAAAAAGGACTTACTCAGCGAAGAGCTCCCCTCCGGATATGGTGAATCCAGCATTTTCCGTCACCAACTCATGTGCGACACGTTCCACATGCTCCAGATCCACATTCAGCGTAGTGGCTATATCGGTGAGCGGCGCTCTTCCACCCAGAGCCACGCATTCATTTCGCACCTCAAAAACAAGTACTATCAAGCTATGGCGACATCGTGCAAAGGAGTGGTAGATACTCTGAATCAGTACCCAAAAAAAACAGAATTTATGAAAATTCCAACCTCGGTGGCCAGATGTTTCTGCGTGATATACGAATGACCATCTCTCGTGAAAACCACATTTATGAGAGACCTCTGAATGAGTTTCGACACCACCTCCACACAGTTCGCCTCGGAAAGTCTAAAAAATTCAAAAACGTGATAAACGCAAATATCCTCAAAAATTGGTTGAAAACCAAAAAATTCAGAGAAAAACTCAAAGCTTCCGCCGAAAATGCTTCAAAAAAATCCTACGAATCTGCCAAAATTTTTTCAGAAAACAGAGAATTCCAATATGATCGTCGAAAAGTTTGCCAAATGTTATGATAATCTTCCAGACTTTAGAAAAATTGCCGCGACAACACCGGGATAACGCCTACCGGCACTTGCGGACGCCGAAGCGGCAATAACAAGCAGCCACCGCGGTGCCATCGTGGAGCCGCAGCAGCACCTTTGCCCGGTTCACCTTGCCAACCAGCACGCCTTGGCGAAAGAGATCGCCGCGGTGAATCCGTGATAGTGCCGCGGCGGCACCGCGATACTGCAAATTTGGCGTCTTTAAGCATAGCCCTGGCTATGTCGCGATGCATTCTCCCACCAGAATTGGACCAATATTCCGCAAATCAGTTGAAAAAACAGGGAACTTCTTGACATTTTCTCTAAAAAACGTCATTTTTCCTTAAAATTCATTGGAAATAGCACAGCTTTCTACAGTTTCATCAGAAACTTGCCTAAATATGAATAAAAAGCCAATGGAATCCGAAAGCACCCCCCAGACGACCAAGGATTTTCGCTCACATCGTTCAAAACTAGAAGCTTTATGAATACTTGACAAATTGTCACCCTTCTCCGCCGGAAAAATAGAAACCGCAATCTGATCTAACGCTAGCGAAATTGAAAAAAAAGTCCGAAAGTGCAGAAAAAACTGCATTTTTTTCAGAAAAATCGTAAATTCTCCCCACAACTCCATCAAAATACGACAAATTTGCATCACTTCCTACAAAACTGGCCGAATAATAAAAATTTAAGATTCACAAAGTCTAACCAACAAGGAAACTAACAAAAAAAAACATGAAACTTTTGGAATTTTCCATAAAGACAAAACATCAATCGCTATACCTCTTGAAAACATGTCGAAATCCCACATTTCTCATCAAAACTACCCAAATTTTACCAAAATTCGGAAAATTGGACTACAACTTTTGACAACATAGAAAAAACTCACAACTCCACTGCCTTTCAAATAAAATTTGATCAAAATTCACCGAAAAAAAAGTTGGCGAAAGCCAGCAGTAAAGTTTGCGAGAATTCCGCAAGAAACGTACAGTTAGGTCCGCGGCTTGTTTCCTCAAGAAGAGAGCATTCAAATCTCACCCACGGCTGGCGCGGGGGCTTAAATCTCGCCAGCGGCCGGCGGTATGGTAAGCTGATCAGCCACGCTCTTTTCTCGGCCTCAAGCGACCAGCGGGCCGGCGCACGCGAGCGCCCTCGCCAGCCGCGGGTGAGATTTAAGTATTTTTTCTTAAGGAAACAATCCGAAGACCTAACTACAGTCTTCGCAGAGCCAAGAACTATTAGCGAAGACGTTTGAAAATAGGCTGAACGATGTCGCGGGAAAGTCCCAATCTTGCGTTACTCACAAGAAAACTTGATGAAGCCGATCCAAAAAAAAATAATTACGGTCTTTCAAAAAACCTTTTTTCCCACGTTCGTCTCAGTAATTTCGCCACCGTGTGATATATACTCTGTTTATAACAATGTGCAGAACTCATGGTCCGCCTATGGTCCTCTACTACAGTAACCGACGCGTTTTCGGCCGACCCGTAAGCAATCGATACGTCATCCACCGCCACTAAAAACTTATCAAGTGGGCGACGAAGTGGCGCGGTGCGTGAATAACACCGATGCATACAGGGGTCGGCCGAGAACCTGTCGATTACCGCACTCGAGGACCAGTGGCGGACAATGAGCGTTCGCATTCCGTCATAAAGGCGTCCGGGGAGAACACAGTCCTAATGAAACTTAGCATTAACTATTGAAAGATGGCGCAAACTCGGTGTCATGCGCTATAACATAGCTGCACCGAGTTTGCGCCAATCTTAACTGTGTATGACCCTAAAAATCGTATCTGAAAAACACCGACTTTTTCGAGGACTGCGACAACTGGACCCTCTGCAGGTCAGAAACGAGTCGTTGGATATCAGCCCATGTTGCTGCCATTCCTGACATAGCACTTATAACATTTTATGTCTCGCCAATACCGTCACCACTAAGATAACACACTTGGAGAACCATTTCTAGCTCAAAGAACACGAAAATATACTGTAAAAACTTCTTTATATCTCCAAAACCGTCTCAAATATTGCCACTATTAAATTCATAACTCTCATATACATTTTCATATGATATCACAGAGCAAGGCAATCAATCACAACAAAAGCAAAACATACAGTAGACCGGTATGATATGGTTAGTGTCACCAAAAAAAAAAATCATTCTGAATCATCTGGAGGATCTGCAACAAAGGTTTCTGCTTCTCCACCGTTCGTCTTTACCTCGGTACTCGTGGAATCTGAAAAACCGACTTGACTCAGATCTTGATTAGAACTCTGAATGACACTGACCAATTTTCGACTACTCACAATTCTCCAATAATGGACTCCCTCTTGCATTATTGTTGGCTTCTGATGATTCAGGTCGAGAGCGCTGCATCAATTTCGCCATTCCATCGACTTCAACACCCATATCGGAGCCCTTGCTCTCACAAAACAAGAGATCTCGGTAGATCTGAGAAAAACATATATCATCTCAATTCACAGCCAGATAAAAAACAATTTGGCTAACCTGCGCTCTTATTTTGTCATCATCAGAAGTTCCATCTAAAGTGCCAACCTTTCTTTTGAATCGTGAAAGGCTAGATCCTGTGGCATCAACACTATCCAACACCTAAGAAAGTCGATTTTCTCAAGCATATTACAGGGTATAAACTTTTCCAAGAGAAGAAACGAGAAGAAGAATGAGAAGAGGGTGGCAACGAAAAGATATAAGCGACGGATGGCAAGAGCAAGAATAGTCGTAAAATATAAGAAGACAAAATCAAGTGTGGGGAAGGGAAGCAAGGAAAGAGGAAAGAAAGATGAATTGAAGAGCAAAGATCGAGCAACGGAAGAGCAAGGGAAGAGGAAGGTCGACGCAAAGTAAGGAGAAAGGGAGAGGTAGCTATGGATAGGGGAAGGGGAGATAAAAGTAAACAGTAGAGGAGAAAAAGAAGAGGAATATAAGAAGAGAAAACGAGAGGGAAGAAGAGGAATACGAGGAGAAGAATAAAAATAGGAACGGAAAAACGAAAGTAGGGAATGGAAGGGAAGAAATGAAGCAACGAAAGAAGAGAACAGGAAGGAAGGGTGGGAGGAAGGAAGGAAGGAAGGAAGGAAGGAAGGAAGGAAGGAAGGAAGGAAGGAAGGAAAGGAAGGCAAAGGAAGGAAAGGAAGGAAAGGAAGGAAAGAGGAAGGGAGGGAAGGGAAGGGAAGGGAAGGAAGGGAAGGAAGGGAAGGAAGGCAAGGGAAGGCGAGGAAGGCGAGAGGAAGGGAGGAAGGGAGGAAGGGAGGGAGGGAAAGAAGGGAAGGAAGGGAAGGAAGGGAAGGAAGGGAAGGAAGGCCGAGGAAGGCGAGGAAGGCGAGGAAGGCAGAGGAAGGCAGAGGAAGGGAGGGAAGGGGAGGGAAAGGGGAGGAAGGGAAGGAAGGGAAAGGAAGGGAAGGAAGGAAAGGAAGGGAAGGAAGGGAAGGAAGGGAGAGAAGGAAGGGAGAGAAGGAAGGAAGGAAGAAAGGAAGGGAGAGAAGGAAGGAAGGAAGGGAAGGAAAGGGAGGGAAGGGAAAGGGAAGGCGAGGAAGGGGAAGGAAGGGAAGGAAGGAGGGAAGGGAAGCAAGGAAGGGAAGGAAGGGAAGGAAGGGAAGGAAGGGGAAAGGAAGGGACGGAGGAACGGAGGGACGGGAGAATATGAAGGAAGTCGAGGGGAGGGAAAGGAAGGTAAGGGGATGCAAGTGAAAGGCAGAGGCACTTGGAAACGAAAGGCAAGAAAAGATGGAAAGTAGGGAAGGAAAGGAAAGAAATAAAGAAAGAAAGAAAGAAAGAAAGAAAGACAGAAAGAAAGAAAGAAAGAAGGAAGGAAAGAAAGAAATAAAGAAAGAAAGGAAGAAAGGAAAGAAAGGAAAAGAATGGAAAGACGGAAAAAGGAAGGAAAGGAAGGAAATGGAGGAAAGGAAGGAAAGGAAGGAAAGGAAGGAAAGGAAGGAAAGGAAGGAAGGAAAGGGAAGGAAAGGGAAGGAAAGGAAGGAAAGGAAGGAAAGGAAGGAAAGGAAGGAAAGGAAGGAAAGGAAGGAAAGAGGAAGGAAAGGAAGGAAAGGAAGGAAATAGAAGGAAAGGAAGGAGAGATGGCGGTAGGGAAAGGGAGAGGACAAAAAGAGAAAGGAGAGGAAGGAGTATAAGATAAGGAAGGAAAGAAAATAAAGGAGGAAAAGAAGGCAAAAGCTAACGAGGAAAGGCAATGTATGGCGAGGGGAGATGTTGCAGAAAACTTAGAAGGTTAGGTGAGATGAGGTGATTTAAGGAGAGATATGGTGAGGTAAGCAGAGGTAAAGCGAGGCGGGGTAAGATAAAAATAGGGTAAGGCAAGAAAGGTAAGGCAAGGTGAGGCAAGGTAAGGCAAGGCAAGATAAGGTTAAAATGAGGCGAGGAAAGACGCGGTAAAAGAAGAAAAATTGAAAGATTACATGGAAAATGAATGAAGACCAAGCTCTACTAACCTCTCCCGCTTTCGTAACCAACCGATTATACGCGGAAACCAACACAGAGCGGGTAATTTTGTGCGCATTGGGATAACCCCTCTTCGCGAGTTCGCTAGCAAAGGCGTCAAATTTCGCATGTGCTGCCGTTATATACGAGGAATGAGTGGACGGCAAAGGTTTCTTCGTCCAGCGGTACTGCTTCGGGACATCGGATACTCCATCTAACTCCTTGAATAGACTCAGAATTACCATACTTCAATGCAAAACCAACATTGTTACTTAACAGAGTTATAACCTTGCACACTGAGGAGGAAATCAGTCTGACCACCTCTTCATCAATTCTGACACACTCCGAATCGACTAGCAAGTTGAATCGAGTCAAACACTGGCCGAAAAGTGACGTATCCACACCCAAATCACTGAAAAGACGCAGGCTGACTGGAAAACTTGCGCCCAAAATGCTGATTAATGCCTCACCCAAGTTTCGGCCACACTGTTTCCAAGGCCATATCGAATACCTTAGACGCTACAGTGGACAGATCATGTCGAACTGCTAGCAAGGCACGCCAACAATCGACACCGCCTAGCTCCTCGATAGGCTCAGTAGCCGCCTTTCTGAAAAATAAAGTTAAAAATTCGAATTTTCATCAAAATTCGCATACAAATAGCTTAGCCACCCACTCAATCAAGGCTCTCGCCCACGCCAAGTGTTTGCCAAGTAGTCTCAACGTGAAGTCCCACAACTTATCCGCTATCGGATAGAGAAACACCTCCTCTCCCCAGACGGTTTCAACCGTTCGCAGTATCGTTGCGGACACATCGCACAACACACCACTCTCCGGCATCTGAAGGAATAATTACACTGAAAACAATGAACAAAATCTCAGTTTCTCCCTACCTCATCGTCCAGCACAATTTTCAACGACTCTGGTGCCATCTCGCTATCCACTTGACGCACAGACTTATGAGTAACCAGTTTGAAGTAGACAATCATGTTGAACTTATCGCGAATCGCTTTCAACATAGCTCTGAATCCAACTGGATATTCATGAAATTGGATTTGCAGATGCCTGTAGCTACCTGCAATGCGAGTGAGACGGCCAGTTTTCCACAAAGTTCTGCGTTGCAGTGAAACATCGATGGAAAAGTGACGTATTAGTCGGCACTGCCACTGTACCCATGCACTGAAATGTGGTAGGTGTCAAGCTAAAATGCACTTTAAGCAGCGTCTATACTTCCACCGCTCACCTTATCGATAAAAGTCAGCAAGAATGTGAGAAGTGTCTGCTCCAGAAATGCCTCGACTTGTCCAGCATACCTAGGACCGAGAATTTCACTCCAATTTGAACGCATCTGAATGAACAACTTCCTCTTGAAAAATAATGTATAGTAGTTAGGTCCGTGGCTTGTTTCCTCAAGAAAAAACATTTAAATTAAATCTCACCGGCGGCTGGCTGCTAATTACCAGCCAGCCGCCGGTGAGATCTAAAGGGCAGAGCCAGTCGCGGTTTACATTTAAATGTTTGTCCTTGAGGAAACAAGCCACGGACCTAACCATATAACATCGGCAAGGATCGTGAAGAGACTCCGCGTTCACTGTTGAAGGTTGGCGCAATCTCGGTGCACCTATGTTATAGCATATGGCACCGTGTTTGCGCAAACCTTCAACAATGAACGCGAAGTCTCTTCACGATCCCTGCCGACGCTACTTGAAGTTAGAAAAAAATTCACCTTGTTCACCCCACTGAATACCGCAATCAGCATTTCGTAGTGATCCTTAGCGGGATGGACGAGCTTCGGATAGATGAGATCAGATACTAGGCGAGCTGTCAGTGAATGAGTGCAGTCAGCTAGAGCCAGCAGCGACAGGACATGTGGTAAGGAAGCACAATCTCCACTAGCGCTTCTGACACCTTCATCACACAGAACTGTTTCCAATCGGGCGAGCAACTGAAAAAATAGATTTGAAAACCAGGAATCTCCTCTTGAGACGGTGAAGACTGACAGTAACTTGCAGAGTTGATACAATCAGGTACAGACGAAATGGGCTATAAGAGAACTAGTAAGAGAGGTAAAGAGCTCACATGAACAGGCTATTAATAACGAAGCAAAAGATCCAGATAAGGCCAAAAGCGAGAAAGAGAGACAGTGCACAGGGGGAGAGCACGGTGTCTGTGTGAGATAAAGAGAGATACAGAGAGGGAGAAAGGGAGACAGACGGACAGCAAGATCGACTGGATTGTAGCGAAGCTCACAAGCACTGGGCGTAGAGAGGCATTCAGAAAATGGGAAAAGAGAGAGAGAGAGATCCCCGCACGCAGAGGCAGATAGACAGGCAGACACAGACAATCAAGCAAACAACGGGGAGAGACACATACAGGCAGTAAGTGAGATTGAGTGACCACGCAGATGGAGACACGCAAGACAGAAGAGACAAAACGATGGCTCGATTGAAAAGTTGAGAAGTTTTCAAGCAGATTCATGATACATCACAAAGAGGCACCAACTCAGTAAGAGAAAGCAAGAAATAAGTCGAGGAAGGAATGAGGAAAGGGACAAGAAGGAACAGGAAGAGAGATATGGTGGGAGGGAGACACAGAGAGAGAGAGAGAGAGAGAGAGAGAGAGAGAGAGGGAGGGAGAGTGAGAGAGCGAGTGAGACCGACCTAGAGGGAGTGAGAGTACGAATCAAGCGCTGTTAAGTGATTTCTAAACGGATGATGAGGGTAGTGGTAAAAACTCTGCTTCAAGAATGAGAGTTTCTCGTGCGAACCATCAGAATTTCCGCCCATAGACTAACACTTGAAGAGAAAATCGTTCAAGCTTCCAAAAATTTGGCTACTGAAGGAAAAGGCAGGGTTGAGCAGGCTGCTGCTCCAACTTTCGGCGGAGCTACGGCCTCCTCCCCGTTGACCAAACTTCTTTTGATTCCCAAAATTTTTACGACCCCCTCCAAGAAAAACTCCCTAACAAGGGAAGTATACAAAGCGTAGGTCGGATCTGTCAAAACGACCAGTATGGTAAGTATCTCTTCTGGCTCAATAGTAAAACTGCGCAGTATCCCGTCCCGGGCCGCAGGTTCCAAGAAGTTACAAGCTTAAAAAGCTCATTTTTTGTGCCTTTTGTACCTTCCAAAAAGCGCGTTAGTCTTCGGAAAATCCGAAAACGGACCTCACAAATGTATTCAGCGCCCAAAACTACCCCCCTGAGCAAAGTTTAGGTGTTTGCGCATTTTCCATACTTTGCCCAAACTGACAGCGTTTTGGACTTGTACAGATTTTCGGTTGGGCGGTCGGCGCTACCAATTGAGGGCTCTGGAAGCGTTTTAGAAAAATGTTTCAGATTTGACTTAAAATTCTCCCAGGGGGTTTTTTGGGGCGCTGATCACGAATCTGTAGTTTATTAGTCGATTTTCCAATGCTTTCGGCTAATTTCGTTCGAAGCTTCCCAGCCGGGGAAAATTTCGAGGGAAAAACGCCACTTACGAGATTTCCGGTTTTCTACGATAGATATGTCTCTAAATCATTTGCTGAGGGTTATTTGGAGTGCTAAACACGAATCTGGGGTCCGTTTATCGATTTTTTGCCGATTACGCTAGATTACGGTGGGTATACGGTAGTTTCGTCAAAATCTCAGATTTTACTCAAAACTTGTATACGGGGGTTATTTGGGGTGAAGAATACGAATTTAACGTCCGTTTGTCGATTTTCAAGATACTAGGTGAGCTTTGACCCCTAAATGACATGTCACCTACCGTAACCCACAGTAAACCTCAGAATTTCGACAAATGAACTCCAGAATCGTGTTCACCACCCTAGACTACCCCTACATACAACTTTTGGGCTAAATCTAAGAAAATTTTATGAAACTCCAAAAAATGCCTGATGGGTAAGTACCCTTGCCTTTTCGCGAGGCTTAAAAATGCTCATAACTTTTTTGAACCTGCAGCTCGAGGCGGGATACTGCGCATTTTTACTATTGAACAAGAAGAGATACTAACCATACTAGTCGTTTTGGCAGATCCGACCTACGCTTTGTATACTTCCCTTGTAAGCATTTTGAGTATGAAAAAGTTGGAAAAGGTTCATAACTGTGGCGAAAATCGGACAAGTCCTACAAGCCCCCTCCCGGGATTTCCCTTTTTCTTTCGAAAATTTCCAACTACTTCACGAGCCTCGGCGGCGAGTCGCAACCCTGCTCAACCCTAGGAAGGGGTCGTAGCTCCGCTGAGGTCCTACACAACGGCTCGCTTGACCCTGGGCAGAGTGAGAGAGAGGCAGAGAGTAGGATCTGACAGTAAAGCGGCGCGACACAACGAAAGGTGAAGGGCCTCGTAGGATTTTCAGCAAAAAATGAAAATTTTAAAGGGGGAATCGTAAAATTTTCGGCACAAAATTGACGTTTTTATAAGTGATTAGCTAAAATTTCCATAATTTTTCCAGTCACCGAGGGGGTCGTAGTTCAGTCAAAGTCTGACACATGAGCCGGCAGTACCCTGAGACAGATAGATAGTTAAAGAGAGGGTAAGGGAGAGACATATGTCAAATATAGGGAGAAACTCAGCTACAAGAGAAGAGTGGATGGCGTGGTGGACGGAGAGAGAGAGGCAAATACAGAGAAAGAGAGAGAGAGAAAGACGCGACACAAAGCTAGCAGAGGAAGGACAGAGAGAGACGGGAAAAGAGGACATTAGAGGAGAAGGAGACTAAAAGGGAGTGAGGAAGAGAAGAGATGGAGAAAAAAAGATGAAGAGAGAGAGATGGGAAAGACGCCGGAAAGAGACAGCGAGATTAATAGTGAGAGAGAGAGAGAGAGAGTGACGGGAGACAGACAGGGGAAAGATAAAAAGGAGGAAGCGGGAGTGAGAGAGCCAGAGGAGAGAACGAGAGAGAAATAGGAGTGACAGGGAAAGGGTGACAGATAGATACAGAGCGACATAGGACGAGAGGAGGAACGAGAGAGAGAGAGAGAGAGATACGCGGGAAAAAGCGTACAGACAGAGAAAAAAATCAGAAATAGTATTCACCTTGTTGAGGACTTTGCTTTCTCTACTCCCGTCGACAAGATGTTCCTTGTAGGAGCTCGCATCAACCAGACAGGAAGAGATCTTTTCGAGCCTAGAATATTTTTGTAAGAAATTTTACAGTCATCCTTAGATTTACACCTTGAAAATAAGAAAGAACGACACACCATAGGACGCTCACTGACTCCGGTATGTTATCCAGAAGACTCGTGAGTCGTTGAAGAGCGGACAAGAAAGAGATTCGGTTGCGGATCTCTACCTAAACCACTTTTAAACATCTAAAATTGCAAAAAAAGGAAAAAGCTGTAATAAAAAGGAAAATGGATGAAAGACTACGGTTAATGGGCAAACCTGGGAGGCCCGATTCTCCGATAACTCCACACAAAAGGACTCGACGCGTTCTGCCAAACGAACCGCATCGCTGGTGCTGTTTTTAAATTCTGTCCAAATTGCCTAAATACTTACATTACACTGGAAAATCGAAAAAAGCACATTTCTGAAGGAAAAAAGAAACACTTACATTCATATCGTTTTCAATTTTGTCGATAGTAGTCTGTAGACTGACGAGATTCGAGGATAAATGCACAAAATCCGCATAGTCGTCATTGATCAGCTCTATCATGGAATGCTGAACGCTCTTCAGATACATTCGGAGATCCTGCTGGATTTGCTTCAGCCCAGCGCGTCTGAAGAGATAAACTTCTATATTAGTCAGTTTGAACATTCGTACATCTTCCATTTCGGAAACTCAAGATATCTGCAGCAGATAGATTACGGTGGGTATACGGTAGTTTCGTGAAAGTAGGGTAAGGCATGGCGGTGTGACCTGCCGGTGAGAGGTGCGGCCCCTCTCTATTCAGCATTAAATTTTGAGCCTTCCTATGTGATTCATGAGTGTGATCAATATAAAATGGCACAATTTGGTGATTTTGTGATTAAATTAAAGTTATTTTTATATTTTAAACCGATTTTAAAATTATTTATTTCGTTACAGTTTTGTTCTATTCATTTTCACAAACATTAGCACTGTCGGATAGCAGTTGATTATGCCTGATGACCAACGGGTGGTGCGGCCCCCTCCTTCTTCCTGGGGCCCGAATCTGCGGCCCCCCTTTGTGATCATCACAGCGTGAACCTAACCCTGGGTCAAAGTCTCCGCTTTGGTTTGAACTGCCTACTGTGGACATTTTCGAGTGCTGATCGCGAAACCGCTGCTGAGTCAGGCTCACGCTGCGATGATCACAGAGGGGGCCGCAGCTCTGTGTGCCCGGAAGGGAGGGGGCCGCAGACCTCGTCGGTCTCCATGCGAAAAATTTGGTCTTAATGGTGTATAAGTTCATGAAGGAATATCAGAAGGAATTATTTGCTTTCTTCTTCGAAAAATATTTTTTTAAAACAACTTGAAATATGAGAATAATAGTAATTTATCCAAAAAACATCAAAGTTCAGGATTCGGTGCGGGGTCTGGAGCTCGCCGCGAGGGGGTTTGGGTTCGGCTGAAAGACCAAATGTTTCATTCTGAATGAGGGTATATACCATTTATAATAAGTTGTTTTACGAGGAATCCGACTATACCTTCCAGTTTACATGAAATGCTCCTCTTTGTCTGATAAAATCACCAGAAATTCGATCAAATTAAATTCATGGGAGGGGCCTCACAGGGGAACCACAATAATTCATAGTGACCATTCCAAATGAAAAGTGCTTTTCTAGAACCATTTTCGGACGAAAGGCCCGAATATGCCCATCGCAGCTGCCTGGACCCACTCTGAAAAACGCTATGGGCGTTTTTTTTAAAGCTTCGCGGCGAGGCAAGGGTACCCCCGATGGGTCTAGGCAGCTGCGATAGGCATATTGGGACTTTTCGTCCGAAAATGGTTCTAGAAAAGTACATTTCATTTGGAATGGTCACTATGACTTATTGTGGTTCCCTTATCAGTGAAATTGGCCTTCTCCACATCTGCAGTACCCTGTCGAATTTCGCCAAAGTTTTGATGATTTAATGATCACACTTATGACACCCCTGGAGGACCGCAAGATTTTCATAGCTGAGGGTGGCGGCCGCAGCTCTCGCGGACAAACCACAGTGACATACTACCATTCTCGAAGCCTAATTTCGGTCTGCAATTGCGGACTACGGCTGTTGCATCATGCGACACGTGATAACTGAATTGGGACCACTTCTCAGAAAAATCAAAACAAGTTACTCGTAATATACATGTAACTTACTTGAATGTCTCAAGTAACTTAGAACTTATAAATGTATGTAACATACATTTATATTACATGTAACTTAAATTTATATTGCATGTAAGGTACACTTATGTTACATGTAACTTAAATTTGAATTTTCACCATGGGTGATCATCACGTGACGCAGACGACACGCGGCGCAGAGGGAGCGTCCCAGACCACACACTACGCAAAAAAATGCTGTGCAGGGCCTTCCCTGCTGGTGTGGGGTCAAGAACCTCAAACTTGGGTAGCTGAACCAACAGGAACGCCAGACGTAAGCCTGACCCCGCGAGTGCGTCGTGCACCAACCTTGGAAATATCTTCTTGGCGGATTTGAGTTACTTGCGACTTATATTGTGCCGTTTAAGTTACATGTAACATATGGAGACGCACTGCACACATTATCCTCTCAGAAATCGAAAACAAGTTACTTGTAACATATCTAAGCTGATGTAAATTACTTGCGACTTATCCCAAGTCATTTAAGTTACACATTACATATCGGAGGCGCACCGCACGCAGTATCCCACCGATATGTTACGTGTAACTTTAATGACCTGAGATAAGTCGCAAGTAACTTACATCGGCTCAGATATGTAGCAAGTAACTTGTTTTTGGCCTTTTATGTTACAAGTAACTTGTTTTCATTTTTCTGAGTTGGTCCCGGCACGGATCACGTTTCTCCCTGCACGATTATCACGTATCGCATGATGCAACAGCCGTATTCCGCAAATGCGGACCGAATTTTGGCCCCGACAACGACAGTGCCTTACTCTGATCCTTTGTCCGCTTCTTAGGATTACGATGAGTTACGGTAGCTGAATGACAATGAAACTGCCGTAAACACCGTAAGCCTTCCAAAACCGGAAAAAAGTCACTGGATTCGCAATCAACACACCCATGAAACCCCACACGCAAGATATCAGCCAAACTTCAAACATCGACCCAATACCGTATAGGTACCGGCAACCCACCGTAGTCTTGCGATAAACTGAAAATGGACTCCGTGATTGTCTTCAGCATCTCAGAGAACCCCCTACGCGGTGGTTTTGCGAAAAAAAAAACAATTTTTCGTCAACCGATGCCCGAAAAGAGGTTCGGAGTCGTATGTGGAGCTCCACAGGGGGGGGGGTCTATGCTCCAAGAGGAGACTTCTTCAAGAACCCCGTCAAGATAACTCGTCCGTGACCTGAGTCATTGCTGATGTTCTGTTATTTTGAATAAATTATTCCTCTGCTTTGATATTTACAAAAATAAAGCAGACTAAATCATGCTCTTGGGGGGTCTGCGAAAATCACCAACAATTTGACTAAATTACGCTCCTGTCTGGTCTGGTTGTGGGTGCTATGTGGGAAGGGGGGGGGGCACTATGGCGCGATGGACTTGGCCACGCTCATTTTACTGTGTCGCACTAAATTTGAGCACCTACCCGGGGTTTCCCTCCCCTGCCAAAATCAGGAGAGTCATTGCGGCACGGAAAAATGGGCGTGACCAAGCGCGATACAGCAGTGCCCCCCCCCCTTTCCCACATAGCACCTGGTTGTGAGTGAAATTGGCCTTCTCCAAACTTCGCGAGGTCCCTCACGCTAGTTCATCGCCTGTACTTTATATACCTTCTATTGCAAGAAAAACACGGTCTTAATGATGAAGACACTGAAAATGAAGGAACTGTATCCGATAATGGGGTGGAAAACCTACAAACCACTAACAGTCAAAATTTAGGGGTCTGCCCCCGGTCTACAGTACCCTTGTTCCTTGCGAGACCTACATGGATTATGGATCCATGGTCGCGGGAGCACGAGATGAAGCTGTGGGTGGTGACCATCGTGTATTAACGCCCCTGAGGAGGCGGGAGAAACGGGGGAGGAGCGAGGTTCCTGATTGGACACAACGCGGGGCTAGTCCATGTTGCGTCCAACCAGAAACCTCGCTCCTCCCCCCTTTCTCCCGCCTCCTCGGGGGTGTTGATACACACCACCCTGAAGCCGTGGTTGCATGCGCGCCATCGATCCACGTCGGTCCCGCGAAGAGCAGGGGTACTGTAGATCGGGGGCAGGCCTGCAGATTTTGACCGTTACAGGTTTGTGGAAAACTTTTGCTCATGGATTGCAGACCTGGGCTTTTCATAAATTCTGACATGGGTAGGGAGCATTCCATGATTTTTCCCAAAAGACTTGGGACCTCTGGGAAAGCGAGATTTTTCTTTAACCCCCCCCCCCAACCTTCCTGGCAAAATCGAATGCAACTCCAAAAAAAAAAGAAATAAAAACCTTCTTAGCTCACCTCAGACTATTTACTTTAGCACTTAAACTCCCAAACTCTCTGATATATCAAACAAAAAGCCATGAACTTACCGCCTGGCAAGATTCATGAAGCGTTGAACATTGAAATCCGGTCGACTGAAGTGATTTTTGTTGAAGCATAGCTGAGAATCGTCGAAATTGAACGAACTTGGAGCGAATATACGGGGAGACACAGACTCCCCACCGCTCGTAGACATTTTTTGGACCTGAAAAACTGATGTCTGATAAGAAATAAGTTTAGAATACACCAAAATACAATTGAAACCTGATACAATGGAGGTGAAAAAGCGATGAAAGGCGAACGTTTGGCAAACGCGCTCCAATCGCGTCCACGTCGTGGGGCGGGACAAAATTTGCAAGCGCTGCACGGTTGTTTTACCAGGTGCTTTTTTCTCTTGCGCACTCTCGCTGAGAGATTTCACTGCCTTTGAAAGTTAATTGAGCATTATTTCAACTCCCTGAGATTGCTGGTAAACCGCCAACCAACATGCGGTCCGACCGCTTTTTCTGCTGCCCGTAATGCATTGTTTTTCCGCTACTTCGTCCCTTTTTTGTTTTTTTTTTACAATTTGTCGTATAAAACATTAATTTTCAGCTTTTTTTCAGAGTCAGTGTGACAGCCATGGATAATATTCATTTGCGATTGAGTATGGCCGAAATGGCGTTTCAGCACGATGACATTATCGACGAAATGGAGTTCGCGATTCGTCGCTTTCCCGATGGGTTAGGGTTTTTAGAACTATTTTTTTTAAATTTATTATTCCCGTAAAACTGCAGGATATGTCTATACAGCCCATTTCGGAGCTTCCTCCCTTCACATCCGCAATTGCGGACAACCACTGTTGCGGCACGTAGTCGCGAGGTCACGGGTCCCGGCGCGATTTCGCTCGCGTCGCGTATTTTAACAACAGTTGTCCGCATTTTCAGAAGCAAAACGTATGGTGAAATGGAGCATATATTCTACCAATTTCAGCTGCGACCAGTTGGTTCCTCATGTAGTTCGATTGATGCAGTCACCGATAGAATCCATTCGGGCTGCGGGATTTGGCTTCGCTCTGGATATAATCAACTATAAGCCCCAGGTACGTGTTTGTTACGCAATTATGAAACGATTCTTTCGTCTCTGCGGGTGCGACCCCTACAGGTCACGAGATACCTGACTTACGGAATGGCATGCGACACCCTCCCCATTCGACCCGCGGTCACGATGGGTTTTCTACCGCTGGGCAGAGACCTAAGGAGCTCGTTTGGAGAACCTACCGCTACGTTGTATTCTACATCGTGGTAGCTTCTCTGAGCTAATTTGGGTTTCCTCACGACCCTCTTCTCCGCAGGATTTCATGCGACCCCTCCCTCAAGACATGGCGTGTCTTTTAAAGGCACAGTACACCCTCAGAAATGAAATTTGTGATTTTCATTTATTTGTGTAGTGGGCCGCTCCTGTATAACACGTGCTAAATGCGAGATCTCAATTCCTTCAAATAAGCGAGATATAAGCTACCACCACAGGCCCGACCCCCTTCATTCACCACCACAGGCCACACCCCCCTTCCTGGCTTTTGACCTCGATATCAGCCGGATGGACGGATTAATTTCGACCGTGTCGCGTTCTTCAATCCATTTCCGGACTGTCTCCTTATCCTGGCTCGCTCTCGCGCAACGATTGCGAATGAAGAGAAATACAGGCCCGAGACAACTCGTCCACCAAATTTTCACCCTCAAAATATAGGCATCTTATAGAAGCCGTAACTCTGTTCATAGGGGTCTGGGGCGAATTTAGAGATACCACTGTGATCAGCGTGTCACCCTCTCTAAGATCAGCATGAAAGCTCAGAATTTTTTTTTGGGTGTCCTGTGCCTCTGACGGTGTACAAAAAACTCAGGAAGAATTTTGGTGGACTAACGGCAGCGTTATGCCCCCTTGCTGAGATGCGGTGGGCTCTCTGAGTCAACGCCGGTCCCCGTGCGCCCCTTCTCCGCAGGGTTCTTTGCCACCCTTCCCTCGAGATATGGCGCATTTTTTTGCAGTGCACAGCGACCTCAGGAGCTAGTTCGGAGGACCTATGGTGACCGTTATGGTTCCCTTGGGATATGGTCCTCTGAATTAACCCCGGTCCCCGTGCTATCCTCTTTCCTGTGCAGAACCTTTTACGCCCCTTTCCCGCAGCAGAATGTGGTTTTGTGGTGTATAAGGGTTTCATGAGCTGCTTAAAAGCACAATTCAACCTCGGTTTCGTTTTTTCTGCCTATCTTGAAAACGGTTCCAAGCGCATCCCAATGATGTCTCTCGAATCGTACAGGACTTTCTGAGAACGGAGTTACTGTCCATGAAAAATTGAGCTGCGAAAGCATGGTGGACGAGTTGTCTGAGACTTGTGACATCCGTCATTTGCAACCGATGTATGCGAGTCGATCTGCAGGAGAGAGGCTGAAAATGAAGGAAGAACGGGTCTACTGATCGGATACCATCCTCATCTCCCCAATGTTGGGCCCGAAAGATCCTTAAAGGGGCGTGCCAAAGTGGCTTCCCGCGGTGGGCGCCCCAGGATGGCTTCCTCCTATATCTCGCTTATTTAAAGGAATTGAAAGCTCGCAGTTGGCAGGTGTTGTATGGGGTGGGTCTACTTTAGAATTATATGAAAAAATCAGATTTCGTCCCTAAACTTGGACTGAGCCTTTAAGAGAGCATACCGCTACGTTGTGACCACCTCACCACGCTCTTCTCACTCGTGTTCGAGGTCCAAGACCTCCTAAGACAGTGTTTCCGAATATTAGATTTTGCTTTGCGACCCCATAATGCATGGGTCATCATACGACACCTCCCGTGAGACGTATTCGTTCATGGTCTAAAACGACTCTCAGGGCTGGCTCATAGAAGCGACTGCGACTCTATGCCGCCATTGGGACGTTATGGTAGGTCCTCTGAACCAGCACCAGTTCGCATACGACTCCCCCCCCCTTGCCACGTATTCCCTATTCTGGGTGAAGGTTGATTACGACCCGGTTTAGAAAAAAGTGTTTCTAATGACGGAAGGTCTCTGGCAGTGTCTATTGTGTTAGGGTACTTCGACGACCCCCCCCCCCCTTCAAGACGCGGTGTATTCCTCTGAGGTATACCACGGCACCATAAGTGGTTTCAGAGAACCTACAAACACTTAATGCCGCTCTTGCGATCTCTTGTTAGGTTCTCTGATGTATTGCGCTTGTATTAGGTTGATGCAAACGTTTACGGGCTCTTCACGACTTTGAATAAAATACATTTGTTTCAAAAATAAGCTAGGCTCACCCAACAAAATAACTTCAATCATATCAAGGATCCTTCGCCACCGATTGGGCAGATCATGAATTCGGGACGCGTAGAACGCTGGCTGTTTCGAGTCGAAGTATTCTTCTAAGGCCATTTTGGCTCCGTCGTCGTTAATGAACTGTTTTCCATCCAAGAAGTGCTGCATCGAGCGGAACAGATGGTAGTCGGTAGGGGCAAGATCTGGGCTTTATGGAGGGTGAGGAAGGACTTCTCAGCCCAGGTTCCGCAGTTTCTGTTGAACACTGTTCGCCTTCTTCATGACAATGTTCGGCCACACGTATCTCGAAGAACCCGACAGAAACTGCTGGACTGGGAAGTTCTTCCTCACCCTCCATATAGCCCAGATCTTGCCCCTTCCGACTATCATTGGTCCCGCTTGATGCAGCACTTCCTGGATGGGAAACAGTTCTCTAACGATGACAAAGTTAAAATGGGCTTGGAATAATATTTTGACTCGAAACGGCCAGAGTTCTACGCGTCGGGAATTCATGATCTGCCCATTCGGTGGAGAAGGATCCTTGAATGTGATTGAAATTATTTTCTTGGGTGTGCCTTGTTTGTTTTTGATATGAATGTTTTTCTATTCAAAGTCGTGAAAAGTCTGGAATCTTTTGCATCAACTTAATAGTTAGACGCTATTCATACTACTCAACACCAGCGCGGCACGCGCGTGCCGGGGCGGTGAAGCTGGAATGAATGAGACGATCGATAGATAATATCAGTGGATGAAAACGCCAAGGCGTTCCGGGTGGCAGTATGAATACTGCAGCGGCGACGCCATGGCGGAGCGTGACGCGCGTGCCGCGCGGGCGGGCGTCAAGCCATTCATACACAAACGCCACGCCAGTGCGGCGCGCGCGTACCGCGCTGGCGTTGAGTAGTATGAATAGCGTCTTACGACCCTCATATCCGCAGGACATTTCGCGGCCCCTTCTGTGATTCTCTGGTGCACAGGGACCTCAGGCGTTGATCTAAAGGGCGTGTCGCGTCTTCGCCGGAAGTTGCGACCCCTTCACTGTGGTATTTGTGGTCGTGTCTGGTGTCCAGTTACGACCCCTTAATATAGAGATGGGAGTAGTAGGTACGATCTCTATAATTGGAAGGTGCTTCGCGACCACTCTCCCTAAACACGACCTGTTTGTTTACGGTGTGCAGCGACATGATACAGTGGTCTCCAGAGGTTATCGCGTTGCGGAATGGGAACAGCTTGTCTGAGCCATCGTCGCTACGACCCCCCCCCCCACGTCCGTTTTCCTTCGTTTTGCGGAAAACTGGGAAATAGAGGAGTTGATTCGATACGATGTTTTGTATGTTATCACGCCCCCTTCTGTGTCTATGGGGAACATAGTCCAGTTTTCAGTGTCGTAATCAGCTGAAAGAAGCCTACATCAGTAGAATACAGTGTCATGACATGGATGTGGTGCGACAAGCGATCACATATTTGCCGGATTTTGTGAATGTTTGTTTAGGTTGGTGACTTATCAAGACTTCCCATGGAATATGTAATTAAGTCCGTGACTTGCTTCACAAAAAAAAATCATTCAACGCGTCCACGGCTGGCGCAGCGGTCGCGTGCGCCGCCCCGCTATTCGATTCAGGCCGAAGGGAGAGGGCAGCTGACCAGCTTCCCATACCAACAGACGCCGGTGAAAGTTTAAACCGCCCGAGCCAGCTGCGTGTGAGATTTAAATGTTTTTTTTTGAGGAAGCAATCCACGGACCTAACTGTATGTATGACTAATGTACCTGATTAAGGTGACGCCAGCGAGTTAATCAGTGCGGCTATGCAGTGTTGCACGAGGAGAAGTGCCTTGAACGATGTGAATGACTACATTGTGGAGGCAACAACCGTATTCTCTCAGATCAATGACGAGGATGGACAGAATCCTGAGAAAAAGGAGGCGAAGAGACGGTCTAGGGAAGAGGGCGAGATCAATTAGGGCTTTAGTTGGCTGTTTGTCGCCACGATCTCTGGCTCAAAAATTTGGGTTTCACGGGTTATATCTGGCTATCACCCGAATTATACTTTGCCGCTGCAACAGGCGTGATTACATTGGGTTCATACTTCACTGCCGCGGTTGAAAATCAATATTTCTGAGTTTGTCAGTGAGATTTCTAGGAGGTACGGACATGATTTCATACTTTTTATCGCAGTGGTAAGCGCAGCGCGCGGACCGCGCCGACTGATTTGTCATTGAGCACCACTGTTTGCTCTCCCGGCGTTACGCCCGCCATTGTAGAGAGTTATACGGCGTCGTTTGACAATTTTCCGCTGAGCGCCCGAACACACGCGCCACCAAAGCTACGTACTATTTCTACGCGGCGCGACTTCTTAGGAACCTTGAGCGTGGTTGGCGCACTTGAAAAAATTTCGAGAGATGAGCGAAGGCGTTTTTTGTGGTTCTGCCTCAGAGCTGTGCAGCAGAGAGCAATATTACAATATTAGTCACGCGGGGCGGGATAATCAACAATAGGCGTCGTTTATACTTTTCGGGTTGTTAGAGCTCGCCGGCCGGAAATTCGGGAGTGACGCTACATGCGAACGCCGCATCGCCTAGAATTGTAGGCGACATGACGGCCGCACAGCTCAAGTCGTTAACTATTGCGGTTTTCCGAGCGCGCGAAGCTGCAGGAGAAAAGGCCAAGCTTTGGGCGGTGTTTATGATTTGACCGCCGAACGGCGCGACAGAGTGCATCCATATAATACTGACCACGCGGCGTTGCGGGATCGATATTATAGGATGAGCGCGCATAGTTGAACGCTCGCTGCAGTATTTCTGAGTGATTCGGCAGGTCTTTTGAGGGTTTCGCACTTGATTTTATACTTCGCCGCAGCGTTGAACGCAGAGTGCAGATTTCCCGAGTGTTTCGCACCGAGCGCCTCTGTTTGCTCTTTCAGCATTGCGTTTGCTGTTGTAGAAAGCTAAAAGGCGTTGTTTGCACGTTTGCGCGCCAGAAAACTACTGCCGCTTAATTCTGCCGCAGAGTTGCGCAACGCATTACAATTCCATAATATTGGTCACGCGGCGCGGGGTGATCGACAATAGGTGTCACCTATTCTTTCCGGTCTGTTAGAGCTCACCAGCTGAAATTTCTGCTGTTGCGCTAATAGCGGCGACCGCTTCGCATAGATTGGTAAGCGATGCGTTTGCTGCACAGCAGCAGCGGCGATCCGGCGCCGCTTTTGAGCGCGCGACGCTTTGGAAGTATAATAGGCTTCCAGAGTCGCGCTGTGGCGAAACTTGCTGTAGCGGAGTGTGTAGGAGCGATGATAGTGCTACGCAGAGAAAATCGTGTCGTGCGACGGCAGCGAGGTTGAGACTTCCAGAATGGGCGATCTGGGCGAGCGCCGTCGCGAGGTGGTTGGGGCGATCGATACATTGCGCGAAGGTTATTGAATTCGACCATTTTTGTCGCCCGCGTCGCTAATTCTGCGACATTCCAGGACCGCTCACACTTCTCGCTCTATGGAGCGACAGCGCGGCTTTCGCAGCGACGCCATTCTGAAAGCTGCTATGGGCGAATCCTCAAGCATGGAGTCACAGTACATCCCTCTTATATTGATCGCGCGGCGTGACACGATCGATATTGTACGATCGCACTTCCTTGCTAGGCGGTGGAAACATAGGCGGCACTAAATCATTCGCGCGGCTCGTCGCTTACCAAATGGCTGATTTGCAATTAGTGGCGGCTGAAGTTAGAGCGACACCTGTAATGCAGCATTTTAGTAATTGTTGTGACATTGTTTGATGCAAACTATCATTCTCGATTTCTTAAAAAGTTTTTGGATTGAAACCGTTTGGTGGGCACTCAAGCAAATGAAATGATTCGTCTATGAAAATGAAAATTCGGGCTGATATCATATGCCTGATAGCGTACTCAGTCATTGTTTTCGTGGAGACTCCATGGAAATACTTCGACTTCTGAAAGCTGTATCATTCATTCTCCAACTGAATCCTGAGTGGCCCTCCCCTTAACGGTGTCATACTTTTTTTGGCACAAAAGTGTGCGCGGGATTTGGAGTTCATCCACATTTTATTGCTCTGCAGCACAACTTTTAGGCCCGTTTCATATATTCGACATGGATCCCTCTGATACTTTGTGTTCCTTGTTGTGCGTTGGTGCGAACTCGGTGCTCATATGTTATGAGATACATGCAGCGAGTTTGCGCCAACGCACAATAAACAACGCCAAGTATCAGTAGGATCAGTGCCGAGTGTACACTTCACTTCCGCACTGCCGTTCAGTCCGCAAAGTGCGCGCTGATCGCGAAATCGTGCTGCGGCGCGGTCGCGAGTATCCTCAGACAGGGATGTGGGATCACCCGGGCGGTGGGATCACCCGGGCACCAAATGCCAAAAGCGCCCGGGTGATCCCACATCCTTGTCTGAGGATACTCGCAACCGCGCCGCAGCACGATTTCGTAATCAGGGTGCACTTTGCGGACTGAAACTGGCGATCTGAAATAACTAATATGTCGTCATGGACACACCCGCAGGGGGCAAAATGACAGCCTTCCTGTGTTGGTGGTGCTGAGAAGTATGATTCTGCGAGATGATGGGGACGATTTCCGTTTTCTTCACGCTTCTTGTTTATAATGTTATTTGTCCATGATGTTGCTGTTGTTGTTGTGTAAATAAATTACAATATTGAAAACCTGGATGGAAAGGTTGTATTGCACGGTTAGGGGGGCCGCTCACAGGTTTGCGTCGTTTTTCTTGGTCGCGATTGAACCATGAAGAAGAAGGTCTTTACAACGAAATCGACGCCTTACATCAACGCTTGACACGAGAGAGGTCCCAAAATCTCCCAACGCTATCTCAAGCGGCAATGGAAAGTCGACTTCGGCTGTTCGGGCACATTTTAAGAAGACAGCTAGATTGATTTGTTTGAGGCCTCTAAGGATGCTTCCGAGTCCTGTCTAGAAGCGGCCGCGTGAACGTAGGCGAAAGTTTTGGACGGATATGATAGAAGAGAACCCTATGTCACCTACTCGGCATCGAAAGACAGTTCAGGCTCGATGCTCTACTTCGCAGGAAGTAGAACAGCGACAGATGAAGTGATTGTGTTCAAAGTGTGACTGAAGGCCATGACAAGTGGACACGGCTGGTTATTAGGACGGATTACCTCGGCCAACATGCGGGCTGACCGTGTCACGCAAAAGCCGGCCGATTAAATGATGCTAATCATTGAAGCATTTCCAAGTCACGCTGAAGAATGTACTTCGGCACAGCGGCAAGCACAACAGACGCGTGTTTCCTTGCTTCTGTAAGACGTTAGGTGCTGGGCTGTTCACGCCGTCTAGAAGTGCGTCTATCGTCTCGCACCGGGCTATTCGCTTCCAGAAAGTCTGAACTCCACCTTGATCCTTTGTTCCTAGACCGGAACAATGGCGGGTGAAAATTGCGTGTAAAGACAAACGGTAATATTCATCACATTTATTTCTCGCAATACCAACGTCGTTGTAGAATATGATGAACGCAAGAGATGGCTTAACTTCCCGCTTTGTCGCTTCCTTCTGATGGTGCCTGATGATTCGATTTATTGTGGTCGGAAATTCTGCGGTGGACCTAGTCGGGCGTCTACATGCTACTCAAGCACTCAAAAGGAACAGTTGCGCGGGGGAAAAACTTCCGAAAGGTTACGCCACGTTATACAGCTCAACTCCGCAATGCCGTTCAGTCTGCAAAGTGCACGCTGATTGCGAAAGCGTGCTGCGACGCGGTTGCGAGCATCAGACCGGGATGTGGGATCACCCGGGCACCAAGTGCCAAAAGCGCCCGGGTGATCCCACATCCTTGTCTGAGGATACTCGCAACCGCGCCGCAGCACGATTTCGTAATCAGGGTGCACTTTGCGGACTGAACGGCAGTGCGGAGGTGAACTGTATGTCGTCATGGACGCACCCGCAGGGGCAAAATGACAGCCTTCCTGTGTTGGTGGTGCTGAGAAGTATGATTCTGCGAGATGATGGGGACGATTTCCATTTTCTTCACGCTTCTCGTTTATAGTGTTATTTATCCATGATGTTGCTGTTGTTGTTGTGTAAATAAATTACAATATTGAAAACCTGGATGGAAAGGTTGTATTGCACGGTTAGGGGGGCCACTCACAGGTTTGCGTCGTTTTTCTTGGTCGCGATTGAACCATGAAAAAGGAGGTCTTTACAACGAAATCGACGCCTTACATCAACGCTTGACACGAGAGAGGTCCCAAAATCTCCCAACGCTATCTCAAGCGGCAATGGAAAGTCGACTTCGGCTGTTCGGGCATATTTTAAGAAGACAGCTAGATTGATTTGTTTGAGGCCTCTAAGGATGCTTCCGAGTCCTGTCTAGAAGCGGCCGCGTGAACGTAGGCGAAAGTTTTGGACGGATATGATAGAAGAGAACCCTATGTCACCTACTTGGCATCGATAGACAGTTCAGGCTCGATGCTGTACTTCGCAGGAAGTAGAACAGCGACAGATGAAGTGATTGTGTTCAAAGTGTGACTGAAGGCCATGACAAGTGGACACGGCTGGTTATTAGGACGGATTACCTCGGCCAACATGCGGGCTGACCGCGTCAGGCAAAAGCCGGCCGATTAAATCATGCTATTCATTGAAGAATTGCCAAGTAACGCTGAAGAATGTACTTCGGCACAGCGGCAAGCACAACAGACGAGTTTTTCCTTGCTTTTGTAAGACGTTAAGACCTGGGCTGGTCATACCGTCTAGGAGTGCGTCTATCGTCTCGCACCGGGCTGGTCGCTTCTAGAAAGTCTGAACTCCACCTTGATCCTTTGTTCTTAGACCGGAACAATGGCGGGTGAAAATTACGTGTAAAGACAAACGGTAATATTCATCACATTTATTTCTCGCAATACCAACGTCGTTGTAGAATATGATGAACGCAAGAGATGGCTTAACTTCCCGCTTTGTCGCTTCCTTCTGATGGTGCCTGAAGATTCGATTTATTGCGGTCGGAAATTCTGCGGTGGACCTAGTCGGGCGTCTACATGCTACTCAAGCACTGAAAAAGGAACAGTTGCGCGGGGGAAAAACTTTCGAACAGTTACGCCACGTTATACAGTTCAACACCGCAATGCCGTTCAGTCTGCAAAGTGCACGCTGATTGCGAAAGCGTGCTGCGACGCGGTTGGGAGCATCAGACCGGGATGTGGGATCACCCGAGCGATTTTTCCCTTTGGTGCCCGGGTGATCTCACATTCCTGTCTGAGGATACTCGCAACCGCGTCGCAGCACGCTTTCGCCATCAGCGTGCACTTCGCGGACTGAACGGCAATGCGGAGATGAATTGTACTTCCATCGCGGTGTGACGCGTCTTTCGTCGTCATATTAAAGGACGCAAGAGTGTGATCGACGGTGTCTGTAGCTGGCGGTGCTCCTAAGGTTGTTGGTTGCCTTAGAATTATTATGAGCTTGAAAGACTTACTGATGCTGGTGATCCACTTGGGGCGGCTGCAGTAGGCGCTCCTGGAGCAACCGTGGGTGGTGATGGAGGCTTCGCTCCTGCATCGGGAGCAGCTACTTGTGTAGCTGACGACTTCTTTTCTGGTTCTTTTTCGCCCGCAGATGGCGCATCAGATGAAGCTGCTTTAGGAGCAGATTCTGGTCGATTTTTGAAGCCCTGAAAGATGTCTTCCGTGATGCGGAGTGTTCCCGAATCGGGCATGGGTAACATGGGAACTCACCGTAAACGGCTTGAGGTACTCCTTGTCAGCCTTTGCATTCGCTGCATTCGTATCACCGGCAATCACGGGTGCAATTCTGGCTTTGGCCGCCAAGTTGGGCGGTATCGCCATTTTATATTGTTGGAAGGAGAGCTGCAAGGGAACTCATTTATGGTGCCTACCATTACGCCGCGCGAGGCTTACCTGCATATCCTCGTCTATGCAGACAATGGCTGCCGCATTGGTGAACTGTCCACAGTAATTTGGAGCAGAGAACACCGTGATCAACTTCCGGCCTGCCATCATTTCATAACCGTCTTGCACGACCTTGACAAAGTGGAATAAGGAGACAAGGATGATAGTCTGGATTTGATGAATTGCACCTGGTGAGCTCGAATAACCAGATCGATTCCCAACATCTGACATGCTTGTTGCACCACTCCTTTGCCAAACATATAGCTGATCCCTAAACATTTCAGGGGCTACCGTCATCAACGGGTCTAGTCACAGAAGGCGTGGAGTCTGGAACGCATTAGCCAATAGATTAGTCTAGTTGAGAACCTCTCCGTGTCGCTGCGAAACGGCCTGACGACTGACAGCGTCCACATAGTCAGTCGTGGCTAATAGAGCAGTCGTGCTAGGGATTGAAGGGCAACTCCGAGGCTGTACAGCCGCTTCCTGATCTCCACTGAAGCGGTGCGACCCACGGAACCTGTTTCTGTAGAGGCCTCAACCTTTGCAACTGACGGACTTATCTCGGAGTCTTCTGAGCTGACCGCGACTCAATCTATATAAATTGCTGGAGTGCAGCGATTACCCTTTGGAGCTTGCGGACTGAGGCTGACGATGGCGATAAATTAAGATATGGCAATGAGTAACCCAACTAACCCATAAGGAATAAACACCATCAAGCATAAGAGATCATAAACGAAACGATGTAAGAATACGAGATCTGTGCTTCGATCTTGGGACTGCAGTGATATAGGCGGGACAATGACTTGTTTGGTGGAAGTGGATACGACGCGATGAGAAAGTAGAGGGCTAGAAAAGTGGCGGACAGCGCTGGTAATCGATTATGTCAGATCATCGAGGATTCGGAAGAATCACTGAGCACGGCGGCGGGTCCACCGGGCGCAGTCGAGACGGGAAGAACAGTGGCGAAGATGGCTAAGCTAGCCCCACCCACTCGAATGACACCCTGCGGTAGGCCATGAGGCAGCGTCCATACGTCGCGAGAGCGGGCGTTCCCGCTGTTGTGCGCCTCTCGACGTTCCTCAACGCCGGAGCAGCCCGTGTCCGCAAATTAACACAGGCGAACACCCCCACCTCGTATTGATTCGATTGAAAACGTTTGATCGGGTGATCAATCGCTCGAGTTGGCGCAACGGCTGATGATTTCCCAAGGTTTTCGACCTCCGTGATGGGATGATGAAAAGCAAGGGCAGTAGTTATGCCACAGATTTAGTGCCACCTGCTCTAGTGATGGAGCAGTAAGCTTGAAAGTTGCTGCTTGCTTCGTGGTGCTGGCGTATGCAAGCGTGAGCGAGCGAGCGGGGGCGCGCGAGAAGCAGCGCCCCCGCTCGCTCGCTCTCGCTTGCAGTTAGCGGTTGGCGAATCGTGTGCCCACGATGACCATCGATTTTGCGTAATCGCACGCTCTCGCCACGTATGGACGGAGCCTGACAGGGGTAAGCGTCAGGGATGTGCGTAATTACGACTGACGACTAACGAAATTCAAAATATTTTCGTAAGCAATCCCAAATTTCGTTAGAAAGTCGATAATCATTCAAATTGCGCTCCAACCCAAGGATTACACCAGGATTGATACATATTGTCCTGTTGCTTGTTCTTATTGAATGGTTCAAAATAACCGTGGCTTCCAGTGTTTATTATATTATTATATCTACCGACACAGCTTTGCAGTTCTGGAATCCCCATAGTAAAACCCGAACCGAACGTTGCGCAAGGTTAGGCGTAGCATTTGGACCGGGATCATACTTCCAACGACGAGCGACGCGATGCAATGTTTACCATACATATCGACCGAAAATCGATATACCTGATGTGCACAGTCGCCGTAGCTGGTCGCATGAAGTATGGTTCCGGCCTTAGGTCAATGGTATAGTTCTGCGACACCCGGTCGCGTCGCTCTGCTTAGCGAAAGCGACACGACCGTCTCCCGCCCTTTGAATCGTCGCAGTGCGCTGCACAGCGAAAGCGACAGTGGAAACGACAGCCATCGGTACATTTGCAGTATGTCAGCCCTCTGCGACACGTCGCTGCGACGGACATGCCACAACTGTTCCTACGATGGCCGGTGCCATTGCTCCGATCCTGGTCTCGCCACGATTTGTGCCAAATGTCATGACTGTCGTTCATGACAGAGACAATGTATATCATTGGCCTTATGCGACTTCGTGTCGGTCGCGCTACTTTATGGTAGGCTCACTGAAACGGTTCCGGCACTGACCGGCTCCAGCGTAGATCTTTGCAGAGGGCACTATCAGAGGTGATAAGATGGAGCGGTGCCTGGAGGCCACAACTACAGGAACTGTATCCGATGATTGGATTGTAAAGGGTGCCGTCCTTCGATTTTCTGTCATAAATTTGAGATATGGGGTTTCTAAAAAGTGGTGCTGCGATCTCTCAGGGGTAAAATTTTCACTGCTAATTTCTGACCTTTCCCCATTATGGGAACAAGCTCTACACCACGTAAGCGTTCGGCTCGCGACGCTGAGCAAAGAACAATTCGTGCAGAGTCGGGGCGATTCTCCGTGTTGACACCATCTCAAATCTCAAATAGCATCATGTACTGCAGAATGGCAAAGTTTGCTTTGAAAAAAAAACACACACACTCTCGAGTATTATGTTTCGTGCAGCGATGTCCGAGTGGTTAAGGAGATATTTTTATTTATGTATATACAGGCTTGCAATTTTAACTAGGTTCTCTAACAAGGATTCATTTGTGTTTTTGATGGCCATGAATGTTTCAAAAAACATACATCTCTTCATGCCTTCCTTTTTTCTATTCATAAGGATTTTTTTCTGCCTCAGTTGTGCTTGTTTTCAAAGCCTATATTTTTAACGACTAACGACTAACGAGGGTTTTGGCCGGTTGAACGACTAACGAATCACAAATTTTCTATAACGCACATCCCTGGTAAGCGTGCATGTTGGGAGTGCGCCCTTTAAATGACATGTGAAATTCCAATGGCAGCGTGTGCTGTATGACGGGAATAAGTCGCACGGAAGTCACGACGAAAGTCTTTTCATTTCTATGAATGAATCTTGAGTGCCTTTACCTGTCTGGGTTAGGGTCCAAAATTTTCCAGGCTCACTGTGGGTGCTTATGGACCAACCGTGCCTAAAGCAGATCAACTGCGGCAGTTCGTGGGCTGAGAACGGAATTCTTATGACCAATCGGGGAAGCCCTCGTATCAACCATAACAGCGGGAGGATTAACCGTGTGAGCTTACGGACCAACATTGACTCGATCCAGACCAATCGTTGGACTTTCGGGTTTAAGAATGGGGTTCTCCAGACTAACTGCGGCACTTTGTGGACCAAACTTGGTAGCTTTCAAACTAATCGCAGCATGGACACTTAACATCGGCATGGATCGTTAAGATACTTCGCGTTCCCTGTTGAAGGTTGGCGCAAACTCGGTGCCCCTATAGTATAGCATGTGGCGCCGGGTTTGCACCCACTTTCAACAGTGGACGCGAAGTCTCTTCACGATCCATGCCGACTTCAGCTAAGTGTCAATCTCACCTCTGATTGAGTGGAACCATCCATCTCCTTTGTTAGTAGGATCGGCCCAGGTGAGGTCGATGAGCAGTCCACGATCAAGTGGCTCGCATGGACGTGGAATGTTTCGGATCACATCAAGATGGTTCAGTTCTGGAGACAGTCCTCCATGCATGCATAAGACCTAAAATGTGTGCAGACATTGTTTCTCCGTTGCAACCTCCCTGAGGGTAACCGACCTTTTTTGCTATAAGTCCCGAGAGTGGCATTCGATTGAAGCACGCTTGAAAATCCCACCATATGCCGGCACCATATTTCATCACACATTCATTGTAGAAACCATATATCTTATTCACAGCTGGTGTTTCGTGATTGCCCCGCAAAAGGTAGAGCCTATCGGGATATCGAAGTTTCAACGCGTATAGCAGGATTATGACCTAAATAAGAGTTCAGTTTTCCTTCCATCATCGAGTGATCCTTCACCGAAACGGGTAATGAGCAGCGATCTAGCTTGGAAACTCCGCCGACGCTTGTTCTCCCGAACACTCATAGTCACACCTAGAATGAGGATCATCGCCAAAAATATAAGGGGTCATCCATCAGTGGTCGATGAGCAGCGAAACGCCATTCAATAGCCGCGCGTCACCCTGAACGCGCCGCGTACCGGCCGTTCCTCCTAGTTATCCATCGCACTAACTACGATGAGCCACAGTCTTCCTCGAACCTAGACAGGTGCCGCGAATTGACCTGGTAAGCGCCGCGGGTCAGCCTAGCAGGCACCGCACACCGACTTTAAATTCATTTGAGTTCCGTACAGGCAGGTAGCTTTTGGGCTAGTCTAAAACTCCTAAAATCTCAAATATCTAGTTGCCAAGCCCACCTCGAGTCCTTGGGGCCCACGGTCGACGTAATCTCCGAGAAACAAAAATCTCTCCTGTGGAACACGGCCTATGAGATCGAACAAGCGATTCATATCCTGAAAAATCATTATCACCGTGATTTTTATGTCAATTTTCTATTCCCAGTAGAAAACTCGTCCAAGGAGGTGTGGTCTTGTGTTTCTGTTTCAGCTGATCACGATAGTATCATAAACAGCTATTCGAATCCCCTGAGCGGATTTGCACATTGAGACTCGCAAACAACTCTTTCAGTAAGCACATCCTTTTCCGTCTTTGCTTTTGAAGTTTATTTATTTAATTTCGTTTTTTCGCTGCGTGAAAGCTACTAAAAATCATTGTGAACGATATCGATCGAATGACATTCATTTTAAAAACTCTTCCATGGAGGTGTGGCCTCGTGTCTCCCTTTAGGCCGCTTACCATGCTGTTTGAGTAATGTTGGGGATTCCCACAAGCCGAGTTTTTCAATTTATTAGTCGTATGCAACTCGTGCACCAAGTAATGGTTCTGTGGATGAGTTGCCTTAGGCTTGTCAAGCTTCAAATATCTTCAGAGCTCATTTTCTTGTTTCCTAGACACCGTAAAAAAGAAAAATTGACGATATCAATTGAAATGCATTCAGTTGGAAAGCTCGTCCGGAGGCGTGGCTTTGTGTTTCCTTTCGACCTATCACAGTGCTGTTCGAAAAGCAGTTGAAAATCCTCAGAAGCAGAGTTTCTGCCACTAACGTGTCGCCTACAATTCGTTCCTTCAGTAACGGGTTTATGGACGAGTTGTCTTCAGCTTTTCAGGCTTCAAAGAATTTACCTGAGCAAATTATGATTCTGCGGATACGAACAATTTGCGATATCGGCTGAAGCATTTTCAGTTTAGAAACTCGTTTAAAGGCAGTGTTCACGATAAAATCGTTTTTCCGCTTTTCCGCCTATCTTGAAGACGGTCCCATGCTGATTTCAATGATGTTTTTGAAATCGTAGAAGACCTTCTAGGAACGGAGTTATGGTCCCTTGAAAACTGAGCGAGGGAAGCATGGTGGACGAGTTATCCGGAGCTTGTAACTTCCGTCTTTTGCAGCCGATGTATGCGAGCTGACCTGATTAAGGAGAGAAGTTGAGAATGAAGGGAAGAACGGGGCTAATGATTGGAAATCATCGATCATCTCACAATCTCGAGCATTCATTTGTTCACGTCGGTGGGCGTGGAAAGTGCATCTGGGTGTGACGAGCTGACGGGTGTCCAAGTTTGGGGCCGTAGGCGACCGTTCCGAGTTCATTTTTCTCAGTTTTTTCAACGTTAGGATTGCGCTAGGCCTCGCAGATGCCGATATTCACCAAGAAAGCAGACATTGTTTTTATCGTGCACACTGCCTTTAATAGGGTTGTGACCTCGTGTTCGATATACCAGGTTGTCCAATAATTCTTGTCCGAAAATTTCACAATTTTAAATTTCTTTCAACTTTATTGAAAAACAAGTCTAATCAACAATATAATCACCACAGTTATCCACAACAGTGGCTCATCGATTGGGCAGGTCGCCGATGCCCTTCGCCCAGAACTCCGGGGGCTGCGACTCGAAGAAGTGCGCGATGTCGAATTTGAGGTTGTCGTAGTTGGTGAATTTTCTTCCGGCCAAATGGTGCTGCAGCGGGCGGAACAAGTGGTAGGCGGAGGAGGCGAGGTCCGGGGAATACGGCGGATGGGCAACCGTCTCCCAGCCAAGCGTCGCCAACTTCTGCTGGGTCTCCTTCGCCACGTGGGGGCGCGCGTTGTCGTGCAGCAGGTGGACCGAGGCCCGTCGGGACGCTTTTATCGGATGGCGGTGGCTAGTTTCTTGAGCTGATCGGTGTAGATGGAGGCGGTGACCGTCCTGCCTTGCGGGAGCAGTTCGAAGTACAGCATGCCCTTGATGTCCCACGCGCAGCAGAGTATGATCTTCAGCGGGTGCAGGTCGGCTTTCGGCGTCGTCGGCGGGTCTTCTCCGCGCGGGATCCAGACGACACGGCGGGCGACGTTGTCGTAGAGGACCCAACTCTCATCCCAAGTGACCAGGTTCTCGAGAAACTCCTTGCGATGCGGACGAAGGAGGAGGGACTGGCAGACGGCCACGCGGCTCTGCTTGTTGGCGTCCGTCAGACGGTGGGGGATCAAACGGGCCAGAACTTTGTGGTAGCCGAGTCAGTTGAGTCGATTGTGGATGGTGGACTTGCTGCGGCCGAGCGTCGTCGCCAGTTCACGGGTCGTGGCTTCCGGCTTCTCCTTGATACAGCGACGGACTTCGTCATCATCCACCGTGAAAGGCCTCCCGCTGTGCTCCCTGTCCTCGAGGCTCGTGTCGCCGCTCTCGAAACGATTGAACCAGCGGCTGACTGTGCGTTGGGACACTGCATCCTCCTTGCACGGTCTGCAGATATTGGCGACCGCGGTGCCCGTGTCGTTGCCCAGCAGCCACTCGTAGTACACGAACGTACGAATTCGACCTTGGTCCATTTTAGCTTGTACTGGTAGCTAGACGCGGCGACTGCGCCTTATATACCCCTAGCGTAGAACTTTGAGAACCTTCTAGAAGGTTCTTACACTCGCCTGATATTATAACACTTCTAAGGGAAATTATAGAATTTTGAAAATTTTCGGACAGGAATTATTGGACGGCCTGGTAGATTGAAACAAGTGCAGATGGGAAACGGCTTCATGGACGAATTGCCGTGGGCTTCTCTGGTTTCATTGTTTCCTCCAGGGCGCTTACTCGTTGCGCAACGCTTTCGAAATGGAAGAATCGGAAGAAACACTGGTACAGGGGGAGATCGGAGTACGGGGCGGGGTTTATTGCTCCGTCGGCCAATCGACAGACGTCTCTCCACCCCTTAGGTCCCTGTCAGAGTTGGTTGAGAAAATCACCGAGGCCAGCCCGGTCGATACGTATGAGAAACGTGGATGATGGAGGTTGCAAAAACACCCAGTGTATTTATGTGTGTCTGGCGCGGTCAATATGTATGAAATATGTGGAACGATATCATGGATATCATTCATTTATTACCTTATATCATGTGAACATCGATCGGATCAGCCACATCGGGTGTCTTTTGCATCCCACCTCATGCATGTCTTTCATGATTATCGACAGGGCTGGCTACATCGAGCATCCAACTATGACCGAGGCCTTAAGACGTCGGTGATTGATTGACGGAGGGATAAACCCCACCCCGTAGTGCTCCCATATCCCCTGAGCCAGGAAATGTTTACACCTCACTCAAGCAAAGTTTTGGCTATTTATATGTCGCCGACAACTCGTCCGCCGTGTAACACCTCTATGGACGAGTTGTCTTAGGACTTCCAAGTTGAAAATATCTTTTGATCACATTTTCCAAATGATCGGAATGAGCATTATAATTATCGATCGAATCAATTTCAGCTGTATAACTCGACCATATCGATGTTATCGATTAGTGCAATTTCGTTTGAAAAGTTTATAGAGAAATTACGTCCTTGTGAATCTTATTGGGCGGATCACTGTGTTGTCCATCTAATCCTGGGCAACTTTCTTCTTGCAAAGTTATGACATTTCAAAAATTGTCTACAACTCGTCCACCGAGTGAAAAGCTGAGCGGACGAGTTGTCCTGAGATTTTTTTTGGTTTCGCCGTACCTTTAGGGGCGCACTCTCTCGTAGTACAAAGCCATCTATGTGGGAAATTCGACGATACCTGCCGAAACACTTCTGGCAGGGAAACTCGTCCAAGTAGGTGTGGCCTCGTGTCACCATATAGGTAATCTGTTCCTCCAACTGAAAGGGATAAAACATAGAAAAATGGACGCCCACCTGATACTGCGCATGAATATCACCGACAACTTTGATGGGTAGTTCAGCTTCACATAAATTGCTTTCGCTCATGAACGCATTCGAGGCCTTAAAACTTTAGGATTTTCGAACTTTTTTGTGTTCAAAGGCCGGAAACTATGGCCCGTACCTGCTGTATAATATTCACGATTTCGGGAAATGTTATCACATGCACTATGCAGATGTCCAACCTATTGTAAAGACCTGAAAACTATGATATGAGCAGTAATTGAATTTCTTCAGATGCGTGCGCATGCGGCGCGGTTTCCGGTGGACAATATAGAGTTTACGGCTGTCTATGATCGGCCCATTGTGCTCGTCACCCGCTCGCGATTTGACCGAAAACATCTACTTTGAAGGGCATTGACTCCGTTGTGCGGAATCCGCCCGTGAAGTGCCCGCTACTGACCCGGTGAGCCGGTGGACGCCATCGGCCCGCCCGGCGTTCCTGTCTTGTCAGGTGAGCCGTCCAAAACATCCTGCACAGTGGGCGTGCCCTGAAACTTGGTCCAGAGATTGGACAAACTCACTGTTCATTCGGGTTATGATATCGTCCAACTGCTCATTGGTGAAGGCGGCCGAAGCACCAGCCATTCCGGCGATTAACGAGTGAGTTCGTAAAGAGGTGTAGAGGACTGAAATGAGGCAGAAGTGAGAATGGAGCTCGTTTTTGTACTCGGAAGATTATCAGTAGCCTGGTAAACACTTCACTTATCATCAATCCATTCAACTTCCCAGTAAATACACTCCGCCGCAGCAATAAACGCAGAAAGGAAAGAGCCTAAAAAGCTGTAGTCGATGATTTACTTGGCAAAAGCCTTTGAAATTAATCGCAGCGGCAGACGCAGGCAACTAAGCCAGCTCGATTCTCCGTCACAACGGTGAACGCAGCGACGAGGGATCCTTTACCGCAAAGATTGACAAGCGTGGTTGTCTAAGCCTGATCAAAATAAGTGGTCCTTGCATCTTCGTTTTTTTTCTGCTGCGACAAAGTATGCTCGTGGTATTTCGGCTCATGTTTTTGAACTGTAGGTTCAGTCGCATCATATTTGAGGTACATATATACTTCGTCGCAGTGGCAAACACCCAAGCCTTCTGGAAACGTCGACAGTCAAAGATGTCTATTTCGCATGGAAAAAAAGTGATGTTCACGTGCTGCGTTTTTCGCTGCGACTATTGAGTTTTTGACTTGAAACCACATGGCTTCGAAACAATAGTGATGGTTGAGCGATATAGGAGGTATTTACTTCGTCGCAGCGACAAGCGCAGGGGGCTGAAGCCAGGCTTATACTCCGTCGCGACAGTGAACGCAGGGAGAAAGGAGCATGCCGTGTAGAAACGTTGAACGGCATGGATTTCCAATTTTTATCAGGACAAATGAGCTTCACGTTCTGCGTTTTTCGCTGCGACTTGTATGGTTCTGACTTGAAACCACATGGTTCGGAAACAAATGTGACGGTCGAACGATATAGGAGGTATTCACTTTGTTGCTGTGGCTAAAACACATAAAAAACATAATAGTCGCAGCGAAAAAGCCAGGCTTATAGTCCGTCGCAACGATGAACGCAGCGAGAAAGAAGCATGCCTTCTTGAAAAGTTTAGCTACATCAATGTCTAGGTCTAATCAAAACAAATGACTAATACGTGCTGCGTTTGTCGCTGCGACTATTATTTTTCTGACCTAAAACCACATGGCTTCGAAACAATAGTGACGGTAGAACGAAATAGGACGTAAACACTTTGCCGCAACGGCAAGCACATAGAGCTGAAGCCAGTCTTATACTCCGTGACAACGGTGAACGCAGCGAGAAAGGGGCATGCCTCCTGGAAACATTGGATATCATGAATATCGAAGTCTCATCAAAACTTCACGTGCTGCGTTTTTTGCTGCGGCTATTATGTTTCTGGCTTGAAGCCACATGGTTCCGACATAATAGTGACGTTTGAACGATATAGAAGGTATATACTTTGTCGCTGTGGCAGACATTTAGAGCTACAGCCACTCTTACGCTTCGTCGCAACGGTGAACGCAGCGAAAAAGGAGCATGCCTTCCGGAAACTTTGAACGTCATGAATGTCTGATTCTCATAAAAAACAAGTGATCTTCACGTGCTGCGTTTTTCGCGGCGACTATTATTTATGTTTCTGAATTGAAACCAAACGTCTTCGAAGCATTAGTGACGGTCGAACGATATAGGAGGGGTATAATTTGTCGCAGTGGCAAACACATAGAGCTGACGCCAGGCTTATACTCAGTCGCAGCGGTGAGCTCAGCGAGAAAAGGGCATGCCTTCAGGAAGCACTGGATATCTTGAATATCGAAGTCTCATCAAAACTTCACGCGCTGCGTTTTTCGTTGCGACTATTATGTTTCTGGCTTGAAAACACATGGTTTCGAAATGATAGTGACGGTTGAACGATAAAGAAGGTGTATACTTTGTCGCTGTGGCAAATATTTAGAGATACAGCCACTCTTACGCTTCGTCGCAACGGTGAACGCAGCGAAAAAGGAGCATGCTTTCCGGAAACTTTGAATTTCATGGATGTCTAAATCTCATCGAAACAAAAACTTCACGTGCTGCGTTTTCTCGCTGCTACTACTGAGCCTCTGGCTCAAAACCACATGGCTGTGAAACGGTAGCGACGTTTGGACGACCTAGGAGGTATACGCTTTGTCGCAACGGCAAAGGCATAGAGCTACAATCAGGCTTATACTCCGTCGCAACAGTGAACGCAGCGAGAAAGAAGCATGCCGTGTAGAGACGTTAAATGGCATGGATGTCTAATTCTCATCAGGACAAAAGAGCCTTACGTGCTGCGTTTTTCGCTGCGACTATTATATTTCTGACTTGAAACCACATGGTTTCGAAGCAATAGTGACGACTGAACGATATAGGAGATATGTACTTGGTCGCAGCGACAAGCGCAGGGGGCTGAAGCCCGGTTTATACTCCGCCACAACGGTAAACGCCGCAAGAGAAGGCCATATCTTCTCGAAAGGTTTAACTCTAATCAAAACAAATGATTTACACATGCTGCGTTTTTTGTTGCGACTACTATATTTCTGACTTGAAACCACATGACTTCGTAACAAAAATGAAGGTCTTACTATATATGTGGTTAGGTGTGGGCTTCGTCGCAGCGGCAGACCCAGGACCCTCAGGCCGGCTCTACACTTTGTCGCTGCTGCAAGCGCTGCAGACGAACCTCTAAAATAGATTACCTATTTAAGCATGGTCAACCCTGTTTGACCCTGCCCTATGAGAAGAGCTTATCTGATCTTTATCACTGGAAGGTGTATCGGTGTCATCCATTCGCATGCGTCCTCTGTGGGCACACATCCTTCTGTTCTTCGTCGTTCCCAGCATTTCACAGGACGACACACCAGAGAACAATGCTGGCCATTTCAATGATGAGCTAGTTGAGCGATTTCAGAGGTTTGTTTGGTGTCGTCAAATGTCGCCGACTGTCGCCTACTGTCGCCCACTGCCTGTCACGGTTTATACTCTGTTGCAGCGCTGTACGGTTCTAACAGGAAGTGGCGTCAGGGTTTCGTCAATGCAACTTATCTTCTTGCGTTGCGGTTGCCGCTGCGACTATGGATATTCTTAGCGCAAATTAAATGTATTGTTTTAGTGAATTCGAGCAGCTGAAGCCAAACAAACAAAAGGGTATTCTGCATAAAATCGGTGTTCTGGCCGTATATTTTCGTATATACAGGGCTTTGGTGCCAATGGCCGGTGATGAAATCGGGTCAGTTTTGCTAATTTTCAGTAAAATTGGAACTTATTACCTTAAAATTGATCTGCACTAGTCAAAGGAACCTGCCACTCTATCGGGCGACCTACGTCGCGTCGAACTCGCGCCGCGCTTAGGCGCGACTTCTAATGTTTCCACTCGATTTCAAAGTATAAACGCCCCATCTAACACGCGCCAAATCAGAAAAAAAATTGGATCTCCTGTGCTTTTAAAGACACAGTCCAAGCTTGAGGGTAAAATTTGATAATATGGTCCGGCCGCTGTGTGTAGAAACCCTGGCAAACGCGGGACCTCAACTGAAGAATCAACGAGAAAAATCGAGCACCCATTTGCTCCGCCCCCAAATCACCACCCATTTGCTCCGCCCACTTCGGAGTTGTTGGGCTCAATAGAGACAAGACGCTTCAACAATTTTGATGAAAATCTTCGTTCTACTATTTGTTATCGTTCTCGCTTTATTATGTGGTCTGCTCCACTGCAATGGCTGCAAATGACGCGGAGAAACAGGCCCGAGGCAACTCGTGCACGAATTTCTCATAGTTATGACTCACAATCGTTAAGGGGTCATAACTCCGTTCTTAGTGGGTTCTGAGCGATTCTGGGGACACCATTGTGATCAGCGTGAAGTTCTCTTCAAGACAAGCAGAAAAACTGGTAAACGACCCAAATGTTGGACTGTGCCTTTGAAGTTATAGTTGTTCCTCTGGGAAATTCTGGGTGTACCGTGCCTTTAGGACCTTTGAACTGTCCGCGTTTGTTTCCAGATACCTATATCGTTTCCCAGAGCCTGTGCCGAGTTTGGACGAGAAGCTGACTAAGAGCTGTGAATCTGGTTTGAGTGTCAGTTTATGTTCACAGTTAATGTCATCTTACTTCACCATGTTTCAGTTTCAAACACAAAGATGATTTTTGATCGGCGCCTTTCGCAAAGTGTAGTCGAGCAAGTGGACCAGACGCGATCAATCGCGACGCCACAGTTTGGAGATTTCTATCGCGTACGAATATCTATCGCCGCGGCCTCGTCCACTCAGCCGACCAAATTAGGCAAATGGCCTATACCTCGCACAGTGCATATATGAGCAACGTAAATGGGCCGTAGCGCCGGGCCGGAAGTGGTTCAGTGGAGGGTCAAACAATGCCCATTCAGAATCAGGGTCACCGTTTCAGAAGCTGCCGGTTTGATGACTGATGGCGGCCCGATCGATGACCTATATGCTGCCACTCAAGGGTTATGGTATACTTCGTCGCAGTCATGAGTGACAGGCATGCAATCAAGCACAATTCGCGGCGGGACCCACATCGGAGCAACGGCATCGGTCGTCGTAGGAACAGTTATCGCGCGTCTGTCGCATCAACGTGTCGCGGACGGCTGACATACTACAAATGTGCCTAGGCATGTCGCTGCGCAGAGCGACGCGACAGTGCGTCGCGAACTATGTCATACCCCTAAGATCATCGGACAGAAGTTCCTTTGCTATCCGCAATCAGCCCGGCATTTTGAATGCTGCCCGCAATCGGCACGGCAGCAACGAATTCGATTGCCGAGTGCTCCATTGGCCGCGATCCGCCCACTATGTACCCGCGATCCCTCGTCACGATCGACGTTACTGTCTGAGTGTTGGCTGGTAATGTTGCCCTTGCCCCACATTAGCCGAAAAAGGAAAAAAGCGAACTTAATTTTTTTGGGTATTATTTCGACTCCCGATTTTTAAGTATTTTTTAACGTTTGTTCATTGATCCATGAGACATTTTGGAATCTAAGTTCATTTAGGACTGTATCTCAGAAATCCTATCAATAGAGCAGTCTTCGCAGGCGTGGCTTTATCCAACGGCGGTCCAAGCAAGAGACGGAAAAGGCGAGAAGCAATTAAGGTAGGCGATTCCCCTTCTCATACTATGCTGTAGACGCTTATAATAATTATACAAAAAAATAGATAAATACTTAAATAAATAAATGAATAAATAAAAAATAGATAAATAATTAAATAAATAAATAAATAATCAAATAACTAACTAACTAAATGAATAAATAAATAAATAAATAAATAAATAAATAAATAAATGAATAAATAAATAATTGAATAAACAAGTAAATAATTGAATAAATAAATAAATGACTAAAAAATAGATAAATAAATAAATACATAAATAAATAAATAATTAATTGATTAAATAAATAATCAACTAAATAAATATATAATTAAATAAAAATAAATAAATAAAAAAATAAATAATCAAATGGTCAGATGAACGCCGAAGTTTAGTATTATAATTATATATTAATCGCACATACATAGTCTGAGCGAGCGCTCGCCACGCGGCTAGCTAGCAGCGTGGCTTGTCAAAACTCTATTTTCAATTTCAGGGTGTGACTACGATCGCGACGTGTTTACCTTTTTTCTGCATTTCAGACATATTCAATTTTTACCTCAATTTTTTCAAACGATATATTTCAGCACTGCCGTCCTCAAGGATATCATAAGCGATAATTTACTGGCGACGGAAATTACTGCAACTCAGGTAAAGTCTGTTCGAATGAAACAGTCCGCCCACGCGGTCAGCGTGCGTGCCGATCTCTCGGAAGAAGCTTAACACGGCTGCAAGCTGCTGGCTGAGATACCATTTGCAATTTGCATAATATTCCCACTTATCGATTTGCAGCCTCGAAAAAAGGCATCGCGACGGCCGCTCGACACGCAGGCCGAACGCATGGGCGGACAATCTCATGCAGACAGACGTTATCATATCTGCCAGTTTATTTATCTAATTTTTCAGATTCATCTATGGTTAGGTCCGCGGTTTGTTTCTTCAAGTAAAAACATTTAAATTCCAACCGCGCCTGGCGCGGCGGTTTAAATCTCACCAACGGCTTGCTGATAATTACCAGCCAGATTTGAACCGCCGCGCCAGCCGCGATTTGAGTTTAAATGTTTTTTCTTGATTAAACAACCCATGGACCTAACTATACTAATTCTCATTTGTGCAGAATTGATATATTGGGTTATTAATCAATCAATTGAATAATTTAATATCATCATTTCGTTTGCTCAATTTCTGTTTATTATTATTCAGTTTATTTAGTTATTTAATCACTCACTGAATTATTTTTATCCACTTGAGGATATATTTTTTAACTCTTTATTTGTTCATTTGATTATATATTTATTTCATAAAATTTTCTTCATTCATTATTCGGATTGAATACATATTCATTTATTTGATTTTTATTTTTTAATTATTTTCATTTATTTATTTATTTATTTATTTATTCACTATATTATTTATTTATTTAATTATTTATTTATTTATTTATTTATTTATTTATTTATTTATTTATTCATTTAAATATTTAGTAATCCATTGATTTAATTATTTTCTTAATTATTTATTTTTATTTATTTGAAAATTCATTTATTATTTTTTTTATTTAATTTCTGTGTTTACAGTTGCTGTGTTTCTTCACACTTCGTCGAATTACTGCGTTTGAGCGAATTCCCTTCTGTGCTTTCCGATTACAGGATATTACCACAAAGAAGGGGAAGGTCAGTGCGCCGCGATATTCAATCCTCAAGTTTACCAAATATATAAATAAATATGGAAAAGAAAAATAAAATAAAATGATAAATTTTTCAGAGAGGTTTGTCCTTATAAGAGACTCACTAGTTTCATTTTTTCCATAGTGTGGAAAGAGATGAAAATTATAGGAAATAGTTTTCAGATGATCTGGCCTGGACATCTTCTTCAAAAGTCACCGCAAATGATCGATGAGTATATAGGAGCGGCTTATGAGTGTGCCTATGGCAGGTCTGTTAGTTGAAAAGTTTTCTCTTTTTGACGCAAAAAACTAGCAATTAAGTTGTGGGCGAGTTGTAGTCATGTAGTAAACAAGTTGGGGACAAGTTGCAGACAAGTTGAACTGTATCCTAAAAAATAAAAGACGATATTATCTGGAGCAAACCAATTCAATCCTCACCCTTTATGAACTAAAAATTGATATTACGGCTACAAAGCATTCAGTCCGATAGGAGAGCCGCTCCGCGACCGCGCGCCACCGAGCCTACCCGTTCTGCATGGCTTATTCACGGCAGCAATGACGAGAACCGCTTTCGGTATAGGAAAAAATAGCTTTTTCTATAGATCAAAACTGCGCGATGGCTACCTTATAATATTAATTAAGCTTCTGCCCTGATCCGTGCTGCCACGGTGTGCCCTCAACCTCGCCAGACTTCCTGGGTAGGAAGTGTCGACTCAACAAATGCGTACACAGGGATCGATGCAAAGTTGAGGTATGTTATTATACATTCCATCCGATGGCCAAAATGGCGTCGGATCGGATTTTCGGATATTGCCGATTTTGCAAAACCGACTCATCGGATAAATCGGATACTGTCCCGAACAAGAATTTCGGATAACGGATCCTATCCGAAACCAGAATTTTTGATCGGATCGGATATCGGATATCCGATCGGATAAAATCGGATTCACCGGATAATCCGGATGAAAAAACGGATAAGAAAATTTTTTTAGTAGTACCGTGGATTCAACCCCGTGTATTCAAGCAAATACATTCTGTAGCCACGAGCATACGCGTCGCGGTCCGGTGTGTGTCGCGCTCGCGGCGAACACTAAAAAAACCCCCACCGTTTAGAGTAGTCTTCAGCGCTTTAAAGGAGTAAATGGCTATCATCTATGACGAGAAATGAACGCAGGAAAGCAAATTATGCCTCTGGACATGTCAGTTTACTTGGTTTCACTCTGAAGCAGGGATGTCGCGTCGCCGCGCAACTGGTCGCGCGCGACGCTCGCCAACAACGACGCGGCACGCACGGGTGAGAAACTTCGCCCTCCCCTGCAACCGGTGAGAGCACATAACTGACCAAAAAGAAGACCTGCCACAGAAGCATGGTTTAGCGGGGCGTTGCGACCCGGTAGGGCTACGACCCCTTACCTTGTTAAACGAAACCTTGGAAAAAATCCGAATTCGTTACGAACTTCCCCTTCTGGAGTAAACATTGAGCTTGAAAATTATATGATCCCTGCAGGAATTAACGCTGTCGCAGGAAGGGGGGCCACCGTGCAATCGTACATAGCCACGCGCATTTTCCCGTGCCGCCGCATCATGAGTACACCAACCGAGGGTTTCCCTACCCTCCTGAATTCAAGTCGTTTGATTACGACACGGAAAAAAGGGTAGGGACAAGTGCGAAACCGAAGCAAAGGCTAGTTCTTTTTGCACACACTTCCTCTGTTGTCTTCAACATAACAGAAGGACACAACATCAATTAATTTTAACACAAAACTACGGGTTGCGGAACGTGCCACATATTTCACGGTAGAGCGCGTCCCCGCCGTTGCACCGTCAACCCGTTTTCCACCGCCAAATAACCGTCTCCGTGTATTGAATCTCTCTTTATCTGCGGTACAACCAACAATTCGACTCCTCCCCGTTTTTGCTCCCGCCGTCGCACCGACAAGCCTTTTTACCGCTGAACAACCGTCAGCGTGTCTGAGTCCAACTTCAGAACGTCACCCGAGTTATGAACACAGATTCGCGTTGTAATAAAGCGTCCGAACAAAAGACATTCCTTCGATACCTGTCCGTGAAATTTGCAAATAAAACACTTGTTTGTCTTCCTGAGAGCTCAAAATCATTTGTGTGCCATCATCAGGAGCACACTTTATTTCGCAGAATCATATAAAATGTGTAAACGCTTACACTTCCTTTTTACACTTAGTGTGGATGTCTTTTTGATGGCAATAATGTATCATGAGATTGAACAAATTGAATTAATACCGCAAATTGCAAGTTTTCCCCGCATCTAAGGCCCCCATCAGACTTGGTCGAAAAACCGATCGAGTCAGGCTAAGTCCGGGGCAGGAAAACCGACCTTCTCAAGCAATCGCGGGGGTCGGTGGCAGGTTAAAACGCCCCTTTTGCAATGAAATTGATCGGATCTGGCTGATCGGCGGAGGTTTCGGCATGACTCATAACTGCCGAAGTTTTCGTGGTAATGTCTCATAAGTGGCGGAGTTTTCGGGTCAATGTGTTGCAGTGTCTGCACTGTTTTTCCCTGATACTCTCTCGTGTAGAGCGCGGAAATGGCAGCCCACAAATGTATACGCTGCGCTTGGATGTGAGGTGTGTTATTGCTTGTCGTGGTTGACATTGTTCGGAATATCGACGCTCTGGCGGGATGTAGGTGGCAGGTTGAATCGCCAGTGCTGCCTCTCGACCTGCACGCGGAGTTTTCGGCATGAATGGGGGAGTTTTCGGGCTTAGCCTGCCCCTTTTTTCGTTTCGAGCGGCAGCACGCTACCTGTTCAACTCCCCTCAACCGGCCACCGACCCCAGCGAGTGTGTGAGTTGGTGCAATGGATCTGCCCGTGTGCGAACGTGAAACACCCGTACCGACTGGGTGGATTGCGGTTGCAATGAGTCGGTCGCATTCGGACTCAGTGGGTTGATTTTTCTGAACCCGACTGTCACTATTTCGGTGCGTATCGACCGGGTGGGACTCAGTTGATCGACCATCTCTGACGGCGGCCTAGGGACTTGCAAAACGAAATAAGGCCTCTCCGCTTCACGAAATGCCCCCTATCACATGTTATGCAGTTATTTTGTGATATTATGTCCCCTTTCATCATAAAATATTTGTATTTGTTCAATATGCATGTAGTGAAGTGTCAAAATCCATTCCTTACACATGCTTAATCAGCGATTCCGCAACCGTCAATAGCGCGCTCTACTGCGAATTCGCGCGATCTCTACGCGACCGCGTTCCGGAGCTGGCTGTTACGGCGGGCGCAATTCTATCCGTTTTTCATCCGAAATTATCCGATATTTATCCGATAATTATCCGAAAAATCCGATTTTATCCGATCGATTATCCGTTTTTTATCCGATTATCCGGTTTTCTGATCGGATCCTTCGATTTTCACTTTCCGGATATCGGATAATTCCGGATATCGTGTTTTTCGTCTGATCGGATTTCGGATCAATCCGAAATCGCCACTTTGACGTCGGATCGGATTTCGGATAATTATCCGATCGGATTATCCGACCCGGATATCCGAAACCGACTCCGTCGGATGGAATGTATATATGTTATGTTATGTTATGTTATGTTGTTATGTTATGTTATGTTATGTTATGTTATGTTATGTTATGTTATGTTATGCTATGCTTTTCTATGCTATGTTATGTTATGTTATTTTATGTTATGTTATGTTATGCTATGTTATGTTATGTTATTTTATGTTATTTTATGTTATGTTATGTTATGTTATGCTATGCTATGCTATGTTATGCTATGTTATGTTATGTTATATTATGTTATGTTATGTTATGTTATGCTATGTTATGTTATGTTATGTTATGTCATTTCGTGTAATATCAGGGCTAAGTAATTTTCCGAGTTTTCAGGCACAGTTCAACGATGATCTCATGTCAATGCGTCAAAATCACTGGAATGTCACGTGTCCCTGCGGTCACGGTCTTATGTATCGAGCTGATGTTGAGACTTGTGTTCACACGGATCTTTGCAGTGATTCGACCAGATGTGCTGGTACGTATAACATAACATAACATAATATAACATAACATAACACTTATAACAAACATAACTTTATAACAACATAACATAACATAACAAACATAACATAACAACATAACATAACATAACAAACATAACAAACATAACATAACATAACATAACATAACAACATAACATAACATAACATAACATAACATGACATGACATGACATAACATGACATAGCATAGCATAACATAACATAGCATAACATAGCATAGCATAACATAACATAACATGTTCAGCTACGTTTGAATGCGTGAATACAATCAGTGACCCAGGATTTAAGTGTATATGTCAGCTAGGATATGTTAAAGATGTAAGTCTCTATACACATTGCCCGTACAGATTTGCCATAGGTCGCGCGTGCGGTCGCGATGCGTGTCCGTTTATCCCCTTGTCAAGAAATGTCTTTTTAGCAATTCGGCAAATGTATTCCGACGAATATGTCATCATCAGAATGGCATGGATTTGCTTTCAGTGAACCGCATCCGAAATCGACACCAAGACTGACGCTTTTTGTACCAGTTTTCCTACTTTCCTTCCAACAACTTTAGCATTTGAAGGTGTCCACGTTTAGAAGAGGTTTTCTTGTTACCAGTGAAATTCACAGTTGTCTAGAGTTCAAGTCAAAACATAATAGCCTTCATTTTAATGAATAATACTTAAATTTTCCGCGTTTTATTCTTAAAGGTTCCGATTATTGAGGGAAGCTTACCTCCTGTTTTTTTTCCTTCACAACGCAATATACTCTCGTGCAGATACTGTACGCACATTCCTGTTAGTATTTGTTGACTCCTATACAAAAGTCTATCCCCAACTAGGCTTTGAGAAGTGGAGCTGGGAAAGCAGCATGACAACAGCACAGCAGCAGCATGACATAGGCTCAAAATCAAGACTAACTCAGTTAGAGCGGAAATCAGAGATTGATTCTACCTTTGTGCTCTACGAAATCTGCTAAAGCAATGTAATAGCAAGCAACATAATGTATGGAATCTATTCTTGGGGATTGACATCCTGGAATTACATGGATTCCAGCTTACCTGATATTGAACATCCTAACTTTTGAACCTATGCAAAACAAAAGCGTTATTTGCTAATCCCACACAATCCGCTGTAAACCATCTGACGAAAAGCGGTTAGACTGTTTGAGTGGTGCAGCTAATCTTGTCCACTTTCTCTCGTTGTCCACCGATCGATGGCGGAGATTATACACTCTTGCTATCGTCATAATGACTAACAAGGTCTGGAGCATCACAAACATCCCTACGTGAGGCTTCTAAGAGCGATCCGTCTTTCCCTGATCCAGAAGAGGCACGTGTTGAAGTGTCATAATGCTCGGCAAACGCACAATGGTGTTGTACCACAATCGCCGATTGAGTCTGAAGTCTTGGATTGTGGGCGAGAATTAAGAATGCAGTGGCAGGTAGGGTGGATGATAACATCGCTGTTGAAAGCTCTGGCTCAATAGGTGGAGGGAGGGATCGTCAACAGGGTTGATATAATTCATGCAGTACAGATGAGTTAAAATATTCCTGCAGACTTCTAATGCACCGGCGGCTAGGCCATGACGTCGACTTCCAAAGATTCTGACACAACTGATCCCACAGCAGAGGTGAGCTGGGAAAGCAGCATGACAACAGCACAGCAGCAGCATGACATCGGCTCAAAATCAAGACTAACTCAGTTCGAGCGGAAATCAGAGATTGATTCTACCTTTGTGCTCTACGAAATCCGCTAGAGCAATGTAATAGCAAGCAATATAATGTATGGAATCTATTCTTGGGGATTGACATCCTGGCATTACATGGAATCCAGCTTACCTGATTTTGAACATCTTAACTTTTGAACCTATGCAAAACAAAAGCGTTATTTGCTAATCCCACACAATCCGCTGTAAACCATCTGACGAAAAGCGGTTAGACTGTTTGAGTGGTGCAGCTAATCTTGTCCACTTTCTCTCGTTGTCCACCGATCGATGGCGGAGATTATACACTCTTGCTATCGTCATAATGACAAACAAAGTCTGGAGCATCACGAACATCCCTAAGTGAGGCTTCCGAGAGCGATCTGCTTTTCCTAATCCAGATGAAGCACGTGTTGAAGTGTCATAATGCTCGGCGAGCGCACAATGGTGTTGTACCACAACCGTCGATTGAGTCTGAAGCCTTGGACTGTGGGCGAGAATTAAGAATGCAGTGGCAGGTAGGGTGGATGATAACATCGCTGTGGAAAGCGCTGACTCGAAGGGGTGGACGAAAGGGTCGTCAACAGAGCCGATATAATTCATGCAGTACAGATGAGTGAAAATATTCCCGCAGACTTCTAATGCACCGGCTGCTAGGCCATGACGTCGACTTTCAAAGATTCTGACACAACTGATTCCACAGCAGAGCACATATGATCCAGTTCCGCAATCGCGTTCAGTCCGCAAAATCTCACTATCACAATCGTAGAAGCGAAGCTGTTGTTTTGAGAGTGATTTCTTCACTTTCATAATTGAATTTTTGAGAACAACCGCTTCGCTTCTACGATTGTGATACTAAGGACTGAACTCGATTGCGGAACTGAACTACAGGTGTCTTGCCAAAACAGAAATTGCGGCAGAATCACCTTTCGATGTCGTAAGAGTTTAAATCGTCCTTCACATTAGTCTAGAGCTTTCTTCCAAGTCTAGTGGACGTCTCCAGATAGGACACGGAAGTATTATCCTTGAAGTGTTTTGAACAAGTGACCTTTCCACTAGCCTAGTTAGTGAATGTCAACCTTCCAGAGATGCTTGAAAAGGCGTAGGGAGAAGCCAGCATCTCCCTCGTGCCAAGCGTTGATTTACTGAGCAGATTTCGTTGTAAAGATCTTCGTTATGGCATACTCGTGGCCAGAAATGCCGAAGAGCAAGCGTCCAGGAAGCTCCGTCTCCGTTCGATTCATCTTTCCCGTCTGCGTCATCGGCGCTGCCCACGTCTCCGATCGATACATCATGATAGCGCGAATGGTTGATAGGTAAAAGAGTGACGTAACTTCCCTCACAATGGGGCAGGTTAGAAGTCAGAAACACACAATCTGAGAATTGAGTGCAGATGTAGCTTTAACACATCGTTGTTGAATATCTGCTGCATAACTACCATCGTTCTTCAGCAAAGAGCCCAGATAGCAGAAATCATCCACCAGTTTGATACGTTGTCCGTCCACACAAACTCCCGTTGAAGGCCTCTGAGAGACCCACATCTGCTTGCATTTGTCGGGACGAAGACGGAGTCCATAGGCTGCTGCATACTTCGAAACGTAGCGAATAACACGATGTGGTCGGCGTACTCCAAGTCAACAAGGGAGCGTCCTGATGGTGTTAGTATCACATCCGCAGGAAACTGTTCTGCAACTCTACGCATGATGTCATCAACGGCGAAGTTGAAAAGAAAAGGTCCTGGTACAGCTCCTTGCCTTGCTCCTGTTTTCACCTCGAAAGCTGGCGTAAATCCGATAGGTGTCCGAACTGCTGCTGTTGTTCCTTTGTTCATGTCCTCGATTAGTCCAACACATTGCGTTACTGAGAAAATGTACCGATTTGGTGTTCTTGTTCTTGTTTTATTCTCATGTTCATGTCCTTAGCTCTGCTTGCGGTCTGAGTTGTTGCCTTAGAGTGGATGATTCTCTCTCTTACGTCTACCGTTTTGTAGCGTATTCAATAAATACATAAATAGATAAATAAATTCTAGAAACGGGACCTCATCGGCTCGCAGAGCGTTGAGCAATCGATCACGATGAGAAGAGAGGAGAGTCGAATGCGGCTTCAGTTACTCTTCTCACGACGAACACTCGGTCAATGGCCGATCCTCCCGGTCGAAAACCGGCTTGCTCATCTCTGGTCGTTCTTTCACGATGTTTGATAAGTCGCTCGAGAATGATATGTTCTAAAACCTTGTACATGACACGAAGTAGAGAGATTCCTCTGTAGTTCTTAGGATCCGTGACGGATAGCTTCTTGTGAAGAGGTACGATGATCGCATGTTTCCACGAATCGGGTATCCTTTCGCTCATCCATATAGCACGGATGGTGTTGGTCGTTTCACGAATCTCAGACGGAGGAGGATTTCAGAGTTATGTTGTCGTCTCCACCTGGTTTTATATTCCTGATTTTGCGGACGAAATCCAAAACTGCAGACTCAGTCGGCGGTTTTCTACTAACATCGTGAGGCAGTTCGATCTTCTCTTTAACACTTCATCGACTGTTGATCTTCCAGGCCCAAAGCCGGCTCACTCATTATGGTAGTTTCTTCACGAAAGCTCGATAATTTATTCTAGGATCATACGTTGCCACTTAAAGGCAGCATACACGCTCGTAAGCGTGCGGAGCGTATCACAGCGGAGAGGCCACTGTGGCACGATGCACTTCGCCACGCCCATTTTACCGTGCCGAACTGAATTTGAGCCCACTCCCGTGGTTTCTCCTTTCTTCCAAAATCAGGAGAGTCGTTGCGGCACTAAAAATGGGCGTGGCCAAGTGCGATACCACAGTGCCCCCCGCCTCTGCGATAGCACCGCACTCCCTATCAAGTTCAAGCTACAGTACCGCTTCTATCCAAGGGAAAAAAATGGGCAAAGTGGGCAACTAAAGCGTCTTTCGACCACAACTCGCCTCAAAGTGCTCCGTTTTCAATTTCGAAAGGACCGAAATCTTCACCGTGCCACAATCTATTTAACTATACAATACAAAATTGGAACTCACATATGAAAACGCTTTTTTAAGATGCAGTTAGTTATGAATTAGATAATGCTATCACAAGATATGAGCCCATTCGGTCAAAAACAACCGTACGCGATCTCTAGCATGGTCAGAATGTAAATGTATTTTGCCTTGAAAAATAATGTTGCTCTCCGATTTCGTATAATATTTCCACACAATCGACTAGATCCAGACTTGCTGTACATTTCGGCGTTTTCGAAATTGAAAACGGAGCACTTTGAGGCGGATTGTGGCCGAAAGACGCTTTCGTTGCCCACTTTGCCCCATGATTAGGTCAGTGGCTTGTTTCCTCAAAAAAAAACATTTAAAATCTCACCAGCGGCTGGCTGGTAATTGCCAGCCAGCCGCTGGTGAGGTTTGAACAGCCGTGCCAGCCGCGGTTTGAAATTTAATGTTTTTTCTTGAGGAAACAAGCCACGGACCTAACTATACTGTCATTATCGGAGCGAACTTTCCGTCTGCAGTTGCGGACAACAGTTCGCACGTAATTATAATCAGGTTGGGACCAGGGTTGTGCGAAAAATTTTCGGAACTCAAAATCGAAGAATGAAGTTCCGGGACCAAATCTTTTGGTGCAGATAGGCCCTTTGGAATGCGACCATTTTTCGAAAAAAATTCGGTTTTTTTTTGCTGTCGATTTTCCGAAAACACGAAAAATTGGAAAAAGTGTGTTTTCGCAACGTAACATAGTGTAGCTAAGCATTCTACAAATTTTTGACTGAGAAAAGTTCGTTTCTCGGTTTGGAAATATTTTCGCGCACACCCCTGATTGGGACAAAGGTTCATCGTTCCGACACCACATGGTCCTAGCACGATTAACATGTGTTGCGTTCTACAACAGCGGCTGTCTGCAACCGCGGGGCGAAATTTCGCCTCGGTAACGACAGTGAACTTAGTCCAGTCTGGTAGAGTACAGTCTGATACATAGGTTCGTTGGGGTGGAGACCATGGTCCGAGAGGTGAAGGTTGTTTAGGGTACCTGAGTGGGGAACAGTGAAGGTTCCTTATAGACTTGCAACTTCAAAATTTGACATTTTCTCAATCCTCTTTTTTTTGCAATCAGTATATTTTTCTTTTTAAGTCATTAATTTTGAAACATTTTTTTGTTAGATGACCTCTTTTTGAAATTCGCTATTCTTTACGAAATGATCTGCCTAGGTCATGAGAAATTTCCTTTCAGCTGTCTTGGAGTCAAAATTTTTCGGAAAAATTTTCCAAGCGATTTTTGAGAAACTACCAAATCTTCGTTCATTAAATTTTTGCCCTCTAAGACGAATCTTTGAACGAAGCTGTTTTCAAAGTCTCCATGGAACTCTGCGTCGAGTAATGTTCCCATGTTGAGAAAAATACACTTCCAGTCTCCCAGCCGATTTCAATTAATGAAGTAACGTTTCTTTCACCAAAAGTAATAAGTTTGTCGTCCATAACTTTTTTACCCTAGGTTGTTTTCGGAATCCCCATAAAATTCTGCATCGAATAGCGTTTTTAGTTTTGAAAAATATGTTCCCTTTCTAGCAGCCGATTTCAGCTTATAAAGTGCATTTTTTTCGTCTTAAATTATCGGTTTTTTGTCCATAACTTTTTTGTGCTTGGAGATAGACCTCTGTTGCAGGTTGTTTTCGGAATCTAGATGGAATTCTGCGTTCACTACTGTTTCAAGTTTGGAAAAATATTTTCTCGATCCTTCAGCCTAATTCCCTTTACGAAACACCGGCTATTTTCGCCTATAACTCTTTAACCGTTGAAGATAGGGTGTTGGTGAAGGTTGCTTTTGAAATCCACGTAAAATTCTGCGTCGAAGGATATATCGGGTTCCTAACTTTGCTTGCCCCATAAGTCAGCCCGGTCGGTGGAGCCGAGCTGCATAGTTATCTCCATAGGCTGCTCTCGCCTCTATGATATAAATGAGAGACGCAGAGTTCTGCTGGAGCCAACACCGACCTGGCTGGCTTATGGAGCAAGCAAAGTTAGGAACCCGACATATCATTCGACGCAGAATTTTACGCAGATTTCAAAAACAACCTTCAACGAAACCCTATCTTCAACGGTTGTAGAGTTATATGCAAAAAAAACCGGTGTTTCGTAAAATGAATTAGGCTGAAGGATCAAGAAAATATTTTTCCAACCTGGAAACATCAATGGACGTAGCATTCAATGGGAATTCCGAAAACTACCTGCACCAAATGTCTATCTCCAAGCACAAAAAAAGTTATGGACGAAAAACCGATAATTGCAGGTGAAACAGATGCACTTTATAAACTGAAATCGGGTGGTAGAAGGAGAACGTATTCTTTGACACTGAAAACGCTATTCGACACAGAATTTTATGGGGATTCCGAAAAGAACCTTCACCAATGGGCTATGTTCTAGGGCGAAAAAAAGTTATGGTCGAAAAACCGGCAGTGACAGCCACCCAATCTTGAAAAAGACTTGCATGAGTGTTGGGCCACTTTCATTCTTTTTTTCGGGAAGTTTCACCGGTTGTCACAGGTTTTCCCAATGGTGAAGGTTTCCCACTTCCCCTGCCCAGAGGTGAAGGTTGGTGGCGTACATGGCTCCACCCAACGAAGCTATGGGCTGATACCTTGCGTTCCGCATTGCGCGTTGGCGCAAACTTGGTGCGCACATTTTGTAACACAACGTCGGGCATGGATCAGGGATGAGCGGAATAAAAATATGAAATTTCGGAAATCGGGTTTCGGAACGAAAATATTTTTTTCGGGTTTCGGAAATCGGGCGCGAAACGTCTGAAAATGCGCGGAAATGCGGTTTTCGGAACGCGAAACGCGGAACTCCGCTCATCCCTGGCATGGATCCTGAAGAGACTTCGCGTTCACTGTGGAAGGTTGGTGCAAACTGGGTGTCATATGTGTAACATAGGTGCACCTAGTTCGCGCCAACCTTCGATGGTTAACCTAAAGTCTCTTTATGATCCATGCCGATGTTACGTGTGCCGAGTTTGCGCCAATGCACAACAAGGAACGCGAAGTATCAGTGCGATCTGTGCCGACTCTATGTTAATTCAATCTCTGCAAGTCCCCTTAGTCAGTCATAGGACTGGCGCCGTCAAGGGTGAGCTGGTTGCTGATGACCGCAGCTGGGTGAACTGGTGTGGGTTCTCTGGTTTCCCCGAGTGACGAACCAGCAGTCCCAGAGACCGATCGATCTGTATTTAGCGGACAGCTGATTGCGCTCCTAGCACATTCCTTTCTAGCACACAAACACACACGCACACTCATCCATAGAGCGGACACGCCATAAAACCTGCACAAAAGTTCTCCCCGAACCTTGTCTCGGGCTATAGGATAGCAAATTTGGCGGACAAGGGAATGCTGGCTGCTCCATTGAAAAACCGCCAGCAGACCTTGGAAATCGATCCTCGCGGAGAGCATTCTTCTCAACATCAAGTGGATAGACTTAGTCCTCAAAGTACTTTCTCGGGGTGATGCTTACGCCAACTGTTAATCTCCTATGAACCAAAGCTTGGGATTTGGTGAGAAGGGTATATGTGTGAGTGAACCTTGTGGGATTAGGAAGCGCGATAGACCATTAAGCGCTATGCATGGCTTTATTGGGTCAAGGCGAGAGGTGTGCTTTTGGAAGTCACAAAGGCACATTTTGCTGACGTGGCCGTCGATGTTGCTCTAGAATTTTGGGTCCTAAATCTGCTGAAAAGTGCATGGTCCAGGATAGGCTCTCATGCCTAAATCCTCAATGAGAAGGACAAGCTTATGCACAGATAACATGTACCAGGTTGTTCAATAAGTTTTGTCGTTCTATAAGAGAGGGCGCTGCTATTAGCCCATTTTTTTGTTTTGTTGGTACACTCTTCATATGAACGTATGAGAAGTTTCATTTCAATCTGTCAATTCATTCTTTGTTTACAAGTCATTTAGTGTCGCCGTGCCACAGGAATGGAAAAAATTGAATATCGTGCAGTGATAAAATTCTCATTTCTGAAAGGTGTAGCACCAAAAGAAATTCACGAACGAATGTTAAAAGTGTATAATGATTGTTCGCCTACAATTAGAACAGCTCAGGCGATTGTTGGCCCCGAGCCGCCTAACAGTTCGGCTCGTGTTTCCAATCTGCGAGTCGGCTTCTGTTGCTGTCCGGGCCACTGCTGTTGCTTTCATGGCCACAGCTGTCGCTGTCCGGGTTGCTCCGGTTGGCCCCAACAGCAACAGCAGTAGCTCGTAGATTGGGAGAACGAGCCGAACTGTCAGGCGGCTCCAATTCCTGTTCGGTGCGGCTCGGGGCCGAGAATCGCCTGAGGTAGAAAGATGGGTTGCTGAATTTAAACGTGGTCGTAGAAGCCTTGAAGACGATCCACGTGAAGGACGTCCAAAAAGCGCATCAACACCAGAAATCATAGCCAAAATACAGAATATGGTTTTGGAAGATCGTCGTTTGACTGAGGGAGATTTAGTAGAGGCTCTACACATCTCATTAGGCAGTGTGAGCCATATTTTAGGTGAAATTTTGGGTTTTAGAAAGCTGTGTGCACAATGGGTGACGCATTCGCTAACAATGGAACAAAAACACATCGAGAGTTTTGGCCGCGAAATAGCCGGGAAATAGCCCACCAAGCTCCGCAGCGGCTCCTGGTGGGCTATTTCCCGGCTATTCCGCGGCTATTTCTCGAATTACCATGGAACGGACCAGAAGTAGCCGAGAAATAGCCGAGATATAACCGAGAATTATTCAGAAGTAAACAAAATTAAACAAGACGCAACCGTCGCCGGCTCGCCGAGCCGCCACCTGGGGCCGCCAGCGGCTGGGCGGGGCCTCCAGAGGTTGAACGAGGTCCACGTACCTCAAATTGAGTAAATAAACCGACGGAGGTGCTGACATCTGAATTATGCCTCTGCAATGCTCCGTATATCTGCCTGGAGAGCATTATTTCTCGGCTATTTCGCGGCGAGCATTATTTGGCGGCTATTTTGCGGCGAGCATTATTTAGCGGCTATTTCTCGGCTATTTCGCGGCTATTTCGCGGCGAGCATCATTTGGCGGCTATTTAGCGGCTGTTACGCGGCAAGCAGGCATTTCGCGGCTATTTCGCGGCTATTTATCGGCCAAAACATCCAGAGTCAGCAACATTCGGAGCGTTTTAAAAAGGAGAAAGTGAATTTTGTGCGTCGATTCATCACTATGGATGAGACTTGGGTTTTTTCCGATTTTTTTTGTACTTTTTTAAAGTGTATTAATGTTTAGGGAGATTATACTGAATAATGAGGTGTATTTTGAACCATACATAAAATTGTGTTTTTCCTATCGAGCAACAAAACTTATTCAACAACTTGGTATGTAGGTTCAGAAAAAGTCGATTGGAAGTTCTAAACGTTAGTGTTTTTCCAGCGTGGTGAATAACTTGAATTTGAACAAGTTCACTGTATCTCGCATGCTCTTTACACGTTTGTTGAGTTTCACCCGCGTATAACTGTTGTTAATGATGTATGTTCCAACGTGTAAAAACAGGAAATCTGGTGCGAACGTGTCAAAACACTACTTTTTCTCGGCGGTGGCAAAACACTAACCTTTGAAACTTATATTCGAGTCTCAAAAAATATCCCTTAAATTAGCTAAATTTCTTCATTTGGATATAGGCGACCCAAAGTAAAGACCACGCAGCCGTGAAAATGGATTTTATGAGATCGCATTCTTAGGTCTTCAAAGTCTTTTCTTGACATTTCATCCGAAAATTCTCTGTGGCAGAAAAAGTGGAGCGGGTGAATGTTCGTTCAGAGGGATTTCTATAGTATTCTATTCACCCCAAAATTTGGATTGAATAACTTACATATTCGGGGATGCTGATCACGAATCCACAACTCCTTATTGGATTTGCGGAGCTGTTTCCGACAATGTGGGCTGGAGAAGAATGCCAAATCCGCGTTGAAATTTCGCCTACCGCGCCGAGAAGAAAGGGTAACTTTCCCTATCCAAGTAAAAAAAAATTGTAAAGGTCCCAAAGTCATATCCTCGGAGCCAAAATTAGACTTCCCTCATCACCCCAGTGCCACAAACAGAACCCAAACAATTTGTATTATTTGGTTACTCAGACAGTTGGTGCGGACTGACCGCTGGCAATTAACGCCTCTCCGGGCGGTACGCCGGCAAGTTGCGGGCGGTGCGCTGCTCATCATGGCCTAATCGGGCGGAGATCGCTGCCTCTCGTCGTCTCAGCAGGCGGATCGCTGCTTTTTGGCGGGCGGATAGCGGCACCTGGGAAAGTTGATCACGCTAGCGGGCGGATCGCCGATAAGCTCTGAAGCGGCGACCCACCCGCAACCTGCCAGCGATCCGCCCGGAAGGGCTTTGATAGCCAGCGATCCGCCCGCTCAAATTTTACACGGTGAAACTTATCAATCATTGACAAGTCCTTTTCTGTTATCAGTATCATGCTCAGAGTAAGCAAACCGAAGGGTATAAAAGGCGCTCCATCGCACTGAGTGCTCACTCGGCATTTTGAGGCCGATCCTGAATGGTGACTAAAAGTCACCTCTGAGGGATCACCTAGAGGCCGAAGGATAATTTTTGTCAGCTGAGGGGATGGTCCCCACGGCTAGGGGGGGGTGGTCCCGCACACGGAGACCGTGGTGGGAACCACCGGAAACCAACATGTGGCATCGACTGAGGATAGCTGACTACTGGCGTGCGAATCGCTGGCTACTGCCGGGCGGATCGCTGGCTACTGGCGGGCGGATGTCGGGGGGATGGTACCGGTGCAGTCCATCGAATCCATCGAAGGTTTTCGAAAAAAATGAATCCCATTTCCGTGTTGAGCACCCTAAACAACCCTCTCAAACGGAATGTGTGCGAAGAATCGTGATTCGGGTGCGCAGTGTCCCAAGACAGAGTGTATATGGTTAACCCTATACCCACTAACAAACAGTTCAACTATAGCGATGATCAGAACTCCCAAGTCGGTTTGATACAAAATTTTGGCTATTTTTTTCTGGAAGGGGGGGTGTGCGGTAAAGTTAGGGTCTGGCCGGGGTAGAGTAAGGTTAGTATACGCAGACCCTGGAGATGGGAGAGTACGCGAGCCATAAGCTTTCACCCGATCTCCGGGCCACTTGCTGTTCGGGCGAGCTGGAGCGGCCCGAACAGCAACAGCAGTGGCTCGTAAAGCAGCAGAAGCCGACCATCAGATCAGGGAGAATCGCCTAAATACCTCTTTCTTTCGACCTCGTTGTAACTTAGCTCGCCTGATTTCCACTGCTGTTGGCACCGGCATACGGACTTGGCAGAGTTCTTGTTTATAGTTACATACTTACCAATGTGAATATTTGGTCCATGCGGCCTTGAGGTGAGCCCATCTGGCAGCAGCCTTTCCCCAAGGGAGAGCTATTTGCAGTCTATTTCGCAGTAAAATTCACTCGGGTCCGACGCGAGCTTGTGCCCTCGGATGGTGCTACTCCTCTCTCCACACTCTTTCGCTGTCTCTTCCCTCAATGCGCACACGCACGCGGATGAACAAGGTAGGTTTTGCTGTGGAATGGAGGATAGGTGGTTCCCATAATTTTGCATCACTCATTAAAGGCGCAGTCCAACCTCGAAATCGTTTTCCCGTTCTTCTTCCTATATTCAAAACGGCCCCACGCTGATTCCAATAATGTCTCTGACATCATACAAGACCCTCTAGGAACGAAGTTTTGGCCCCTCAAAAATTGAGTTACGGAAGCATGGTGGACGAGTTGTCCGTGGCTTGTAACTTCCGTCTTTTGCAGCCTATGTATGCGAGATGACCTTAGTAAAGACAGAAGTTGAGAATGAAGGGAAGAACGGGGCTATAGATCAGAAACCATCGCTCATTTCGCCACTGTTGAGCTCGAAAGATCGTAAAAGGGGCGTGCCAAAGCGGCTTCCGGATGTGGGCGTCCCTGGGTGGCTTCCTCCTATATCTCGGTTATTCTGAGGAATTGAGAGCTCGCACTTGGCAGAGGTTATATGTGGTGGGTCTACTTCACAATTATGTGGAAATCTCAGATTTCGTCCCTGAGCTTGGACTGTGCCTTCAATGAAACCACCATGACTGATCTTCGCATCACAAAGATTTTCAGCAATACTCAACTTGTTACAAATATTGTAATCTGCGTCTCACCGGCCACTTATTCCATAATTAGTGGCACATGAACTTCAGCTAGTCCTGTGGGATCTTTATGTCCAACCCCGTTTCCTTGAAGGATCAAAATCGGGCTGCTGACCTCCCCTTTCAGCTCGGTGCAAAACCCAGTTCTTCTAGAGGCTTCATTTTATATGGTTAAAGAAATGTCCAATCTTCTATTATGAGTTACCTTGCGGAGATTACTATTATACAGTGATGAAATAGCGAGTAACCAAAGAGCCGAATAGACTCTTGCCGCTGAAAGGCGCGGCAGCTTGCAATGGAGGGGAATCGATCGTGCGGCGCCGCATGATCGATACTCCTCCATTGCATGCTGACGCGACCTTCAGCAGTGCGAGTCTATTCGGGCCCTAAGGGTCCGTTTATACTCCCACCGCCAAGCGGCGCGGCACAGTGCATTTCTGTATTATTGATCACGCGGCGCGGCACGATCGATATTGCAGGATTGCACCTTACCGCGGCCCTGGGCGGCGGAAGTATAAACGACCTATGATGGAGCAGGGCAGAGAAGGAGATCAGATTATCTCGAAAATCGATTACGCCAAAGTCGGCTCTCCGTCCCCTGGATTTGCAAAAATTCTCTTAATAAGATCCTAGAGGTAACGACACCGGTGAATTACTCATGAGAGCCGAATCGAGGCTTTAGGGACAGCGCAGAAGGTAATCCTCGCTATGCATAGTTCTGATTGGACCAACACCGGATTGCCTTCAATCGAGGCGAAGTTTTCTTCTCAGTAGCTAGCTTCTGTTTTTGCGAAAAATTTCGGCGATTACTGTAAGATCGGCTATCTGGAGTCCACATCTGATAAGAAATGAGATCGTAGTTAAATCCAGTTTTCACGGAAAGCCCAAATGAAATTATTCATAATAATTTCAACATGGCCTAACCGAAACTGCTTTCTTTATGCGGCGACTTCGCCATGATTCGAGGAGTGTCCAGGATCTGAATTCATCAAAAATAAACCCATAGGTTGAGGGTGACTACGATGGTGAGATAAAGGTGGTTTGCGTTTGGAAGTCAACAGAATTTGCGTAAAATTTGCGGTACCATAAATTATACATGGCGCAGATGCTTTTAATCGTGCTTTCCTAAAGGCTCGGATCTCAAAAAAAAATACAGTGGCTGTATCAAGAAATCCAGCTAGTCACCTTCCAAAAATTTCAAAAGGGGCACAAACTACTCGAAAAATGAAACATTCCGGACCCCTGGGACGTTTTCACGGTGAACCTTTGTCGCTTAGGGCCTTTGTCGACTCTGCGCCAAGTCAGCACCTCAATCGAACTCTTCAGGAAGCTGGTAAGTGTATACTACAATCGCAGTTTTAAAATTCAACTAGATCACTGTTTCGAAATGATACGAATTCCAGATAGAATCCCGAAAAAACAAAGGATTTACTTTCTTTATGGTTCCAGGAAGGCCCCGTAACTCCTGTGGGTTACTGTACATGCATTACGAATAGTATTTTTGACGAAATGGAGTAGCTCTTGATGGAGCTGGATGTGCTCTGACTATTTAGCTAGCAGGGAAAGATGGCTGCAGACAGCTGAACACACCTCAACCCCGGTCAAACCCAATCTTCACGCGGATACCCAGATCTAGTCCTTGACTATTATCGCAAAGAAGTCTGACGTCAGCTGTCTTATTGCGGCCAATATCCTGTCGGAATGGTTTCTGACGGTTAGCCAGGCCAATTTGAGTCTTCGGTGGAGACTCCCGGGGTTACATCACTGGGACCTAATCGATTAGCTATATGACTAGATATAGCCTCTACCTCATTTTTAGGAGGAATGAGTCGGTAAATAAGCTCGATAAGAAGACATTGCGCTCTGTATGATTCAAGACGTGTCTATGTGAAATTCTACACTTGGAATACTGTACAGAGACTACAGTAGCACTCTTGATAGATTACAGAACACTATATAGAGCAGGATGTCCTTTAAACGGCTTCGTTTTAAAGTTATTGGGAAAAGACTTGGTTTTGAGCAGCTGACCCCAATCAAACCCAAGTTCACAAAAAATCCCAGTGGAAGTTAGGCGTACAAAATTCATTGGGATCATTCGAATTACACTATAATTTATATAATTTGAAATCTATGTTAAAAGTATTCCCTTTATGAATTTAGTAAGAAAAGCGGCAGGAGAAGTGTGCAACAAAGAGGTTGGTTTAGGGTTGGGTTAAAAACGGATATCATGGGTATATAAATAAACGAAGGGAACTGCAAATCACTCCGATGAACTTGGAAAAAATCCATGAATGTTGGGGAAATTGAGTTTTTTTTGTGAATCTGTGACTTCTTTTTGATATAGAACTTTGCTGGTCAGGGTGACGGACCTTTAAAGTAGAAGTTTCACTCTCAACTGGGTTATTATACCTCTTAATATTCCAAATGTTAACGCAAACCCACCTGTTGCATGATTCCAGAGGCCAAATTCATCATTGCATCAATCGCGGGTTTGTGAATTTGGGTTGGGTTACGTGCCAGCATTAGCGCGCGTGTACACGAGCCGAACCCAACCCAAATCCACAAACCCGAGCCTAACGCAACGATGAATCCGGCCTCAGGAAGGTCCACCTATCCTCTTATGGGTTACTGTACACAGATCACATTAGTATTTTTGAACGAATGGAGGAGCACAAGGTGAAGCTCTGATGTGCGCTAGATGCTTAGATTCCATAGCCAGCAAGAAAGGATGGCGGCAGACAGCTGACCAGGCCTAAACCCCATCTAAACTGAACTCCACCTGAACCTAAGATGCAATTCTTCACCATGATCTCAACGGAATCTGACTTCAATGGCCTTCTTCCAGGTACAAACTATCTGTCCATAGGTTAGTCCAGAGGTTAGCCGGATAAATTTGAGTCTTTTGACGGAGACACCCGGGGTCACATTACTTGGGGTTCAATCGATTAGCTATAAGGCTAGATATATAGCCTTCTCTTGATTTTCTAGAGGTACGAGTTGGTAAGTGAACCCGAAAAGAAGACACTGCGCTTTCTGTAATTCGAGACGTCTTTAGCAAACTTCTACATATGGATTACTGTACAGAGGTTACCGTATCACTTGTGATAGAATATAGAACATTAGATAGACCCAGTTGCCGTGCCTGGGTTTCAGATCTATTAGGGAAAGACTTTGCTTTAAACAGCTGACCCCAACCAAACCCGAGTTCACAGGGAATCCTAATGAACTCAGTGGTAACTCATTGACTTCTATCGTATTACATATATCATAGTTTCTATATTTTAAATGCCATTTATGAACTATTCCCCTTCTGAAATTAGTCAGTCATGCGGCAGGAGAGTTGTACAACAAAGAGGTTGGTCTAGGGTTGGGGTTCAAAACGGATCCCATGGGTATATAAATAAACGAAGGGAACTTCGAATCATTGCGAAATTTTTTTTAATCCAAAAATTGTTCTAAAATTGAGTTTTCCTCTGAAAAAACTGTGAATTTTTTTGATATTGAATTCTGCAGGTTAGGTTAATGTAACCTAGTCGTAGCAGTTTCCACCTCAACTATGTAGGTTAATATGTTCCAAATATTAATTAGAATCCGCTTTATGTATGATTCCAAGAAGGTCCACCTAACCTCCTATAGGTTTCTTTACAACGATTACAATAGTAGTTCTGACGGACTGGCGGAGCTCTAGGTGAAGCTCTGATGTGCTCTAGATGCTTAGATTTTATAGCCAGCAAGAAAAGATGGCTGCAGGCAGCTGACCCAGCCTAAACCCCATCTAAACCCAAACTCCACCTGAAACCCAGATCCAATGCCTCATCATAATCTCAACGATTTCTGACTTCAACGGTCTCCTTCCAGGTATAAACTCCTGTCCATTGGTTAGTCCATAGGTTAGCCAGACCAATTTGAGTCTTTTGGCTGAGACACCCAGGGTTACACCACTTGGAATTCAATCGATTAGCTATAAGGCTAGATATATAGCCTTCCCCTGATGTTCTAGAGATACGAGTCAGTGAGTGAACCCGAAAAGAAGACACTGCACTTTCTGCGATTCGAGACGTCTTAGGCAAACTTCTACATATGGATTACTGTACAGAGATTACCGTATTACTTGTGATAGAATATAGAACATTAGATAGGCTCAGTTGCCGTCTAAATGCCTGGGTTTCAGACCTATTAGGGAAAGACTTGGCTTTAAACAGCTGACCCCAGCCAAACCCGAGTTCATAGGGAATCCTAATGAACTCAGTGGTAACTCATTGACTTCTATCGTATTACATATATTATAGTTTCTATATTTTAAATGCCATTTATGAACTATTCCCCTTCTGAAATTAGTCAGTCATGCGGCAGGAGAGTTGTACAACAAAGAGGTTGGTCTAGGGTTGTGGTTCAAAACGGACCTCATGGGTATTTAAATAAACGAAGGAAACTTCAAATCATTGCGAAATTTTGAAAAAAAAATCCAAAAATTGTTCTAAAATTGAGTTTTCCTCTGAAAAAACTGTGAATTTTTTTCGATATTGAATTCTGCAGGTTAGGTTAATGTAACCTAATCGTAGCAGTTTCCACCTCAACTATGTAGGTTAATCTGTTCCAAATATTAATTAGAATCCGCTTTCTGTACGATTTCAGAAAGGTCCACCTAAACCCTTATAGGGTACTGTACACAGATTACAGTAGTATCTTTGACCGATCGGAGGAGCACAAGGTGAAGCTCTGATGTGCTTTAGATGCCTAGATTTCACAGCCAGCAAGAGAAGATGGCTGCAGACAGCTGACCCCAGCTAAACCCCACCTAAACACGAACTCCACCTAATACCCAGATCCGATTCCTCATCATAATCTCAACGAAATCCGACTTCAACGGTCTCCTTCCAGGAACAAACTATCTGTCCATAGGTTAGTCCAGAGGTTAGCCGGACCAATTTGAGTCTTTTGGCGGAGACACCCGGGGTTACGTCACTAGGGATTTAATCGATTAGCTAAATGGCTAGATATAGCCTTCACCCGATTTTCTAGAGGTACGAGTCGGTAAGTGAACCCGAGAAGAAGACACTGCATTTTCTGCAATTCGAGACGTCTTAAGCAAACTTCTACATAAGGATTACTGTACAGAGATTACCGTATCACTTGTGAAAGAATATAAAACATTAGATAGACCCAGTTGCCGTCTAAATGCCTGGGTTTCAGACCTATTAGGGAAAGACTTGGCTTTAAACAGCTGACCCCAACCAAACCCGAGTTCACAAGTAATCGTAATTGTAATCAGTGGTAATTCCTTGACTTCTATCGTATTACATAGACTATTGTTTCTGTATTTCAGATGCCATTTCTGAACTATTCCCGTTATGAAATTAGTCAGTCATGCGGCAGGAGAGTTGTACAACAAAGAGGTTGGTCTAGAGTAGGGGTTCAAAACGGATCCCATGGGTATATAAATAAACGAAGGGAACTTCAAGTCATTGCGAAATTTCAAAAAAAAAATCCAAAAACTGTTCTAAAATTGAGTTTTCCTCTGAAAAAAACTGTGAATTTTTTTCGATATTGAATTCTGCAGGTTAGGTTGATGTAACCTAATCGTAGCAGTTTCCACCTCAACTATGTAGGTTGATATGTTCCAAATATTAATTAGAATCCGCTTTATGTATGATTCCAAGAAGGTCCACCTAACCTCCTATAGGTTTCTTTACAACGATTACAATAGTAGTTCTGACGGACTGGCGGAGCTCTAGGTGAAGCTCTGATGTGCTCTAGATGCTTAGATATCACAGCCAGCTAGAAAAGATGGTTGCAGACAGCTGACCCCAGCTAAACCCCATCTAAACCCGAACTCCGCCTAAACCCAGATCCAATTCTTCATCATAATCTCAACGATTTCTGACTTCAACGGTCTCCTTCCAGGTATAAACTCCTGTCCATTGGTTAGTCCATAGGTTAGCCAGACCAATTTGAGTCTTTTGGCTGAGACACCCAGGGTTACACCACTTGGAATTCAATCGATTAGCTATAAGGCTAGATATATAGCCTTCCCCTGATGTTCTAGAGGTACGAGTCGGTGAGTGAGCCCGATAAGAAGAGACTGCGCTATGCATAATTCAAAATGTGCTCACGAGAACTTCTATATATGGATGGATTACTGTACATAGATTACCGTAGCACTCGTGTTAGAATGCAGAACATTTGATAGATCAGGATGTTCTCTAAATGCCTTATAGTTAGTTTCAAAGTTATTATGAGTAGCTGGCTGCAGACAGCTGACCCCAGTTAAACCCCATCTAAACCCGAACTCCACCTAAAACCCAGATCCAATTCTTCATCATAATCTCACCGAAATCCGACTTCAACGGTCTCCTTCCAGGTACAAACTATCTGTCCATAGGTTAGTCTAGAGGTTACCTCAACCACCTTCAGCTAGAGCTAGCCCCACCTGAGATCTGGCCAGCTAGAGCCGGGATCTGGCTGAGGTGAGATCGGTGGTAATGCCTGCCGCCTGTCGTCTCCGAGGTGGTCCATCTCGCCGCGGCGGCGGCTGCGGCGACGGCGGTGGTCGGTGGCGATGTGGGAGGCGGCCCTCCCGTAGCGTATCGATTTTCCGGCGGCCTCGCGATAACCACCACCACCCACCGCCGCCGACGTAGCCTCCACCACCGTCCACGACTCCTTGGGACAGGCGAATCCTGTCCCATCTGAGCTTCATCCTCAACTTCTCACACTCATCTATATCCGCTGCTTATCTCTATTGTGCTCTATGAATCGCCTGGGTCAGATTTGATCGGGTTTCAGTTGGGTTAGCGATCGGTGACGGCTGGGTAGAGGTCGGCCCGCCGCCTGCCCTTTGTTGACACGCCGCTGAATAGTCAGTCAGTCACTCGTTCACCCGCTATTTCACAAACGCTATATACTTCACCCTAGCGGCTATTCTTAACCCATATGGTTTTGGACAGTCATAGGGTAACGCACCTGTGGTAGGGCAGGGTAAGGTGAGTTTTGTGGAGTTGGTCCAAAAGGCTTTAGAATGAATAATGTGATAGAATTAGCCCATTACGCTCCGGAAAAGGTAAGTTTGTCAAATGGGTGGGTATAGACTTGGCATAGCCTTGGGTGATCCAAACCTGACCCGAACTGGCGAGGACAGAAAGTGGAAAACAAGCCTAATAGACGTTAACCTCAGATTTATCCTTACTTTTACTCTGGTTTCGAACCAAACCCAGCCCAAATGGACAAACCCAGGGTTATCACAATGATGAATTCGACCCCAGATAGCGGAAATCTCACTAGACCAGCCTAATAGAGCTTAATCTCACCAACGGTCATAGTCATCTTTGCCCTAACCTTGGGTTTCCCACTTTCGGTTGGGTTTAGCGCAAACATAACCGCTTCAGCTCTCGAACTAAACCCAACCCAAATGGACAAACCCAGGGTTATCACAATGATGAATCCGGCCTCAGAAAGTGGAAATCCTATCATACCAGCCTAATAGAGCTCAATCTCACCAATGGTCATAGCCATCTTTACCCTAACCATGGGTTTGCTATTTTGGATTGGTTATTGCGCTAACAGAAGCGCTTGAATTCTCGAACCCAACACAAATGGACAAACCCAGGGTTATCACAATGATGAGTCCGGCCCCAGAAGGTGGAAATCCTATCAGACCAGCCTAATAGAGCTTAAACTTCCCAACGGCCAGATTCATCTTTACCCTAACCATGGGTTTGCTATTTTGGATTGGTTATTGTGCTAACAGAAGCGCTTCAATTCTCGAACCCAACCCAAATGGACAAACCCAGGGTTATCACAATGATGAATCCGGCCTCAGAAAGTGGAAATCCTACCAGACCAGCCTGATAGAGCTCAACCTTACCAACGGCCAGATTCATCATTACCCTAAACTTGGGTTTGCTATTTTGGATTGGTTATTGCGTTGTGAGAAGCGTTCAACTCTCGAACTATGCCCAACCCAAATGAACAAACCCAGGGTTATAACAATGACGAATCCGGCCCCAGAAGGTAGGAATCCTACCAGACCAGCCTAATAGAGCCTAAACTTCCCAACGGCCAGATTCATCTTTACCCTAACCCTGGGTTTCCATTTTTGGTTGGGTTTAGCGCAAACAGAACCGCTCCAGCTCGAGCTAAACCCAACTCAAATATACAAACCCAGGATTATCACAATGATGAGTTCGACCCCAGAAAGCGGAAATCTCAACAAACCAGCCTAATAGAGCTTAGCTTTACCAACGGCCAGATTCATCCGTAACCTGACCTTGGGTTTGTCATTTTAGGTTGGGTTTAGCGCAGACAGAACCGCTTCAACTCTCGAATTAAACCCAACCCAAATAGTCAAACTTAGGGTTATCACAATGATGAATCGTGCCTGGCCGAATTCATCATGTTGATAACCCTGGGCTTTTCCACTTGGGTATGGGTTTAGCTCGAGAGTTGAAGCCGTTGTGCTTGCGCTAAACCCAACCCGGAATGACAGACCCAGGATTAGGGTATTGATTGATCTGAGGCTGGATTCATCATTGTCATAACCCTGGTTTATTCATTTGGGTTGGGTTTAGTTCAAGAGTTGAAGCGGTCGTGTTTGCGGTTAACCCAACCCAAGATGGAAAAACCCAGGGTTATCACAATGATGAATCCGGCCTCTGAATGGGGGGGGGAATCCCCGGTTCTGATTTTTTCAACTCCCGGCGTCTTCTGGGGCTGTATTCATGATTGCGATAACCCTGGGTTTGTCAATTCGGGTTGGGGTTAGTGCGAGCACATCCGTATTAGTCTTTGCGCTTAACCCATCCCAAAGTCGACCAACCCATTGCTATCGCAAGGATGAATCTGACCGCTGGGGTCGGTTCAATTAACGATAAACCCATGGGTTAGGCATATGTTTCACCCCTATTTTCGGCAGTTTCCCGTGAAAAGGAAATTTTCATCCTGCTTTCCTGGTAATTTTTAACCCATGGACTCTTGGAGTTGCATTTCTCCGCACACTAGGTGTGTTCCTAAAAGGCCAGTTCGGAGTGAGAAGAAAATAAATTGAAGAAAAATCAAATTCTAGTGAGATAGGGAAAATCCTGGGTCTGGAATTGTTTTTTTTTTCAGTTGAACCATCGGTTTAAGAATAAGTCTTACAATTAACACCTCCAGCTTGCCAGCCTGCTTACTCAAAAATGGTTCAGCCAACTGTTGGGTTAAGACTGTCACTAACCTTGCCTCACCGTTCGGACCCAACTCCATGTTGCTCTTCTTCTGGGTTAGGGGTGGGAAGAGGATTTCAAAGATGCGTTTGAAGCCTCCAGGCTGGAAAAGCTTCCATTTGAGATTTATGTAACCTTCTGGAGTCGCCCAGCGGCTGTGTGGTCTGAGAAGGGTCATTAGACTCACAAGGGAAGTATACAAAACGTAGGTCGGATCTACCAAAACGACTAGTATCGTTAGTATCCCTTCTGGCTCAATAGTAAAAATGCGCAGTATCCCGCCCCGAGCTGCAGGTTCAAAAAAGTTATGAGCATTTGTTAAGCCTCGCGAAAAGGCAAAAGTAAAAGGCAAAAGGCGCCCATCTGTCATTTTTTCGAGTTTCAGAAAATTTTCTCGGATTTTGCTCAAAAGTTGTATGAAGGGGTAATCTAGGGTGGTGAACACGAATCTGAAGTCCATTTGTCGAAATTCTGAGGTTTACTGTAGGTTACGGTAGGCAACATGCCTTTTATTGGTCAAAACCCACCTTAGTATTGTGAAAATCAACAAACGGACTTAAATTCGTATTCTCCACCCCGAAAAACCCCCCTATACAATTTTTGAGTAAAATTTGAGATTTTGACCAAACTACCGTATACCCACCGTATTCTATCGTAATCTGCAACAAATCGATAAGCGGACTCCAGATTCGTGTTCAGCACTCCAAATAACCCTCAGCAAATGATTTTGAGACATATCTTGCGTAGAAAATCGGAAATCTCGAAAGTGGCGTTTTTCCCTCGAATTTTTCCCCGGTTAGAAAGCTTCAAAAGAAATTAGCCAAAAACGTTGGAAAATCGACTTATAAACCACAGACTCGTGATCAGCGCCCCAAAAAACCACCCTGGGAGAATTTCAAGTCAAATCTGGAACATTTTTCTAAAATGCTTCCAGAGCCCTCAATTGGTAGCGCCGACCGCCCAACCGAAAATCTGTAATCCAAAACGCTATCAGTCTGGACAAAGTATGGAAAATGTGCCTTAACCCAAACTTTAGTAAGGGGTGTAGTTTTGAACGCTGAATACATTTATGAGGTCCGTTTCCGGATTTTCCGAAGACTAACGCGCTATTTGGAAGGTACGAAAGGCACAAAAAAATGAGCCGTTTTAAGCTTGTAACTTCTTGGAGCCTGCAGCTCGGAGCTGGATACTGTGCAGATTTACTATTGAGCCACAAGAGATACTAACGACAGTAGTCGTTTTGGCAGATCCGACCTACGCTTTGTATACTTCCCTTATGAGCATCCTGCCCCTCTCTAGACCTTTTAGAGTTGAGCTAACTTTTATGAACTCTAGATGCAGGAGAATATTCTGATTTTCTGAGAAGTTTTTCCGATTCCCTCGGGTTGATCAATGACAAACCCATGGGTAGGGCATAAATTTGACCCAGATTTTCGGCATTTTCCTATGGAAGATACCCCCATCTCGCCTCCCATGCCTGCCTTGACCCATGGGTTAAGAATGTATAGAGAAGCGGAGCGCTGCTGTGAAGGCCAAATTCGCAATTTTTTTTTCGAAAATTGATCTATAAAGCTGTATTTTTTTGAGACAGGGGCTGTCTATACATCGTGGGAGTTGTCCCGTTTTTGCAGTTTGAAACGTGAAGCCTCTTAACGCGAGCGAAGTGGTCCCGAATGGAATTAGAACCGCAAAAGGCGGGACAACTCCTCTCTCGCTGTGTAGAGAGCCCCTGTCCCCATTTTTTTTAAAGGGATGGCCACATTCTCCAAGTGACCGGCCCTTGTCTGCTTCCTGTTCCTGCTGTCAGACGTGGTAGAACCAGGTTAGACCTCGTCAATTCTGGGTCCGGAAGGTTCCCTTTATTCTTCCTTTCTCACAATGTCAGATGTACAGCAGCTTGTTGGGTTCTTCTTTAGCTTCTTTATATGGTTAGGGCCAGCTCCCCTTACATGAAGAGGTCACTCCATAACTCTTGCAAAATATTGGCTACCGTTAGGGTTGGAATGTCGAATGACCTACTTTGCTTGCCTGGGCCAAATTCCGGTCCGCAATTGCGTCTCGACACGCTTTGCGGCAGCACGCGCTCGAGTCAGTCGGGTTTCCAGCGCCAAAGCCGACCTGATGTGGCTTTTTTATACAATTTCCTCCAATTTTTCTTAGTTTCCAAGTTCCAAAACCCACCTGGAGTCAGCAGATCGGCGGCTGCGGCGCTATAAACTCTTCTGACTCGGGAGCGCGCGGCCGCAAAGCGTGTCGAGGCGCAATTGCGGACCGGAATTTGACCCAGATATGCACAGTAATTTCTGTGATTCGTCGCCCTGTTCGTTAAATAAAAGAGATTAGGATACATCCATCTAAACCAAATGGTTGAAGTTTGACCGATCGGGATCCGGGTGTAAATAAGATGAAAACGTAGTTTCCGATCAAGGTCTGCGCTGGTTTAGGGAACCTACCATGAAAGTCGCAGACACAGCGTCGCATGCGACTCAGACAGCGTTTTCTGTGTTATAGGTGAAATCGCGCTGCACACATGGTGGCGTCTTATGAGATCGTGTATACTTCCGCCGCCGAGTGACGCGGCGAAGTGTTTTCCTATAATGTCGATTGTGCCTCACCGCGTGTTCAATGCGATAGAATTGAATTTCACCGCGTCGCTTGGCTGCGGAAGTATGAACGATGCCTAAGGCGCGGCGAAGTGCAACCTTATAATATCAGTTGTGTGCCACCGCGTGAACAGTATTATAGGATAGAAATGTGCCTCTCAGCTCCGCGGCAGGAGTATAAACGACCCCTAACATCGATCACGCGGTGTGGCATGATTGAAATTGTAGAAATGCATTTAGACGCGCAGCTTGGCTGCCGAACTGTGAGGGCCCCTAAGGCGACTTTCAGAGTTCATTCGCGGCGCTATACGACGGTATAATTAGCCACTCATAATCGCCGAATTTCGCGTAATTACCCAGTGTTCGCGCAGCGTTCCTGTCTGAATTCCTGCGCGACGCGATTTTCTCATCGCACTTGCATGTAAAAACAACTGTGAACGCCGTTCAAGGCATCGTTTATAGCACCGCCGCCGAGCTGCGCGGCGAAGCGCAATCCTATAATATCCATCGTGCCGCCCTCAATAGTGGAGAAATGCACTGCGGCGCGCCGTTCGGTGGTAAGAGTATAAGAGACCCCTAATGCAGTCAGGAAGCGTTTTAACCGCCTTCTGCGTTGCATATCCCCAGCGCGACACTTCACGTCTTCTGCGCGACGCCATTGTAGGTTCACTGAAGCAGAGCTCGTAAGTTTTCACCAGAGTGTTGTCCGCAAAGTTCTTTTATTCCACAATACATCGAACCCTATCTGAGGTCTGTCCGAAAGATACTGGCCGCCAACGCGGTCGGCGTGCGTGCCGAGCGGCCGTCGGCTGGGCATTTATTTGACTTTTGAATCTATTAACAGGTGTATTGGACGAATCGTAATTAATATCCCAGTCAGCTGTTGGCAGCCGATTGGGGAGGCTCCCCTCGGAAAAATGCCAGTTGCGATGACCACTCGATACGCACGCCGACCGCGAGGGCTGACAGTATAATTCGGATAGGCATTACCACATTTCGGGAAGGTATTTTGGGCTAAAAATCTGAAATAACAAAACGCAGAAGTCTAATGGCCAAGTGACGTTGTTGGCGTTGTTCACCCGTGCGTGTTGCGTCGCGGTTCGTGAGCGTCGCGCGCGGCGAAATTGCACTTAGACTGCATTTAGATGAAATCAGGTAGATTAGCATGTGCTAGAGAACGATAACCGTTTCAAGAATTAGATGCTGAAGACTAGCCCCCACGATGTTGGCTTTTTGCCTTCGCCGCGCGCACGACTTTCACAGGGCCGTGACGCGTACGCTCGCGAGGGAGCAACATCCTGGAGCCGAGATTTCCCATTATATTATGCAAAGCCGAGGTTTAAACAATGGAGAACGTGAAAATTCTTGGGAACTCGGGAATTCGCTTTGTTAGGGATCGATTTGTTACAGGGATTAGACAATCTAGGCTGTCAAGGATCTCCTGTGGGTATAGCAGCTCCTATCTGTCTAGACATATTAGGTAATTAGCCCCTTTTTGGTGGCGCAACACTAACCTGCTGGACGTGATTGGCTTATTTTAAACGTGAGGCCGTATCCACCAATGCGCTATCCCTGATTTTATTTATTTAATTATTTATTTATTTATTTATTGTACGCCGCTGCCGACGTACTCAAAAATCACAAAGTAGTGAGTTCGAAACATGTAAAAGAATACAAAAAACAAATCAAACTTAGCATAAAGATTCAACTGTCAACTACAAGACCATTGTCCTAATTAGAGAATAATCGCAAAGGCGACACTAAGCCATCAAAAGTTGAAGGGGTATACTCTGTTTCTCTTGAATTGCACAAAGCCCGGTCCGCCAATAGTCCTCTAATTGGCCCGCTAGTACCGTAGTGTACGTCCACGACGCGTTCTCAGCAGACCCGGTGTGCACCCGGTGTGCAGAGCAGTCGATTCGTCAAAGCCGGCACTCGGCCACCCACCCTGCCACCCGGGTCTGCCGAGAACGCGTTGTGGACGTACACTACGGTACTAGCGGACCAATTAGAGGACTGTTGGCGGACCGTGTTTTGTGCAATTCAAGATAAACAGAGTATAGTAATTAAAAAAACCGAAGTAGTGCTAGAAGCTTGGAACCGATCATTATTCCTTGTTCCGGGAAAGAAATGTGTGAAATTTTGCTGATCCGGTTGAGTTCAGCGCGAGCGCAAGCGCGTTAAACTCAACTCAAATCGACAAACCTAGGGTTGACACCTTAATGAATACGGCTCCAATATTTTACTTGTTACGGAGTCACGGCCAAGCACCGTTTTGGCTCTACAGCAGCCTCTGAGTAAATTTCAAAACGAAATTTTGCCGATCTTAACTCTCAGGGCATTGGATGGGAAGGCGCCGAGATATTGCCGGATCGGCACCTGTGGGCATAGACGCGGCATTATCGCGGCTATGCTGTGACGCTTTGTACCGGCATTCTCGCGGGTGTTTCGAGGTTCAGAGTGCCGCAACGGAGCTTCCTGCGCACAGTGAAGGACTTTGGGCTGCTGCGGCACTATTGCGTAACTTTCGCGGTACTAACCCGGAGAAAACGAGGCGGTAGAACTCCTCATTTAGCTATTTGTCATTCAAGGTTAGACAACCTGTTGACTGATTGATACAGGAGGCATGTGGGTCTAATCCTTACCGCGGGCTAGGCTAAGGGGCAGTTCGGAGGGCACACGCGACGCGCGTGACGATAAAACGCTGTGCGCGCGTCGTCCTTGGGGCGCGTTAACCGAGAGCCCTCAAAAAAGTAGCTGCTGTTCCATTTGAGCCGTTCTCCTTTGTCATTTTTTGCATTTTGTTCATGTTATTGTTGTGTCAGACGTAGGTTCGGCGTCAGAATCAGTATCGTTATATCCCATTCCTCTTTGAGAGGAAATAAAAAAAACGTCTGAAAAACCTATATAGAAGTGCGAATTCCGTTGAAACGATGGTATGAGAAGCATTGCGTCTAAAAAAGTTAACTGTAAGCAAAAAACTTGTACAGATGCAAAAAAATGATGAAAGGGGACGGCTAAAATGGAACAACAGCTACTTTTTTGATGGCCCTCGGTTGACGCGCCCCAAGGGCGACACGCGCGCGCAGAGTTTTCCGTCGCGCGCGTTGTGTGTGCCAGGCGAACTACTCCTCAGCCACACCGCGAATGTCGGGACATTGTAGACGCGGTTACATTTGATTCAATCGATATCGACATGATTGAACCCGTGGCGGCATGCTTGAACGCTCGTGAGGAGGGCCGCTTCGTGTTCAACGTGCAGAGGTGACCCGGAAAACATCCATTCGATAGATATCTTGAAACGCTTCAGAAAAAAAGCTTTTCGATTAAGAGGTGAAAAAACAGATCTTCAACTGAGTGAAGATTTCAGCTATAAAAGTGTTTGTCTTGCTTTTCCTGTGTAACAAAACTTTTCCAAATGATAAGATATTTCTGTCAAGTGCGCGAGGTTGCGGCGAGGCGGCGTTACCTGCCTCGACGCAAGTGCGCGCTGACGACGGAATGAAAACTTCATGTCGTCATTTGGAGCCCATGGGCGTTAGTATGCCATATTATAACCCAAGATATCAATATAAACATATTACATAAGAGAAATCGGCTTTTGTTCGGTGTTCCTATCTCTTGTGACAGGCGTGGCTTGAATCCAGCGTCATCAACTTGGTTCAATCGATATCGACAGGATTGAACCTGGGGCGGCATGCTTGAACGCTCATGAGGAGGGCAGCGAGTCGCTTCGTGTTCCACGTGCGAGGCGGCGAACCAGAGGTGACCCGATAAACATGTCGTCCCTATTGTGTAAGGACGCAAGCTCGTTACGCACGGTAAACTCCCCACCAGGGATGAGCGGAATTCCGATTTCCGAATTCCGATTTCCGATGGGTTTTGGCCTTCCGATTTCCGAATTCCGAAAAAAAGCCCGAAAATGCGGAAGAAATCGGAAATATTCACGAGATAAAAAATTTTTACGCTCTCCCTGGCCAAATCCCCAGAGGGTTATTTTAGGCGCTGAATTCGGATTCGAGGTCCGTTTTTTATTTACACAAAGCCAGAGTTGATTGTGTTTGCATGAAAACTTTCAGTAAAGAAGGATGAGTTCAAGTTTTCGGTACGCGCAGTCACCAGGGGGGGGGCGTTAAGAACTTCACTGAATGTATTTCCGATTTCCGCATTCCGATTTCCGATGGTTTTTGGCGTTCCGATTTCCGAATTCCGATTTCCGAAATTGAGAAGGTCCTTCCGATTTCCGATTTCCGAAGTTCAGAAAAAAATTTCCGCTCATCCCTGCTCCCCACCCATCTTTTTTTTCTATTTCAATCGTGCCTAACTTCTATATTTTTCAATTTCTCCGTGATAGTTAACTAATTTTTGGATAATTTTACCTTTTGGCTTCAGTATTTCGCAGTAATGAATCCGTTTCGTACAAGGATTAACTCTAAAAACAGATGTTAGGCGGGGGGTTCGCTGTGCGTATTTAGGTTGCGTCTCAACGCTCAGGGGACGGCATGTTTTTCGGGTCACCCCTGGCCCGACGCTTCGCAAGTACTGTGCTTCTCTGGGCCTAATTCCGGTCCGCAATTGCGTCTCGACACGCTTTGCGACCGCACGCGCTCGAGTCAGTCGAGTTTCCAGCGCCAAAGCTGAGTAGATATGGCTATTACCCACAGTTTTCTCCAATTTTGTTTAGTTTCCAGTTTCTAAAACCCACCTAGAGTCAACAGATCGGAGGCTGCGGCGCTGGAAACTCTACCGACTCGAAAGCGCGCGGCTGCAATGAGTGTCAAGACGCAATTGCGGCCCGGAATTCGGCCCAGATAAGCACAGTAGAACGCGGAGCGGCTCCCTGACCTTCTCACAAGCGTTCATGCATGCGCCCCTGGTATTGGATTCAATCCTGTCAGTATTAGTTGACTTCGCCCGCGTCACTAGGAACAATCAATATTATCAGATTCAGCACTGGCAATATTGATTGATCCTTGCGAAGCGGTGATTCTTTGAAGAATTTTGAATCCAACCGTGCTATCTCCGAAAAGTTATTGCGATAGTGATCTGATTATGAGCGTTCCATAGCCCGCGCGACACTTCGATGTCGCACCAGTGCGTGAGGCGGCAAAAGGAAGAAGCAGTAAACCAGTGCCCGAAAATTGTTCTGCTGACTTCCGGTTTTTTTTGTATTCTGCTCTACAGTGATCTATGCTTCCATTGTGAGCGGTGCGACTGCGCGTCATTTGCCGCTGCGCGATTGTACGCCTGTGACGGAATTGGGAGATTTCGCCGTTGTTTGGCCACGATTTTGTTCGTTTGGACTGATATAGAATATCATAAATTGACTGAGTAAATCGCTATTTTTTTAGTGAGGACCATGTTAAACTCACAAGCAGCCGTCGCTTTCGACGACTCATCAATGAATTACACCGTGATTGCGGACAAGAAACTTCTAGAAGGTATTGATATAGGTATGTGGTCACTTCAGGTCGATAATTTGTTTCTAGCAGTGTTACGGCTTGACTGAAGTCAGGGTTTAGGCGAAACCCTCGATGGAGAAGGAAAGAATCTGACTGTGCTGCAACTCTGCTCCACAGTAGAAGAGGCGGAAGCCGCGTGCGACCAGCGAGCGGCACTCAGGAGCAGTAGTAGAGCGGTAAGTAGACGAAAAACCCATGAATTTCCAATGAATTAGGTACCGAAAATGCGGAGGACTTTCGTAGTGTGTGCGGAGGGATGACTAAGTGGGCGAAGTTAACATAGGCTCCGCCCAGTGGCTCCACCTACAAGTTGACAAAACAATTTTAGACAAATGGAGGCACTGCTTTGGCGAGAATTGTCTTCGACGAGAAGGGTGACGCTCTGTCAGAGTCTTCAGTGGAAAACTCGGATAGTTCATCGCCAACAGAACCGAATGCAGATGGAGCACACGAGGATCAGCTAGGTTGGTTTGGCAAAGGGAAAAGGCACTGGTTTAGGTAGCCTGCCACGACGTCGCGAACGCGTCGCCGCGCGGCCGCTACTGCAAAAGCGACGGGTGCGGCGTCGTGGTAGGTTCTCTTCACGGAGAGGCCAATGAATATTTTTCCCCACAGATTGCCCTCTGCCGCGACCGTATAGAAGCTTTTTCTCTCTCCCTCTCGCTGTCTCTCTCATTCTCAACTCTTTTTTTCCTTCACTCTGTTTCACTTCCTGTCCTCTGCTGGCGCCCTCATCCTCCTCCTCGCTCACTCATTCGATGCTTACTCTCTGTTGTCCCTGCTGTTTCTTTCAGTATTCTTACCTTTGTTCTCTTTTCTTACTAAGCTTCCTTTCCATGTTCGTTCCCTCTTATTCCCTGCCCTCTTCCTCTCTCCCTCCCTCCTCCCTCCCTCCCTCCCTCCCTCCTCCTCCTCCCCTCCCTCTTTTGTCTCTCTCTCCTCTTTCCTTGTATCTGTCTGTCTGTCTCTGTCCCTTTTTCCCCCTCTCCCATTCTCCCAGCTCTCTCTCTCTCTCTCTCTCTCTCTCTCTCTCTCTCTCTCTCTCCCCCACCCACCCTCCCTCCCTCCCTAACCTCCCTCCCTCCCTCCTCCCTCCCTCCCCTTCCTTCCTTCCCTTCCTTCCTTCCTTCCTGCCTTCCTTCCTTCCTTCCTTCCTTCCTTCCTTCCTTCCTTCCTTCCTTCCTTCCTTCCTGTTCCTTCCTTCCTCTTCCCCTTCCTTCTTTCCTTCCTTCCTCCCTCCTCTCCCTCCCTCCCTCCTCCCTCCCTCCCTCCCTCCCTCCCCTCCCTCCCTCCCCCTCCCTCCCTCCCTCCCTCCTCCCTCCTCCCTCTCCCTCCCTCTCGCTATCTCTATCTTTATGTCTGTCTCTGTCCTCTTTTTCCTTTTTCTCTTCTCCCTCCTCTCCCCATCCCCTACTCTGTATCCGCCTCTCTCTTTCTCTCTCTCTCTCTTCTCCCTCTTTCTGTTCCCATCCATCTCCAAATCGCGCTATCTATCTCTTTGTCCTTCTTTACCTTACCTTTTTCGCACCTCCTCATTTCTGACTATCTCCCCCTCTCCCTTTTCTCATCTATGCTTCCACTCCACTTCCTTCCGTTCTATATTTTCGTTTCACTCATGTACTACGTGCTTTGTCTGCTTTTTCATTTCTATCTCCTCTGTTTTCTGTTACTACTCTCGCTCTCCGTCTCTCTTTCTTTCTCTTTTCCTCTCTCTTTCTATTTCTGTCTATCTCTCTCTCCTTTCTGTCTGCCGCAACCCACCTCTTATTCTGCTCTCTTCTTTTCTTTCTCGTTTTTTTCACTTCCCCGTGTCCTTGCCCTTCTCTCTCTCTCTCTCTCTCTCTCTCTCTCTCTCTCTCTCTCTCTCTCTCTCTCTCTCTCTCTTTCTCTCTCTCTCTCTCTCTCTCTCTCTCTCTCTCTCTTTCTCTCTCTCTCTCTCTCTCTCTCTCTCTCTCTCTCTTGATCTTTGATTGCCTCCATTCCTCTTAATTACTAGTCAGTACCATGCTTCATTTTATGCGTCCTCTCTCTTTCTCTTCTTCCTCTAACTGTCTCCCAGTGTTCAAGTGCAGAACATATGTCTCTCTCTTTCCTCGTTAATCCATACATTACATCTCTCTCTCCTGTTCTTTCTCATCGTTTCTCTCTTTTCTGCCACTCTGTACCTCTGCTTCCCACATGTTTCCTTTTTATCCTTTCCATCTTTACCCCTTCTTTCTTTCTCCTGTGTTTGGCTTCGTCTTGATCCTCTTCTGTTTCCCATTCTGTCACAGATTCTTTACTCTCTTTTCTGTACTCTCTCATCACCCCCATCTGCCTGCTCTCTTTCTCTTCCCTCTCTACCTTAGAGGTCGAAGTTTTCCGTCCAAAAAATTGTTTGGACATGGCTGCAGGAGGGTGGCACGATGTTTATAATGACAGTGGGTGTGCTCCGCCCCTCGCTCCGCCCAACATGATTTTGGTAACAGTTTTTCTATTTTTTTTTTCAGATGAGGGCATGGACAAGGAAACATTCCGGGATATGTTGATGAATATGATACGAGAAATCGATCTCGATATTGCCCGATTTAAAAATCGTAAGGATATGTTTCAACAGATATATGTGCAATATTTTGGCACCGGGCCAGACGGATCGATTACCGATGATGGAGAAGGTGAGGTGTCGCGATACTTATGCCTCGGGCATGAAGAAAGCCTAAAATTGCTATTTCTAGGTCACGGTCGAACACTGATGCGCCAACTTGGATCGAAATTCATGCGCCGACTATCGAGTCGAATTTCCAGATCGACGGATTTATTCAGCCATATGGATCACCTTATAGAGGACAGAAAACGCCAGCACTCTCATTCTGCAAGGGACGCTTCACCGAGGCGGTTTGTTTTTATATACATATTTTTTCTCTAAAAATTTTTCAAAGTGTTATTTATTTAGTCGTAATCCGAAACGCCCACGATATGAAGAGGATGATGAATGGACCCAACAGGTGGAAAAAACCCGCGCGAAGCCGCCCGTTGTCGCAACTAACGCCCCAACGGGGCACTTTGTTGGACGCGCGAGGAAGGGTTTGTTCACCGTTTCATTGTAATTGCACCCGCGTTGAGTATTGCGAAACGCGTACTTAACACGGCAGCGTGTTTATTCTTCAGCGCGACATCTTTGAGCATAACTTCGCGCAAAAAACAGCGCGCTGATTCAGACGCGTTGAAAAAAAAATCGAGCGCGTTGTTTTGAAGCGCGCACACAAAACAAGTGCACGTTTGATCACGCGATACTTTATTGCCGCTAATGCGTACGACAAAACTAGCCTGCGCAGAAGAGGTGATAAAGGAACGCGGTATCGAGCGTGCGCATGTCTTTTGTGCACATTTTGAGCCAATTAACAGTCGCAGATTTCAACAGTCTGTCATAGCCCTTTTAAGCAAAAAGCGGTGAAAACCCCCGCGCGATTTAGCGCACGGCCTCGTTTATGCTTCAGCGGCGGAGCGGCGCGGATTTGGGCAGTTCTGTAATATCAAACGCGTGGCGCGGTTGACTGTATCTCTAAATTTTGTATTATAAGCAACGCGACGCAACCGATTTCGTGGGTTTACATGTCTTTTTCCGTTTTTCGTGCACAAGTGCGTGCAAAAGCCACGAAAGTGTATCGCGCCGTCGACTGCGCCGTCGAATGTTTTGGATGGCGTTTTAGAATAGCTAACACGCAGATATCAACAATGTATGACAGCTCTTGTGAGGAGTCGTTTATTCTTCCGCTGCCGAGCGGCGTAGCACAGTGCATTTCTGTAATATCGATCGCGCGGCTCGATCGATAATATAGAATTGCACTTCGCCGCGCCGCGCGGTGGCAAAAGTATAAACGACAACGAAGCGCAAAACGGCGAAACATGCCGTGATTTCGACGCGCAGGAATTCACAATTTTGGGTTCGTTCTTTGGCTACGAAGCATCGCGATATTGCGCAAATCTATATTATTGATCACACGGCGTGGCGCTATCAGTGTCTGAGTATCGTACAGTGCTGCCCCAATACGCGCAGTTTTCCCCGCTTTTTGTGCGTTAAGACAACGTTGTATTGCTCGCCAACATCCTGCGGGTTCATCCTTGCAAGAAATGCGGAAAGAGCGGCGATGTCATGCTTCGATTTTGGCACGCGGGAAATGCTGTTAACTGAAGCGTCGTTTATCTGTGATATTGCGCGGCGCGGCTCGTTCAACATCTTTGTGAAGCGGCTCAGTATTGGAACTATAAACGACATCCAGACCAGCGCGATTTTTTTCGTGAAGATGCGCGTAGCAGCGAAGGTGGTGTATCACACACTGAACGCGCCTTTGCGAATATCCTATATGCGCATCTCATACATTATCAATTAAAGCGAGAAAACAGCAGTACATTTCCACTGTTCTGCGCGAAAAGCGGCGAAAATTTCTGCTTTTTCGGTGTGTAAGAAATTTTGCGCACAGCACGTGGTATACCCCTATACAGTGGAGAGGCGCTGCGCAGCGAAAACCGATAGCATTGATTGTGCGGCGCGGCGCAGTCTGTATATGTTTTTCTCTGTTGGACCTTGAATGTCTAAATAAGCCTTGTTTTTGAACGCTTTTTGCGCTCTTTTTCACGCCAAAGCGACGATTTCGTATCGCGCGAGCCAGTACGCTCTGGGCGCGTTTTGCTGTATTAGGCGCACGCAATTTAGCAGTGTATATAGTCTCTTTTTTCAAACGTCTACGTTTTTCAGTGATGCGCTATCCTTACATTCCAAAGGAGGAGGAGGAGAGGATTCTTGCGCTAGCCGGTGGTTCCGCTTCAGCCTACGCTCAAGCGATTGGAAAGATTTTGTTTGCTAACTCGATCGATTTGTACTTCAAGGTATTATTGTTGTTAGATCTCTTCATTTATAGTACTGTCCAAGAATTATCGCTTATCCTCGGACAACGCGAGCGATCGCGTCGCGCGACGCATCGAAATATTCCTTAGATTCAAAAGAGGCGTAACGCTGACTTGCCTTGTCTTCATATTCGTTGAAAGTTGAACGATGCGCTCAGCGACGCGACCGCTCGCGCTGTTCGCTGGTAAGCTGATTTGTGCACGGCGAGAGGTCGCGTTGCGGCAAACGCTGACCAGTGGCTGGTTTTCGCCTTTTCTCTGTCATTGATCAACGATTTCCGCGACGCGACCGCTTGCGTTGAAATTATGCTAATAAATTGCGTGTTATTTATCTGTTTCTAGTGCTTACGTCGTTGTGTCTTTCAGGATCAAGACCCCGCCAAGCGGCAGTGGATCCATGAAGCTGTCGATTTCCGATTTCCGTCTATCGATCGGACTTCACAACTGATGAAATGGAAGAATTGTTCGACGGCCATCAATAAGAATATGCGTGCCACGGAACGTCGTCCAGCAGAGCCGAAGCCAAAGCCGCCACAGAAAGAAGGTGGGACTTCTATCTAGCACATTAGGTGTAATGCATACTTCCTGCGACAAGACGCGCGACACATTGTTTGTCTTATAAACATTTTGAGCTGCTACTCTGCAAGATTTTGCCGAGGCTTATCCGCAACTGCCCCGCGATTGCACCGCGATCCAGTGTTGCCCAGTAGCTTTACGCGACCCTAGACTGCCGCGACCCTGCAGCGACTGGATGGAGTGTCAGTGATTTCTTCAAGATCTAGGTTTATGCGATACTAGCGCGACTCCACCGCGAACTATAATTGGGTGAGGTAGCTGTGACCCTCATTCCCTGCAGCTGCTGCATTTCTACCGCGACTTCACCGCGAAGTATACTTATATGAAGTGCCCGTGATTCTTCTTCCAGTGTGGCCTCCGCGCCCCTATCCTTCTGCGACTCTGCTGCGACTATACCTCGACCTCTAGTTCTATGAAGCGTCCGTTACCATTCCCCTGCGTAGCTGCCACAATTCTATCGCAGCCCTGCCGCGACTTCGCCGCGACCTTTATTAGTATGAAGTGTCCGTGGTTCTCCGGCGGGGCCTCCACGACTGCACCTCGACCTATAATTGGGTGAGTTAGCTGTGACTCCCCCATCGCGTAGCCTCTTGCAACCCTTGACATCTGCGGCTTTGTCGCAACTGCACCGCGATCTATAATTGAGAGAGAAGTGCCTGCGACTGCTCCTCGACTCTTTCGGCTCTACGCTTATCGTGAAATTAATCAGACAATGGGGCAAACCAAGCGCGGACATGTTGCGTACCAATCGCGAGATGGGCGACGTTCGGAACGGAGTTCACGCGCATTCCGCACGCAATTTATTGCGGTCGATCCGCGCTACCTCGCGTTTGGTACGCGAAGCCACGCGGTTCTTACGCATCGTCGCGCGGTAGATGCGCATTGCCACGCAGTCGGTACGCGTCGCCACGCGGTTCGTATGGGCTGCCACGTGGTCGGCACAAACGGTTTTCGAACAATGATGGCGGTTGGAACCAGGGATGTGCGGAAAAATTATTTTTGGAAACAGAAAACAGAAAATCTAGTTTGACAGAAAACAGAAAACAGAAAAAAATCTCCAAAAATGGGCAGAAAACAGAAAACAAAAAATTTTTAAAAATCAATAAACCATGTTCAGCGTACACTAAACGAAATTTTTCAAAACATTATTGAGCTTTTTCTTACATTTTTTGAGTGATCTATGCTTCTTTCACTGAATTTTCAAAACCTTGCAGTTGGCCAGAGCAAAAAGTAGAGACGCTCAACAATTGCATATTATGAGTGCGATGAGGTGACAAATGTTCATCAAACCTTCCTTTTCCCAGACAATAAAAGCTCGATTGTTTATTAGAAGCTCAATACACATGTCTGTACAAGGAGTACGCATTGAAGTCTTAGCGAGCTTTCCGTTCCTGGAGTGTACATATTTTGACACTTATTGCGGATAACTGCTGATTTGAACACTGTACTACTCCTCAGAGCTGATAGTGACGCCCGTACCACCTGTGCCGTTAGAGTATAAATGACGTGAGGCGCCGTTCGCTCCACCGTTGAGGGCCTTCGTACCTCTGTGGCAGAATTATCATCTGCCTCATGGGCTCACCATCAATTTTTGGCGCTTCATTTTCACTGAATTCTATGCGCCATTTGCGTTGCAGTGAATTAAACACGTCATGGTACAGTTTGGGCCAACGTTACCCGTCCATCAAAGCGGGTACGTTGGGGAGCGGGTGTTCGTAGAGGCTTGACTCTGAGAGAAATTGCCGCTGCGGCTCCGCGATAGTGCCGCTTTGGCGCGTGCAGGCAACAAAGCCGCACTATCGCGGAGCCGCGGCGGCACTACTGCGGAGCTATAGCAGGGACCCGACAGCACCACTTTGGCTCCGCGATAATGCCGCAGCGGCTTTGGGAGAGTGTCTGCTATGAAGTGATTTAAGAATTATAAGACAACTAGAGGGGTCTAAGTGTAAGAACAAAAATTCGCACCTGCGGTCGTTACGTCCTTTGTCTGATAAGGACAGAGGTTACCGCCGCTTTTGCGCTCAAGGAAACACGGAATGTACCTCAAACTTGGGTATGTTGAATCGGCGAGAATTTCTTTTTACCACACAGGACAGTGCATCGAACTCCACGCGAGTTCGCTGCTGCATCCTCGCGGAGCCTAACGTTCTAACGCGGAGCTGCTGCGGTACTATCGCCGCGATGTCGAGGTTCAAGGCACGGTAGCAGAATCGTTCTGATCACGGAGCCGCTGCGGCACTATCGCGGAACTATCGCGGCACAGTCGAGGATCGCGGTACTTTGCCGGCACTGACGCGGCACATTTTTTAGAGGAATGGGTTTCAGCTTATTTAGTGGGTTGTGGGGCCAGCCGACTAACCCTTTGAGTGCCTTCATCTCCTACAAAATTTGTTCCAAATTGAAGGATCCTGGAGGGTTGGTTGGTTCGGTTCACCTCGGCGAGGATCGACCCCGACCGTGTACAGCGAACAGCAACGTTTCCTCCCACAACGCCACAAATGCCCTAATGGATAACCACTACAGAGAGATAAAAGTGTCTAGCGTGGTACAACTACAGAGAGCCTGGGTGAAGTACATCCTCACCCTTTTGACTTAGCTTTGAAAAATCCAAAAAAAAACAGTCTTGCTGCAAATCGCGGTACACGTTTTTTTTCTGTTTTCTGTCCATTTTTGCCTATTTTTACAGAAAACAGAACAAAATGGCCAAAAATGGGCAGAAAACAGAAAATTCCGCACATCCCTGGTTGGAACGCATTGCGACGTACGGATCGGTGAACGTTGATTGGATGTGGTACGTAGCTCAGTCGTATCGACAGCGTGCACTATTTCTTGTGCGCTGTCAGTACGCACATGAGCGCGTTCGGTGCGAAATGCATTTTATTTGGCCGCCTCCGGTGCAGTGGTGGCACGCGGTCGGTACTAAGCAGGTTTTTTCGCTGACGATCGGTCCGCCTGATTGTCTGAGAATGTGTTTTTATCCAGTGCATTTAGGGTTTCGTTTCTAAAATATGAACTGGAATTTTCTATTCCAGTCGTACACACCTACCTGACGCCCGAATATGAAGAGGAATGCTACCGCAGAGCTGGAAAAGACCCCACGAAATACGCCGAATTGTTGTCTCTGAAACTATTCGAAGGCCATTGGGACAAGTGGTTCAAAGATCAAGTATGTTTGCCCTCGAATTTCTTCCCGAGTCGGTGAATATGAATAAAGTTTGCATGATTTTCTTAGGATGTGAAGATGAAAGACTGGCTGCGTGAGTGCACTGATCGGAGGTTTTTCATCTCTGATAAGGCTAAGCTGGACGCCAGATGGAAGGTTTGTGCCGCTGCCTGCAACCGAAATCGCACCAAGGTTATTGGCAAGGACGGAAAAGGTGAGTCAGGGGTGTAGGAGGCGTGGTCGGCTCGAAGCCGACCAGAACAGGGAAAGTAGCGGCACACGAGTTGGGCTCCGATCCTGGTTGCGGTATCGCTGTCCATCACATTTTTCAGTGAACGAGTATCCGTACATTGCCAAGGAGTTGGAGGAGAAATGCTACCGCGAAAGTCATGGAGTTCCGTATATGTACGCTGTGTCAATGTCCAAACTGCTCTTCGCAGACACGCTAAATCTGTGCTTCAATGTACGTTTTTTATATTTTGATAGGGTTGAAAATCGTTGCAGTTCCACCCAACTGAAGCCCTTTTCCCGCAAGGGTTGGGGACCTTACGTACAGTCGCGGCAAAAATTGTAGTCCAGCGCCGCGCGACTTTTGGTTGTCCGTGTGCTAGTGTATAGGAGCGCTCCTAGCCGCGCCCCGCTGGAGTGAAATTTTCGATGCTGCTGCAAAAGCAGTCAACTAAGGAGCGCGTGCATTCTCTGCCATCGCGAGATCTGGCAGGCGCGTTAGGTTCACAAGCGCATGCGTTCCGAAAGGCATTTTTAGGGTTCCATATCGACGCGATGGTTCGCCCTGCGGTTTCAATCGATTTCGCGCCGCGCATCGAATTGCATTCGAGTATGGTGATGCGCTGAGCAGCAATGGCAAGCTAGAGTAGCTGCGCGGTTTCATGGCGCGAAATGCTACGAGTTTGCGCGCGGCGTCGCGCCATCAGTCCGGCGTGCCGCAAGAAAAACGGTCACTTTGGTGACGCGTAACCTAACTCGGCGGTAGTGCTGGGTGAGATCGTTTTTTACGAAACTGTAGCAAGTTCACTCAACAAAAGTCGTTTTCCCGGAAAGGAGGAGGACCCTCTACATACAGTTGCTGCAGACATTGCAGTCTAGCACATCACGGCTTTGGGTTGCTCCGCATCCCTGACGTTTGCCCACGCGCTAGTTGGTGAGGGTGATACTAGCCGCCTGTCTTCAGCCGGTCCGCGTTTTTTTATGCTGCTGTGGATGCAGTCGACTTAGGAACGCGTGTCTCAGCCATCGCGAGCTCTAGCACGCGCGTTAGGTTTACAAGCCTACGCGTTCCGAAGGGTACGTTTCAGAGGTTCATGGCAACGCGATCGTTCGCCCTGTGGTTTCGATTGAGGCTATGCCGCGTGCATCGAGTCGCATTCGAGATACGATGACGCGCTCAGCAGCAACGAACTTCTGTAGTAAGCCCGAAGCTCCTTTCAGAGCGTGACCGCTGAGCGATTTTATAGCGCCATAATCATCAATATCGATTTTTGACCACCGCAAGCGCTGCCCGCAGCTAGGCGATCTGCAGATGCTTGGATACGCCTGTTGGTTGCGATCGCTTGTTGATGAAGGAAGAATTTTTCAATCGATTTTTTCAGGACCAGGATAAGGGAAAGCGCGCCTGGTTGCATGAGATACTGGATAAGAGATTCCCAACCAAGGACAAGGTTCGCCATGTCTCGAAATGGAAATCCTGCACGAACGCGATCAACAAAAGCCGTAACGGTATCATGCCGAGTGAGTTGTTTTACGCTACGTTTAGCACCGTTATGAATGAAATGCGCTGGTTTGCATAGCATACCGCGACGTCGCGCGGGCATCGCGCTACGTTGCGCTGCATTGCGCAACATCGCAATGTTAAAATGATGGCACTATTTCTCTAAATAGGCATCGCGGCCACTGGTTTAGGGAGCCTACCGCGACATCGCGTATGATGGCGCGGCTTCGCAATACGTCGGGCGACGTCGCGATCTCTTGAATGATCTTTGAAAATGATGCATTCTTCCTGATCCAGCGTCGCGCGAGCCTCACGAGGTGCGCTATTGCGGTGTCGCGTGTGCCGCGCGATGTCGCGATAGGTCAAAAAGATAAGTGACTTATGAATAAAACCACTTTATGGTCATTTAAATAACGCATTCGTACTTTTCTTCCACCTTCAAGCTATTTGTTCCAGAGCTACCCGCGGAGTTGCAACCGTCCGCGAGCGGCAGCAGCGCGTCTGCCTCGAAACCCACGGTGGTCAAAAAGGAGGCGCTGTCAGCAGCACTCCCGAAGGACAAGGAGCCGAAGAAGAAGATTGAGGACGAGACAGCGAGTAATGCCAGTAAACGCAGTCAGGCGAGCTCAATACGAAAAGTGGAGCCGAAAGAGGGGACAGAGGCGACAAAAGTGGCACCTACGCCAGAGCGGGAGGAATCAGTGACGAGGAGGGAACGAGAGAGCAGTCGAATCCAGAGTTCCAGAGTCAAATACGTTAGACGTAGGTTCCCCTTCAAGAACTTCCGACCTGGCGGACAAAGGGCGCTGACGGCCTCTTCGGGTCAATGGCGGGCGGATTACTGTCAGTTGAGGGATCGCCGGGCTGACGGTGGGCATCCGCGATTGACCCGAAAGCTGTGAGCGCTTGTGGTCCACCTGGTCGCTGTTTGTCTTCTCCGCCCCGTATCCTATCCTATGAAGATGCGAACTTAGATACCCAATTTTTGTATGTGTAATCAATAAAGCCGTATTTAGCCGAACCATATTTCTCATATCCGTTCGTGAGTGAGGATGAGGAAATCGAATGCTTTGAGGCATGTAAGCGAAAGGATGTTGAGCTGTACGCCAGACTTCTCGGACGTAGCCTTTTCAGGGATAATATCAAGGCTCTCTACAAGGTGATATTTTATGTTGATACAGTCAGTCTAAAAAACAGCTATTTGATATATTTCTCTCATATACGTCCATGTCTGTATGCCTGTCTTTCTCTCTCTCTCTCCTCTCCCTTTTTCTGTCTGTCTATATCTCTCGCTCGCGCTCTCCCTCTTTCTCTCTCCATCTCTCCTGGTTTATTTCTCTCCCTGAACGTGTCTGTCCGTCATGCCTTCTGTCATTCTATTTGTCTGTATATCTAGCCTTTCACCTATCTCTCTGTGACTCACTGTCTTTCTACCCGCCTCAATGTTCGTCTTTCGTTAGTCTATCTCCGTGGCTCATGTCTGCGTGTCTGGGTCTGGCTGTCTGCCCGTTTGTCTATCCATCTGTTTGTCTGACTGCCTCTGCCTCTTTCTTTACCTTTCTTTCTCCCCCCTCTCTCACTCTCTCTTTCTCTTCCTTTCTCTCTCTCTCTTTCTATCTCTTTCTCTCTCTTTCTTTTTCTCTTTCTCACATGCTGTCTGTCCTTTTTTCTCTCTCACGTTCTTTTTCCTTCTTTCTCTACCATGCTCTCTTTCCTTCCTCTCTCCCTTGCTCTCTTTCCTTCTTCCCTCTCCCTTGCTCTCTATCTTCTTCTTTTTTTTCTTCATTTGTTCCCTACTTCCTCAATTTCGTCCTTTTTTCTTGCTTTCTTGCATGCTTTCTTTCTTTCTTTCTTTTTTCCATCTTTCTTTCATTCTTCCTTCCTTCTTTTCTTCTTTTCATTCATTATTCTTCCCTTCTATCTCTTTATTCATCTCTTTCTTTCCTTTTTTCTCTACTTTTTCTTTCTTTCTTGCTCTACTCTTTTTCTTTCTCTCTTTATTTCTCTCTCATGCTCTATTTCCTTCTTTCTCTCTTGCTCTCTCTTCTTTCTTTTCTTCCTTTCTTTCTTTTTTCCTCCTTTCCTTCCTTCCTTTCTTGCATTGTTTCTCTTTCTTTCTTTTTATTCATTCATTCTTTCTTTTATTCTCCTTTTCCCTTTTTCTTTCTTTAATTCATTCATTCTTTTTCCTTTTTCCTTTTTTTCATCCCTTTCTCTCTTAGTCTACTTTTTATTTCTTTCTTACTCTACTCCTTTTCTTTCTTACTTTCTTTATCTCTCTCTCTCTTTCTTTCTCTTTCATGCTCTCTTTTTTTCTCTCTCCTTCCTTTCTTTTTCTTCCTTCCTTCCTTCCTTTCCTGCTTTCTTACTTGCTTTCTTTCTTTATTCCTTTTTCTTTCATTCGTTCCTTCTTTCATTCATTTTTTCATCCTTTCTCTATTCAATTCCTGTTTTCTTCTTTCTTTCTTTCTTTCTTTCTTTCTTTCTTTCTTTCTTTCTTTCTTTCTTTCTTTCTTTCTTTCTTTCTTTCTTACTTATCTTTCTTTCTTTTCTTTCTTTTCTTTTCTTTCTTTCTTTCATTCATTCATTCATTTATTCTTCTTTCTTTCTTTCTTACTTACTCTACTTTTTTCTCCTTCTTTCTTTCTCCATCGCTGATTATATGTTGCTGTCACTAAGCCTGTATTTCCGTTATTCTGTCATTCTGTTCGTCTCTATATCTATCCATTTCAGTGTCTCTGATTGTCTCTCTCCCCTACTTCATGTTGGTCTAAGTTGATCGATCTCTGTCTACCATGACTGTCTGTCTATCTGTCTGTCTGACATGTCTGCTTGTCATGTCTGTCTGTTTGTCAGATTTTTCATGTGTTCATTCTCTCAAGGTTCCCTCTTTAGAATCAGGATGAGGATCGTCGTCAATGGTTTGAGGGATTGATCGACTTCAGGTTCCCTACGTGGGCAATTAGTGAGAAGAAGGCTCATCTGAGTTTCGCCATCAAAGGCATCAACAAGAATGCGACCTCTACCCACTAGACCCCCCACCCAGTTCAGGATATATTATGGTCTTTGATCTTGTTATAGTCGCACTTATCAGTAATCATTGTCAAGACTCATGTTATTTGGAGAAGAAATTTATGTATACTCTGTTTCCATCGGGTTAGCAGCCACCCTAGAGCGCTGAGAGTCCATGCATGCGGCTCTGCGTGCTAACCATTGCGTAGGGCAGGGACGCAGACTGAGAGCGTCGGCTGTCTGCGCTCTCGGAAAGCGCCAACTCGATCGAAAGAGAGTATAATCGCTTTTTTTAGTCTTATTGCAGGAGCGGGTTTGTTTCTCAACTCCTGTTCGATGATATCTCTGTATGTACTCCTTCAATCATTTAGCCTCTCATGGTTCAGCTTTAGACTCAGACTCACTACGACCGTACCGTTCGTCAATCATTGTGGTAGTCTTTTGTGTGAATTCCACTCTCTCCAATTTTCACCCCCTGAAGGCACTACGGTTGTGAATGTTGCTTGTAAATGTATATGTGTCGTAGGTGGAGTATAGCCCGTCGGATAGTTGTCTCATGACTAGAAGTGTTTTCTAATGTACCGTGCTTCTCTGGGCCGAATTCCGGTCTGCGATTGCGTCTCGACACGCTTTGCGACCGCGCGCTTCAGAGTCGGAAGAGTTTCCAGCCCCGCAGTTGCCGATCTTTTGAATCTAGGCGGGTTTTGGAAACTGGGAACTGAAAACAATTGGAGAAAACGGTGTAAAAAAGCCACATCGAGTCTGTTTTGGCGCTGGAAACACGATTGACTCGAGCGCGTGCGGCCGCAAAGCGTGTCGAGGCGCAATTGCGGACCGGAATTTGGCCCAGAGAAGCACAGTACTTAACCCAGTGTATAGACGAGTGTTCGCGCATTACGAGAGTTTCCCTCCGTCTCAGCTATAATAGATGTGTATTTGGTTGAAATATATATTTCTCTGTATGATTGATATATGTTGATTTCTGATATTGTTACATTTGAATACGTCGTTTTGTAGTAGCAGGTTGCATATTATTACTTTTCATAGAAATGTTGTTGCACGTATCTACCGCTCTCTGTCAACTCTGGTTCATCAGTGATGTAATAAACGTCGCCTTATTCGAAGCTGTTCGCACGTGACCATTCTACGGACGGAGTATAAACTACCGTCAGGAGTAAACACCCTTGAACACCCTAAACACCCTTCACAATTCAGCCACAAAAAAAATTGGTTGAAAAATAATCCGGTTTTTCAAAAGTCTGCCAAAACTGTACACATAATCATGACTTAAAGCCACAGTCCAACCTCGAAATCGAATTTTCTTGTTTTCCTGCTTATCTTGGAGAAATTTCTACGCTGGATCACAAATGTGTCTCCAGAATCGCTCAGAAACCACTACGAACGGGAGTTATGGCCCTCGAAAATTCTGGAATTCTGAGCGGCGAGAAGATCGCGGACGAGTTGTCTCGGGCCTGTTTTTCCTCGTTGTTCGCAGCCATCGTTTCGAAGCAGGTCACAAAATAAAGCCGCACCGAAAACAAATGGAAGAACATAGACTCTGTTCAAAACCGGTCGCGCTTCTCTTCCCTATCGACACCAGAAGCTCGTCGGTGGGCGTTACCCATTTTTTCTTCCGTGGGGCGGAGTCGACTTTTTCCTTTCCTTTTCTCGCTTATTTGAGCGAATTGAGATTTCGCGCTGGCAGAGTTGCTATTCACGACGACCGAGTATAATATCAAAAATTACCCTGAGCTTGGACTGTGCCTTTTAGGAACATACTAATTGTTCTGACCAGGGAACTACTACAGTGCGTTGCAAAATTATACGAAATACCGCGATTTCCGCGGTTCCATACTTCGCGTCAATTAAGGAGACAAACGGTAGACGCCAATCGATGCAGCGCCCTCGAAAACCCCTGGGTAGAGATCTTTATGAAATTAGAGCCACTAGCAGGAAACTGGCAATGGAAATTGTCAAAAATGGCCGTTGCAAAATTATACGACATAAGGGGTCTGCAGAGTTGCAATGACCGGCGACTGGTCGCCGAGCGTCAGCCTTCACGCGGCGACAAAAATGTTTCCGCACATTATCGTCGCCGCGTCGGTTGCCGCTCGCTGGCAGTGACGCAGGGCCGTCGCGGGGTGAAACCACTCTGCGGTGCCCCCTCGTCGCCCCTCACGCCGCGTCGGTTGCCCTCGTCGCCCAATGTAATCGATATTGCATCACCCAGCTCTGTTCGTCGCTGCGAGCGACGCCACAACTTCAACTCTGCAGACCCCTATAGCTGACGTTCTCGCAGAAATTTCTATTCTACGCCAACCGTATCAGTTCGTTCATGGTAAGAACCACTAGAAACATCGAGTAATTAGTCTTCAGAAACGTCTTGGCGCTGAACCACTTTGAAAACTCTGTTTGGTATGTTTCAACCCAGCTTTTTGTGAGCACCCCTTTCAATCTGCGCCCATTCGCTTATAAGGCCCTAGTTATACACCGGCGGGACGCTGCGGAAATAGCAAGACAACTACCACTTATATGCTCCCTAACTGTGCTCAGGCATGCCAAAAGGAACAGTGGTCGCAGAAAAACGCGCCGGAAGGCCGCACAGAGCTGTTATACACGCCGCGGCACCGTATACGGTATCCTTGCGGGACCTGCCCTGTTGGAAATTTGCCAATTTCCACCAGCTGATTATTTTTTAGATTTAAAATTGTTAAAACATTACCAAAACCACATAACGAGCACTGTTGGGACGAGAGGAACTGATTATTAGTGATATTCTGCAATTAAAAACTGTCAGAAGCGAAAAAAACCGATAAAATACCATGAAACCACCTGGAAATTTTTTGTCTGCAGTATTGCGTCAAAGACGTCAAAGACGCAACATTGCAGACGAGTCTCTGATTCACGCAGCAAGCGGCGGCAATGTCATCGCGAGACGTTTTCATTCCGCTGGTGTATAACTAGGGCCTAACGGCTAGTTTCAGCGGAGCCACACGCTCGTATTGTCTGTTCTGGATGTAGGTTTCACGCGTCGGAATACCTCAGGGTTGAGGTCCTGCAAACCAGCCGGCCATTCTAGCAAATTGGCGGGATCGGCCTGAAACCAAGCCTGCGTTGTCCTACTGACAAGCAGTGAAGGCGGAAACGGACTAGAAAGAACTGGGAATGATTTTCCGGCACATTCTGATAATCTGTGGAGTTCATAGGTTATGTAGCAAAAAGCAGGTCCAGCTTAAAACCCTACCTGGATCCGCGTCAAGGCACTATTCTTTCTCCTCCAAAGTTCCTACTCAAAGATAAGTTCGGGTCCTTGTGCGGATGCTTCGAAATCCTTCTTTATCGGTCGGAAGCAAGTGCAATTCGAACGAGTAAAATCTATTACATTTATTTATTTTTGACTAAGCATTCCAAGCATTGGAGAGATCTACAAAAGGACCCGAATACAACAAACTTGGATGTGATGTGGTTTTCTTCGATTTTGCAAAGGCTTTTGATCGTGTGTCGCACAAAAAACTGTTATGGAAATTAGAAAAATTGCAGTTCCACCCTGTAGTCATCAAGTGGATTGCTGGGTACCTCAGTGACAGAACCTTTCAAGTGAAGCTAGGGGAGATCTATTCTGAAACGAAGGTAGTTGTAAGTGGTGTACCTCAGGGAGGTGTGCTGTCACCGATTCTTTTCATCATTTTTACGGCTGACTTACCCGAAACCGTTCAAGGCCAAGGGGTCAAAGTCAAAATGTATGCTGACGATGTCAAAATATATAATGTAATTTCTAGTCCAGAGGATTCCGTCAACCTTCAGAGCTCCATAGATTCGCTGGTGAGGTGGACTAAAAAGTGGCAATTGCCTTTGTCTCCACAGAAGACTACTTTTATGCAGCTGAAAGCTCGCCCACGCTCAGTGGTTACTTCGTACTCAGTTGATGGCGTAACTATCTCTGCTGTGAATTCCGTGAAAGACCTTGGCTTTCATTATAATGACAAACTTGATTTCTCTGAGCACATCAAAGTTCGGTGTGCACAGGCGAAATTGCGAACTTTTCACATTTTCAGAGGTCTTTGCAGCCGAAATAGATCCGTTCTCCTTCGCGCATACAAAACCTACGTCCGTCCGCTGGTAGAAGCCAGTGTGACCGTATTCAATCCTTCGTTGAAGAGAGACATTCATGCTATCGAGAAAGTCCAAAACAATTTTACCCGAAAGCTTTTGGCGCGTCTAGGTGGGTTTTTGTACGAGAGGATACCAAGAGCTCCTGTCAGGAATAAATACTTGAATCTGCCTTCGCTTAAATCCCGGTGAAGAGTATTTGACGTATGCATGGTCCACAACTGGCCTCATAACCATAAAATGATGAATATGAAACGTCTGTTCAATTTAAAATACTCTCGAACTAGAGGGACCCTCTTCAAAATCGTTTTATCTCGGCCTAGTACCAGGTGGTATGCCAACTCCTTCAAATACAGAGCTGGCAGGTTATACTCTGACGTCACAAAAAATATGCTTCCAGGGCTGACATTGAGTCAATTCAAGGTGCGTGCCAAAAAGATCTTATTGAACTTTGGATCCTAGTGATTTGAGATACGCCGCTATTTCCTTGGTTCCATAGTTATTACCATGTGTTGTGGTATTCCTTTTTACTGTTTGTTTTTCGTATTGACTGATTTTTTTTCTCACATGTTCCTGATGTACATTAATGATTTGCCCAGTATTTTCCCAACGGGAGTGGTAGCATCGATGTATGCCGATGATTTAAAGCTTTACACCGTAAATAATCCTCAACTCTTGCAAAAGGCTTTACATGCGCTCTTTGAATGGTCCATCAGATGGGATCTAGAAATTTCAAAAGAGAAAACTTCGGTAATGTGTTTAGGTAAAAATCACCCTTCCGTAGAATTTAGGATCAGTGAAACCGTTTTGAGCCATTCCAGAGTTATCAAAGACCTCGGAGTATCATACGATGACCATCTTGATTTCGAAACATTTATTACTGCTGTTGTATTGAAAGCAAAATGCAGAGCTAATTTCATTTTGAGAGCATTCCATTCGCGTGATCCATTGCTACTATTCAAACTATTCACCACTTATGTGAGGCCTATACTGGAGTATTGCTCCCCGGTGTGGTCGCCCTACAAAGCGTGTCTGATCGAGAAAATTGAAAATGTTCAAAAAAGCTTCACGTATAGAATTTTCGCTCGCAAAGGGAAATTTAGAATGCCGTACGAGAAACGACTGAAAGCTCTGAACTCCTTGTCTTTAGAAGATCGCCGTAAAATCACTGACTTGACCTTCCTGTACAAAATGATCACTGGTGAAGTCGACCTGGAGCTTTGTGAAATGTTCCGCCTGTCTCCCTTCATCGGTTTAACTAGGGGACATGTTTATAGACTGTGTCATAACGGATGCAACAGTCAGTCATTCAAAGGCGCTTTTCTTTCTAGAGTTATCACGCCTTGGAATAATCTGAATGAACAATTTTTTAAATTCAGGAAGTCTACGAGTTTTCAGTACGCAGTTTGTAAACAATTCAAGGAACGTGCGTTGGTGGGCGAGGAAGCTTGATGCTGGTTCTTGTTCCATGCATTGTGTTCACTTGACTCACTTCACTTGCGAGCATCTCATGCGGATTTTTTTTCTTGATTCTAGGCCTCTGGTGATCGACATGTGGGCCTTGGTGGGGTTGACGGACCAACTAAGATGGTATCCGGAGCCGCATCTATCATCCAGCCGCTTGCAGTGTTGACCGGCCACTGCTCTTCACCGCCAAGTGACCCCACTCCCACCCTGATTAACTGTCCTATCCAGTCATACTCTTTGAATTTTTTTTCCTCTGATTGTTTTCATAGTTTTTTTTATTTTATATCGGATGTTCATTCATTATCTTGGGATTTGTCAGTTTGTGTTTCTTACTATCCCGATAAACAATACAATACAATACAATACATTTGCCTTCCGCGAATGTAATAAACTTATAACTTATAACTTATAATATATCCTTGAGTAGGAATTTCGGAGGAGAAAGGTTAATGCATTGACCCGTATATAGGTGGGGCTTCAAGCTGGACAAGCTAATAGCGATATGATCTATGATCTCCACAGATTATCAGAATGTGCCGGAAAATCATTCCCAATTCTTTCTAGTCCGTTTCCGCCTTCACTTCTTGTCAGTAGGACAACGCAGGCTCGGTTTCAGGCCGATCCCGCCAATTTGCTAGAATGGCCGGCCGGTTTACAGGACCTCAACCCTGTGGAAAACATGTGAGGTATTCTTGGGCGTTTAATCTACATCCAGAGCAAACAATACGAGCGTGTGGCTTCGCTGAAACTGGCCGTTATAAGCGAATGGGCGCAGACTGAAAGGGGCGCTCACAAAAAGCTGGGTTGAAACATACCAAACAGAGTTTTCGAAGTGGTTCAGCGCCAAGACATTTCTGAAGACTAATAGCTCGATGTTTCTAGTGGTTGTCACCATGATATAACTGATACAGATGGCGTAGAATAGAATATTCTGCGAGAACGTCAGCTATGTCGTATAGTTTTGCAACGGCCATTTTTGACAATTTCCGTTGCCAGTTTCCTGCTAGCGGCTCTGATTTCATTAAGATTCGTACCCAGGGGTTTTCGAGGGTGCTGCATCGATTGGCGCTTACCGTTTGTCACCTTAATCGACGCGAAGTTTGGAACCGCGGAAATTGGGGTATGTCGTATAATTTTGCAACGCACTGTATTAGCCAAACTGGCCGTTCCGATCGATATGTACTTTTCTAGAATTATTTTTCGACGTAGAGTTCGAATATATCCTTCGCAGCTGCCTAGAGTCAGTCTGGAAAAAGTTATAGGCATTTTTCCCTTGATTTTCGTTCATATTGTACCCTCCAAAAAGCGCATTAATTTCACGAAAATCCGGGAACGGACCTCATAATCGTGTTCAGTGCCCAAAACTACCCCACTAAGCAAAGTTTGGGTGAAAGCACATTTCCCGAACTTTCTGCAGACTGAAAGCGTTTCCAACTTGTACGGATTTTCGGTTCAGCATACAATTATATCAATTACGGGGTACACGAAGCGTTGAAGAAAAATGTTCCAGATTTCACCTAAAATTTGCCCTGGGGGGTTATTTGGGGAGCTGATCACGAGTCTGAGGTTAACTTGTCTTTTTTCCAAAGTTTTCCCCTAAATTCGTTTAGAGCTTCCCACCGGCAGAAAAATTGACAGCGAAATCGACTTTTGACGATTTCCGGAATATGACGACAGATGTGGCTCAAATCGTCCTTCTTAAAGGCACAGTCGAGCCTCAGAGGTAATTTTTGATATTTTGGTCCGGTCGCCGTCTATAGCAACCCTGCCAAGCGCGAAATCTCAATTCGCTCAAATAAGCAAGAAAAAGCTAGGAAAAAGTCGGCCACGCCCCCTTGAAAGAAAAAATTGGGTAACGCCCACTGCCAGATTTCCGACCTCAATAGGGAAGAGACGCGCGATTGATTTTATTCGAAATATATGTTCTTCCTTTTGTTTTCAGTCTGGCTTTAGATTGAGACCTGCTTCAAAATGATGGCTGCGAATAACGAGAAAATACAGGCTCGAGACAACTCGTCCGCTAACTTCTACCAGTTTCAATTCAAAATATTTGAGGAGCCGTAACTCAGTTCGTAGTGAGTACTTAGCGATTCTGGAGACACCATTGTGGTCAGCGTGAAATTTTCTCCAAGATAGGCAGGAAAATTAGAACTCGATTCCGAGCTTGGACTGTAGCTTTAAAGACACAGCCCAAGCTCAGAATCGATTTTTCGTTTTTCCACCTATCTTGGAGAAAATTTCACGCTGATCAAAATGGTGTCACCAGAATCGCTCAGAACTTACTACGAAGTGAGTTACGGCTCCTCAAATAATTCGAATTTGAACTAGTAGAAAATCGCGGACGAGTTGTCTTGAGCCTGTATTTTCTCGTTATTAGCAGCCATCGTTCTGTAGCAGGCGACAATATAAAGCCAGATCGAAAACAAATAGAAGAACATAGGTTTTGAATAAAATCATTCGCGCGTCTCTTCCCTATTGAGGTCGGAAACCTTGCGGTGGGCGTTACTCATTTTTTCTTTCAAGGGGCGTGGTCGACTTTCTCCCAGCTTCTTCTCGCTTATTTGAGAGAACTGAGATGTCGCGTTTTGCAGGGTTGCTATAGGCGGCGACGGGACCATAATATCCAAAATTACCTCTGAGGTTGGACTGTGCCTTCAAGGGTATTTGGAGTGCTCAACACGAATCTGATGTAAGTTTGACCGAATTTTGACCGCTTACGGTAGATTACGGTGGGTATACGGTAGTTTGGTCAAAGTCTCAGACTTGTCTCAAAGTTCCTATGTGGGGGCTTTTGGAGGTGCTGAATACGAATTCGATATCCATTTGTCGATTTTCAAATTAAGAAGGCACGTTTCTGCCTCCTAAATGACATGTTACCTACCGTAACCTACAGCGAGCCTTGAGATTTCGACAAGCAGACCCTAGATTCGTGTTTAGCACCCCAGATCATCCCTACATATGAGTTTATAGCGGAATCTGGAGCAAATTTTTAAAACACCCAGAAAATTAAACGAGGGGTACCTTACTTTGACGCGAAGCTAAAAAAAAATGCTCATTACTTCTTCCAGCGTGAGTCTTGGCAGCTGGGATGGTCATATATGGACCTTACGGCCGAAAATGGCTCTAGAAAAGTACATTTCATTTGGAATGGTTAGTATGACTTATAGTAGTCCCCTTGTGAGGAGCTAAATCGATGAATTTGCGAAATCCTGACGAAAATTTATGGGTTAAATCCATGCGTTTTTAGACTTGTCGATAATCATCCCGGTACTCGTGAAATTGACTCCAAATTTTTGAAAAAAAAGCTCAATTTCAGCGGTATAGCTCAGTTGGGACTATCCTAAACGGGGGGGGGCACTCAAGATTCAATTCACAAATGAAATGAACCTCCGATCTATAACGCTATCAATCGAAGTATTCCCATTGTTAAGTCCGTAGTGGTACTCTTGTAGTCGAAGTATTTATTAGTCCAAACAGCAACAATAATATGTAGACGATGGAAGGATAGCAGGTGCGGGAGCACAGGCGAAGGAGACGTCGAGAAGAAGATCTATATCACAGGCCAGGCCCCCTTTTATATGCGACCTTATCTTATCTTATCAAATGTCCACTTACTAGATTTCATGTAATAACTGGTTAGGTTCTGTGTAACACCTCCCTTTCTTTGAAATAGGAAACAGAAAATAACAACGGACAGTAAAAATCATAGCATCATTACATGAGATCATTCAACTTTCTATAAACGGTAGGTCTTCTGCTGCGGGTCCATGTGTAGTTGTCGCACTGGTTGACGGCTTCGGGTGGACCTTATACTTGTTCCAAATGAAATTCATTTCGAATATCCGACTTTTCGACTATAGTCGGATATCGCCCTTTTTCGAATATTCGACTTTTCGACTATAGTCGGATATCGTACTTTTTCGAATATTCGACTTTTCGACTGTAGTCGGATATCGCACTTTTTCGAATATTCGACTTTTCGACTATAGTCGGATATAGCACTTTTTCGAATATCCGACTTTTCGAATATAAAGTCGACTTTTTTATCCGACTGAAACAGTCGGATACTCATCCGATTATTCGATTCGGAACAAGTATAGTGGACCTTCGCGACTGGCTGGCTTGCTGAACGGGAGGCGAAGCATCTACCTCGTAGTGATTAGCTGGTTCTGGCTGTACTGTCGGTTGTGGTCTGCTGAGGTCGAACATGTCGAAAAGTGTGTCCAGGTTCGTTGGATCGTTGTCACTTGTGTCATCGTTATAGCGCACTCGTAGTTGATTTGCGTGTCGCTTCCATATTTCACTTCCTACGAGCACTTTGTAGAGCACACGACCGATACGTTGAAGTATCTTTCCATTAACCCAGCTGACGTTCTGTCCACAGTAATTGCGTGCCAAAATGAGGTCACCTGGCTGGAACATTCGTAGTACGGCTCCATGTTTCCGGTTAAACTGTCGTTCCATTGAATCGTTGGTGAGCGGTATTGATGGCAGTTTTGGTTGTAGGAGGGAGAGCTGCGTCCGCAAGTTTCGTCTAATGCAAAGTTCGGCTGGTGATTTCAGTCCCTGCACTGTTGACGTTGGTGTAGATCGATAAGTGAGAAGAAATGTTTGGAGGATTTCGGGTAGTGTTCCTTCCTCCTTCATTTTGAGTAGACTTCTCTTAAATGTATCGACGAACCTTTCCGCCTGGCCATTTGATTGCGGATGATATGGAGGCGAAAAGACGTGGTGAATTCCGTTTTCCTCGCAAAAACTTTGGAATTCTGCTGATGCGAACTGGGTGCCATTGTCGGAAACCAATCTTTCGGGATATCCATGTCTGGCAAATGTCTGGCGCAGAAGAGAAATCGTCGCCGCTGTTGTAGTGCGTTCGGTGATGAAAATTTCGGGCCATTTTGAGTAGGAATCCACAATAACTAGGAAGTTGGTCCTTGAAACGGTCCTGCATAATCGATGTGGATACGAGACCATGGTTTATCAGGGAGTGGCCACGAGGCGAGCGTCGTTTTTACGGGAGCTTTGGCAACGGCAGAACATTTCGCACATCGACGCACAGTATCCTCGATATCCTTATCGATTCCGGGCCAGTAGGCACAGCTACGAGCGAGAGTTTTCATTCGAACGATACCTGGATGCCCATTGTGTAGTTGACGAAGTACGCGTTGCTGTAGAGTAGCTGGTACGACAACACGTTCAGCGAGAAGCAAACATCCATCTAGCGTAGAGATAGAGTCGCGACGATTGTAGAAGCATTGTATGATCGGATCTTTGATTGTCTTTGGCCATTTTCCATTAATGTACTGCTTGACTAGCTGTAAAATGTGATCATTTGAGGTTGATACCTTTATTTCTTCAGCTGTCACTGGTAGAGCTCGTACAGCCATGGCGAAAATGTTGGCGATGTCTTCTTCCGTAGAAATCGCGGCAATGACTTGATCCTCATCAGCAGTCGAGTGGTTGGAGATGAGCCTGGATAGTGCGTCAGCTTGGCCGAATTTCGTGGTTGAACGATACTGGATATTGAAATCGTATCCGAGAAGTGTAGTTGCCCATCTCTGTAGTCTGTTGGCGGTATATACTGGAATACCTTTCTTTGAGCCGAAGATTGCGAGAAGAGGCTTGTGATCGGTCAGCAGGGTGAATTTACGTCCATGGAGCATCCTGTGAAACTTTTGGACCGCAAATATGAGAGCAAGCGCCTCCTTCTCTATTTGGCTGTAGTTCTTCTCAGCTGGGATGAGAGAACGGGATGCTTGTGCAATTGCCTTTTCAGATCCATCCGGATAGCGATGTGAAATGACGGCGCCTATGCCGTAGTTGGAGGCATCTGCTGCTACCATCACTTCTTGATTAGTATCGTAGTGAGCCAGAAGTAGGTTTGAGGCGAGAATTTCTTTTGCTCGGCTGAAACTCTTGTTGCATACTTCATTCCATACGAATTTCGCATTCTTTGCCAGTAGGGCGTCGAGTGGAGCTCGCAAATTTCGCATTTCGCTGACGAAATTTTCAATAGTAACTTAGGAGACCAAGGAATGAGCGAAGTTGTGCATGATCCTTCGGTGCTGGCATATTTTGAATAGCATCGATTTTCTGCGGGTCGAGACGTCGGCCATCTTTGTCGATTATCTATCCAAGATAGTTGATCCTTGTTGCAGCGAATTTGCATTTATTCAGCCGTATTTGAAGTCCGCTCTCAGCCATTCGTTTGAAAAATGCGTAGAGATTACGGTAATGCTCTTCCATTGTAGATCCAACTATTATGACATCATCGAGATATGTGACCACACCATCCAACCCGGCAAGCGTCGCATCCATAATTTGTTGAAAAATTGCAGGAGCTGATTTGACTCCAAATGGTAGACGATTGTATTGATACAGACCACGATGCGTGTTGATAGTCAGAAACTCCTTTGATTTTTCGTCGACTTCCACCTGAAGATACGCATCGGCCAAATCGATATGCGAAAAATACTGGCCTCCATTGAGAGTTGCGAATATGTCTTCAGGTAGGGGAAGCGGATATTGGTGCAGGTCTAAAGCATCATTGAGACCTGTTGAGAAGTCAGCACAGATGCGCAGTGTTCCATTTGACTTCTTGACGATGACTATGGGAGCGGCCCAGTTTGAGTAATTGACCTTTGAAATTACGCCAATTGATTCCAATCGATCGAGTTCCGTATCCACTGCTGGTTTAGCGGAATAGGGTACTGGGCGCTTGGGACGGAAGACTGGTTTCGCTCCTGGTTTGAGCTGAAGTGTAGCTTTTGAAAACTTGTAGAGTCCGAGTTTACTGTTGAAAACTCCAGGATACTGATCTTGTAGCTGTTCTGCGAAGGTTTCGCTTGAAGTTGCTGCAACTCTGGAACTGACTGCTACAGGCACTGGAGTATCCGAGCTTGGAAGGGAATCCATCAAGGCGTAGATGCCCATTTTTGAGATCCATTCTGATCCAACCAGGTTTGTCTGAGTGTTTGCCACATATGGTTAGATCCGCGGCCTGTTTCCTCAAGAAAAATCGTGTAAATTCAAATCGCAGCTGGCGTGGCGGTTTAAATTCCAATCCCTGAGAATTAAACCGCCCCGCCAGCCGTGGTTTGAATTTAAACGTTTTTTCTTGAGGACACAGGCCACGGACCTAACTATAGAACGTTCCTTCCGCTGAAGCGTTCTTGAATTTGTACGTGCATTGGCGTTGGCCCAGGAACTGAATTCGATTTCCTGAAGCGCTGTGGGCGATGAGCGTCGCTGGTTGAAGTTCTGGTTTGCCCATGAGTATCCAGGTTGCATTGTTGATTACAGTGACATCAGAAGCGCTGTCGACTTGGAAGCTGATCTCTTGATTGTCGACAGTTATCCTTGCATATCGTCGATAGCGATTGGTGTCAATGCTGGATACCGTGTAAATTGCATCCGACCGTCTCATTTGCTGCTTTGTTTGAGCATGGGTCCTGGGTGGGCGTGGCTTCCTGTTTTGATTTTTGACCATGTCACAGAATCCTTCTTTGTGTCCGGTCCTCCGGCAGTCGGCGCACTTGTGATTTCGATACGAACAGTGGCGGACGAAATGCATGCTACCGCAATACCAGCATGAAGATGGTGGCAGTTTTGATGGTGTGCCTTGATTCCGGTATTGATTGTTGTCAACTGCTTGCTTTTGTCGACCATGACTGGACGGCTGTGGACGGGCTGGTCCGGTGGGAGGAGACTGCTTGATGGAGTGCACTGTTGGAGCACCGTCCTCGATCATCTTCGTATCCCGTCGAAGATTGGTGAGTCTTTTGCATTCTTCAGTGAGCATTTGAATTGTGCATGTAGAATCAGCTCAGATTTTGTCCAAGAGCTTCAATCTGACAAAGGCGTCTTCAGTTGACTGGAGGCCGCAGACGAATATCAGACATTTGAATTGTGCGTCGTTGCATTCAGCGAGTTTGAACCTCGAGCATTCGCGGTTGACAAGACCAGCATAGGTAGGTTGCAAAATCTTCTCTTGGCTCCTTTGTCAGTTTCATACATGTATACCGTGCACTGAATAGCGACTGCTGCGGCCCATACAAGTCCTTGAGTGTGCTTACTGCTTCGTCGAAATTGACATCCTTCGGGGTTTTCGGCAGGATGTAGTTGACGTATTTCTCGTACGATGTTGAATCGAACTTGTGAAGGAGCAGGCGGACTCGGGTCGGTTCATCGAGACGTTGGGCATCGATTGAAAAGATATCCTCGTGCCGTCGATACCAAGCATCGAATGTGATATCAGCGTCTGGATCGTACTTGAACTCAGCAATGCGGCCGGCTAGTTGGTCGAACTCCTTTGCTGGATTGACAGTTGGCTGCTGATGGTGCTGCGAATCTTGATCCATTGAACCACGAAGTGCAGTGGCCAGAGTTGACAGGAGCTTCTGGAACTGTTCTTCGGAGATGGTCGCCATTGAGCTCGATTCCAGTCCTTGATCGCCACTGTTAAGTCCGTAGTGGTACTCTTGTAGTCGAAGTATTTATTAGTCCAAACAGCAACAATAATATGTAGACGATGGAAGGATAGCAGGTGCGGGAGCACAGGCGAAGGAGACGTCGAGAAGAAGATCTATATCACAGGCCAGGCCCCCTTTTATATGCGACCTTATCTTATCTTATCGAATGTCTACTTACTAGATTTCATGTAATAACTGGTTAGGTTCTGTGTAACACCTATAGAATTTCATCAACAGCAATGATTGATAGCAGCATCAAGCGTCTTTTATTAGGTTTTCAATTCATTCATATGAGGTGGTTCATTTCATTTCTCACTTGAATCTTGAGTGTCCCCCCCCGCTTAGGATAGTCCCGTTCAGTTTACCAAAACGTATACATCTAAAGACCATTACATGACAATAGCGAGTTATAGTGATTCCATCCAGGTCGACAACACTGTCTTGCCAAAAGCGCATACGTTTAGATATCTTGGATCAACGCTTAGCGACCCTGGAACGCTGAAGGCTGAAGTTGAAGCACGCATCAATGCTGCTTGGGACAGGGGCTGTCTACACAGCGAGGGAGGAGCTGTCCCGTTTTTGCAGTTCGAAACGTCACGCCACTCAACGCGAGCGAAGTGGTCCCGAGTGGAATTAGAGCCGCAAAAGGCGGGACAACTCCTCCCTCAGTGTGTAGAGAGCCCCTGTCCCATGCTGCTTGGTTGAAATGGCGGATCGCGAGTGAAGTACTCTGTGATAAGAAGGTATGCGACAGGCTCAGGTCAAAGATTTGTCGTTCCATTGTGATGCCCGTCGCACTGTATGGCACAAATGGCTGTGAGCAGAAGGCTCACCGGGCCGATCGCGGGACGATGTTAGGGCGCCGGTAGGACCGACGACAGCCATTGAAGTTTCGGTCGGGTCGCGGACAGCACTAGAAACGGCGGTCGAATCGCGGGAGTAGAACCGTTCTTGTTTGACACGTCAGCTAACCCGCGATATATACGACGCATGGCTTGTCGTCTTTCAAGCAATCCTATGGTTATGCTGCCCAAGTTTGAGAGGCCATTGAGCTCTCCCACAGTTCGCTAGCGTTATGGTCCACTCTGTCGCAAGGAGACCGCAGAGGTCGTAGAAACTCACGGCCCGTCCGCTGCGCATTTCCAGGATCGTCCGCGGCCGACTACCGGACGATCCTTCACCGAAGCCGGTAAAGCGCCGCGGACCATCATGCTGGCGCCGCGGATCGTCCTGCAGGCGCCGCGGATAGTCGCGCAGGCGCCGCGGATCGTCCTGAGATCAGCCGCGGATCGTCCTGAGATCCGCCGCGGATCGCCCTGAGATCCGCCGCGGACCGTCCTCTCCGACACAGTCATTACCGGTCTCGAGAGATTCGTGAATGTCGCGGTCCGAGGCAGAGAAAGTCCCGCCTCGGTCCGGACAACGGCGTAGCCTTTGCCGAGGTCTGCGGTGAAGAGCCACTCTCCCTGCGGACCGCGGCGAAAAGCACTCCCCCTCCAGCTGTGAGGATATCCCTATCCCCCCAGCGACCAAAAATATTCTGCCCTCCGTAGAGTGGCTTGAAATCACCTTCCAGGGCCGGCATCAGAATGCCGAATGAGGACTCGAGTGAGATGAGGCACCTTTTATACCGGCTGTGCATAAGACACACACATTAGGACGTGATCATTCGCTTTACCATGTTTTTTCATGATTGCCACTGCAGCCGTGCCGGTGGTCAAGTAAGATGATGTGAATGAGTGAGCTGAGGAGGTGGAGTCATTCAACTGCCGGTGCGCCCCGGAGCCACCCCCATCGAGACCGACAGCGCCGCGGATGAGCCGTTTGACCAACCCGCTATCAGTAGTGCCACGGATCAGGCGTCAAGCGCCGCGGACCGTCCGGAGAGCTCATCTTCCGCCGCGGACGGGCCGTGAGTTTCTCTGAGACCTTTCAAGCAATCCTATGGTTATGCTGCCCAAGTTTAAGAGACCATTGAGCTCACCCGCAGTTCGCTAGCGTCATGATCCACTCGCAAGGAGAGGGGGCTAATGAGTGTTAGTCTTCATTTTTGGATTCGTGTATAATTGTTTATACACAAATAGTGCTTTATAAAGGCAAAGAATATCGCTCACGCCGCGTTCCGACCGCCATCGCCCCGGGATAAGCCGAGTAGTATCTCGATGCCGGGCTGATCCCGGGACAATGCGGCTCGAATCGCGGGATGGGTGTTGTTTGGCCCGCCATGCGTTCGCGATCTGACCGGTGCTTTTGAGTGATGGCCTGACACGTTTGGACGGATTTCGGAATGAACTCAGACAGTAACTCCGATCGGGTCCCGGACGCATGGCGGGCCCAACAACACCCACCCCGCGATCCGACCAGCTTTGTCCCGGGATCATGGGTGCGTTCCAAGAATGTTCCCACGATGCCGTGGGAGAACAAATAGCCTTTCCATAGACAAGTTTGCTTTCCACGGCTACGAATTACAACCGTAATTGCTTCTAGGCGGCCGTGGCTACGTTTCCATGAAGCCTTTTGCCATGTGAATGTTCTTGGAGCGCACCCCAGTTCGGCATCGAGATACTTCCGGGCTGATCCCGGGACGATGGAGGCCGGATCGCGGGATGAGCGATATTTTTGCCTTTATAAAGCTATAGTTATGCGCGAATCCGAGCACTAATGCTCATAAGTCCCTGTCTCCGTGCGACAGCGTGGACCATGACGCTAGCGAACTGTGGGAGAGCTCAATGGCCTCTCAAACTTGGGCAGCAGAATCCCAGGATTGCTTTAAAGGCACAGTCCAAACTCGGAATCGTCTTTCTGTTTTTCTGCCTATATTGATAACGGTCCTACGCTGATTCCAATGATGTCTCTGAAATCGTACAAGACCCTCTAGGAACGAAGTTATGGCCCCTCGAAAATTGAGCTAAGGAAGCATGGTGAACGAGTTGTCCGTGACTTGTAACTTCCGTCATTTGCAACCGATGTAGGCGAGCCGACCTGAATGGATAGGGAGGCTGAGAATGAAGGGAAGAACGGGGCTACTGATCGGAAATCATCGCTCATCTCGCCACTGTTGAGCTCGAAAGATCGTAAAAGGGGCGTGCCAAAGTGGCTTCCGGATGTGGGAGCCCCAGGGTGGCTTCCTCCTATATCTCGCTTATTCGGGGGAAATGAGAGCTCGCACTTGGCAGGTGTTATGTGGGGTGGGTCTACTTCACAACTGTGTGGAAATCTCAGATTTCGCCCCTAAGCTTGGACTGTGCCTTTAAAGGCGATAAGCCATGCGTCGTATATGCCGCGGGTTAGCTGACGTGTCAAAAAAAAACGGTTCTGTCCCCGCGATTCGACCGCCGTTTCTAGTGCTGTCCGATCGACACTTCTCAGAGAAACTCATAGCCCGTCCGCGGCGGCAGATGAGCTCTCCAGACAGTCCGCGGCGCTTGATGGCTGGTCCGCGGCGCAGCTGATAGCGGGTTGGTCAAACGGCCCATCCGCGGCGCTGATTGTTTTTGATGGGGGTGGTTCCGGGGCGCACTTGCAGTTGAACGATTCCACCTCCTCATCTCACTCACTCACATCTCACTTGACCGCAGGCACGGCTGCAGTGGCAGACATGAAAAAACATGGTAAAGCGAATGATCACGTCCTAATGTGTTCATCTTATGCACAGCCGGTATAAAAGGTGCCTCATCTCACTCGAGTCCTTATTCGGCATTCTGATGTCGGCCCTGGAAGGTGACTTCGAGTCACTCTCCACAGGCCAGCATAATTTTGGCCTCTGGGGGAATAGGGGATATCCTTACAGTTGGGGGGGGGGGGCGGTTTTCTCCGCGGTTCGCAGGGAGGGTGGATCCTCACCGGAGACCTCGGCGAAGGCTACGTCCTTGTCTGGACCGAGGTGGGGATTTCTCTGCCCTGGACCGCGACATTCACGCATCTCTCGAAAAGAGGCGGACTAGTCATGACTGTAGTGGGGAGGACGGTCGGCGGTGGCTCCCAGGACGATCCGCGGCGTCTGCAGGACGATCCGCGGCGCTAACAGGATGGTCCGCGGCGCATTACCGGCGCTTTACTGGCTTCGGTGAAGGATCGTCCGGTCCTCGGCCGCGGACGATCCTGCTAAAGCGCCACGGATCGTCTTTGGATTTCTCCAAATTCAATGGCTGTCGTCGGTCCGACCGGCGCCCTAACATCGTCCAGCGATCAGCACGGCGAGCCTTCTGCTCGCAGCCATTCGCCCGCCATGCTCCCGCGATCAGCCTGGAGAGCCATTTTTGTGCCGTCGGTCCGACCGGTGTTACTGTCTAAGAAGATGTGCGTGAAAGATTCGGTATCGAGCCCATTTCGGACAAACTTCGCGAAAATCACCTAAGACGGTATGGGCACATTCTGCGAGCTGGAAAACACTCGATAGCGAAAGCGGCTATGCAGCTCCAAGTGACGGGCCAGCAATGATGCACATTGATCTACAAGCAACCGCTTCGGCTTTGTCTGTAGATGTATACGTTTTAGTAAACTAGACTATATGGCTTATATATATCTCTAGGTAGCCGCGTTGCATATATTATAAAGCTTCGATGCGGAGCGGTTGTTGCTCCATTCTCTCCATTGTGTTTACAGCCGCTCGGCGCGTCGCGGCTTCCCCCCCCATTCCAGATCTTGACTATATAGATGCTCTTCGCCGTGGATATGATGCAAGCAATACAAAAATGTGTACTGACCGCGTCAGGCAAATGACAGCCGATGTTCTCAAGTGAATGTTATACATAGGCGATTTTATTGATTGATAATATATCATATATCAACAAGAAAATTCGAAGTGAGAATGCAACAGCATGAACAACAAACAACAACATCAGAATAAGAACAATTCAAAAACAATAAACACCTCAAAGCCTCTGCATTGTCAAGTGGCGAAAGTCGCACCGTCACGTTGAAGGATAGGGGGCGGCTACACAGCATCGTGCCTGCCCTTTACGCCGGAATCATACTTCCAACGACGAGCGACGCGACACAATGTTTACCATCAGAATTGACCGAAAATCGATATGCCTGATGTGCACAATCGCTGGTCGCGGCAAGTATGATCCCGCCTTAGGGGTCTTAAAAGTTCCACCGCGGCGCGGCGCGATGTCATGATTCATAGGCGAATCGACTAGCGGCGCGTTATCGATCGATGCCCCCAGAAAACATCTCATTGCGCCGCGCTGCTATGAAACTCTAAAATAGGCCTTATTATTGATTGTCATCTATAAATTATCGATGCGACGCCAGACTATGCATAGGGCTTGAGAAGACACAAAAGAACCTGAATTATAAATGAAGGGCACAGAGATCCAGCCAAAAGGTTCGCGAGGGGGTCGCGGCGCGTCTGGCACCTATGCACGCGCCGCGGACGCCTCTCGATATCTCAGGCATAATGTGTGCGTTTGTAACCTAACAGAAAATGTCGTTCATACACGTATTTTCCCGAAGGAACTACAAACACAGGAAAAGTGTTGCGTGGAGCATCGTTGGAACGAATTTCATCTGATCTCATATATCACGTCAGGACTGTTTTTGCCTATTCTGGAAAGCTCCTAATGAGACTGCGTTCACTATTGAAGGTTGGCGCAAACTCGGTGCCATAGGCTGTAACATAGGTGCACCGAGTTTGCAACAACCTCCAGTATGGAACGCAAAGCCTTATTAGATCCATGCCGATGTTATGCGTTGCATTGAGCGGTGTTGGCTTGCAGGTTTCGAAAACGCCATACGTCGTGAGACGCGTCGTTGGATTGAAATCCTCGGTCTTTAGATACGTTACTCGTCGCGTGAAGCAACGTTGAAGCAAATTTTGAAAAAAAATCAAATCGGTCGGTTCAGTGATTAATATGCGTTGGGTGCAGCATCGTAGTGTAAAAATACCGCGTAGATCCGAGTTTCCAACAAAAACAGCTTTCGATTTCTTCGTAACATAATTTGTTGCGTGAAGCATCGTTGGATCAAAATACCAAGTTTTCAGAAAAAAAACGTGTGTCAAGTGAAACATCGGTGGATTAGATTTGCCTCGAGGAGAGCCTTCCAATGTTTCACGGGACATCGGCCAACACCAGTATCCCGCTGGAGGCTCCGCCCATTTTGGTCAAAATCACTAATTTTTGAACCCCTGAGCGTGCATTCCCTAACATACAGAAACCAGAATCCGTGATCAGAACATTTCGAAACCAAATAAATCATAGTTTCGAGCACGTTCTTTTGCGATTCGAGGCTGTTTCAACGGCGGCTGTGGAGGAGCTGATGGTGATTGCCGATTAGAAGCGGACGCAGCGCAAGTCTGGAAAATTTGGGTTTAAAGACTCATTGCAGTTATTATCTTATCGATTCATACCTTAGCCAATTCTAGCATCTGTTGAAGAGCCTCTTTCTGGGTTTTGAGCAGCTGATCGCAAGTTCTGGCGTGCATCTCAGACAGGTTGGCCCATGCGTCGAACATTCGCTTCTCACTCTGTAAAGAAGGATTTCTCAGAGTTCTTACAAACGACGGCAGGATTGGGATTGGTCCAAGGCCAAATTTGACCAATAGCAGAACTGCGGCTGAGGGCAGGGAATCTGCGACGCAGTATACCTAAGACCTACCCCTATAATAATTATGTTTATGTTCATTTCATTTATACTCTGTTTATCTTGAATTGCACAAAACACGGTCCGCCAATAGTCCTCTAATTGGCCCGCTAGTACCGTAGTGTACGCCCACGACGCGTTCTCGGCAGACCCGGGTGGCAGGGTGGGTGGCCGAGTGACGGCATTGACGAATCGATTGCTTTGCACACCGGGTGCACACCCGGGTCTGCCGAGAACGCGTCGTGGACGTACACTACGGTACTAGCGAGCCAATTAGAGGACTATTAGCGGACCGTGTTTTGTGCAATTCAAGATAAACAGAGTATACATAAGGCAAATGCGCGAAAAAAATCACAATTATGTCTGAAAAGTTTATAATCCAACCGTATTCAGAACGTTACATCTCGAAGAGTTCAAAATTTCATTATATTGTACATACAGTCTGTCCGAATGAGAACGTTCGCGGATGCAGTCGGCGTGCGTGTCAAACGACCGTCGCGGGGCCTTTTTATGGACGAGCCTTTCCACGACTGCTGACAGCTGAATGCGATATTATTCAGTATGCGTCTAAGAAACGTGGTAATCGATTTGCACGTCTGAAAAGTGCCTTCGCGGCGGTCGCTGCACACGCACGCCGACCGCGTGGGTGGACAGTCCCATTCGGACAGGCTTTAGGTATGCCTCAAGAAGACGACATTCGACTATATTCGATAAGTCGCATATAGAAAAGTCGAATATCCCAATTATTATATTTCCAAAAAGTCACAAATAAGAAAGAAAAGTTCTGATTTGACTCCATTAAAAAAGACATATACGCAGGAAGTCCGATATTCGACTATGGTCTGAATGTCGGATATCCGACTTTATTCTAAAAACCTAAAATCTTCTCACATTCAAGGAGGATAGCAGAACAGTTTCAAATTTATTACAGTCGAAAAATCGGATATTCGAGAAGTTCGAGATTGAAAGAAAAGGAAATCCGAAAAGTCCAAAATCTCATAGTCGCAAGTAACTTGCGTCAACCGAGATATGTTACAAGTAGCTTGCTTTGAACGATTCGACTTTTTTGTGGATTAATTCTCCGAACCAGATTTGCGGCCAAGTATGCAATAGTGTGACTTCACATTGTTTCAACAATGGTAACTTCTTAACTGTCTCTTTGGCTATGTAGTACGAATTTTCATACTTGCGACTCTCTATTCGAGAATATTCCTTTTGTGAACTATAGACCCCTTCTGAGAAAATCTGTTCATTTTTTCGATTTTCGAAAAAAAATAAAAAGTAAATAACTCGCAAGATACTTTCGACTATCATTGAACTACCAGGCCGTCAAATAATTCCTATCCGAAAATTTTCAAAATTCTATAATTTTCCTTAGAAGTGTTATAATATCAGGCAAGTGTAAGAACCTCCTAGAAGGTTCTCCAAAGTTCTACGCTAGGGGTATATAAGGCGCAGTCGCCGCGTCTAGCTACCAGTACAAGCTAAAATGGACCAAGGTCGAATTCGTACGTTCGTGTACTACGAGTGGCTGCTGGGAAACGACACGGGCACCGCGGTCGCCAACATCTGCAGAGCGTGCAAGGAGGATGCAGTGTCCCAACGCACAGTCAGCCGCTGGTTCAATCGTTTCGAGAGCGGCGACACGAGCCTCGAGGACAGGGAGCACAGCGGGAGGCCTTCTACGGTGGATGATGACGAAGTCCGTCGCTGTATCAAGGAGAAGCCGGAAGCTACCACCCGTGAACTGGCGACGACGCTCGGCTGCAGCGAGTCCACCATCCACAGTCGACTCAACTTACTCGACTACCACTAAGTTCTGGCCCGTTGGATCCCCCACCGTCTGACGGACGTCAACAAGCAGAGCCGCGTGGCCGTCTGCCAGTCCCCCTCCTTCGTCCGCATCGCAAGGAGTTTCTCGAGAACCTGGTCACTTGGGATGAGAGTTGGGTCCTCTACGACAACGTCGCCCGCCGTGTCGTCTGGATCCCGCGCGGAGAAGAGCCGCCGACGACGCCGAAAGCCGACCTGCACCCGCTGAAGATCATGCTCTGCTGCTGGTGGGACACCAAGGGCATGCTGTACTTCGAGCTGCTCCCGCAAGGCAGGACGGTCACCGCCTCCATCTACACCGATCAGTTCGAGAAACTAGCCGCCGCCATCCGTGAAAAGCGTCCCCGACGGGCCTCGGTCCACCTGCTGCACGACAACGCGCGCCCCCACGTGGCGAAGGAGACCCAGCAGAAGTTGGCGACGCTCGGCTGGGAGACGGTCGCCCATCCGCCGTATTCCCCGGACCTCGCCCCCTCCGACTACCACTTGTTCCGCCCGCTGAAGCACCATTTGGCCGGAAGAAAATTCACCAACTACGAAAACCTCAAATCCGACTTCGCGGACTTCTTCGAGTCGCAGCCCCCGGAGTTCTGGGCGAAGGGCATCGGCGACCTGCCCAATCGATGAGCCACTGTTGTGGATAACTGTGGTGATTATATTGTTGATTAGACTTGTTTTTCAATAAAATACAAGAAATTTAAAATTGTGAAATTTTCGGACAAGAATTATTGGACAACCTGGTACTATGAGTTTCAACAGCGGCATCTGCAACTGCGCACAAGAATTTCGTTCCGATAAGAACTTGCAAGATTAGTATAACTTACAGGTGACATAAGAGTAAGTTACATGCAGCATATTTGTAGCTACATTTATATTACAAGTTACCCGAGACCTTAACGCAGGTTGCCTGATGGCTTCACACAACTTACTTTCAGTTCACAAGTGATTTCAAGCAATGTTACGTGTAATTTGACGAGGTTGTCTACAAAAGTTACATGTAACTTGCGCCAATCAAACATGTGACTTACACAAGGTTGCGAACAAATTGCAATGTTGTTGCATGTAACTTGACTTCGACATGCGACGCGGCCGGCCTACTGACATTTTGAAGGTCACATGTAACTTAAAGTTGCAAAGATAAGTCGCAGGTAACATGTTTAGGATCCTTAATTCGCAAGTAGCTTGTTCAAAAAATCCTGAGCGGTGGTCTCAAAATACAACACCTCTCGTCCTTTGCAGCTAAACTGAAACCCACTCTCATCACTTTCATGCGATACTTCCTCAGTTTCGAGAGAGAAATCTCGGGATCTTCGTCTCTGTCGAACTCGCGATGTGGAGCCTCTTCGTATTCAACAGGATATGCAGACTGGTGGTAGCTATCTGAAAGCTGGCATTCAAATCTCTCAGAAACTGCAATTAACCACACAGAAGACCAACTTTGTCCTAGGTCAGGTCGTGAATACTGCTGTCTCATGACATCCTCCAGCGTTTCGAATCGTGGACAAGAGGGGTTCTGGAGACCTCCGTCAACGGGAACTTCCGATGGACCCGGCTTAGCCTCAGGAACTGGAACCGCTCCCTGCGCCTAGAAAAACAAAAAAACGGGTAAATATATGCATAGAAAAGTAACAGTTCAAAAGAAAGATAGAAGCATCCCATTAAACAATGGCTGCACCTCCTGTTTAGTATCTGCGAACTGGCTTTCATAGCTCTCCAGAGTTTCCTCGACGTCCGACGACTCAGGATCAGTGTACTCGGCCATTTTAGGACAAGTGGATACTCTCTGAAATATAGAAAAACAGTGACAGAGAGAATCAGAAATTAGTAGGAAAAAAAGGCTGAGAGAGACGCACACGTCTTCTGCTTATCGACTAGAGTTTATGACGCGACTATAAATATGATTATATCTGCGCTCAAGTACGCCCGTATATGCACACGCGTGAGTACGCTTGCGCGTCGCAGTGTGTGTGCGCGTGCGCACGCATGTGTATGTGCGCGTGTGCGTATATGTATAAGCGACTATTTGTGACTATGTGCTAATACACGCGACATGTGTGCACGCGCGCGTTTTTTTTCGCTCTTGTGCGCGTGGGATGCGCATAGATGTGTGCGTGAGAGTGATACTGTCTAAGCGGCTATTTGTACATGTATATGCGCATGTGCTTGAACGTATGTGTGGACGCGCATGTGTTTGCGAATATGTATAAGGTTGTGAATGCGTGTGTGTATAGATGTCTTTGTGTAAGCGGATGAACAGGCGCGCGTTTGTTCTCGTATGTGGAACTGGGAAGCAGTGTCTGTACATAGAAACGCGTGTGTGTGCGTGCGCGCATGTGTGTGAGCACATATGTGCGTGCACGTGTACCCATGAGCGTGTGCTAGTGTACTCCCAGCATGCGCGTGTGGGCGTAGACATGCGCGAGCACGCGTGCCTGTATGCGAGGGTGAGTGTACGCGCTATTCCAGGTACGGATGAATACAGTTCCGTCTACGCTTGTGTGCGCACGTACATGCACACGCGTGAGTGCGCTTCCGCATGCGCACATGATTGTATATGTGCGCGCACGTATGTAGGCGGCAATGTGTGACTGTGTGCTTATAGACAGACGAGTGTTTTTACGATCTTGTGCGCGTAAGCGTGCAGGATGCGCATAAATGTGTGCGCGTGCGTGCGTTACTCTACAGGCGAATATTTTACACATGTGTAAGCGCATATGTTTAAAGGTATGTGTTTACGTGTATGGGTATGCGCGCGTTTTTTCGAACATGTATGAGACTATGAATGCGCATGCGTATAAACGCGTTTGTGTAAGCGCCTGAGTAGGCGCGCGTTTGTAGTCGTAAACGGAACTGGGCGCGTGCATGTGCGTGCACGCGTAGCCAAGAGCGCTCGCCAGTACACCCATGAGACGCAGGTGTGCGTGTAGATGCGCGAGCACGCGTACTTGCATGCGAGAATGATTCCGTTCACAAATTGGCGCATGTGTACCGGCGCATGCTTGTTGATGTTTACCCATAAAGCTCAGAACACTCCCCTACGCGCAACCGTGCATATCGATTTTCCGTGAACGTGGCTGATAAGCACTGCATCGCGTTGCCGCTCGCGCTAAGTGTGAAGCTGGCTTATGTGCACCTAGGTCCAAATGTGTGAATGAGGATAAAGCGTAAATACGCGCTCTCTCGCGTTTTCCGCGCAACGCACCGCCCCTCTGAAATTCCCCAACGATTAATTCAAACGTAGAGGCAGCGACAGGCTCGGGCGCCTTGTCGCGATGAAGCACGCATCTGGCACCCTTCCAGCGCCTGAAAAGATGGGAGCGGGCGGAAGAAAAACTGGGAGGAGCGCGATAGAGAACATGGGAAGTATACAAGGTAGGGAGAGCGAGAGAGACGGAGAGAAAGAAAAGAATAGAGAGTCAAGGAGTGGAGGGTGGTGAGAGCGCGAAACGAAAAATGAGGGGAAGAGAGGGGGATGAGGAGGGCACACTAATTCTCGAATCCTTCAGTGTGAAATCTCACCGTGGATGTCCGACGCGGTGCTAAATCAGGAGTTTTCTCTCCAAACAGGTCTGTGCAGGAGGAGTTCCTCAAACAGTAGTGGTACATCAGCATATCTATTTGACCGGTGCTGAGCTCTTTCCTCTCCTTGAATTCCTTTTCCACATCTATGCCGGCATCAGTAAGTTGCCGATACCTGAGCATAACTTTTTTCATAGAACTCACCACGGCATCTCACAATAATTGCACTTTTCTGGAAAAAATTGCCTGGATTCTGCCGCGTATTCACCGCGAAACTGGATCTTACCGGGCAGTCGCCGCGAAACTACCACGAAAGCGACGCGAACTCACCGCCTGCGAGACGACGTGGCCGCCACATTTTTACCCCGAAAATACCGCAAAGTTACCTAGAAGAAAGAGAAGAAGCCTCTGCCGCGCACTTGCCGCGGTAGTTCCGCGAATTCCTTGATCATCATAGCAGTGAGGGCGTCCTAGAGCAGCAGCGGACATGGCTCAGCCGAGAACGCATCGGACTACAAAGCGAGGGATTGGTTAAGGTTGATGGCTCAAATCTGGGTATGAAGTGGCGAAAATCGCGGCAGAATCTCGGCATTGCCTATTTCTTTGCCTGCTCGAGGCACTATGTAGGATTCCTGCAGACTCTAGGCAACGCCTTGATTCTACCCCTAATCTCCCAAATAAGTCGCGTCGAGAACGGTACCACAGGTTCCCGATAGGTTCTCAGTAGGACCCGCACATCTTGGCAGCAATTCAGCCCTAGAAAGAATTGCCTGCATTCTACCGGGATCCTGTCGGGAACCTGCCGGACCGGAGGCGAAGCATCAGATTCGCGGCAGATTCGTTGCCTAGATTCTGCCGAGGCACCATTCGTCGACCACGCAAACATACTGTACTGACAGAATTCTGCCTCGAATTTGCCGCGGTTTTTGTCATGCTCCAGTCCATCGTAGCCTTGTATCACCACACATCATCGACTGAGTAGGGATCGACAACTGGTCAAAAACTGCTTTCAAAGTAAAACTTACAGCAGTCATCTCACTTGAGATGGGATCTTAAAGGCAGTGCCCACGATAAAAATCATGTCTGATTTTTTGGTGGAGATCGGCAGCTGCGGGGCCTAGCGCAACCCTAACGTTGAAAAAACTAAGAAAATTGAGCTAGGAACGGTCCCCTACGGCCCCAAAGTTGGACACCCGTCACCTCGTCACACCCAGATGCACTTTCCACGCCCACCGACGTGAACAAATGAATGCTCGAGATTGTGAGATGAGCGATGATTTCCTATTAATAGCCCCGTTCTTCCCTTCATTCTCAACTTCTCTCTCTACTCAGGTCAGCTCGCATACATCGGCTGCAAAAGACGGAAGTTACAAGCCTCGGACAACTCGTCCACCATGTTCCCTTAGCTCAATCTTTGAAAGACCATAACTACGTTCCCAGAAGGTCTTGTACGATTCCAAAAACATCATCAAAATCAGCATGGGCCCGTCTTCAAGATAGGCAAAAAAGCAGAGAAACGATTCTTATCGTGAACACTGCCTTTAAGAAAGATATCTGTTTTTTGCTGGGAGGGTTCTGCAGAGTTGAAGTCGCGGCGTTGCTCGCCGCGACGAACAGCGCTGGGAATGCAATATTGATTACAGTCGGCGACGACGGCGACCGATCCGGCGTGAAGGGCGACGAGGGGGCACCACAGAGTGTTTTAAGACCCTACGGCACTGCCAGCGACCGGAAACCGACGCGGGTAGGAAACATTTTTGTCGCCGCGTCAAGACTGACGCTTGGCGACCAGTCGCCAGTCGGTCTAACTCTGTAGACCCCTTAGGGATAGTTTATACTCTCGCCGCCGAGCGGCGCGGCACAGTGCATTTCTGTAATATTGATCATGCGACGCGGCACGATCGATATTGTAGGATTGCACTTCGCCGCGCCGCTCGGCGGCCCAAGTATAAACGACGCCTTAAAGGTCTCCAGATACATAGTTAGTCGGCGCACCATCCTATTCACCCCCTCCAACCACAGAGTGCCACAGCGGTGTCCTGGCGCAGAGACAAGCGTCTCGCCTATCACCCAGCAGGCGAGGGGTTCAATACAAACCGACGCAACTTTTTTGCATTTTATCCAGTTTTTAAGATTCGGGAACATTTCCAGTTGAGTGTACCTCACCTCAGATCCTCAGCAAACATTTTGTGTCGATCTACGTGAAAATATTGTCTCTGAATCGAGTTATGGCGGGTTTCCTCAGAGAAGAGGAGGAGGTGAAGGTAAGGTTAACACCTTTCAGTCAATTTTCAAAGTGCTCAAGAAAATTGTTTTCGATTCGACTCAGTTGCTTTCCAGTGGTCATTCAGGGTCCTGAACACGAATCTGATGTCTGTTCCGCGATATTCTGAGGTGTAGTGTATGTTACGGTGTGTGCCATGACATTGGTCGCGGTAGGTGCCATGCCATTCAGGGGTCAAAACCTACCTTACTGGATCGAAAAGCGATGAATGGAACTTCAGTTCGGGTTAAGCACCTCAGAAAACCCCCACAAAGAAGTTATAAAGCCTTTACAGAAAGTTCGAAGCAAATCTATCATAGCGTTTTTTAGATCATTAAAAGTCCATTTTGCCCGAAATTTATCCCAAGGGAGAGGATTTGGGCCGAACTTGTCGAATTTCTCCGAAAATCGACAACGGGACGTCAATTTCGTGTCCAGGAACTCGAATAAGCCCCAGAAAGAAGTTTCGAGTCAAATTCGAAATCATTTGCTACAACTTCGCGGCAGACTTTTTCTCGATGAATTCGCGTCGATTCCGCGGTATTTTCCCGGCTCGCGGTAGTTTCGAGGCAATTTCCCGGTCAAATCCGGGTTCGCTGTGAATCCTCGATAGATTCCAGGGAACATCTCATTGTCAGAGAGTTCTCGAAAAAAGAAAAAAAAGTGCTATTCTTACTTTTCTGCCGTATCATCCGTATTAATCCTACGTCTTCGATTGCTAAAATGTGTTTGCACCTGGCCGGTGGTCATCATCACATTGAATTTCTCGTAGATATCTCGTGCGATCTGCCTCCATGCCTCCCTGCGGGTCTGATTTGACAGCATCATACGGTTCCTATAGCCCTTGATCAGGGTGTCCTCATTTCTCAACACGCTAATGAGAATGAAGTCGGACACCTCAGTCGACACCGGTGAGGCACGTCTCGAACTCATCTGAAAACTCGAATTCCCGTCAGAAGTCCGTCAGAATAAGGAATATCCAAAATTGACGCGACAAACAATCGATGAATCCATAGAAGTGTTGTTTGTACTGTGCTTCTCTGGGCTAAATTCCGGTGCGCAATTGCGTCTCGACACGCTTTGCGGCCGCACGCGCTCGAGTCGGTCAAGCTTCCAGCGCCAAAGCCTAATAGATGCGGCTTTTTTGTACAGTTTTCTTCACTTTCTTTAGTTCCCAGTTTCCAAAACCCTTCCCTAGAGTCAACAGATAGGCGGCAGAGGCGATAGAAACTCTTCCGAGTCGGGTGCGTGCAGCCGCAAAGCGTGTCGTGACGCAATTGCGGACCAGAATCTGGCCCAGTGAAGCACAGTAAATGATGGCACTAACACCGTCGTTTATACTTCCGCACGCGGAGCGGCGCAGCGAAGTTAAATCGTATAATATCGATCGTGCCGTGCCGCGTGATCAATATTACAGAAATGTACTGTTCTGCGCCACTAGGCGGGAGCGTAAACGACCCTAATTGCAGACCACCGGCATCAAACGAGCGGCACGTTTACGCAATCTGAACCAGTGCCAACACCCACGAATTGGACTGTACAAATGAGAAAAAAATCATTCACGGCGCTACGATTTCCGTGTCGATCTACTGTGCTTATTTGGGCCGAATTCCGGTCCGCAATTGCGTCTCGAAACGCTTCGCGGCCGCACGCGCTCGAGTCAGTCGAGTTTCCAGCGCTAAAGCCGACCCAATATGGTTTTTTATCCAGTTTTCTCCAATTTTGTTTACTTTCCACTTTCTAAAATCCACCTAGAGTCACTAGATCGGCAGCTGCGGCGCTGGAAACTTTTCTGACTCGAACGCGCGCGGCCGCAAAGCGTGTCGAGACTCAATTGCGGACCGGAATTTGGCCCAGAGAAGCACAGTATGTTTGTCATTTTTTTATACTATTGATTGACGCTGACTTACCATCAGGGTTGGGCAGGCAAAATTCGCAACAAGGGGGTTGTAAAAATTTGAGAAATTTTTCGAAAAAAAAATTGTGGGGGAGAGGTTCGTAAAAATTCTGGAAAAACCGGGATCTTTCTTCTTATTCCAAATGAATATCTTTCATTTTAGTGGGACATTTTATAAAAAATCTTCTACTTTGTAGGGGTCAGGCGCTATTCATACTACTCAACGCCAGCGCGGCGCGCACGTCAAATTTCCCCATTTAGAGTTTTTCTCTCGTGTCATTTTTCCAAGCAATTAGGAGTTGAAAAATTCCAGAAAATGTCTTGAAATATTTCAGAAAATGATTTGACCTATGAAAACCTGAGAAAATTGAATAAAAAACTGAGAAATGCTGTGAAATGACTGAAATAGAATTGACAAAAAAACAATAACACGGAGAAATTTGCGTTCGAAATATAGCAAGCGCAGATATAAAAATCGGAAAAATGGTGATCAGGGGAAAAAAAGCGAAAAAAAAACCTCATACAGAAAGTTATAAACGATGAAGCTGTCTTAAATATTTTGATGTTTTTGGATATTTGATGCCTTATTATGGCATGGTATATGATCACAAGTTATCACAAGGTAGCTGAGTTGAACGTAAAACTCAGATGTCAGGCAGGACTCGAACCTGCATTGCACGCTTTCCGGGCGAGAGTGTTACCATTACACCACCGACACCCCGTTCTGCATCACTCAGCTATTCACACATGAACTGTGTGGGCACAACAGCAATCACCCGATGACGGGTATGATCTGGTAAGCACAAATCGGCATTAAACCCAGTTAAGCTGAGGCCTTTTAAAGATAGAATTTTGATGTTTTTGGATATTTGTCTTAAATATTTGGCAATGCAATATTAAAAACGATTAGGAAATGAAACATTACGCTAAGAACCCTAAAAAAAGGTTGAGAACCCAGAAAAACCCTTAAAAAATTTAAAAATTACCTTCAAAACCTCGCGTTTCCCACCAAGACCAGACGCGAGCGGGCGCGACGCGCGCGCATTGGAGCGCGTTATTCGCTTAGGTGCTTGGTACTAAATATAGCGGATTCAAAGTGAGGTAAAGCGACGACGCTCATTGAATGTTACTTGTTTTTAATAAACAACGTATACATATTTCCATATGTGTTGTTAAATGTCAATGTCATAGTTACTTATGTCAACTCATCGAGTCTTGATATCAGCTTACACAGTCGATACCGAGTCTTTCGACTACTCGATTATTCGGATTTTCGAAATACCCAGTGAGTTAGTCAAAAACTGGACGATTCGTAAAAAATCTGTATAATAGTTGATCACCTCTTCGGCAATGAAGCTAATTTTTAAAAAAATGGATAAGCAGAAACCAAGTACTGTGTTTATCTGGGTCAAATTCCGGTCCGCAATTGCGTCTCGACACGCTTTGCGGCCGCACGCTCCCGAGTCAGAAGAGCTTCCAGCGCCGCAGCCGCCGAACTGCTGACTTTAAGTGGGTTCTGGAAACTGGAAACTAGAGTAGAGTCGGCTTTGGCGCAGGAAACCCGACTGACTTGAGTGCGTGCGGCCGCAAAGCGTGTCGAGACGCAATTGCGGACCGGAATTTGTCCCAGATAAGCACAGAAAATAAAAAAATTGAGTAAATAGACAAACAAGAAAACTGATGAAATAAAGTTTCTATCAAAATAAGTAAATAAATTCATCATGATAATAACATTTAAACTTTCTAACGTAACTTATAATAACAAAGACAGTGAGCAAAAAACAACCGAAAATAAATGATTACACGATTGAATGTGGAGAGGATTAAACTTTTTAGGAATATTAAAATTAAAAAGAATCAAATGAGGAAATTCATAAAATAAAGGAGACGAATAAAGAATAATAAAAAAAACAAAAATAAAGGAAAAAGGAGATGATAAAAATTAATAAAAATAGGAAAAAATAATAAAGAAAAATTTATAAAAAACGATAAAAATCATGAAAAATGTTTTTAGTCCTTACTAAGTGAAAAATAAATGAATTTTCGATTCATTCGGAAACATTGGAGACTGGTTTTGTTGATAATTTGGTTCATTCGAAAAAATATTGAATTATTCGCTTTCTTTCGGGCATTCGACTCATTCGGGATGTCTAAATATTCGCAAAAAATTTTTTTCTCGGTTTTTCGAGTATTGGTCCAATTTCGGGTCTCAACATTTGAATATTAGGTGAACGGAAGAATGTTCAAGAACATTCATGAATTATTCGGGAACAAATCCAAATTTTTTTATTTTATTCGCATATTTGGATAGGCTCTCCGAGTAATCATTAGAATCGAATAGGAGATAGACTTTTAAAATAATTAATTTACTTGAAAAAATTGAGGTTGTATTTATTGGCTCAAAATTAAAAAAAAGCATTTTCCAGAAATAAATTTATTCGGAAGTTTCAAAAAAAATCATATTTGAAGGGATGTTGATCGAGTTCACAGCGAGAGTGGAGCAAAGGAACAGTTCGGCTGACACACATGACGCGCGCTGAACTTGAGAAACCCATTCGTTCGAGATTTTTCGAGAATAAGATGTGTACTGTGCTTATCTGGGCCAAATTCCGGTCCGCAATTGCGTCTCAACACGCTTTGCGGCCGCGCGCATTGGATTCAAAAGAGTTTCCAGCGCCGCAGCCGCCGATCTGTTGACTTCAGGGTGAGTTTTAGAAACTGGAAAGTAAACGAAATTGGGGAAGACTGTATAAAAGAGCCGTGTCGAGTCGGCTTTGGCGCTGGAAACTCGACTGACTTCAGCGCGTGCGGCCGCAAAAAATGTCGAGACGCAATTGCGGACCGGAATTTGGCCCAGATAAGCGCAGTATGCATAATTCAGCCAAGAAATGAAAAAAAGTCAAAATTCAAAACAAAACCAAAAATGTGGAACTTCCAGCAGGTGTTGTTGCCTTACAGTAATAAACACTAGCCCAACAACATTAAGACCAAAACAGTGTAAGCAGATGCAGATGCAAGACTATACTTAGTGGTAGGTAGAAATTGGTTACTGTTACATTTTCAGATTTTTTTCGAATATTCGACTTTTCGAATAATCTGAGAATAGACACATTTTGAAGACTAAAATATTCGGTTTCTCGAAGAAATTTGAAAATGGCACTTTTAAAATATTGGAAAATTTGGTTTTTCAAATGAGTCGAATATTGGCACTTTTTTAATATTCGGTTTTACGAATTACTCAGAGATGAGCACTTTTTGAATAATCTGGATTTCTAAACTTTTCGGATAATTCGGGAACTGGCACTTCATGAAAAGTCGAATAATCGATTTTGAATAATTCGGAAATAAGCACTTTTCGAATAGACGGATACTCGATTTTCCGGATAATTCGGAAACTGGCACTTTTCGAATATCTGATTTTTCGAATATTCGGCTTTTCGAATGACTCGAAAGCACGCGCTTTCCGAATATTCGACTTTTCGAATTAACCGAAATCGACTTTATTCAGTCGAATGAATATTTTCAAAATGATACTTTGAATCTTAACAAATGAATAAAGCTTTTACATTTTCAGATTTTTTTCAAATATTCAACTTTTCGAATAATTTAAGAATAGGCACATTTTGAAAACTCAAATTATTAAATTTCTCGAAAAATTTTGAAAATGGCACTTTTAAAATATTGGAATATTTGGTTTTTCAAATAAATCGAATACTGGCACCTTTCGAATATTCGACTTTTCCAATTATTTGGGAATTGGTATTTTTCTAAATACGAATAATCGGCTTTTTGAATAATTCAGAAAGTGCGCTTTTCGAACATTCAGTTTTTCGAATGATTCGGAAACTGGCACTTATCGAATAATCGACTTTTCGAATCGAACAAAAACGACTTTTGCAGTCGAATGAGTTTTTTTTTCAAATGATACTTCAAATTTTAAATGAGGAATGACACCTTCACATTTTCAGATTTTTTCGAACATTCGACCTTTTAAAAATTATTCGGGATTCTAAACTTTTCAAATATTCGACTATTCGGATAATTCGAGATAAGGCGTATTTATAGAATTCAAATATTTGTTTTTCTGATCAGTGGGAAATTGGCACTTTTCGAATATTCAGATTTTCGAATAATTCGGAAAAGGGTTTATTCGAATATTTGGTTTTCCGAGTTATTCGGAGATTGGCACTTTTCAAACATTCGACTTTTCAAAACATTTGGGAATTGGCACTTTTCTAAAATTAAAGGCTTTTCGAATAATTCGGAAACTGGCACTTATCGAATAATCGACTTTTCGAATCGAACAAAAACGACTTTTGCAGTCGAATGAGTTTTTTTTTTCAAATCATACTTAAAATTTTGAATGAGGAATGATACCTTCACATTTTCAGATTTTTTCGAACATTCGACCTTTTAAATTATTCGGAATTCTAAACTTTTCGAATATTCAACTATTCGAATAATTCGAGATAAGGCGTATTTATAGAATTCGAATATCTGTTTTTCTAATTATTCGGAAATTGGAACTTTTCGAATATTCAGATTTTCGAATAATTCGGAAAGTGGTTTATTCGAATATTCGGTTTTCTGAGTTATTCGGAGATATTCACTTTTACATTCGACTTTTCAAAACATTTGGGAATTGGCACTTTTCCAAAATTAAAATGATCGGCTTTTCGAATAATTCGGAAAACGGCACTTATCGAATAATCGACTTTTCGAATCGAACAAAAACGACTTTTGCAGTCGAATGAGTTTTTTTTTCAAATGATACTTAAAATTTTGAATGAGGAATGATACCTTCACATTTTCAGATTTTTTCGAACATTCGACCTTTTAAATTATTCGGAATTCTAAACTTTTCGAATATTCAACTATTCGAATAATTCGAGATAAGGCGTATTTATAGAATTCGAATATCTGTTTTTCTAATTATTCGGAAATTGGAACTTTTCGAATATTCAGATTTTCGAATAATTCGGAAAGTGGTTTATTCGAATATTCGGTTTCTGAGTTATACGGAGATATTCACTTTTACATTCGACTTTTCAAAACATTTGGGAATTGGCACTTTTCCAAAATTAAAATGATCGGCTTTTCGAATAATTCGGAAAACGGCACTTATCGAATAATCGACTTTTCGAATCAACGAAGGCGACTTTTCCAGCCGAATGAGTATTTTCAGAATTATACTTTGAGTTTTGAATGATGAATAATTCTTTCACATCCTCAGACTTTTTCGAATATTCGACTTTTCGAATAATTTGAAATTATGAACTTTTCAAACATTCGACTTTCCGAATAATTCGATTTTTGGAAAAATCGAATAGTCGGCTTTTTCAATATTTAAGAAATTGTCATTTTTCGAATATTACGGAAACTCGCACTTTTCGAGTATTCGACTTTTCAAATCCGTCGACGTCGGCTTTTTTTCAGTCAAATGACTATTTTCAAAATCATACTTTGAATTTTGAATGATGAATGATACTTTAAGATGCTCAGATTTTTTCTGAATGATTCGGAATTATGAACTTTTCGAGTATTCGCTCAAAGTATATTAGCTACATACCACAGTAACAATCAGGTGTGTTAACACGTTTGCGACACATTGCATGTTAGAATTAACACGTTAACACCTAATTATGGAATAGCAGTATTTTCCTGTCCAAACATGTCAAAACATAATCTGCAGTTAACGTGTTAAAACCCACCGAATTTCGCTGTGGTGGCTATTTTCTAACAACTAGAATTCATAACCTGACATCGTAGAACACTACATATAAGGTCAAAAGTTTCTGTTAATTAGGTTGCAAGTTGGTTTAAACAGTTACAGAGACTTCCACAGAAAAAAAAAAAACTAGACGATAATTGAAAAAAAAATATATTGAATACATTTCTACCGACTTTCCTAATCGAGATTAGAATAGAATGAGCAGATGCGGATTAGTAGATGTGCATCTAACTCGAGAAATCCGGAGCGACGCGAGATGTGAGTTGGAGCTGATTGTGATTCACGCGTTGGTTGTTGGGAGGCTGACCTTGTGCCGCTCTCACTGCCTAGGTCTCCCGCTCAGTGCCACTATTTTCTTCGCTAGCCCGTAATCGCCTTCAGATCGATATAACGTGCAGGTTCGGAGATGTGTTGACAACCTGCTCTAATTCTCGCCCATGCTGCCCGTTTACTACCCCCTTGCCCAGGAATGGCATTCTTGGAAGAATTTGTTACCACATTTTGGCATTGCAAAGGTTAAAAAACAACCAGCAGCAACTAAGTAATGACAAACATGCAGGGAAGTGGATGACTCAACGAAGATTCACTTCCAAAAGGCATTCCTCATGTTAAAATCTTAGCTGGGCACCAGGTCTGTTCAGAAAAGAAGTGCTGATTTTTTTTAGGAAGCAGAAAACAGAAAGTTCAGTTTGACAGAAAAAAAAACCTCAAAATGGGCAGAAATCAGAAAATCCCCAAAAAACCAATCAAAAGTGTTCCGCGCACACTATACGAGAATTTTCACAGGATTAAACTTTTTGGACATCTTATCATTTCTCTAACGCTCCTTTTCGAGAGGCAATTACAATACCCGCGCTAATTTTTGTAAAAACGGGGAGCATCTGGCAAACTTGACAGAAAAGCGTCCGATGCATGTAACTTTTTTGAATGAAGACTTTTCTGAATTCTGAAATTGCTATCATATTCACAGATCAAATTGCTACCTAATTACGTGACCTGTGGGCCAAATTTCCCTAAAACCGCTTTGTTTTTGAAGGAAATAGTTTTTGCAATCGGTTTTCAAAAACATCGCGCGCGGCGAAGTACGGCGAAACTTTGAGCAGTAATTGTACAAGTAATGGACGAGCAATCTGCATGCTTTCTTCATAATTTAGGTGCAGGTGAGAGAATCTCAAGGAGTGTGTTTGTTGAATTCTCGAAATCCTTGATTAAACACGCCTGAGAGCTACATGAAAAGCCGGAGTTTTGTTGCGAAAGCCCCGGATTCTAAAATGAAGGATTTCGAAAATTCAACCTACGCAAACCTCGAGATGCTCTCACCTACAACTAATTTATGAAGAAAGCATCTAGTTTCCTCCTCCATTACTTGTACAAATTCTGCTCAAAGTTTCGCCGCACTTCGCCGCGCGCGGCGTTCTTGAAAACCGATCGCAAAAACTATTAGGTTGTCCGATAAGTTCTTGCCGTTTTTTTAAATTAAAAAATTAGCGATCGAAATGAAATTTTTTGGTACAATGTTTTGTGTTATTCGAAAGAGAATTTTTCGCTCTACAAGAAAGTCTATTTGGTTTTTTTGTTTCGATTAGTTTTTGTTAATTTTGAGAGCATTTAAATGGAGTGTCAAGTCGACAAAAACGAGCATTTTCGACACCATCTACTTTTTGCGTTTAACCGAGGTGCCAAAGCCACGGAAGCTGCTAGAGAGATTTGTGCCGTATACGGAGAGGGTGCCATAGCTGAAAGAACTGCTCGATATTGGTTTGCGAAGTTCAAAAGTGGCAATTTCGAGTCATAACAGTCATAACATAACAGGAGCAAGTCGTAACATAACATAACATAACAAGCCATAAGTCACACAGGAGCAAGTCATAACAAACAACGGAGAATACATTATTGATTAAATTGTTGTTATTTTATGTTTAAAAATAAAGTATATAAAAAATTTTAAAAAACGGCAAGAACTTATCGGACAACCTGATATTTCCTCCAAAAACAAAGCGATTTTGGGGAACTTCGGCCCACATGTTACATAGTTAGGTAGCAATTTGATCTGTGAGTATGATAGCGCTTTCAGAATTTGAAAAAGTCTTCATTCAAAAAGGTTACATGCATCGGACGCTTTTTTGCCAAGTTTGCCAGATGCTCCCCGTTATTACAAAACTTGGCGCGGGTATTGTATATTCGATTACACGACCAGGAGGTTAAATATGAGCAAGGAAAACAAATAAACACTCGGAGCGGACATGCGGCAAATTAATGTGGGCTTGTCAAGGACTGTGGGACCGTCGACGCCAAAAGAATAATAATAATAATAATAATAATAATAATAATAATAATAATAATAATAATAATAAATAATAATAATAATAATAATAATAATAATAATAATAATAATAATAATAATAATAATAGAGAAACACCGCGAGAAGGACCGTAACCTTCATATCGCGTTCCCCGACCTCAAAAAAAACCTTGGATCGCGTCCCTCACGATCTCATACATTATACTTGGGCAAAACTGTAAATTTTTTTCGAATTTCGAATTTTCGAATATATTCGAAGATCATCTTTTTCGAATTTCAAATTTTCGAATATATTCGAGAATCAAATTTTCTAATCAACTCAATAATGAAATTTTTCGAACTTCGGATTTTCGAATATATTCGGAGAACAGATTTTCCGAATTTCAAATTTTCGAATAAACTCGAAAATGGAATTTTTCGAATTTTCGAATAATTTTCTTCTATTTTTCGGATAACTTTTCTCGAATTCAGAAATGATAGCTTCGATTTTTAACATTTGTTTTGAGCTGTCATTTACTGGGTCAGTCGCGGAGTTGTTGAGGCTTGAATTCTATTGTATACTTCCCGCGACAGTCCATATCAGCAACATCGATTTTCGGTCGATATAGATGACAAACATTAATTATGTCGCGTCGCGGGAAGTATGCACTAGGCCTAAGACACTGCAACTGAATCTTCTCGGCGCAGTGATGATCGCGGATCCGCCCGCCGTGGTACTGTCGTGGCACAGTCGAGAGTAGCGGTGCTTTCTCCTCTGAGAAAATCTGCGGTGACGGCACCGCAGTGCGGCCGTGTAGGTGCCCTATAGGCACCTACACGGTCGCATTGCGGTGCCTTCATTACAAATCGCCCCGCCTGCACGCCGATAGCGAATGCCGCGTCGGCTGAGCGTTGACGCCGTGTAGGTGTTTTTCAAGACACCTACGCGACCTCGCTGCGAAGCCTCCGAAGTGAGTCTAATATAATCGCCCTCACCATAGTAAGGGATATCGAATAGTTGTTTGTTAAGCAACACACCGATACAGCTGATCATACAGCTCTCCAGTTTTCGCCAGTCACCCATTTTACACGTTTTCTTCGTAATCCTTTGCTTTGAAATGGTACTCGAACGATCTATTTCTTGATATATATTTTAGCTTTCCATACCCATACGAATGCGGAAGACGTCAAGACGTTATTCAAATAAAATTCCATACTAATCAAGCACAAACTGCAGACATCTAGCTTTGATACTTGAATTTCTGAAAATTTAGCTTCCTGGCAAAAGTAGCGATTTGGTAATGGTCAAAAAAAAGTTTCAAAAATGTCTTGAAATATTTTTAAAAAATGATTTGGCGTAAAATAGCTTGGAGTAATAAAAAAGCTAGGAAATGAAGTGAAATAACCAAAAAATACGATTTGGTGGTGGATCATTTCACAAGCTTCTCCGTTAAATTTATCAAAACGAAATCAAGCACGCAACGGAAACATTAAGCCATTTTTGAATGCTGTAATAAGGGAATCAGCATAGGTCAAGCTAGGTGAACGCGACGCTCCATTCCATATCGTGCATGATTTCGTTTTGATAAGTTTAACGGAGAAGCTTGTGAAATGATCGACCACCAAATCGTACTTTTTGGTTATTTCACTTCATTTCCTAGCTTTTTTATTACTCCATGCTATTTTACGCCAAATCATTTTTTAAAAATATTTCAAGACATTTTTGAAACTTTTTTTTTGACCATTACCAAATCGCTACTTTTGCCAAGAAGCTAAATTTTCAGAAATTTCACATATTTTTCCCAAAGGTTCCCTTTCTGACTTCAATATTGCTCAACGATTTCCATTTTGAAATGATGAAACATCTAACAGACGATATTGTCGTATGAGTACAAATTTTGAAACCTATAACTTACAAACATAAAAAATAAAACTCATGGTCGCATTTGGTAGAAAATGTGAAAAATCGATATTATTGATCATTAATATTTGATCTTGCATGATGAGAAGAATTTCCCAAACAAATGACTTAGAGCCATCAACAATCAAAAATCATTACGGCATTTTGTGCAGCAGGCGAAAAAATTAATATTATTGATCGGTATTTATCGATAATGACTGATGAGCGAAATTCCTCAACCAAGAAAACCAATCCCAAAAGCGATCACCACTGTTCGCGGCATTTTGTGCAAAAAGCACGAAAATCGATAATATTGATTATCGATCGATGACGTGTCATGATTACGAATTCTGACAAGTTCAATACTTACCTTCGACGAACTGTGTTGATTGGCTGCGAATTCACCCACAAACCCCGGTCTCCAGAGCCGTAGCAGAAAAAAGGAGTTTTCGTGCTCCACGGCTAATTTAGTATGTAAACCCACGATTTTGAGGTACCCTTCAAAGTAAAGGTATCGAATTCAAATTGGAATAGGAGCGACCTGCATCCATTTCCAGCCTCCTGTCCAAAAATGAGCCTCCTAGCTCAATTTTATCTGGTAGCACAAGATCGTGAACGCCGTCTGAAAAAAAAGGAGATTAACAGAGAAAACTTGCGGTTTTTCAAAAATTGCCCAAATTCTAGGAAACCATTCCAAACCATTTTTGGGGATAATATACAACTTTTTGCGCTCTTTTCAATGCAATTTAGAGCTAATTTCTACCTTCAGCCTGAACTTAGATTTCGAAAAACGGGTTGCGCGCGTGGCCGATTCAAAACCAAATCTGGTGCGTGCTTTGCGCGCACCACAATGTAGAAATCTCGAAGAAACCCCTTTAAATTTGAGATTATTCGCTATATTGATTCAGTAGTCCCCGGGTAGAACTAAAATACCGTAGAAATTGAGAAAAACTCATCAGAAGTACACGAAATCCTTAAGTATCACCCCGCCTCTTAAGTATCACAGGAAGTGTTTGTTGTGAAAATGAAATCTTTTGTGGACTATCGTCCTTTGCAATTCTCTAATCTCTATTGTTCCGTTCTTTCCTTAGGGTCCCGACTAATCCTGCTTTGCATAAAGTATTCTTCTATTTTCGATTAACCCAATTTTCCACCAGTGACATTCACCATGAACATGTTCATCCAACGGGACAACTAGTCCATGTTATAGAATAATTTCACTGAAATACACGACGCTTTAATGCGTTTTACTTCATGACAGCTGCGTTGAAAAATAGACAAAGAATCTTCCGAGAACCATTAACGCTGTGCATATGATCACAAATTTTGGCTGTGATGGTTTTCGCTGCTCTGTCAAAGTTTGAGGCTTGGAATCGTTTTGTTCCAAGACTACTCAGTATTAAGAGGAGTGTTCGCCATCTAGGGGCGCGATGCCGGGATGAAGTGCAATACCGGTGATATCATTTGCGTTTTGGGCACAAAAAGGCGTTTTTATGCTTCTTTTCATGCATCGAATATTCGATTCATTTGGGAATTTAAATTGTCGGATTTCTCGAGAATTTGATAAATTTATGAAATCCAAATATCCGCTTTCTTAAGGATTCATTCAGAAACATTTGTGTTCGGCTTGCCGATTATTTCGACACTTGCTCAGGCAATCGCGGGGGTCGGTGGCCGGTTAAAACGCCCCTTTCCCAATCAAATCGATCGGATCTGGCTGATCGGCGGAGGTTTCGGCATGACTCATAACATAACTGCCGAAGTTTTCGTGGTAATGTCTCATATGTGGCGGAGTTTTCGGGGCGACGTGTGGCAGTGTCTGCACTGTTTTTCTCTGATGCTCTCTCGTGTAGAGCGCGGAAATGGCAGCCCACAATGTGTACGCTGCGCTTGGATGTGAGGTGCTTGTGCTTCTCATAGTTGACATTACGAATATCGACGCTCTGGCGGGCGTCGGTGGCAGGTTGAATCGCGAATGCTGCCTCTTGCCCTGCCACTGACGCCCGCGACTGCAGGAGTGGTTGATGGTGGCCGGTGGGAGGTGATCAGGCGAAACTTTCGGTGTAAACACGTGGGTGTGACGTCACGTTGAGTGGTCGGTGGGAGGTGATTAGGCAGAGCTCTCGGTGTGAACGGGTCAACTGTGGCGTGGCATTGTAGGGTCGGTGGGAGGTTGACACGCGGAGTTTTCGCCATGAATGGGGGAGTTTTCGGGCTAAGCCCGCCCCTTTTTTCGTTTCGAGCGGCAGCACGCTACCCGTTCAACTCCCCTCAACCGGCCACCGACCCCCGCGAGTGTGTGAGTGTGAAAAAAACTTTGAAAAAAAAAACCTCGACCATTCGCTCATTTCGGGTCACTGGCTTCGAATATTCTGTAATTGAAAAGAAGTATGCAGAAACATGAATTTGGACAGCACTGGAAAATAAATTGGCGAATCTAGTGGGTACTTTGATCGATACTGCAGTATGACTCATGTGCGCCAGTTCGGAGGTGTGTCGAACGCGGAGCCAACGGGAAACTGACTGTCTGCACACTCATCGCGGTGCCGACGCGGTTTTGCCAAGGAGCCGTGTTGTCGATGCTACCTCTTTATCAAATTGCGGGGCCGACATAAGGCTATCGCGGGGCCAGTGCGTCACATACGACTTTTCCACGATCGCGAAGCCGCCAGTCAACTGCCGATACCTCATCGCGACACCAGCGAGAATCTCGGGGCTATCGCGAAACCAGCGATACCGATTTTCTCAGAGTCGGCACTCTCGTGGCGAGTTTTCAAAGAGGAATCCCGATTCTGAGCAGTGTTGTAAGGTGCTCAGCAGGAACTATTAACTCTTTCCTACTCAAATCAGGGCCCACCATGGATCAACCTTGTAGCCGCTGCTGTTCATCCTATGCAGGAATTCAATTATTCAAGACCTGCAGAAACCAGATCCATGGACTATACTGTACCCTGACGACGGACTGCTAGCTGCCGAGGCGCGAGAGAAGCTTCAAGTTCAAATACAGCTGCAGCGCTATGACCTACATCTCAATGTCGCCGAAATCGAGTACATGAAGTGTGGACCGAGAATCGAGGAAGGGTCCATAAGCGTTAATGGCACCCACCTTATGAAGGTGGACAGTTTTAAGTACCTCGTATCGAAGATCACATCTGCCGGCGAAGTGCTACTGGATGCCCATGGGCGGTCAATGCAATATGGACGAAGTGGAGAGCGGCAACTGGCGTAATTTGTGACAGAAAGATTCCAATACGCCTCAAGTCCAAAATCTACAGAATGGTAGTGAAACCAGTGACCATTCACGTTACCGAATGCTGGCCGGCCACAAAGACTGTCGATTAATCTCTGCATGTGATAGAGATGCCGATGCTCACGTAGTAAATGGGCGTTTCCTTCGAAGACGGTGTGGTCATGTCCAAAGTAGGGAAGAAAGCTCAGAGGCTATAGCCGCACTAAAGGTGGGGGAGTTGCAGGAACCAGTCCTCGCAGTAGACCTAAAACCTTATGGATTGATCGAGTGAAAACGGACATGGCTGGAGCGCAACTCACTATGAGGGACACCGCTGACAGGAACAAATGGCGAACAAAATGCAAACAAGCGGACCCCGCGAACTCGTGGGACGCACGCTAGGAAGAAGAAGCAATTTGTCTGCCTGATACTGTACTCAAAAATGATTACATTTTACACCTGTCGAAGAAAGCTCCCAGGCGAACTGTCGAATTTGGAAAAACTGGGGCAATCAATGGATATCCTCGTTCAAAGAATGATAAAAATCGGAGGTAAAAGGTTCCCTAGAGGGGTAGTTTTAGCTATGACCGCAGTGGTAACTAAGTCAAGACCAGATACAAACAAACAATAGAAATATTGAATAGACGCTCATCATCAGGACGCTCTCTTGTCGACCTGGAGTACACCGACGACATCGTGTTAGTTGGTGAAAACACCACAAAACTGCGAAGGGTTGTGAACCTCGTTTCGAAGCATGCCGCAGTCTATAAACTTCGTCTTCTTCCCGACAAATGCAAGCAGATGTGGGTCTCTCAGAGGCGTTCTACGGGAGTTTGTGTGGACGGACAACGTATCGAACTGGTGGACGGATTCTGTTGTTTGGGCTGTTTACTGAAGAACGATGGTAGTAATGCAGCGGATATTCGACAACGATGTGCGAAAGCTACGTCTGCATTCAATTCCCTAACCAAGTGTTTGTGGTCTACCCCCCATCGCGAAGGAAGTCAAGTTGCGCGTCTATCTATCCGCTATTCGCCCTATCATGATGTACGGATCGGAGACGTGGACAGCACCCAAGACGCAGATGGAAAAGTTGTTTTTCTTTGCTTTTTAGACGCTTGCTTGGATCTTTCTGGCCGCTTGTGTGCCATAACGAAGAGCTTTACAAGGAAATCTTGCAGTACATCAACGCTTGACACGAGGAACGTGCCAACATCTCCCAACGCCATCTCAAGCAGCAATGGAAAGTCGACTTTGATTGTTCGGGCATATACTAAGGAGAACGTCGGATCGTCTCGTACAACACGCTCCGAGAATGCTTCCAAATCCTGTCAGGAAACGGCCACCTGGGCGTAGGCGAAAGTTCTGGACGGATGTGGTTAAAGAGGATTTGAAGTCACTCGGCATCGAAAGACAGTTCAGGCGCGAAATTTCGTTTCGCAGGAAATGGAATAGTGACAGCTGGATGGAATGTGTTCAAATTGTGGCTGAAGACCGTGAAAAATGGACACGGCTGACTACTAGGACGGCACACCTCGGTGAAGATGCGGAATGACCGCGTCAGGCGAAAGCCAACCGATTAAGTCAAATCAAGTCATTGAATAGACGTCTTCCTCACTTGGGGCTATTTCTACTCCTCACCGTCCAAGCGTCATGGTCCAGCAGCCCTTTGACAATGGTAGCGAAATACCTACGACCCCCCTCGGTGGCCAGTCTACGCCCGAAATTTTTCGTAATTGTAACGATTGGGCCCTAGTTATACGCCGGCCTTTCGCTGCCGCTAGCTTCTGCGACAGGTCTGTTATTGATCAACTTCAAAATCTCACCAACTGAAAGCGTCCAGCAAAAACCAGCGGCAGCGTAACGCCGATGTATAACTACGGGTGGTCAATTAGTGGTCTTGCTGCGGCGAGAACCCATCGCGCGATGGGCATTGCGGTGAAATAATCTGCATTTGGAAGCCAAGTTTACTCTGTTCCTTCGCGCGCTTGCGGGGGGCAAGGGGAGAAGCAGTGAGAAAGTGTTGCGAAGGAGGTGCAGCAAACGCGCGCTGGCGCACGCGATAAACGGAAATGCATTTCACCCCGAAACAGAGAATACACACTGAGGCCAAGACCAAAATCTTTGTTATGACGTACTAGCCGGATCCAGTGTATAGTACCGGAACTCGCAGTTAACCCTCACGGCGGCTGCGGGCTGTAACTCGTCCAAATGCGCGGGTTCATCGTGGATTTCAAGCAGTTGGTTGGAACTTGGTGGGTGAAACTCGAAGAATGCCAGTGAATGGCACATTTTATAGAGATATATTTTTTGCTATGTCTTGTATTTCACGCATGCGTGATGGACTGTATTATGAATACAAGGTCATAATAATTATATATTGGCATTTCACTTCACTGACGAACGTCATTTTCAAGTAATAATCCACAAGGAGAATCCGAAAAATACGGATTCGCCTCCGCTCGAAAAAAAAAACGCGAGAGTGAGCCACAATACAAAGCGTCCAGGTCTTGCGCCTTTCCCGCAAAGGTGTCCGTGCCCCGCGCCCCCCCCCCATGGGTCAGGCGGCATTCAAAGTTTTTTTGTTTCCAAAGTTCGTTCAAAGTTATAATCAGCCTACGCGTCGATCGTGCGATGTCGTGTCGCGTCGTCGCTGAAAGTTAACAGTGAAGAGGCGCGATACAGTCGAAATGACGCGCAACTCGCCTTCGCGAGACGTCCATCGCGTCGCCTTGCAATGCAACGCGACGCGATCGACGTCGAGCGTTTGCAAACTCGTTGCTGCTTTTCATTTGTGTTTTTTCATTAACACAACCCAATCTAACAACGAAAGCAACAAATTGTAGTAGCACTTGATTGAGCAATTGTCCGAGATGATACAGTTTTATTCGGCTAACGTTTCGGCGTTTTCGCCTTCGTCGGAGCCTGGAATGCGAAAGACACATAAGGATTTAGCCGACCAAGCACTATTTCACAGCGAATAGAGAAAGTCTCAAGAAAATAGGCGAAACACAACGTCGTAAGGCATTTTTAAGGGTACTATCCTTGAGAAAACAGACGAAGGCCTGCCAGACACCCTCAGTTGAACTCAGATGGCGGGTGAAGGAGCGGGACCACATCAGACCACCCACCTCGTTAGCCTTCAGAAGGCCGATCAAGCCTTCAGAAGGCCATTGGCAAATCAAAACCCACAAAGGTCAACAAAAGGGGCTAGTTCTTGAGTGATCGCCACACATTCGTCCTTTCTGTTAATTTGCGGATTTCTGGAGTTTATCCAGAAGGCCTCCAGAGTTCTGCGAGCAGCGATATCTGGTTCCCTTTCAAGGCTCGTGACACCTACATCGAAACGGCTGTTTTCATGCACGCGCACCCGGTGTTCCCCCAATGGAGTAGAAACCTTGGAGTTCCTAAGGCCATCCAAGTGCTCTTTAATCCTTACACAAAGATGCCTGCTGGTTTCTCCCACATACTCCTCCCTGCACATCTGACAGGGTATCAGATAGACCACCCCTGTGCTCATACAATCGCCTTCCTTTCCATATGGGCAAATTACGCAAGATGCCGTAGTGCAAGCGCGGTCATATAAGCGGTTCCTGACCAATTGTCCCTTAAAGGCACAGTCCAAGCTCAGGGGCCAAATCTAAGATTTCCACATAATTATGAAGTAGACCCACCTCATATAACACCTGCCAAGTGCGAGCTCTCGATTCCCCAGAATAAGCGAGATATAGGAGGAAGCCACTCTGGGGCGCCCACACCAGGAAGCCACTTTGGCACGCCCGTTTTACGATCTTTCGAGCTCAACAGTGGCGATATGAGTGATGATTTCCGATCAATAGCCCGTTCTTCCCTTCAGTCTTAGGCTCTCTCTTTATTCTGGTCGACTCGCATGCATAGGTTGCAAATGACGGAAGTTACAAGCCCCGGAAAACTTGTCCACCATGATTCCGTAGCTCGATTTTTGAGGGGCCATAGCTCCGTTTCTAGGGGGTCTTGTACAATTCGAGAGACATCATTGGAATCAGCGTGAGACCGTTTTCAAGACAGGCAGAAAAACAGAAAAACGATTTCGAGGTTGGACTGTGCCTTTAAGGTTTTGGGGCGGACTCTCGATCAGCTGGACCATGTCCTGGAGGTCTGCTTTCCGAATACAAGAGCGTATAGCCGCGCTTAGCTCATCAGAAATGAAAGGCGCACAAAACCCTATTTTTGACTGCTGCTCGACATCGCTATTTGCTCGGGGTGGTCGCCGCCTAAAACGGTATAGACATCTAGTAGGATAGCCGTTTTCTTGAGCGATGCGCTGGACCATTTTCACCGAGGCGGTCTTCTGCGCGCTATCTGAGGAAACTGCGATGGCCGTGCGGAACATGTTTTTGATGATGGCTTTTTTGGTGTTTGTGGGGTGAGCAGAATTGAAGTGGACAAGGATGTTTTTATTTGTTGGTTTGCGGAACCACCTAGTTTTGTATGACCCATCGGAAAGTTTGACCTGGGCATTCAAAAACGGAAGCCACCCAGCAGTCGATGGTTTTTCCCGTGTAAATTTAATATGTTCCGATTGCTTGTTAAGAAGATCAAAACAGGTGTCCATCTCGGTTTGAGTAGGGCACACTATGAAGCAATCGTCGATATAACGACAGTAGATGATTGGTTGGCGATCTAAAACTGGCAATTTCACTTTTGACATGAACGACACTGCCAAAACAGGTGCTAACCTTTGTCCCATTGCCAGCCCCCTAATTTGTTTGAAATATTCCCCTGACCACCGGAACTCTGGAGGCCTTCTGGATAAACTCCAGAAATCCGCAAATTAATAGAAAGGACGAATGTGTGGCGATCACTCAAGAACTAGCCCCTTTTGTTGACCTTTGAGGGTTTTGATTTGCCAATGGCCTTCTGAAGGCTTGATCGGCCTTCTGAAGGCTAACGAGGTGGGTGGTCTGATGTGGTCCCGCTCCTTCACCCGCCATCTGAGTTCAACTGAGGGTGTCTGGCAGGCCTTCGTCTGTTTTCTCAAGGATAGTACCCTTAAAAATGCCTTACGACGTTGTGTTTCGCCTATTTTCTTGAGACTTTCTCTATTTGCTGTGAAATAGTGCTTGGTCGGCTGAATCCTTATGTGTCTTTCGCATTCCAGGCTCCGACGAAGGCGGAAACGCCGAAACGTTAGCCGAATAAAACTGTATCATCTGGGACAATTGCTCAATCAAGTGCTACTACAATACCATATCATGCCGAGATTTATTGAAAGTCGAACGTGGAAAGCAACAAAATAAGTGTACCTAGGATTTATTGCACTTGAACGAACACAAAACCTGTTGGTATCGTCACAAAAATTGCAGTTGCTTGTTTACGAGAAATCGTACGCGATTGCGCGTAGTCGCCCAGCTTTCATACCTGAACACCTGCGCGACGCTATTTTCGCGTCGCACTGACATGCGCCATCGCGTCGTCCTGCGAAAACTCTGAACGCCGCCTCAGAGGGTCAGATGCGGAGACAGGTCCTGCTTCGATTAGTGGTCGGGTCAGGGTCATCCGACACTCCGACTATGAGTGAAAGAAATGGTTAGGAGGGAGGGTGAAACATTTGGATTGGCGTTGCGCAGTTCCACCGCTTGCGGCGCGGCATCTAGATAGGGGCGCGTTATCTGCATCGCAACTTGAACTGTATATTTTTTAAGTATTGGGATGATGCATAACTATGGAACGTTTTCATTGAAGCGTTTTTCTTCAGTAAACATTAGTGTTTTGCCCTCGATATTTATATAAAAAGATTCCTCTTGATTTGGTTTGAAAAATGCGTCTCGAAAATTACACTCGTAACTGCCATAATATGCTCTACCACTACGAGAAAGGATGGATCGCAGCCCAGTTATTTTGCGAACTTAACGGACTTTTTGGCGAAGGAACAATTACTGATAGTGCAGTACGGAAGTGGTTTTTTCGCTTTAAATCAGGTGACACTAGCTTGGAGGATAAAGAAGGAAGAGGTCGGTCATCGGATTTCGATGACCAAGCACTTCTGACAGCCGTGGAGAAGGAGGAAAGCCTGACAGCGCGAATGCTGGCTGAAGACTTTAAAGACATCGTACGCGCTGAAATCCACTTCTCATTTTTTATGCTCAATCCCTTCCTCGGGCCCCTGTGAGAACGCACAACGAGCTTGGCTGCTCAAAAACGTACCATTGTGAGCATAAAGGAAGTGGAAAGTAAGGAATCCCGCCAAAAGGGGCCGGCCTTTCCGTCAGTCATTCGGCACTTTCGCAATATTCGAGCAGAACGTCGCTTCGCTAAGTACAGGGCATGCCACTGTACGCTGACGCACCGTCGGACGAAAGTGGCATTATCGACTGCAAATTTCTCGTCACACAACGAGCGAGGACGATGTGCAGGGCCCAGGTGACCATTTTTGTTAGTCAGTGCAAGTCAGTGCAGTCAGTGCATTGTAGTCGTCGGCGAATTGTTTCCAAAGCTGCGCCAATGGACAAATTGTAGAACTGCTCCTTGCGCCATCCGCGTAACTATCCCGAGTCGATGCCGGCGCGAATTTCAAATGATTTGCAGAAGGTTGTTAAAACGGTTCTTTCTTGAAAAGTTAACGTTTTCGAGGGGACTTTTCGCTAACTTTAGTTACTATAGGGGTGTAACAGCTCAAAAACGCTCAAAAACGAGACATGGTTTTCAGGGCGTACGATGCCTTTAATGTCAATCAATCAACGATCGTTCGACTCCTGAAGAAGCTTGGGAAGAAATGAAAATTGGCTGGATGGGTGCTCCAGGAGCTCTCGAATTTTCACCGATTTACTGCAGCGAAACGAACAAACACCATTTTTGAAGAATCTTGCCACTGGGGATGAGTCATGGCTTCTCTTTAAAAACGTTAATAGAAAGAATATCTGGGTTTTTCCAGGTGTTCCTCAAAAGGATACCAAAAGACGTGCACTGTAAGAAGGCTATGTGGTGTTTGTGGCAGTACAGAAGCGGAACCATCCATTGGGAAATCATTTCAAATAGCATCTATCAAAAAGGGGACTTCCAAGCGAAAGAGGTTTGGTTGGCGTCAGAAACGTTCCAACAAAAAGGGAACAATAGGCAAGTAGGATGAGGAGAGTCTAGAAAAATTGAACAATATTTTCTGAGACTGATTTTCTTGGCCGAAACTTCTTAATAGCGGAAACAAACCGTTGCGGTGTTTCACACGGAAGCACTCTGTGGTTCCAAATAGTCTCCGATTATGCGAGTAACGGTGAAAATGTATAATTATGTGCACCTATTAGTTATAATTAGAGGAGAAAATGATTTCAACTTTACCTACATAGACGGCTAGCTCCAGCTGCTACGAGAAGCGAAATCAAAGTGCAGCATGAAATAAGAGTATTTTCTTATAATCTCGTCAAGAATAGAGGTCCATTCTTGAAAACCATTGAGCTCTTCCTCGTGAAATGCCACAACGGTTTGTTTCCGCTATTAAGAAGTTTCGGCGAAGAAAATCAGTCTCAGAAAATATATATTGATATATTGTTCAATTTTTGTAGACTCTCCTCATCCTACTTGCCTATTGTTCCCTTTTTGTTGGAACGTTTCTGACGCCAACCAAACCTCTTTCGCTTGGAAGACCCCTTTTTGATAGAATTGTTCACTTTTTATTGATATTACGAAGTAATATCTGTAAAAATCTTCAATATTTTCCAAATAGCATGGATTGGTATGACAATCAGCAAGTGATTGACTTGATGCGCACGCTACAAATGACGTACGACTCTCTTTCCTCGACATCCTGATGACGTCATCAGATGCCGTGTGTACTTTACACGACATCCTGATGACGTCATCAGATGCCCTATGCACTTGGCACGACGTCCTGATGACGTCATCACATGCCCCACGCACTTTGATGACGTCATCAGAAAGTAACAAACTTGTTAGTCACTTTCCTTGTCCCATCCCATCAAAAAGTACAGCCTACAACGTGTTTTAGCGATTTGATCTACCAACTGATAATATCACTTGATATGATAAGCAGGAATAAGTGAAGTAGTTAATGTTAAACAGTAAGTAACAAACTTGTTAGTCACTTTCCTTGTCCCATCCCATCAAAAAGTACAGCCTACAACGTGTTTTAGCGATTTGATCTACCAACTGATAATATCACTTGATATGATAAGCAGGAATAAGTGAAGTAGTTAATGTTAAACAGTAAGTAAAAAAACTTGTTAGTCACTTCCCGTGTCCCTTCCCTAAGAAAAAGTACGTGTTTTAGCGATTTTATCTGCCAACTGATAATATCACTTGATATGATAAGCAGTAATAAGTGAAGTAGTTAATGTTAAACAGTAAGTACTCATTGTCTACCTACTCACCAGCCTGCTTATCTATCCACATACCAACTTACCTGCCTGCCCAACTGATGACCTGCGACCATTGGCAGTGGCCACTACTAAGGGTGCGTAACGCACGAGGAGCGAAGCACGAAGCACGAAGCGGGAAGCAGGAAGCAGCAACGAGTTACACGCACAACAAGAATTTTTGATAAGGACTCACCGATTTAACTTTGTTAGTTTTGAACCGATTTGGCTCAAATTTTGTCAGCGTGTGCCTCCTGGACCCTCTCACCTATATACCGATGGAAATCTCTGGAGAATTTGTTTAACAGGTTTTATTAACTACTTTACAGAATTCTAAGTGATCACAAGTCCCGGGCAAAACCAAACCTCTCCAGCCGCTTCGCGGCTAGAGCGATTCGTTATTGATTTAACGACGCAGATGAAAGGCAACAATGGAGAATCTCTGACAGAAATTAGAAACGGCAATTCAACATCAACAGCGACGTCTATCTGGTTCAGCTTGATCGCCTTAAGCCCCTTTCACAGTCTGCCGGACGACGCGGTCCGGCACGTTAGAAGTAAGCCGCAGTGCGAGGAAAGCTGCGGTGAACAGTCGTCGGTTCGACTCTTCAGTACAAAATGTAAGGCCAAAACAACACGTTCTAACCCGACATAACTTGATCTGACGTCGTGTCAATGATTTCACCGTACTGAGACGTCGGTCGGCCGACACCGCAGTGCGGGCCGCACTGACGCCGCAGTCCTATCTTATGAAGTGCCGGACGGCGTCGTCCGGCAGACTGTGAAACGCACTTTACTGATGCAATCGAGGCGAAAAGACCGCGAAAAAACAAATCACATCGTGTTCCAACACGATAACGCCCGTCCACATGTTGAGCGCCGTGTAATCGAATCCATCGCCAATAAGGGTTGGGATCTGCTCCCACATCCGCCGTACTCACCGAGAGAAGTACCAATGGACCATCATGTCAGTCGCTCTCTGAAAAAAATGACAAACAAACAAAGTCTACGACGACTTGGATGACTTGGTGGCTGATGTCAAAGCGTGGATTGCTTCCAAGAATCGTGACTTCTTCGCACACGGAATCGACCGACTGCCAAGCGAATGGGAAGCAGTTTTTGAAGTGGATGGTGACTATGCTCTCTTTGATCGAATATTGCTATTGTTTTTGTTGAATAAATATATTTTCAAATAAACGTTTATAATAATGCATCAACCCTATATTATTATTTCGGAAAAATGAGAAGCTGGGAGAAAAAACCGTGTGCAAATTCGCACACAGCCAAATTACCTCAACGTCTGAACTTTTTTTTGGGCACCAGTCGGTTTCAGAGATGAGCGGAGTTCCGCGTTTCGCGTTTTGCGTTCCGAAACCCACAGAAAACGCTGCGGAATGCGAAAATATCGGGTCACCAGGAATGAAGAAAACATTAAATGATTACTGATTTCTTCCGCGTTTCGCGTTACGAAAACGTTTCGCGCCCAATTTCCGAAACCCGAGAAATTTTTTGATGTTCCGAAACCCGAAAACCGATTTCCAAAATTTCATATTTTTATTCCGCTCATCCCTAGTCGGTTTGAAAAAAAAACTATGACAATTTGTGGGAAATTTCATGTGGAATTCAGGATCTCTTTGAAGTTGAAAATCTTATTTTCAGTGTAGAGTCGTATGCCTCATAGTGTTTTTCTAGACGAAGTACAGCGAATTTTCGCCAACAAAGGGATGAAAAACAGTTGAATGGACTTGTAGCAGGTTTCTCTAGAGTTGTATACAGTTGCAATTTTTTTTTGAGTTCACAAAACCACATTTATACAAATTTCACATAGTTTTTGTTTTTTTTTTCATTTTTTTTAATATAAAATTTTTCTTCCCGAAAACTCTATGATTACCCGCAAAATCTAGTTTTCCCCGAGAATTTTCATAACCTCCTAAACCACCTTTCGGCAAGCTATAAACACCTGCTGGACCCTGCAGGTGACTTTTTTCGAGAGTGAATAACGAAATCATAGCTCCATCGGTCCGGAACAGGGGTGTGCATTTTCCGTTTACCGATTTACCAATTTTCCGGATTTACCGGTGTTTTTCGGTGAATTTTGGTTTACCGATTTGCCGAGTTTTTCTCAAAGTTTACCGAAATTTTTACCAGAAGAATTGGGTATTTTTTGCCTAATATGTAGGCCTACTTCTTACTCGTATTTCACGGGTTTGCTACTATTAAGGCATGCATTTCGCGCGATATCCTTCTTCATCCTTCTTTTTTTTGTTGATCTTTTTAACCCTTTGGTCTACTTTTTGAATGCTCAAACGATTTCTTCACCTTTTGTGTCACGTGCTTTTTCTTAGCGAGATATTACTCCGAGAAATACATATTTTTTCAAAAATGTCAACAGATTTCCAAGGCAGCAGGGTTCTGAAGCAGATATTTCAGTAACTTGAAAAATTCTTTCCGAAGACCCCGACAAAACACTGAATACACTGCAAATCTGGAACGACTCCATTGTGAAATCATCGTACCCGCACCTTACCTCGCTGACCAATAAGTACTTTTGCGCGCCTCCTGGCACATTTGAGGCGGGAAGGGTGTTTCCCTCAGCTGGCCTGATTTTGATTGACGACAGAAAGGCCTTGACACCAGCAAATTTTGAAATGTTACTTTTCTCAAAATCAAGGTCCTGCTGATCAAGGTTCAGCCGTTGCGCTCAATTTATTATGTAAATCTCACTCATTATTTGCACTATCCTCATGCACTATTGAAAATGATTCATAAATATTATCGGTCATTTGTGCTATCGTATGGGATACTGTCGTTCTCTGGGCCGAATTCCGGTCCGCATTTGCGGACTACGGCTATTGCATCATGCTACACGTGTTCATCGTGCTGGGACCACTTGGTCCCGGCACGATTCACCCTTATCCCAGCACGATTGTAACGCGTCGCATGGTGCAACAGCCGTAGACCGCAGTTGCGGACCGGATTTCGGCTCAGAGAACGACAGTAGGCACCAAAAAACCAAAGTCAGAATTTTCACCGAATTTCCCGTTTTTACCGTATTTACCGAAAAAAAATTCGGTAAAAAATTTACCGAAAATAATTTTCCGTATTTTGATTTCAACTTCTTCACTTTCATATCCCTATTCGCTCACACCTTCTTCTTGTCCACGTCTCAGCCACCAAAATGGAATCCGCATAGGGATTGTTAACCAACCGCTCCCAGTCATGATTCGGGAACTCGAATTTCATGGTACAATTACTCTCGCGGACGGACAACTCCCGCTGGTAAAAAGAGCGGTCGGAGGTGAGAGAGTCGAATTCACACGCGCGCGAGTGGAGCCATTTTCGAGACCAGTCAATCGTGTCGCGCGCAATCCAGGTTTTCATACCGGGTCCATATAGTTAGTGTGCTTTCAACCTTGTGGCTCATCCAGGATGTATTCGACCACTGAAGTCTGGACAGGTTAAAGGCTGCTGCTGCTGCTGATGCTTCTCCCCGAGAACCATCAACTCTCCTGCGGCGAAGGAGCCCCCTGCCTGACTATACGATGTCTATCGTTAGCCCAGCAATGACCCTTATCTGAATAGCCTGCTGTATTTTATGGAATGGGCGAGGCCAGCCACACCTACATAGGGTCTTTTCCACGTTTTGTTTAGCCCCGGTAGCCTGTCTACCACTTTTCATGACCTTGTTTCCCAAAAACGTTAGTCGATGTCTGTCCTTGACCGCCTTAGAAGACACCCATTTCTCAACAGAAAAATCTTTCTCTATCTTTTCATTTCTTGATATTCGCCATTTTCCAACTATTTCAGAGTGCCTTTTCTGCTTAAATTATGTTTTCCTACATTGCTACTTGCCTCCTTCTTCTCATGAGATTAACAGATGCAGCCGACAACGAAACTTTGTCAATGGAAACAAATGAGGTATTAGTCCAGCTTACATTCTTGAGACATGTATGTAGCGCATACCAGACTATACGTGGTACACGAAGATCTTGCCTGAAAAAGTCTTTCGTTCTCACAACAGCTCCGTAACTAGGGGCTGATCTCAACACAAACTGAAATTTAAAAAAAAGGTGTGTTGAAAGTTCTGGGAGAGATGAAAAGAAACAATTTGAAGTTTGTAAAATTTCCTTAAAGGCAGTGTTCACGATAATTTCAGTCCCCGAGTTTTTAAAATAAAACAATGCGTTGACCTTTGAGTGTCACTAAAATTACGAAGAAACGGTGAGAAACGCATTAAATTGTCGTATTTCAGTGACATTGTTCTATAACATGGACTAGTTGTCCGGTTGGATGAACATGTTCATGGTGGTTGTCACCGGTGGAAAAGCGGGTCAATCGAAAATAGAAGAACATTTTATGCAAGGCAGGATTAGTTAGGGACCCAAGGAAAAAATGGAGCAATAGAGAGGTGAGAATTGCAAAGGACGGGTCCACAAAAGATTCCATTGTCACAACAAACAGTTCCTGTGATACCTAAGAGGCGGGGTGATACATAAGGATTTCGTGTACTTTTGGTGCGTTTTTCTCAATTTCTACGTCATTTCGGTTCTACCACGGGGGGGGGGCACTCAATCATCTCAGCGAATAATCTCCAAATTGTAGATTATCGTGAACACTGCCTTTGACGCACATGGGTAGATCAAAATCTGCAGAAATGATTTTTTTTGTATTTCAGAAAATGAACCATTTTCAGCCCGAAGTTTGTCTAGGGGGCAGTTTAGGGCGCTGGACACGAAAATAAGGTCCGTTTTGAGTTTCTCAGAAGATTGCTGTAAGTTATGGTAGGAAAAGTATCATTTATTTACAGAAACCTACCGTAGTCTCCTGGGAACTGAAAATCGACTTTATCTTCCGGTTCTTCAACAAAGTTTGGACTGAAAGTGTTCAAATTTAAAAATTGAAAGCTTAAACTTTTTTTCTTGATCCAAATAGCTACATTGAAGGAATTTTACAAATTCTACTTTTATTCATCTCCTCCACAAATGGTTTTTTTTTATTCTAGTTTGCGCTGAGATCAGCCGCTGAGTAAGTTAGTTTTTCGCATATTTATGAGATAAGAAAGCAAAAAGGAATAGCTGAGGCAGAATTAATTGAAAAGAGTTTACTCGGAAGTTATCTGCAATTTAGGGAAATTATTGAATGAAAATGAAAAAAACTATGAATTTGGGAGCTGGTTCCAGGTTGTAGCGGTTACTGCCCAGTGGAAAAACGATGGGAACGCAAAACTTGAAAAAAAAAAGAAAATTTGGGGTCGCTAGGGAGGGGGGGAGGCGAAAATGTTGTACCGAAAACTTGAAAAAAATTGGGAGATGAAAAATACCTTTTTTTAACAAAAATTACCTTGAAGCTGTCCAAGGGAATTTTCAAATTAAATTCCACCTGAAGGAAGGTCAAAAATTTTGGAACTTCTCGAAAATTCACAAAGGAGGGAGGCGTACACTTCATTTACGTTATCGCGTTCAGTCCCCAACGTGCACACTGATTGCGAAAGCGTGCTGCGGCGCGGTTGCGAGTATCCTCAGACAGGGATGTGGGATCACCCGGGAACCAAAGGCGAAAACCGCCCGGGTGACCCCACATCCCTGTCTGAGGATACTCGCAGCCGCGCAGCAGCACGCTTTCGCAATCAGCGTGCGTTTTGCAGACCGAACGGCATTGCGGAGATGAACTGTAGGTTCGTCGAGGTACGTGGCAACAGTATACTTAGTATCCGAATCACTCCATTTCGGATATCCGACCGGATATCCGAGATTCGGATAATCCGATATCCGAAAATTTGAAAACACGCATTATCTGAATCGAAACAATATCCGGGAAATTTAAAATCGGCATTATCTGAATCGAACCATTATCCGAAGGGTCAAAAATTCGAATAAAATCGGATAAAAACGGATAAAGCGTTTGTGTGTGTGTGTGTGTGTGTGTGTGTGTGTGTGTGTGTGTGTGCGTGTGCGTTTGCGTGTGCGTGTACGTGTAAGTGTACGTGTACGTGTACGTGTGTGTGTGTATATGTGTGTGTATATGTGTGTGTCTGTGTGTGTGTGTGTGTGTGTGTGTGTGTGTGTGTGCGTGTGTGTGTGCGTGTGCGTGTACGTGTAAGTGTACGTGTACGTGTGTGTGTGTGTGTGTGTGTGTGTGTATGTGTGTGTGTGTGTGTGTGTGTGTGTGTGTGTGTGTGTGCGTGTGTGTGTGTATGTGTGTGTCTGTGTGTGTATGTGTGTATGTGTGTGCGTGTGTGTGTGCGTGTGTGTGAGTGTGCGTGTGCGTGTGTGTGCGTGTGCGTGCGTGTGTGCGTGTGTGCGTGTGTGCGTGTGTGCGTGTGTGCGTGTGTGTGCGTGTGTGCGTGTGTGCGTGTGTGCGTGTGTGCGTGTGTGTGCGTGTGTGTGTGTGTGTGTGTGTGTGTGTGTGTGTGTGTGTGTGTGTGTGTGTGTGTGTGTGTGTTGTCTGAGATTTGTTCCGATAATATCCGAAATTTATCCGAAATTATCCGACGGATATCCGTATCCGAATCATTGGAAAAATGGTATTATCTGAATCGAACCAATATCCGGTAAATTTAAAATGGCATTATACGAATCGATCCATTATCCGAGGAATTACCATCGGATAACAAGTATAGGCAACAGTCAGCCTGACCGCGGCTGATTCCGATATTGAGGGGGGGGGTTACACAAATTACGCGCAAAGCCGAAAAATGTGTCTGTATGCAGGAATCGTTATATCAAGCATATTTATCAGGAACCAGGAACCCTTAAGAGCGGCGAACTTCTCGAATAAGTCGAAAATTAACCTTTTCAAATGATCGGCATCTCGATTTATTCGATAGTTACGTTTTTTAAACGGTAGACTTTTTCGAATAAGTTGGGATTCGCCCCTTCTCGAATGATTGTCTTAATACTTAACTTGAAAAATAGAGCACCTGGATCCAAGGGATGGTCCCGACGCACGGGCCAGTGAGGGGAGGGCTAGAATAAATGAGGGCCAGTCTTGTTCATGGATTGACCAGAAATTGTCAAAATGCACCTTACAACCCAAGCGATCACTGTTTGTATGAGAAGCAAATGTGAGGTTGAGTTAACGCCCTAATAGCACATAAAGTGTATCCGAATGAGACTGTGCGCCCACTCGGCCGGTGCGCGTGTCGAGTGGCCGTTGCGAAGGCAATTTTGGACTAGCCTTCCTACGGCTCCAAACAGCTGGCTGCGATACTACACTTCTATTCGTCTAGAATTTCTGCCAATCGATATACAGGTCCAACAAATGTCTGGCCGCTCGACATGCACGCCGACCGCAAGAGCGGACAATCCGTCTCGGGTTTTACTTTATAGGTTATGTGTTTCAGCTTTAAACTGCGAATTTTACTTCAATGTATAAACAAGGATTACAAACGGTTTTAAAGCAAATAGAGCAAGAAATTATTAAAGACAACGTTCAAATAAGGAAAAGTGTGTTAGTAAATAAGTGAATATTTTTTTACAGTACGTATTGTTCAGACCTCAACCACTGATCTAGCAGAAGTGATGAGCAGGTTGACAAGAAAAGTGTCAAGTGGAGAGAGAGAAGCTCTCGAGAAGTCCCTGGAGAGAAATACCATTGAGGAAGTCAAAAAGGAGTTCAACAGAGCGGTAAATTTGTTCATTTTATCTGCAGGCACTACTTTACCGAACTTGCAAGAAGTGTCGCGCGAACGCCGCTACGTCGCCATTGGTGTCGCTTAGGCGTCGTTTATACTTCCACCGCCGTGCGGCGAAGTGCAATCCTATGTTATCTATCGTGCCGCGCCGCGTGATCAATATTACTGAAATGCACTGTGCCGCGCCCCTCGGCGGCGGGAGTATAAACGACCCCTTAGGCGTCGTTAATAGTTCCGTCATCGAACGACGCGGCTAAGTGCAAACCTATAATATCGATCATACAGCACCGCGCGATCAGTATCATGGGATTACACTGCGCCGCGCTGCTCGGCGGCGAAAGTATAAACGACGTATCAGCTGGGCGCGAAGCCGCTGCGGTAGGTCCCCTGAACCAGCACAATTTGCCCATATTTTCTGAGCAGGTTTCCCGATCCCGAAATTCTGTCAAACTTTAACATTCAGAATTTATATGAACTTTCAACCCATCATATGTTTTTCAGGTTCTAGGACTAAATGGAACAGTGACGGATAACGGCGCAAAAGTGTCGAACGCGATCGCTGACATTACTGGGGTAAAACTAGACAATTGCAATATTCAGCCATATCTAACTGTTACTGCTTGAAAAAATAGAAATATTTCTATCAATATCCTCAATCGCAAAATCCGTTTATTCATACTTTTCTTAAAACTTCGGCTGGAATTAAAAGAATGAATTAATTAACAATTAGAAAAAGTGTAGATTTCAAGCCTTTTATACATAAAAATACACGAAAATAATAATGAAAACCGAAAAATACCATTTCATTTTCCAGGTTTTGGACGTATGCACTGCGCTGGACTGCAATAATCGGGGCACTTGTATTGGAACGAAAAAAGCTTTTATTTGCGCTTGCATACTCGGATATACTGGAGCCAACTGTGAAGACAGTGAGTTCATTTATTAATTTATTTTTCCATTCATTCATTAATCTATTTGTTCACTACTTCATTTCTTTATTCAGTCAACAATTTATTTATTCATTTGTTCATTTACCTTTTTATTTATTTCATTGTTCATTTTTTCAACCATTTGTAATTTTAATTTATTCATTTATTCATGTATTTAGTTTATTATTTATTTATGGGCCTGATGATATCGCAGCCGAGCTGTGGAAATCGAAACACTGGAATTCAGCAGTCTGGCTGACAAAGTTCATCAACCAGGTCGTCACAGAGATGAAAATCTCGGCGGACTGGCAACAAAGCAAAACTATTCCAATCTGGGAAAGGAAAGGCAGCTCTGCCGACTGTGTCAATTACCGGCCTACACGACTACTCTCTCACGGCATGAAGATATTCGAGCGAATCATCGAAGGTCGCATTCGAGAAATCGTGAAACTGTCCAGTAACCAGTGTGGATTTGTTTCCTCTTGTGGTACCAACGATGCCATAAGGTGCGTCCGAATGAGAATGGCGGCCCATGCGGCCGGCGTGCTTGACAGGCGGCCCGTCGCGTTCGTCGCTCTCGGACGAGCATGCAAAAAGTCCCCACCGCCATCGACTACGAACGGGGCCGGCACCGGCTGGCAGCAAACACTGCGCCGATCAATCAGCTCTGCAGACGGTGGGAGAGGGGACGGCCATTGTTGAAATCCGACACTCATCCGAGGGTGGCACATGCGACGGTCGCCTGCCAAGTACGCCAGCCGCGTGGGCCGCCATTCGCATTCGGGCACACTTTACAAGCCGCAGGACTCCTGGCTGAGATGCATCGGGAGAAGAAGAAACCGCTTCATTTTTCTCCAATCGATTTGGAGAAGGCCTTCGATCGTGTTCCGCATGAGGTTATCTGGTGTGCCCTGTGAGTGCATTCTGTGCCTGAAGAACTCATTGAGTGGGTGCAAGCTCTCAACAACGACGCAAGGAGCCGCGTACGAGCTGCCGCTGGCACGTCGGAAGAATTTCCGATTTCAGTGGGTGTGCACCAAGGCTCGGCCCTGTCCCCACTGTTGTTTGTCATTGTTATGGATGCAGTCGCGAAAGACCTGCAGAAGCCGGCACCGTGGACGTTGCTGTATGCGGATGATGTGATGCTGGTTTCTGAGGACAAAACGATTTCGAGAAACAAGCACAGGCCTGGAGTGACCGTTCTGCGCAGTTCGGCCTTCAACTAAACGTGAGGAAGACCGAATACTTGACAACCGACGCAATTGAGATCGGCAGTATAAGGATGAATGGCACGAATCTACCGCGTACGGACACTTTCAAGTATCTTGGATCGACAAATACTGCTGACGGCGGCATTGTTCATGAGATAACTGCCCGTATCAATGCTGCTTGGTCCAAGTGGCGCTCGACAACCGGTGTCTTGTGTGATAAGAAAATTCCTAATTTTCTGAAGTCGAAAGTGTATAGGTCTGTAATACGACCTGTTGCACTCTATCGAGCTGAGTGCTGGCCAGCGACCAAGGAGGCGCAGAACGTCGTCTTAGTGTCATGGAAACGAAAATGCTGCGATGGAGTGCCGGCATCACGCGTCTCGATCATGTTTCCATTGAAGACATCCAGAAGCGATATGGTGTTGCTCCCATTGCTGAAAAGCTACGAGAATCAAGATTGAGATGGTATGGTCATGCTCTGCGTGGCAAAGACGATTCCGTTCGAAAGATCACTCTTGATTTAAAAGTCCATGACGGGAGACCGAAGTGACGTCCGAAGCAGCGGTGGCTGGACACATTGCACAACGATCTGAAGGCTGCTGGCTTACATCCCGATCAGGCGCACGATCGAGAAAAGTGGCGCCAACGAACCGTTCATGCGGACCCTGCAAGGAAGCGGGACAAACGCTAAAAAAGAAGAGGAAGAAGAAGAAGAAGTTTTTGTTAGAAGTTTATTATTTATTCTTGTAGTTCATTATACATTCATTCTGTCATTTATTTTTTTTAGTTATTTTATCTTATAGCCAATCATTTATTTATTCGACTATTTTTGTTTATTTATTTACTGGATTATTTACTTATTTATTAAAATATTTGATCATTTATTTGTTAATTTGTTTATTTATTTATTTATTTATTCAGCCAATTTCTTATTTGTTTCATTACTTATCTGATTATTTATTCATTTATTTATCCATTTATTCATTTATTCATTAAATTATTTCATTAATGATTTATTTATTCAATTATCTGTGTATTTATTTATTTATTGACTTATTTGAATATTTATTTATTTATTTAAGTATTCATTTATAGACTTATTAATTATTTAATTTAGTTATCCATTTATTTAATACTTATTTACTTGATTATTTGTTTATCTATTTATTTACAATTTATTTGTTTACTAGGATCGACTGCCCTGTATATCAACTAAACTAGCTATGGAGCGCTCAAAAAAATTATGTATGAAAAGTTTTCCTCTTTTCTTGAACTTAATGAATAATTACAGTTATTAAAACAATTTCAAAACAAAAAAGAAAATCTGAATTTCAGGCGAAATTTGGAAAGAAATATTAATTTTAGCCATGTGCGACTCCGCTCGGGACTGCAATGGACGAGGAATCTGCTTCGGGACCACAGCCTCGCTCACCTGCCTCTGCAATATCGGCTATACTGGACAGCGCTGTGAGAAATCCGTCTGATCTTCTTTAGGATTTTTCACTGGATAATGGAATAATTGATTTTCCAAATCTCAGCTCTATGTGTGATATGTGTGATCTTTGTTAATGAAATGTAAATAAACAGCTGCTGGAGATGGTGTGAAAAGATTGAAAGTCTGAAAAAATAATAAATTAACAAAACAATCATTCCGTATAATAAAAAAGCATTATCAAATAAATTTTTGAGAACAATAAATGAGAAAAAAATCAACAAAAAATTAATTCAATACATGCAACAAACAAACAGTGGAGGCTGCAAAATTTTATGAAAGTTTCAAAAATCCAAAAATGTTCTCAAAATTTAAACTTTCCGGGACTCCTGAAACTTACTCTCTTGGTGAGCTTTCGGCGCGTAGTTAAAAAATTAATACCTAAAAAAATAATTAAATTAATAATTAAAAAAATTAATAAAAAATAACTAACATCAAATTAAATAAAAATTAATTTTTCAATCAATTTCAAAACAATCATTCATAAGACATGGGTTGAAAAAAAACGATAAAAATAATATATCAAAAAATCATGAAATAAATACTTGAAAGCAATAAATGAATGAAATGAACAAAAAAACATCAGTCAGTCAAAAATAGTACTTGAGAAGTTTTGACTGGAAAAAAGACGATGCATGAGAACTAAATTGAATATCGAAGAAAAATGAGAAATTAAATTTGAAAAAAAAAACAGCAAAATGAAATTAATCAAATAAAACATCAGAAAAAATCAATCAAAGAAACGCTATAAAACTAAGTTCAGCGAAAATTGAAATTTTCAACGAGTTTTCAAAAAACTACAGAAGATTTGATTTGGTCAAAAAAACGATAAAATGAAATACATCTAAAAAAATATCAGAGAAGTAATTTAACAGGATCTTGAAAACAATGAGTGATTGAAACTTTTAAAAAAATTTAAATTTTCAATCAATTAAAAAAAGAATATTCCGAAATTAAAGATTCGAAAAAAAAGATGAAATGAAATGATTCAAACAAAATAACAGAAGAAAATGATCAAGCGAACACTGGAAAGCAACAAATGAATAAAATCAACTAAAATGAATTTTTCAGTTTATTCTAAAATAATATTTAAAATGAGATGACTTGAAAGAAAACGATAAAATAAAATAACTTGAATAGAATATCAGATGAATAACGAAGTCTATACTTCAAAACGATACAGGAAAATTAAACGAAAAATTGATTATCCAATCAATTAAAAAATAATTTCGAAGATATGACTTGGAGAACTAACTTAGGTAGAACAATTTATTAAAATTAGGATACAGGGAATCAATGAACTAAGTACTACATAACAAAAAATCCATAAAAATAACAAAACCAGTATTGAGACCAATTTAAAAATTCTAATAAGAATGATATGATTTGAAAAACAGAAGGTAATATCACGGAGATAACCAAATTGTAACCTGAAAACAAATAATGTTCGAAATCAACAAGAAAAAGTTACACTTTAAAAAATATGATTTAAAAAAATACCATAAAATGAAAAGCAAAGTAAATTTTGGAGTAAGAATAAATTATTTATTTGAAACAACAAATGAATAAAATCATCAAGAATAAAATTTTCAGTCAGTCAGAAAATAATTATTCAGAAGATATGCATGATTTAAAAAAATACAATAAGATGAAGCAAATTAATAAAATGTCAGAGAAATAGCGAAATAAGTACTAGAAAACAATACATTATTAAAATCATAAAAAAATGGCCCAACGAAGCAATTTTCAAGAAATCGAAACAAAGTGTAGCAAAAACTAATATTTTCCTTTGTATTGTGCTGAACCTATTATGTCGATGAAATTTAGATCATTAGATCCTGGCGGGAAAGAAGGCACGGGAAAAATGCTAAATTGAAACGGAAATGCGATAAAATAATAGATCTTAGTAAACTCTATGAAAAAAAAATAAAAAAAAACAATCAGCATGAATATTCATATTGCTCACTCTTTCAGTTGAACTCACATGACCACCCTCCTCTCCCTACGCTAAAATGCGCCCCATAGGGACAAAACAGTGCAAACTAATGGATAAGTTAGGCGGTGGTTTTTCATGTTGTACGCAATTTTTCATCCCTCTCCTGCCTCTCTCTGCCCACCGCAGTCTAGCCAAGTTTCAATTCATTTCACTGCCCGCTTTGGTATTCGAGGAGGCCAGCGTTTGAAAGTCCACTGAGACACACTGCAATCCTTCTATTTCGCTTTAGACAGCCTTTAGGATTTAACTCTCATTTTTCAGAATTTTTCTAGACTTTTTTCTTTTTTAATTTTTATGTGATTCAGATAGTTTTTTTAGCATAGAAAATTGGCTGAAAACAGAACACTTTTTCAGATTTACTGCAAACTTACCATTGTATATTCATGGAAAACTTAAAGGTAGTGTCCACGATAAGTTTCGTACTCGGCTTTCGGCCGGAAATCGAAAGTTCAGAGTCTCATTGAAGCACTGGGGTCAAAAGAACGAACGAAAACGAGCCTGAAAGAACTCCAGACGGCTCCGAAGTCCGCTCGCTCTAGCCCTTCGCGCGCGGTCGAGTTTTCCGAGGAACAGTTTGGTCCGCATCTACATTAGCATTGGAGCGCGAGCGCGGCTGAGTTTTAGCATTGGGGCGCATTAGCACACGCTGTCTACTTCAGGCCCATACCCGCCCAACTGATCCACCGTGGAAATGTGGCTTTCGAGATGAAGAGCCATTTTTGTACGTTTCGCAGCGTTTTTCATGATTCTTTATTCACTGACGAAACAGTCAGACTCTAAACCTTCTTTTTCTGGCGGAAACTCGAAAAATTTTTTATCGTGGACACTGCCTTTAAGTCCACATTTCCAAATCCCTTCGACCAATATCCCCATAGTGTCCATTACTCCCGCAGTGGCCCATCCGCCAATGTCGGGACGCGCATTCATCCCGGTGCGAACAAAACAAAAGCAAACGAGAAGCGTTAGAGCGGAAGCGTAGATATCCTCTAGGTGAACGAGGCATCCCGAGTAGACGACCACACCTTTCTAAAATATTCATACGAGCGCATAACCGAGACTTCAACGCATATACACAGAAGCATGCATCCACACACATACCTACACCAGTAGCTTTGTCTGTGGGTGGTGGCGTTAAGTAATTTTAGCAAATTCCGGAACGCTTCAGCGCCTCCTTGACCCCTGCTGGAATATGTATGTAACCTAGCACAAAGACACAATAGAATAGAATACATTGCGGAAATTCAGGTAAATTCTCTCCTTCCAGTGGACCAGGACTGTGTGTTATAACGTTATGGTTTTAACGGATTAACGGGTAGACGGTTTTTTTTGGAAAACTAACCATCAATGCTTGAAGGAAAAATTTTAAAATCACGTTAATTTAGTTCGGTAACTGTATTGGAGTTATGACACTTATTGATCTGCTCCAATGACAAATTTCAAAACTGGCCCCTTACGCATCGCGTCACCATGCAGCGCGGCCAGTTTCTGGCTCAATGGGTGCTGGTCCTAATTATAAGTAGTTGTACAATTTCGAAAAAAGTGTCGAACGAACGAACATCGAAATTTTTTCGTTCGGAATGCTTTCGAACGAACGAAAAATGAAAAAATTTCGTTCGACGAAATTTCGAACGAACCAAATTTGAGAAAAATTTCGTTCGACGGATTTTCGAACGAACGAAAACGAACGAAAAAAAGTTCGAAAAGTTTTAGAAAATTTCGTTCGTGTACAACTATAGTCCTAATGTTATTAAACCGTAAGAGAAACGGGGTAAGCTCCGTTTTCCATCCAATCAGCAGCGTCGCTCCTCCTCCGTTTTCCCGCCCCTTTCGCGGTTGTAAAGCATTTCTACGACCACCATCCTGGCTCCGTTCTTGGCGTATAATATTCGATATCGAGGAAGACTAATTTCCAAGTTTGGATTGTATGTGTACACCACAGTGTTTCCTATGGAACGTAATTTATGATTTTTTTCTGGGACCTTTGGTAGTTTAGAAAAACTGTCTAAAAGCCTCTTGAAGATTCATAACGCCTGCTTGGAGAGTTTGGAGCACTTCGAAATTTCGAGAATCGAAATGTCTTGAATTGTATTGCGTGCCAAAAATATTCACTAAAAATAGGAAAATTTTGAATACTGGTTTAAAGGCAGTGTTCACGAAGAAAAAGTTGCATGTTTTTTGGCTAGAACGTAAGCTTTGGGTCCCTCTAAGAAGATTAGGAACGGAAGTGCGACGAAAAACCGCCGGTAAGTGGGTGAAAATCTCGTGGGCCAGCCGACCCAATGGGCCACTCCGCTCAACATCCTATAACAGTTTCCCTCCCTGAATTCGTGGTTAAATGAGCGATGGTTTCCGATCGAAAGCCCCGTTCTTCCCTTCATTATCAACGTCTCTCTTTGCTCAGGTCAGCTCGCAAACATCGGCTGCGAAAAACGGGAGTTACAAGCCTCGGACAACTCGTCCACATTGCTTCCCTAGCTGAATTTTGAGGTGACATAACTCCGTTTAAAGAAGGTCTGGTACGATTCCAGGGGCATCATTGAAATCACCATGGGACCCTTTTCAAGATAGGCGGAAAAACAGAAAAACTACATTTATCGTGAACACTGCCTTTGAGGTAAAAACCCATTTTCTAGGCTCACGAAAAAAAACCGTTTTCTAGTTTTAGATGTTTTTGAGAAGATAAGTCCACTAACAAAGGAAGTATACAAAGCGTAGGTCTGATCTGCCAAAATGACTAGTGTCGTTAGTATCTCTTGTGGCTCAATAGTAAAACTGCGCAGTATCCCGCCGCGAGCCGCAGGCTTGAAGAACTTACAAGCTCGAAAAGCTCATTTTTTGTGCTTTTTGTACCTTTCAAAGAGCGCGTTATTCTTCGGAAAATTCGGAAACGGACCTCATAAATGTGTTCAGCACCCAAAACTACCCCCCTGAGCAAATTTTGGGTGAACGCACATTCTCCGTACTTTGTCTAGGCTGACTGCGTTTTGGACTTCGGATTTTCGGTTGGGTGCTTATCTCTTCTACCAATTGAGTGCTCTGGAAGCGTTCTAGAAAAATGTTCCAGATTTGACTTTAAATTTTTCCAGGTGGGTTTTTTGGGGCGCTGATAACGATTATGAGATATATAAGTCGATTTTCAAAAGTTTTCGGCTCATTTCGTTCGAAGCTTTCCAACCGGGGAATATTTCGAGGGAAAAACGCCACTTTCGAGATTTCCGGTTCTCTACGATAGATATGTCTCAAAATCATTTGCTGAGTGTTATTTGGAGTGCTAAACAAGAATCTGGGGTCCGTTTATCGAATTTTTTGCAGATTACGGTAGATTACGGTGGGTATACGGTAGTTTGGTCAAAATCTCAGATATTACTTAAAATTTGTATACGGGGGTTATTCGGGGTGGAGAATACGAATTTAACGTCCGTTTGTCGATTTTCAAAATACAAAGGTGGGTTTTGTCCCCTAAATGACATGTTACCTACCGTAACCTACAGTTAACCTCAAAATTTCGACAAATGAACTCCAGATTCGTGTTTACCACCCTAGATTACCACTACATACAACTTTTGAGCTAAATTCGAGAAAATTTTTTGAAACTCCGAAAAAAATGCCTGATGGGTGGTACCCTTGCCTTTTCGCGAGGCTTAAAAAATGTTCATAACTTTTTTGAACCTGCGGCTCGGGGCGGGATACTGCGCATTTTTACTATTGGGCCAAAAGAGATACTAACCATACTAGTCGTTTTGGCAGATCCGACCTACGCTTTTCATACTTCCCTTGTAAGGACAGGTTAATAGGGAGAGGCCTCCACAAAACATTAAAATACCGGAGAAAAACTTGAAAAAAACCTCTGAAACATTCAATTACGCCTGTATTTGTTGTGTTTCGGGAAACTGCAGACAAAGCGTGAAACCTAACATAGGAAATGGTTCTGCGCTTCAGAATTCTTAAGAAACTGACTTTGTTTTCTGTTTCTTGCATCGAAAACTCTCTAAAAATCTGATGGACCAATGCACATGCTTGGATGTAAAAGTATTTTGAGATAAAGAATGTTAAAAAAATTCGGCAACTGTTCCTCTGGTGACACGAACGTAGGACAACTGTTATATAACGTGGACACGGGGGGGATCCAATGGGCTGGCCGGTCCACGTGATTTTCACCCACCTCCTAACCGTTTTTTGCCGCAACTTCGTTGTTAAATTTTCTACAGGGGTGCAAACCTTACGTTTTTGCCAAAGAACGGCGAACTCTTGTGAGAGTTTTATCATATGAATTGCAACGAAGCAGCCGAGAAGTAGCCCACCCTCCGCAGCGGCTCCTAATGGGCTATTTCGCAGACTTTCCGCGGCTATTTCTCGGCTTTCCACGAAACGAACAACAAATAACCGAGTATTGACCAAGAAATAACCAAGAAATAACGAGAAATGATCAGAAGTAGCAAAGACACAGCCGTCGCCGGTTCGCCGAGTCACCATCCGGGGCCGCTAGCGGTTGGGCGGAGCCTCCAGAGGCTGCGCGAAATCCAAGTAGGTACCTCTAACTTGGGTAGCTGAGCCGGCGGAGGTGTTGACATCTGGATCATGCCTCTGAGATGCGTCGTATACTTACTTGAAGAGCATTATTTCTCGGCTAATTCGCGGCTACTTGGCGGTGAGCATTATTTGGCGGTTATTTCGCGGCGCGTTTTATTTCGCGGCTACTTCGCGGCGAGCATTATTTAGCGGCTACTCTGCGGCAAGCACTAATTAGCGACTAATTCTCGGCTATTTCGCGGCGAGCATTATTTAGCGACTATTTCTCGGATAATTCGCGGTGAGCATTATTTGGAGGCTACTTCACGGCGAGCATTATTGAGCGACTATTTCTCGGCTAATTTGCGGCTATTTCGCGGTGAGAATTATTTGGCGTTATTTCGCGGCGCAAATTATTGCGCGGCTACTTGGCGGTGAGCATTATTTAGCGGCTACTCTGCGGCAAGCACTATTTAGCGACTAATTCTCGGCTATTTCGCGGCGAGCATTATTTAGCGGCTACTCCGCGGCAAGCACTATTTAGCGACTAATTCTCGGCTATTTCGCGGCAAGCATTATTTAGCGACTATTCCGCGGCGAGCATTATTAAGGGACTATTTCTCGGCTAATTCGTGTCTATTTCGCGGCGAGCATTATTTGGAGGCTACTTCACGGCGAGCATTATTTAGCGACTAAGTCTCGGATAATTCGCAGCGAGCATTATTTGGAGGCTACTTCACGGCGAGCATTATTTAGCGACTATTTCTCGGCTAATTCGCGGCTATTTCGCAGTGAGCATTATTTGGCGGTTATTTCGCGGCGCGAATTATTGCACGGCTACTTCGCGGCGAGCATTATTTAGCGGCTGCTCTGCGGCAAGCACTATTTAGCGACTAATTCTCGGCTATTTCGCGGCGAGCATTATTTCGCGGCTACTTCGCGGCGAGCATTATTTAGCGGCTAATCCGCGGCAAGCATCATTTTGCAACTAATTCTCGGCTAGTTCGCGGCTACTTCGTGGCAAGCATTATTTAGCTGCTATTCCGCGGCGAGCATTATTAAGGGACTATATCTCGGCTAATTCGCGGCTATTTCGCGGCGAGCATTATTTGGCGGCTATTCCGCGGCGAGCATTATTTAGCGACTATTTCTCGGCTAGCTCGCGGCTACCATTCGGCGGCTATTACGTGACAAGCAGGCAATTCACGGCTATTTAGCGGCTATTTCTCGGTCAAAACTCTCAGAGTCCTCATTTAAGATCACTGCGTTTTAGTGTATTTTTTCTCGAGTAGGGCTTCTTTCCCTCGCTTAGGCTTCACTAGGGTTCGTCAAACCGCAAAGGGGGTGTCAGTTTCGTAATCAGCACCTCAAGCATCAAGATTGAAGCCTGAGCCAGACTTTGTACGTAATTGACCTGTAATTATTCACCAACCATATACTTACCGCAACTTCACAGAGAGTAAAAACCCAATGTAACCTTTCGAAAGCTGAGTCATGCGCACTTCATAGAGCCCTTCAGATCAAGTTTCAGACATATTCAAGACATCTTTGACCGCTATGGTTTGCCTATGATATACCTAAGGGAATCCTCTCGGAAACAGTCTTTTGCTATGAAAACGTGGACAATCTAGGAATTGTCGGGAAGTGTGCTGAGTATGGCCCTAAGTTAACCCCAAGCGTCCTTGCAAGCCACAAAGGTTATCCACAAAATCGCCTAAAATTAGGTCTTTACAAATTCTTTGGACTCCTGCATACAACTTTGAGGTCTCACGAACTTCTCAGCACCCTATACTTGTTGCTAATCCCCGTCGCAGCGCTATTTACCCATCGCCCTCCTTACGAATTCAGAATCCTCCTCGACAATTGTTGATTATTCAACATTCATGCGATATGTCGTAACGGTCGCCGGTTTGGCTTTGTGCGGTGGCGCGTCCGTTCCCCTCACCTCCACAATTGATTTACGCAATATGGCAGGCCAAAGGTGAGAATAAACACCCCCTACCTCTTAACCCTGATCGCCTTGTCCCTTACAGTAATCCTGGCTAGGACAGATACTTCACTTCCATCGCCAGCACATGTGCCGGCTAAAGTCCGAACTTGAAATGGAAGAAGAATGAGCGGATATTGTGACCGGAAAACAGATCCAACCACTTCAATTCCGGAAATCGGAACAGCAAAATGACCGAATTTGCGAAAATTTTATCTAAAATTTTGATCTAAAATTTATCCTTTTCTAATTTAATTTTTTTTTGATCATTTCCGATTTTATTCTCTATTTTCAGGCATTTTTTTCGAAACCCGGGGATTCCAGATATTCGAAAATCAGCAAAAAAACCTACTTGAATATTGCAGGTGCTTCCATGTTCGTTCCACATTTTTAGGCATTTTTCGTAAAGGGCAAAGTCAAAAACCGTCAAAATTCGAGAAAATTTTTGATTTCGTAGAAGTTTTAAAATTCTTATTGCATCTTTTGGCATTTTCCCGGAAACAGAAAGATCAAAAACAGTTGAAATCGGAAAAAAGGTTATCATGCAGGTGTTTCTGGTTACATGTCGTGTTTTCCGAAGTTTCTTTAGAAATCGGAAAGTGAAAAACTTCCTATTATACTTTTATCCTTTGATTATTTCCGATTTTATTCTCTACTTTCAGGCATTTTTTCTTCGAAAACCGGGGGTTCTAAATAATTGAAGATCAGCAAAAAAACCTACTTGAATATTGCAGGCGCTTCCATGTTCGTTCCACATTTTTAGGCATTTTTGGTAAAGGGCAAAGTCAAAAACCGTCAGAATTCGAGAAAATTTTTGATTTCGTAGAAGTTTTCAATTTCTTATTGCACCTTTTGGCGTTTTCCCGGAAGCAGAAAGATGAAAAACAGTCGAAATCGGGAAAAAAAGGTAATCATGCAGGTGTTTCTGGTTTCATGTCGTGTTTTCCGGTGTTTCTTTAGAAATCGGAGAGTCAAAAACTTCCTATTATACTTTCATCCTTTGAATATTTCCGATTTTATTTTCTATTTTCAAGCATTTTTTCGAAAACCGGGGTTCCAAATAATTGAAGATCAGCGAAAAAACCTACTTGAATATTGCAGGCGATTCCATGTTCGTTACACATTTTTAGGCATTATTCGAAAAGCGCAAAGTCAAAAAACATCAGAATTCGAGAAAGTTTTTAATTTCGTGGAAGCTTTCGATTTCTTATTGCACCTCCTATCTTGCAGGTGTTTGTTTGCGATTTATTTCCGCATTTTCAGATGGTTTTTCGGAAACCGGAAGGTCGACAACTTCCAATATTGCAGGTGCTTTAAATTTCGTTCTACATTTTTGGGCGATTTCGGGAACCGAACAACCAAAAGCTATCGAAAATCTAAAGAATCAAACAACATCTATCAAATAAATTCAATCAACAATTGAAAATCATACAGTTTTTTTCGGATTTTGTTCCACAATTTTGGGTGTTTCTTCGGGATATGTATGGAGAGTCAAAAATTTCCAATCTTGTAGGTAGTCCCGAATTCATTCAACATTTCCAGACGTCTTCCTGGAAACCAGCGGCCGTATTCAGGAAACCACGGGAGCCTCTCGGGAGGGTCCAAAGTAAGCCCGCAGCATACATTGGCTAGTTTCAAAAACCTTCCCGGAAGCCTCCCACACTTCCATGAATACGGCCAAAGAAAGTCTAAAACCATTCTAAATCGGGAAAATGCAGTCATGTGTGTGTTTTCGATATCATCCCGCATTTCCCGACGTCTTGCCGGAAGCCAGAAAGTCTAAAACCCTTCAAATCCGGGAGAATGCAGACATTTGCGTGCTCGTGCATGCAGACATCAGATAAATTTCTAATCTTGCAAGTGTTAACCCGACTTCTTTTCGCATTTTTAAGCGTTTTTTCTTTAAAAACCGGGGAACTTTTCAAAGTTAAAGGCACAGTACACCCTCAGATATGAATTTTGAGATTTTCGTTTGTGTAGAAGACCCCTCCAGTATGACACGTGCCAAATGCGAGATCTCAATTCCGTCAAATAAGCGAGATATGGACGACCACCACAGGCCCGACCTGCTTCGCTCACCACCACAGGCCCGGCCCCCTTCCAGATTTAAGAACTCGATAGCGGCTCGATGGATGGATCAATTCCAACAAGTCGTCAATCTTCAGTCCAATGCCGGTCTGTCTCCTTATCGTGGCTCGCTCTCGGGCAACGATTGCGAATGAAGAGAGATACAGGCCTGAGACAACTCGTCCACGAAATTTGCCCTCAAAATGCAGGCATTTTCAAGGAGCCATAACTCCGTTAGTAGGGGGTCTCGGACGATTTCAGAGATACCATTGTGATCAGAGAGTGTCTCTCTCCAAGCTGAGCATGAAATCTGAAAAATAATTTCTTGGGTGTCTTGTGCCTTTAAACGTATTCCCGCTCTCATCCTGGTTTCCTACGCATTTCCTGCACACCGGAACGTCACAAACTATAGGGAAGCGAAAATGTGGTCTTCCAAATGTTCTCCAATCCTATTCCGCATTTCATAAAAATTTTTTCGGAAACTGAAAAATTGACAAATTGTTTTTGATTTCGATCCGCATTTCAAGGCTATTTTTGGAAATCCGAAGGCCAACAAAATAATAATTCAGGTGTGTCCGCTTCCGTTTCGCATGCGCTTTCCGCAATGCGAAAGATTGAAAATTGCAACTTAGAAATTGCGTGAATCTGGGAGGTCGGAAGGTTCTACTCTTGCATGTGTTTCCAATTTCTTCGCCTTTTTGAACGTTTTCCGCAACCCGGAAGATCAAAAACTATCGAGAACCGGGGAGACTTCTGACTCTACTCTGAGAGAAATTTCCGACGCGGAGGCGGCAATTTCTGGTGCTGCCTCGGCGTCTACAGGCATCGAAGCGGCACTACCGCGGAACTGTAGCGGCAATGCGGCAGTGCCACTGCGGCTCCGCGATAGTGCCGCTCCGCGGCTCCGGGAGAGTATATCGTACAAAGTTAATTAGGAATCATGATGCAACTGAGGGGGCTGAGAACAAAATTACGCGCCTGTGGTTGTTACGTCCCCTGTCTGATAAGAACAGAGGTACCGCCGTTTTAGCGCCTAAGGAAATACGGAACGTATCTTAAAGTTAGGTAATTGAAACGGCGACAATTTCGTTTTACCGCTCAGCACAGTAAATCGTACTCCACGCGGGTGTGCTGCTACATCCTCGCGGAGCCAGCGCGGTTCTAACACGGAGCCGCCGCGGTACTATTGCGGCGATGTCGAGGCTCAAGACACGTCAACAGATTCGTCTGATCACAGAGCCTCTACGGTACTACCGCGGAAATATCGCGGCATAGTCGAGGGTGGCGGTACTTTCCCGGCACTGACGCGGCAAATTTTCTCGGAGTACAGCTGTTTCCAACTTGATTCCGCTTTTCAGACGTATAACTCTCCAGAGCCCGGGTACGTGGAAAACTTTCGAAAATCGGGAAATTTCTACCCATGTAGTTGTTTCCGATTTCATTCCGTATTTCCGGCTTTCTTTGGAAGACCGATTATTGAGAAACTCAACCTTGCAGGTGTTTCCATTTCAGCGATACAATTAGGGTGTTCTTTGTCAAAAACTGTCGGCAGTTGGGAAAAACGTAATGTTACAGATGTATCCGACATGATTCCGCATTTTAGGCGTTTTCCAGAAGCCGAAAAGTCAAAAACTGCCGATAACTGCTGGCAATAAAATTTCGTAGATGTTTCTGATTCTAAGCTGAATTTTCAGCTCAAAGGAAAAACGGAATCCGGAAAATCAAAATTTCCAGAAATTGCGAACAATTTCAAGATTATTGATGCTTGCGATTTCATTCCGCATTTAGTTTTTTCCAAAGCGGGAAGCTAAAACTATCGGAAGCTGAAAAATTAAATGACTCTCGCAGGAGTTCCCAATTTTTTAGCGTTTTTTTAAACAACGAGAAACCGGAAATCGGAATTCCGCCCATACTTGGTCTGAATAAGAAACTTGACTCACTCCATACACATGTCTATAGCCCTTTTGTTGTGGTATCACTCTAGATCTCACCCACCACAACTGGCCTTACAATTGATGTCATCAAGATTTATTGATCAGATTTCCGGGCATTGACGGATTACTTGGAGAAGTTTTTACTGGGTTCATGCAGAATTCTACTGACTGTACATTTTCTACACATAATTAAAGTTGTATAGCGAGTTCCCAGAAAACCTTTTTTTCTTATTCTGAAAATTGGATAATGACGCCAGTTTTAAAATGTGTCATTGGAGCAGATCAATCAGTGCCATAATTCCACTACAATTAACAAACTAACGTGATTTTAAGACGTTTTCATTAAGCGTTCATCGCTAAAATTCCAGAAAACCGCGTTAAACCATTAGTGCGTTAACATGTTAGCATTATAACGCACAGCCCTGGCGCATATCGTATTGATTACGTTAATTATTTCAGTATGAGATTTTCAAATTAAGGCCCCAAATAACTGGAAACATAGTAGCTGATCATTACAGAATTTATTTGACATTACATTTCCCCGTTTAACTTTTCACATTTCGGTTAAAAAATTGAAATGGAATAAATAAAGGATCCAGGTACTCAATAAGGTGAACATTTGTGTAAGAGTTTACAATGCGGGCCTGAAACACTTGAAATAAAGCCATCCTAAAGTGTTTTTGACTGACGTTTTCAAAACTCTGTTCTAAATAGAATAATAGCAGGGCCATTAGACACGGCCTCGATTTAACCACATTTAGAAAATTCGGAAAAATAAGCTGCACACCCTCAAATTCGAAGCAGAATTCACTCGGGTTCACTGCGTGCGTACGCGCGCGCGTATGCTGCGCCTCCTTCTCCCCAACACTCTTGCCGTATCTCCTTCGCTCCGCACACGCCCGCGAAGGGACGAAACGAAATTTCGCAACGAAACAAAATACATGAATAGATTAGGGGAGTTACATGGAATTAAACATACATGGAAATTCTGAAGTTAGATCCCATTGTTTCCCTTGTTGTTTGGAGCGTAATTAGAGGCATATTCTCGTAGGAAAAGGCACAATATTTTTGTGTTGTTCATAGAAAGCCATTTCAAGTGAAAAAAAGATTGTTACATAATTCACCAAAAATTCTGAAAAAAAAACTGTCTGACTGAGTGAAGGAAAGAATAAAATAAATAAGTAAATACATGTACTCTGATAGTTTACGAAGTAAAAAAAGGTACTCCATCATGGTTCACGTAATTTGAACACTCGGGTCACTACTTTTCAACCTCCTCCTCTGTAAGAAATTGCCTGGAATACACCGAGAATTAACCGCGAAACTGTTATATACCGAGAATTACGGCGAGCCGGGACTGCCGCGAATTCGCCGCGAAAATACCGCGAAAACGAAGCGAGTTTGTCTAGAAAAAGTCTGCCGCGAATCGGCCGCAAAAATACCGCGAAAACACGGCCATCACTGCAGTGAGAGCGCCTTAGTGCAGCGACAGAGATAGCTCAGTCGATAAGGCGACGGAATACAAATCTATGGGTTAGTAGGGGTTGAAAGTTTGAATCTTTGTATGCAGTGGCACGAATCACGGCAGATTCGCGGCAGATTTCCGGCATCGCCGCATTTCTGTCTAGTCCAGGCAGAGGATTCTCTGCCAGAATCCAGAAAATGCCTTGATTATACCGCGAATCTGCCGGAAATCCGTCGCTTCGGCACCTAAGCGCGGGTTTTCGGCAGGTTCTTGGTAGAGTCTGGGCAATTCCTTCCAGTATCACCATTTTCTGATTTCTTTGAGAGCTGTTTTCGAAAAATAAAATATTCAAAACAAATATTTTACTGTTCTCCTCTAACACATAATTAAATTTGAGAAAAAGAATAATCAAAAACTTAACAATCAATCAACCAAAAATTCCAAAAAAATATTTGAAAAATTAAAATTAAAACTAATAATAATCGACTAAATAAAACTTTATATTCCTGAAAAAAGTGCATTAATTCTCGTATATTACACTTTCTAGCCTACAACTTTTCCGAATGACCTCCCACTTCCAAGTCAATCCCTCATTTGTCACAGGAATCCACTCAATCACTTCCGCCACACACCCGGTCACCCCCAGATTCTCAACCCGTGGAGGAGGGAGGGTCGACCGGGGAGGGGGGCGTGACCTCTCTGTCGGTGGCTCCCTCAGCAGTCGAGACCTCAAAGTGGAGCTAATTCAGAGCTAACCTAGCTGCTCCACATCCTTCTGCTGTTGGCATTCACCTTCTGGCTAGGGTTAAGATCTGGCCGGGGTTAATTACTTTGGACTCTCATTGATTTTTATCCATTCATCTTTGAAAAGCATGATTTTATATATTTATTGTCGGAATTTTCTACACATTTTTTTATCAATCTTCCATTTTTTGAAATATTTCCGATAACTCTGATTTCCTCTACCAAAAAAAATCTTGAAAATCTAGAAAAATGACTGGCTTACATCGAGAACCTGTCGGAAACTTGCCGATTCGGTTCCAGGCCGGAGCCGGAGCGGCAGATTCGCGGTAGAGGTCGGGCATTGCCTAGATTTTGCTGGAATTCCAGTGCTTCTACCAGACGAAATTACAGCAATGCCGGGGTTCTGCCGGGAATCCGCCGCGGTTTTCGCCACTGCATGTCGAGATTTGAACCATCAACCCTTACCAATCCATCGCTTTGTAGTCCGACGCGTTACGGACTAAGCCATATCCGCTGCTGCACTATGGCTCTCTCTGTGCTATGATAGCGGAGAATACTGCAGTGATTTTGCGGTATTTTCGCGGTAAATGCGCGGCAGAGACTTCTTTTGAAAAATTCATTTAATTTTTATTTGCGGTACATTCTTGGTAGCTTTGCAGTAAAATCGCACCAGTCAATTCTCGGTAGTTTCCCGGTGAAATCGCTGCATTTTCGCGGCATTTCCCAGACTGGCGCCAGTTTTGCGTCGATTTCGCGGCAAAACCCGGGCTCGCGGTGGATTCCAGGTGCATGCTAGGCATTTTCTTCTATAGTATCCTCATCTTCTATAAAAAATGGTTGTCGTTCTCTTCTATTTTCGAAAAAAAAATCGTTCACGCAGAAATTAGGTTTTCATAGTTTCTCTTCAATATTTTCGTAGCCTCATATTACAAAAAAAAACAGACTTTTCATAGTTTCACAAAAAACGCCAGTTTCTTGCACCAGATTGTTCCCGTTACTGAATTCCACCAAGAGTATTATGTACTCGACACGCCCCATTTAGTGGTAGTTGTCCTAATTTCAAAATCCCCATTTCATTTCTTAATCTGCGGACTCCGTGGAACTTATGAATGTTCAATAAAAAAATTCTAACATTTCCAAAATATTTTTTAAGTGATCCATGTATTTTTTTAAACTTAAAAATTACATTGTTCATAGAATTCGAGCTTTCGGTCAGAAATTTTTACAATCCAATTTCGTACACGCAGAAGTTCAGTGTTTGCATGGTTCCCCTTCAATATTTTCGTAGTCTCATACTACAAAAAAAAACCGGCATTTCATAGTTTTGCAATGGGAAATGCCAGTTTCTGGCAGCAGATTATCCCCGTTTCGGGATTCCCCTAAGAATTTCAGTTCCTCGAAACGCCCCACTAAGTGGTAGTTGTCCTGAAAAAATCTTCGTTCTATTGATTTTTTTCTGCAGACTCCATGGGATTTTCTAATGTATTAAAAAAATTCTATCATTCCCAGGATATTCTCTTTCGGATGCTTCATGATTTTCACAAAATCTTGTGTTTACAAAAAAAAATAGTCTCGCAGTTTTGTCAGCGTTGTAATGTTTTTCTTTTCTGTCCGAAAAAATTAAGTCCACAGGTTTCTTTCTCAATATACTGTGCTTCTCTGGGCCAAATTCCGGTCCGCAATTGCGTCTGTACACGCTTTGCGGCCGCGCGCTTTCAAGTCAGAAGGGTTTCCAGCGCCGCAGTCGCTGATCTGTTGACTCTAGGTGGGTTTCAGAAACTGAAAACTGAACAAAATTGGAGAAAACCGCATAAAAAAGCCATATCGAGTCGGCTTTGACGCTGGAAACTCGACTGACTCGAGCGCGTGCGGCCGCAAAGCGTGTCGGGACGCAATTGCGGACCGGAATTTAGCCCAGAGAAGCACAGTAAAAAATACCCTTGTTGAATGAATTGAAGTTTTCGGTCAGAAAATTTTTGAATTTCATTTTTGAATTTCGAAATTTCCAACAAAAAAATGTCAACCTCCTGTTTCCACAGATGTTCCTCAATACGGCGTGCTTTTAAAGATTCTCAAAACGAATCTGGAAGTTACACGAATTTTATAGATGTAATAATTTTTTTTTCAGAAAATTTGTGTCTGTTTTCAGAGAAGTTGAAAAATGTCGGATTTTCAGAAACACATAGTAGTTTTCTTGTTGTTTTGCGAAAAATTTCCTGTTTCACGATTAGATTATAAGTAAGACTTCAGAAATCACTCGTTGCTTTGGAGATCACTCTTCTGGGGGTGGAATATTTGCAGATACTGTGCTTCTCTGGGCCAAATTCCGGTCCGCAATCGCAACTCGACACGCTTTGCGGCCGCGCGCTTTCGAGTCGGAAGAGTTTCTAGCGCCGCAGCCGCCGAGATTTTGACTCTAGGTGGGTTTTGGAAACTGGAAACTAAACCAAATTGGAGAAAATTGTATAAAAAGCCACATCGAGTCGGCTTTGGCGCTCGAAACCCGACTGATTCGAGTGCGTGCGGCCGCAAAGCGTGTCCAGACGCAATTGCGGACCGGAATTTGACCCAGAGAAGCACGTCAATGTCAAAAATTTGGGGAAAAATTTTTTTCTGATTCGTATTATCCTTCTTCTCTTCATTTTTTTCTTTCGAATTTGCAAAGAAAAAATCATGCTATACTCTGTTTATCTTGAATTGCACGAAACACGATCCGCCAATAATCGCTAGTACCGTAGTGTACGTCCACGACGCGTTCTCAGCAGACCCAGGTGTGCATCCGGTGTGCAGAGCGATCGATTCGTCAATGCAGTCACTCGGCCACCCACCCTGCCACCCGGGTCTGCCGAGAACGCGTCGTGGACGTACGCTACGCTACTAGCGGGCCAATTAGAGGACTATTGGCGGACCGTATTTTGTGCAATTCAAGATAAGCAGAGTATAACTGCTGCCACCTCCTAATTTCAGATCTTCCCGAGTACACTCTGCTTTTGATGATTTCCAAAACCGTTCCATATAATCTCTTGGATAAATAATTTTTTTTCAGGATATTTTCGGCTATTTACTGGAAAAAAATCTTGGACTTCCTGAAAAAATTTTCGTGCCAATGTTGATTTCCTATAAACAAAACTCATTATGGATTATTGGCTTCCAAAAGTCCGCAATGGATTCCGCGTTTCCTCTTTTTTTTCGCTGGAAATTCCCTGTTTCACAGTTACATTAAAAACAGGAGTTTAAGCTTCCCTCGATTTCTGTACCTCCACTTCCACCAGAAAAAAGACAATTCGTGAGCTTCCGAAGAAATTCAAAAGTTGAAAGTGTTTTTTTAAATTTCTGTTCCACAGTTTTACAAATAGATATTTCAGAAAAAAAAGAAAATCCAACAAAAGTTTGAAAAACTGAAATTATCCAAAAAAACTTTTACGAGTCAAGAACTGAATTTAATTTCTGAGAAAAGAAACTCTGACATTTCGTAAAGAAAATCCATTGCTATTTCCCCAAATACGCCAGAATTCCTCCATCCACGGAAAAGTTCTGCTTCTGAAGTCTTTTCAAAATCTTCCGGAAATTTCTCCAATTGTGCTAGTTGCCCGAAAAGTTTCCTCAATTGACGGATTCGCAAAAAAAATACTCTAAAATAAAACTATAAAATACATAAAAATGGATAAATATACTCTGTTTATCTTGAATTGCACAAAACACGGTACGCCAATAGTCCTCTAATTGGCCCGCTAGTACCGTAGTGCCCGTCCACGACGCGTTCTCAGCAGACCCGGGTGTGCATCCGGTGTGCAGAGCGATCGATTCGTCAATGCAGTCCCTCGGCCACCCACCCTGCCACCCGGGTCTGCCGAGAACGCGTCGTGGACGTACGCTACGCTACTAGCGGGCCAATTAGAGGACTATTGGCGGACCGTGTTTTGTGCGATTCAAGATAAACAGAGTATATATACACAAATATAAATAAATGTAATATGAAGTGCAAAATAAATGAAATGCTAATACTAAAAAAAACAAAAAAAGAAATATTAGATAAAACAAATGCTAATACCTAATATATACTGTGCTTCTCTGGGCCACATTCCGGTCCGCGACTGCATCTCGACACGCTTTGCGGCCGCATGCGCTCGAGTGGGTCAAGTTTTCAGAGCCAAAGCCAACTCGATATGACTTTTTTATACAGTTTTCGCTAATTTTGTTTAGTTCTCAGTTTCTAAAGCCCACCTAGAGTCAACAGTTCGGCAGCTGCTGCGCTGGAAACTCTTCCGCCTAAGCAGCGTGCGGCCGCGAAGCGTGTCTAGATGCAATTGCGGACCGGAATTTGACCCAGAGAAGCACAGCTTCCCTCGATCTCCCCGCATTGTTTCTATCCAGAAAAAAAGACAATCTGTGCGATTTCGAAGAAATCCGAAAAATCAAAGTGTTTTTTTATTTCTTGTTCCACAGTTTTACCAATAGATTTTTCAAAAAAAAAGAATTCCGAAAGAAGTTTAAAAGACTGAAATTATCGAAAAAAAAACTTTAAAAAGTCAAGAACTGAATTTTCCTTTCTGAGAAAACAAACTTTGACATATCGTAAATCTACGAAAGAGAATCCATTGCTGTTTCCCCAAATACGCCCGAATTCCTCCATCCACGGAAAAGTTCTGCTTCTGAAGTCTTTCCAAAACCTTCCGGAAATTTCTCACATAGTGCTAGTCGCCGAAAAGTTTCTTAATTAACGAATTCCAAAAAAAATACTTGAAACTAAAATTATAAAATACATAAAAATGGATAAAAATTATACATAAATATCAATCAATTTAATATAAAACGCAAAATATATAAAATGTCAATACAAAAAAACATAAAAACAAATATTAGATAATATTAAATATATACTGTGCTTCTCTGGGCCACATTCCGGTCCGCGATTGCATCTCCACACGCTTTGCGGCCGCACGCGTTCGAGTGGGTCAAGTTTTCAGAGCCAAAGCCAACTCGATATGACTTTTTTATACAGTTTTCGCTAATTTTGTATAGTTCTCAGTTTCTAGAGCCCACCTAGAGTCGACAGTTCGGCAGCTGCTGCGCTGGAAACTCTTCCGCCTAGGCAGCGTGCGGCCGCGAAGCGTGTCTAGACGCAATTGCGGACCGGAATTTGACCCAGAGAAGCACAGCTTCCCTCGATCTCTCCGCATTGTTTCTATCCAGAAAAAAAAGACAATCTGTGCGATTCCGAAGAAATCCAGAAGTTCAAAGTGTTTTTTTTATTTCTTGTTCCACAGTTTTACCAATAGATTTTAAAAAAAAAGAATTCCGAAAGAAGTTTAAAAGACTGAAATTATCGAAAAAAAAACTTTAAAAAGTCAAGAACTGAATTTTCCTTTCTGAGAAAACAAACTTTGACATATCGTAAATCTACGAAAGAGAATCCATTGCTGTTCCCCCAAATACGCCCGAAATCCTCCATCCACGGAAAAGTTCTGCTTCTGAAGTCGGAAATTCCGGAAAACGTTCCGGAAATTTGTCACATAGTGCTAGTTGCCCGAAAAGTTTCCTTAATTGACGAATTCCCAAAAAAATACTTGAAACTAAAATTATAAAATACAGAAAAATCGATGAAAATATACATAAATATAAACAAATATAATATAAAGTGCAAAATAAATGAAATGCTAATACTAAAAAAAACATGAAAAGAAATATTAGATAAAACAAATACTAATGCTAATTATATAAAATGTATAAAAAATATACATAAATATAAAATAAAAATATTATTAAATACATAAAAATTCATGTTTTTCTCCAAGAAATTTCCCGTGATGTCATCGGGTCATTACATCATTTTTCTCTATTTTGATTCAATTTTCTGATTTTTTTACAGGAAAACATTTCAACTGTGAACTCTTTGTTTTTTAATTCTGTCAATAGGCCATCTTTCAGACTTTTCCGAACGTTTCATGATTTTTTAGAGCATTCATAGCCTTTTCTTTCCGGAAAAAGTGTTAACCCCCATTTCTTTTGAGAAACAAATTGTGAAGGTTGTTTTTCAGCTAAAAACTTCATTATAGAACTTTTAGTTCCAGATTTTTGACTTGGAGTTAGCAGTTTTTCTCTCAGAATTTCCTGTTTCACAGGTGCATTATTAATGCGGAAATTGGTTTCTTCTCGTTTTATCCTCGACTTCGAAAAAAAGTTCCAGAAAAAAAACCAAAAAATTTTTATTTTTCACCTTCTACGCCTATTTCGTGTGCTTGGTGCAACAGAACTCGAAACGTCGGAAAAGGTTTTAGTGCCCTAAACTTTTTTTAGAGAAAAATGATTTGCTTTTGTGTTACTTCTACCAAAAAAAGCTCCAAAAGAAAAAAAGGTCCCATTGCGCATTTTGGAAGTGAACAACCCTGAAGATGAAAAGTATTTAATACAGCGACAACTATTCCTCTTTAAAGGCAACTCTTCTATTTTGTGGGCGGACCGATTCGATGGATCCTCCTTCCTCGCACTTTTTCGTCTTTTTTCTTTGCTTACTTTTTTTTTAGAAAAGACCCAAATCTTACCTTTCTGCAGTGAAAAGACCAGAAATTCCCATCGAAAACACTGTCTTAATGTAGCCTGTCAGCTGAAAAAAGTCATCCTCAATTAATTAATCCTTTTCAATGGCATGCCTGATTAACCCTTCCAGGCGAATGCTTGGCTGCTCCTTTTCATTATTAGAGTTTTTCATTTTCGTCATTGCTTTCATTCCGCCTTTCTCTATCTTATACTTACGTATTGTTATACATTTTCTTTCCTTTTTTTCGCTCTAATTATTTAATAATATACAGTTTATTAATAACAATATTAAAAACCCATTAATTTTATGATGATAATTCTAAGTAAGATAAAAATAAGGTTCTCAGCGTATAGCAATCCTCTGGGAATGCGCCACACATTCGACTTCCATTCAGAATCGTAGAGGCTTTTGAATGTGTATTGGGCCTATACAATGATTTGAGGGGACCAGCCGATGCTCAAGTCAGTGCTTCTATCCTCCCAGACAAGTCTGGTACCAATTTACCGACCCCGGAGGGCTAGAAGGTCTGGTCAACCCTTGGCGAGGATCGATCACTCGGCCGTGTGCGTGACAGTGGCGCCTCTTGCAACTGGCCCACACTCACCCTTGACGATTTATTCAAAAAAAACACAAAAATATAAAATGATTCTTTTTCGATGAAAACGACATTTTTCCCCTGCAAGAACTACAAAATGTCTGTTTTTATGTAAGCTAAGCATTAAAAAAGATGCCATGAAAGGAAGACTTTCTCTAGAGGGGAACATTTTCGCTAATTGTATGAATAGAGCAAAAATGGGTGCGTTTCTCAAAATTGTGAGATTACGAAATTCTTATAAATTGATAGTGGTGTTTTTGTATCAGGATTTTTTTTTGTCGGTGAATTGGTCTCTTCAAAAATTTTTCTCAGAACTTTGAATTCACGATTCGGAAAATCGTTTGGGGAATTCTGTGAAACGTAAATTTTGCAGAAAAAAAAACTTAAGACTGCTTATTTTTGTCAGAATAACACGAAAAAAATTTCAGGAACAGAAACTTCAGCATACTAAGCATCTCTGGGCTAAATTGCGGTCCGCAATTGCGTCTCGACACGCTTTGCGGCCTCACGCTCACGAGTCGGAAGAGTTTCCAGCGCCGCAGCCGCCGATCTCTTGACTCTGGGTAGGCTTTGGAGACTGGAAACTGAATAAAGTTGGAAAAAAATGTATAAAAAAGCCATATCGAGTCGGCTTTGGCTCTGGAAACTCGAACGACTCGAGTGCGTGCGGCCGCAAAGCGTGTCGAGACGCAATTGCGGACCGGAATTTAGCCGAAAGAAGCACAGTAAGCGAATTCTTTTGCTCTCAGATCAAGAAAAAATTTTGTCGGATAAATCCAATTTTTTATAAATTTTAGTGAATTCACCACGTAAAGAATCCCTCAAACCATTTTCCGAATCGTGAATTTCAATTCCTCATCGAAGGAAAAAGTTTCTGGAAAAGCCAATTTAATGACAAAAAGATTCCCGGTTCAAAAACAACACCCTTAATTCGCAAAGAAATTGGTAATCTCACGATTTAAAAAAAACAAAACCATTTTTGCCCCGTTCATACAGTGCTTCTCTGAGTCAAATTCCGGTCCGCAATCGCGTCTCGACACGCTTCGCGGCCACACGCGCTCGAGTCAATCGAGTTTCCAGCGCTAAGGCCGGCTCAATGTGACTTTTATACAGTTTTCTCCAATTTTGTTCAGTTTCCAGTTTTCAAAACTCACCTAGAGTCAACAAATCGGCGGCTTCGGCGCTGGCAACTCTTCCGACTCGGAAACGCGCGGCCGCAAAGCGTGTCGAGACGCAACTGCGGACCGGAATTCGGCCCAAAGGAGCACAGTACAATCAGCAAAATGAACAGTTCAATTGGAAACCATGGAAAGGCAGGAAAACTTTCTTAGAAGCCAGACTCCACAAAAAAAATGGTCTTAGACTCGAGCCGAAAGTTCCGGGTTACCTTGTAACAACAACATTTGAAAAAAAATCGGTCAAAAACGAGCCATAAATAGCCCTATATGGCCGTAACAATTTAATAAGCTACTGTGTTCACCTGGGCCGAATTCTGGTCCTCATTTGCGTCTCGAGACGCTTCGCGGCAGCACGCGCTGGAGTCAGTCGAGTTTCGAGCGCCAAGGCCGACTCGATATGGCTGTTTTATACAGTTTTCTCTGATTCTGTTTACTTTCCAGTTTTCAAAACTCACCTAGAGTCAACAAATCGGCGGCTTCGGCGCTGGCAACTCTTCCGACTCGGAAACGCGCGGCCGCAAAGCGTGTCGAGACGCAACTGCGGACCGGAATTCGGCCCAAAGGAGCACAGTACAATCAGCAAAATGAACAGTTCAATTGAAAACCATGGAAAGGCAGGAAAACTTTCTTAGAAGCCAGACTCCACAAAAAAATGGTCTTAGACTCGAGCCGAAAGTTCCGGGTTACCTTGTAACAACAACATTTGAAAAAAATCGGTCAAAAACGAGCCATAAATAGCCCTATATGGCCGTAACAATTTAATAAGCTACTGTGTTCATCTGGGCCGAATTCTGGTCCTCATTTGCGTCTCGAGACGCTTCGCGGCAGCACGCGCTGGAGTCAGTCGAGTTTCGAGCGCCAAGGCCGACTCGATATGGCTGTTTTATACAGTTTTCTCTGATTCTGTTTACTTTCCAGTTTTCAAAACTCACCTAGAGTCAACAAATTGGCGGCTTCGGCGCTGGCAACTCGGCCGCGGCCGCAAAGCGTGTCGAGACGCAATTGTGGACCGGAATTTGGCCCAGAGAAGCACAGTATGCCCACTCCGCCCACCTCTCCAACACAACATCCACCGAGGAAGTGGGTGTGGCGGGGACAAACCTCTGAGTCGTATTGGTCAACGCTAGCAGTGTGATGGTATTCCAGTTCGTTGAAGAAAATCAGTGGTCAAACTTGACAGTTTTCAGTTTTTGAAGACACCCTATCAACAGAGATCAACGCCCTGGACATTTATGAATTTTTTTGCAAAAAAATTAAAAATAGGCTGTAGGGGAGGATCCAGTGGACACAGGACATTCCACAAAACTCCTAAAAAAACAGTTTGGTCACTGTTTGCTCGCAGTAAAGTCTCTCCGAATAAGACTGTCCGCTCATGCGGTCGGCGTGCGTGTCGGGTGGCCGTCGCAACCCGTCTTTTTCCAGGCGGGCCTTCCCACAGCTGCGAACGGTTGACTGGGATATCATTCACTAATCGTCCAATACTCATATTAATTGATTTATGCGTAAAATAAATTCCTTGGCGACAGCCGCTTGACATGCACGCCGACCGCGTGGGCGGACAGTCTCACTTTCGCCATCGCACTGCTAGCGCTCGCCAATTAGATTCACAGTTTTTTTGCCGTACAGTATATTAATAGCATGTTTTAGGATTTTTTTTTACATTACTGTGTTTCTCTGGGCCGAATTCCGGTCCGCAATTGCGTCTCGACATGCTTTGCGGCCGCGCGCTTTCAAGTCGGGAAAGTTTCCAGCCGCCGATTTGTTGACTCTGTGTGACTTTGAAAACTGGAAACTAAAGAAAATTGGAGAAAACTGTATAAAAGCCACATTGAATCGGCCTTGGCGCTGGAAACTCGATTGACTCGAGCGCGGGTGGCCGCGAAGCGTGTTGAGACGCAATTGCGGACCGAATTTCGGCTCAGAGAAGCACAGTACTGTGGCATAAAAAATTAAAACAATTGATTAACCCCGTATATTTTAATTTCCGATTAGAAAAAATCGGAAATCGATTTTTAGCGCAAATACTGTCTTCGGTATACTATCTTCCAGAAAGTAAGCCGGGTGGAGCAGCAAGGGCGGACGCGTTGCGCGCTTGAAGTAGATCACGAGTGTGTTTTCCTAGTATCGCAGACCACTTTTTAGTTTTCTTTTGATCTATTATTGTCTGTCGGAGTTAATACTACACACTATTTTTTTTTAAATAGAAGAAAATCGAGGGCGAGACCAGAAAATTTACTTATGATGTGCTTCGAAAAAAAAACTGTAAACGGGGACTTCGTCTAAACAAAGCATTTTAAGCTTCGGAAATTTGTCAAAATTGCGGTGCGCGCGAGGCGCGCACCAGATTTGGTTCTGAATCGACCCCGCGCGCAACCTCTTTCTCGAAATCTCAGTTCAGAGTGAACGTAGAAATTAGGGCTCAATTGCATTGAAAAGAGCGCAAAAGGATGGTATTTGTACCCAAAAATGGTTTAGAACGGTTCACTGGCTTTCGAATAAAAATTGAATGACCGCGCGTTTTTGTTGTTAATCTCCTTTTTTTTCAGACGGTGTACACGATCTTATTGGTACACTTAATATTGAGCTAGGGAGTTCATTTTTGAACAGGAGGCTGGAAAGTAATGCAGGTCGCTCCTATTTCAATTATAACTTGATACCTTAACTTTGAAGGGTACCTCAAAATCGTGGTTTACGTACTAAATTAGTCTTGGAGCACTAAAACTGCTTTCTTCTGCTACGGCTGTGGAGACCGGGGTGTGTGGGTGAATCTGCAGCCGATTAACACAGGCCGCAGGAGGTAGGTACGAAACTTGTCAGAATTCTTACTCATGACACGTCATCGATCGATAATCAATATTATCAATTTTCGCGCTTTTTGCACAAAATGCGGCGAGGAGTGGTTATCGCTGATGGGATTGCTTTTCTTGGTTGGGAAATTTTGCTCATCAGTCATTATCGATAAACCAATTAAAAATATTGATTTTTTCGCTTGTTGCACCAAATGCCGCAATGATTTTCGATTGTTGATGGCTCTTAGTCTGTTGTTTGGGAAATTCATCTTATCATGATAAATCGAATATTAATGACCAATAATATCGATTTTTCACATGCTGCACAAAAATTGTACTCATACGACAATATCGTCTGTCAGATGTTTATCATTCCAAAATTGAAACCGTTGAGCAAAATTGAAGCCAGAAAGGAAGCCTTCGAGAAAAATATGTGAAATTTCTGAAAATTTAGCTTCCTGGCAAAAATAGCGATTTGATAATGCCATTTATACAAAGTCAAAAAAAGTTTCAAAAATATCTTGAAATATCTTTAAAAAATGATTCGGCCTAAAATAGCCTGGAGTAATAAAAAAACTAGGAAATGAAGTGAAACAACTAAAAATACGACTTGGCGGTCGATCATTTCACAAGCTTATCCGTTAAACTTATCAAAGCGGATTCAAGCGCCCCAGGGAAACATTGAGCCACTCTTGAAAGCTGCAATAAGGGAATCAGCATAGGTCAAGCTAGGTGATCGCGCCGCTCCAATCCATATCGTGCTTGCTTTCGTTTTGATAAGTTTAACGGAGAAGCATGTGAACTGATAGACCGCCAAATCGTATTTTGGCTATCTCACTTCATTTCCTACCTTTTTTATTTTCCCAGGCTATTTTACGCCAAATCATTTTTGAAGAGATTTCAAGATTTTTATAAACTTGTTTTTTGATTCTATAAATGGCATTACTAAATCGTTACTATGGCCAGGAAGCTATCACTAAACTGGATTTTTTCCCAAGTTAAGAGGTACATAACGAGAGAAAAACTAATTTCGCATTATTAATGCACCCGCGAAACAGGAAATTCTGAGCGAAATCTGTTAACCCCATGGCAGAAATCTCGAATAAAAAGTTCTATATTAATTTTTTTTTGGAAATTAACTCTCACAATTTTTTCATCAAAAAAATAGGGTTCACATTTATCCATAAAGTGAAGACAGTGAATGCTCCAAAAATATAAAATTGTTCGCAAACGCTCCGAAAATTCTCAAAAGTGGACATCTTGACCAGATTAGAAAACGAAGAGCTCACAGTTGAAATGGTTTTTCCGAAAAAAAAAAACCAAAAATGAATTCAGGAAAAAAAGTATGTGATGGCCCAGTACCCGACCACATCACCAGATTTTTTTTCATGAAAAAAGACTTGAAACGAAATTTTCTAGAGGAATCCTCAATTATGGATTTTTTGGGCAACTACTCTAAAAGAAATTGCCGCTGCGGCTCCGCGATAGTGCCGCCGCGGCTCCGAGAGAGTATTCCATACGATGTTAATCAAGAAATCTGATACAACTGAGGAGGCTAAGAGCAAAAATACGCACCTGCGATTGTTACGTCCTATGTCTGATAAGGACAGAGGTTACCGCCGTTTTTGCGCCCATGGAAATACGGAATGTACCTCAAACTTGGGAAATTGAACCGGTGACAATTTCTTTCAACCATACAAGACAGCATATCGTACTCCATGCGGGTTCGCTGCTGCATCCTCGCGGAGCCGGCGCGGTTCTAACGCTGAGCCTCTGCGGTACTAATGCGGCAATGACGAGGCTCAAGAAACGGCAACAGAATCGTCTTATCACGGAGCCGCTGCGGTACTATCGCGGTACTACCGCGGCATAGTCAGGGGTCGCGGTACTTTCCCGGCACTGACGCGGCAAAATCTCTCACAGTCGCATTATGTTATAAATTCCCGGGAACGGAAAGTATCTGAAATGTTTTGAAATTTTTGGATTTTTTTCTGAAATGGAGAATTTCAAACCAAAACCATGCTTTTTCCATTTCTTTCTCTAAGAAGACATCAAAAGAAGGTCTTTCAGTAACGTTGGAAGCAGGACAATTTGTGGATGGAGGGACTCTAGCGGATTATGGAAAACAAAAATAAACTCTTTTCTGCAGATTTACAAGATCATAGAGTTTCTTTTCTCAGTAGGCCGGGTGGAGCGGCGCGGGCGGCCGCGTTGCGCGCTCAAAGCAGACCACAAATTAATTTTCTAGTCTCGCCCACGATTTTCTTCTATTTAATGGAATAAATATGTAGTATTCACTCCGATAGACTACAAAATATCAAAAGAAAACTATGAAGTGGTCTTCGAGACTAGGAAAACACACTCGTGATCTACTTTGAGAGCGCAACGCGTTCGCCCTCACTGCTCCCGTCGGCTTACTTTCTGGAAGATAGTATACTGAATACAGTGTTTACGCTGAAAACCGATTTCCGATTTTCTCTAACCGTAAAATTAAAGATACGGGGTTAATTAATAGATTTATAATATTTATGCAACAGTAATATAGAAAACCTGCTAAAAATATGCTATAAATGTGCTGTGTGGCAAAAAACTCTGAATCTCATCGGTCAACGCTAGCAGTGCGGTGGCGAAATGAGACTGTCCGCCCACGCGGTCGGCGTGCGTGTCAAGCGGCTGTCGTCAATGCATTTATTATACTCATAAATCGAATAATATGAGTATTGGACGGGTAGTGAATAATATCCTAGTCGACCGTTCGCAGCTGTGGAAAGGCGCGTCTGAAAACTCGACACGCACGCCGAACGCATGATCCGCCGAACAGTCTCAATCGGACAGACTTTACCGCGAGCAAACAGTGGCCAAACTGAATTTTTTAGGGATTATCGGAGGTCCCCTGTCGATTGGACACACTTCTACAGCATTTTTTTCATTTTCGCAATAAAATCAATAAAATCGATAAATCCAGAAAATTGATAAAACTCTTCGGCGGTGATTTCCATTGATAGAGGATCCTCAAAAACTCATAACTGTCAAGTTTCACCTCTGATTCTCTTCAATAAACTGAAATACCATCACACTGCCAGCGTTGACCGATGAGATTTAGAAATTTGTCGCCCCGCCCACTTCTTTGGTTGCTGTTGAGGAAGTGGGCGGGGCTTGCACAGCACGTTCATTCAAGTTTCGCGGTCATATAGGGCTAATAATGACTCGTTTTTGACAGTTTTTTCTTTCTAGATGTTATTGTAACAAATTAACCCGAAACTTTAAATTCACATTGACAACTTTAAGATCATTTTTATCATAAAAACTGTGTTCAAAACAAGTTTTTCCGCCTCTGCATGGTATTCAGTTGAACTGTTCCAAGTCCATGAAAGTCCTTATTCGTTCTACCCCCGTTGGGAAGCCGACTGGAATGATCAGGTTTCTTCAGCTCTTTTTTTTTCGCCACCGACCGACCGACCCATTTCGGGATTAGACGGCACCTCGGTCTTACACTTCAACATGTGCTTTTGTCATAGTTGTAACATTTCTTTTCGGATTTATGGCCTCGCCTGCCAGTCAACTTCTTGAATACACTTTGAAAATCACTCATGTTTGTTAAGCTTACCCTGTGTAATCAGAGTATACTATTCAGAGTTTCAAAAAAAACCGCTAAGTCTGAATAGGTTCTTAGATTTCCCATGGCGTCTGGTTTATTTGCGGACCATCGAGCCAGTTCTCGACAGCCGTAATACGATACAGCCCATCACGGGGACAGTTTCCTTTCTTTCATTGAAACTACTCTCTCCTGCAGGAGGAATTTCAATTCGTGGAACACCTAAAATTCGCATTTTAAAGAAAAAAATGGAAATTTGAAAAAAAAAACGTGTTTACAATTTTTTCTGAATTTTCCTGAAGCCAAATTCGGAAAATTTCTTTTCTGAGGATTTTTTTTTGTATACATTATCGAATTCAGTATAAATTCTCGTACGAACCTTTTTTTTGAAAAGCGCCATTGAAAAAATGTTGTTTTGGAAACTGTGGAAAAGGCTTTTTGCAATGAAAAAAGTAGCTGAATTTTCAATCAAGAAAGATTCTAGAATATCAAAATTGCTCAAAATTTCTACAAAGTCGTATTTTGGATTTCAAAAGGGCCTCATTTTGAAAACTATTTCGTCAAAAATTTCTGAAAAAGGGAAATCCACAAATTCATTCGTTCGAAAACATCAAAAGCATGTATTCGAGAAAAAAAAGAATTTTTCAAAACGGTCATATTCAGAAAACTTAATCATTCAGAAATTTTCAAAAAGGTATGTTTCAAAAAAAATCTTATTAGAAAATCTTCAGTTCGTGATTGGAGTAAATTAGAAGAGAGTGAATCGAGGCAAGTGATTACTTGCGTGATAGTTTTAGGAGGTTTAAGAAATTCGGAACGGAAAAAAATTCAAAAATAATACAAAGAAAACAAAAACGACAAAATAATTAAATAAGTGAATATTAATGAAAGAAATAAGGTAGAATGATATACTTTCCAATGAAGTAACAATACTGTTAATAAAAATATTAAAAATATTAACAATAAATACTAACACTATTGATTATTCTTTGATAGGTATGTATATCATTCTAGCTTGTACATAACTTTCAACAATATTTATTAAATTATTTTCTTTTATTTTATTCATTTTAATTTTTACAAATCATGTTCTGATAATTCTTTATTTACTTTTTCATTGAAGATTTAATATTAATTCTTCTACGGACGCTTTTAACAAGACAACATTTGAACAGTTATGTCCTATAACAATCAATAAAGCCTTTTGAGAAAAAAATATCTGCTCAGAATTTTCGTTGAAAAAATATTCTATAATACAATATCAAAAATGTTCAAAATTTCTACAAAGTCGTATTTCGGATTTCAAAAGGGTCTCATTTTGAAAATAATTTCGTCAGAATTTTCTGAAAAAAGGGAGATCCAGAAATTTATTAAAATATCAAAAACGTGTATTCGAAAAAAAATATTGTTGAATTTTTCTTGGAACGGCCATATTTTAAAAAAAAATTATTCATTTGGAATTTTTTGAAAAGCAATGTTCAAGAAAAATTTCTAATCAGAAAACCTTCAGCTCGTGATTCGAGTTATTAGGAAAAGAGTGAATGGAGACGTATGGTTTCTGTATTATATTTAGTCTGACGCATGAGCCAGGCGGCCGGTCGTGTGGCGTTGGCGGCATCACCGACCAACGGGGTTTCGATCGCCGTCGCAGCCCTGTCCATTCACCAGACTAAATTGATCACGGGAACTCTATGCTTGTTTGCGTATTAGTTTTAGGAGGTTAACGAGTATATTAATGGTGTATATCATTATATCTTCTACCTTGCATTAGTATTTGATTACTTATTTTGTATCTTTCATTAACACTTATTTATTTATTTAAATCGTTTTGTTTTATTGTATTTTCAAAAATATTTTTTTATTTATCAATCTATTGATTTTGCCTGATTCAATTTTATTTTTATAAATATTTTTGTTATTTGTTTATTTATACATTGTTTTATTTTATTTATTACATTTTTAGGAAAAATTCTCAAATATTTATTTATTCATATTAATTTTTAAATTGAAAAACTGATTATTAATGACTCACATTGCTCGGATCGATTTTATTTTTAATTTTTTGTTATTTTTTATTTTGTTTAATTTTATTTCTTTTTTATTGTGTTTTTAAAATTTTTTTAAAATATTGTTTTTATTTTCATAATTAAAAACCATTATTAATGACTCACTAGCAAGTACTTGCTTATCAGAAAAAAAATCTGAAAATTGCATAACAGGCGTTAATTCGCTCAAAAATCACTTCCGGAAATACTTATTGTGTTTACGAATGAGACTGTCCGCCCCTGCGGTGGGCGTGCGTGTCGAGAGACCGTCACAAAGGCATTTTTTCGGATGAACTTTTCCACAGCTGCCGACAACTGACTGGGATATCATTGATTACTTTGTCTGACATTCCCGCTATTCAATTAGGAGTGTAACGAATGCCTCCGCGAGGGCTGCTGGACACGCCCGCCGGTCGCGTGCGTGGACAGTCTCATTCGGACCTACTTTACTTACATATCCTCTGATTCCGGGCCAAATTTTCTCTGTGCCCTCGCGCGCTTGTGCGGAGTGAGGGTAGAGGCAGCTAGGAAGTTGGGGGAGAAGGAGAAGCAGCGTACGCACGCAGACGCACGCGATAAACGGAAATAAATTTCACTCGGAAACAGAGGATATGTTGCATAGGTAAGTAGAAGATTTTATTTTTGATACTGATGGAGTTTCTTCAATCTTTTTTTTTGATGTGATTCAGACCAGGGAGGAAAAAAATTTCTATTACCGCAGGTATTTGGCCTTGGAATTCCGATTTCCAAAATTTTGAAACTTGTTTCGATTTTTGAAATTTTGAGTTGTTTCGATCTGCGATTTCCGAATTTTTGATTTTGTTTCGATTTCCGATTTCCGAAGGCCAGTAATGTTATTCGGTTCAAACCTGATGCGGACTCTCACCGGAAATAATGCTTACCGACAAATTCTGCTGGGTTACCTAGCTAACCCCATGATCCAGTGGCGTGACCTGATCGGCTCTGTCTTATCTAGGATAAAGTCGTCACAGAGATGTCAGTCCAGCACGGAACAGGTCGTCTAATCAGTCGGTTTCGATCTCTGCATCGAACCCTAAACGCAACCCACCACCCCTGACCTTCGACCTTATTTACCATTTGGTCCCTACACCGGATGCTCACCAGCCGATGCTTATCTACTATTAGCCAATGTGGACTTCTTCCCTTACAGGAAGGAGAGCAATTAGCCGAAACAATGCTCGCTCTCCTAAGCTCCTAATCCTGTCTGATTGTTCTGCATCTCTTCAGCCTCTCCGGCTCATCCGTCACTTCACACTTTCAATTGTTTAGCCTCGGTAATAATATCAGGCCCCGTCACAGCCCGATATCAAGCAGCCGAAAAAGCCGCCACCGCCCCTTTACACTATGGAAATCTGCCACCACCTGGACAACAATAGACTGGAAATTTCGTGCTATTTTTCAGAGTTGGGCCGAGTTCTCTTCCTCCTTCCTCTATCGTCATCGAAGTCATTTCCTATGGCCTCGTTTTTTGCCATAGCGCTCAGCGTGAAACAGCCAGTCAAGCGTGCTTCCGCCGTCCTCCCGTCACCTTCTGGAGAACTATTTTAGCGAATATACTCACTCTAGCAAGGGCTGGGTTGGTGTTTCTGGGTTTGGGTTTAGGCACAATTTTAGGTAAACTAGGCGACTCCTGGGACGGGTAGGATTATGTCGAATTTTCTGAACATTTTCCACTGTTCACCCGACGGACTAAGGTACTTTTGTGCCTTTTTAGGAAAAAAAGCAGACTACCGTAAGCTACCGTAATGTTTGGAAAGCCCCTGAATATGCATCTATCTCGATAGAACTAGATCACTATTCCAACATATTATAAGTTAATTTTAAAAAAATTGAATTATTTGTTGCAGTGATACTTTTAGGTCTGATATGGAAGTAAAGTTACTGTGCTTCTCTGGGCCGAATCCCGGTCTGCAATCGCGTCTCGACACGCTGCGCAGCCGCACGCGCTCGAGTCAGTCGAGTTTCCAGCGCCAAAGCCGACTCGATATGGCTTTTTTATAACGTTTTCTCCAACTTTGTTTAGTTTCAAGTTTCTGAAACGCGCCTAGAGTCAACAGGTCGGCGCGGCTGTGGCGCTGGAAACTCTTCCGACTCGAAAGCGGGCGGTCGCAAAGCGTGTCGAGACGCAATTTGGCGGAAATTGGCCCAGATAAGCACAGTACTTGTCAGTTAATTTATTAGACGATAAAGTTCGTTAAGATTCCTTCTTTGGACAAATTTTATTGGAACAGTCTCCCAGGATTTTTTTTAGTAAAGATTAGAAACTATTAATTGGGCTTATATAGAAATAAGGTATAGAAAATGATATAGAATATGATATATGATATAGAAAATAATAAATTTTTTCAAAAAAATATTTTGTTTTAGAGAATAGTATTATAAGGAAAGAGTGAACGAACTTTACTAGAAAGAAGTTGGAATGGAGTTTTTTTCTGACTTTTGATGGTCAAAAAATATAATGTGAAAATATTTGTGGTACAAGGGATAGAACCTGAGACCATTTCTATGACAGACAGAAACTATATCCGCTCGGCCAAGCTAGCCGGATAAATCCTCATTTTCGATTTGTAAACATTTGTATAATCAGGAGCGTCGTTTGCTCTACATTAAATTTATGATACTGTGCTTCTCTGGGCCGAATTCCGGTCCGCAATCGCGTCTCGACACGCTTCGCGGCCGCACGCGCTCGAGTCAGTCGAGTTTCCAGCGTCAAAGCCGACTCGATATGGCTTTTTTATACCGTTTTCTCCAATTTTGTTTAGTTTCAAGTTTCTGTAACGCACCTAGAGTCAACAGATCGGCGCGGCTGCGGCGCTGGAAACTCTTCCGACTTGAGAGCGCGCGGTCGCAAAGTGTGTGGAGAATTGCGGACCGGAATTTGGCCCAGATAAGCACAGTGATTGTCAGTTAATTTATTAGGCGATGAAGCTCGTTTAAATTCCTTCTTTGGACAAATTTTACTGGAAGTCTCTCAGGATTTTTTTCAGTAAAGATTAGAAACTACTAATTGGGCTAATATACAAATAAGGTATAGAAAATGATATAGAATATGATATATGATATAGAAAATAATAAAATTTTTCAAAAAAATACTATGTCTTAGAGAATAGTATTATAAGGAAAGAGTGAACGAACTTTACTAGAAAGAAGATGGCATGGAGGTTTTTCTGACTTTTGATGGTCAGAAAATATAATGTAAAAATTTTTGTGGTACAAGGGATAGAACCTGAGACCATTTCTATGACAGACAGAAACTATATCCGCTCGGCCAAGCTAGCCGGATAAATCCTCATTTTCGATTTGTAAACATTTGTATAATCAGGAGCGTCGTTTGCTCTACATTAAATTTATGATACTGTGCTTCTCTGGGCCGAATTCCGGTCCGCAATCGCGTCTCGACACGCTTCGCGGCCGCACGCGCTCGAGTCAGTCGAGTTTCCAGCGTCAAAGCCGACTCGATATGGCTTTTTTATACCGTTTTCTCCAATTTTGCTTAGTTTCAAGTTTCTGAAACGCACCTAGAGTCAACAGATCGGCGCGGCTGCGGCGCTGGAAACTCTTCCGACTTGAGAGCGCGCGGTCGCAAAGCGTGTCGAGACGCAATTGCGGACCGGAATTTGGCCCAGATAAGCACAGTGATTGTCAGTTAATTTATTAGGCGATGGAGCTCGTTTAGATTCCTTCTTTGGACAAATTTTACTGGAAGTCTCTCAGGATTTTTTTCAGTAAAGATTAGAAACTACTAATTGGGCTAATATAGAAATAAGGTATAGAAAATGATATAGAATATGATATATGATATAGAAAATAATAAAATTTTTCAAAAAAATACTATGTCTTATAGAATAGTATTATAAGGAAAGAGTGAACGAACTTTACTAGAAAGAAGTTGGCATGGAGGTTTTTCTGACTTTTGATGGTCAAAAAATTTAATGTGAAAATTTTTGTGGTACAAGAGATAGAACCTGAGACCATTTCTATGACAGACAGCAACTATATCCGCTCGGCCAAGCTAGCCGGATGAATCCTCATTTTCGATTTGTAAACATTTGTATAATCAGAAGCGTCGTTTGCTTTACATTAAATTTATGATACTGTGCTTCTCTGGGCCAAATTCCGGTCCGCAATCGCGTCTGGACACGCTTTGCGGCCGCACGCGCTCGAGTCAGTCGAGTTTCCAGCGCCAAAGCCGACTCGATATGGCATTTTTATACCGTTTTCTCCAATTTCGCTTAGTTTCAAGTTTCTGAAACGCACCTAGAGTCAACAGATCGGCGCGGCTGCGGTGCTGGAAAATCTTCCGACACGAAAGCGCGCGGCCGCAAAGCGTGTCGAGACGCAATTGCGGACCAGAATTTGCCCCAGATAAGCACAGTAATTGTCAGTTAATTTCTTAGACGATAAAGTTCGTTTAGATTCCTTCTTCGGACAAATTTTACTGAAACAGTCTCCCGGAATTTTTTTTTTCAGTAGAGATTAGAAATTATTAATTGGGTTAATATAGAAATAAGGTATGGAAAATGATTTAGAACATGATATATGATATAGAAAATAACAAATTTTTTCAAAAATATTTTAATTTTGAGAATAGTATTATCCCGAAAGAGTTGACGAACTTTATTAAAAAGAAGTTTGCATGTTTTTTCTGACTTTTGATGGTCAAAAATGGAATGCGACAGACAGGAACTATATCCGCTCGGCCAAGCTATCCGGATAAATCCTCATTTTCGATTTGTAAACATTTGTATAATCAGAAGCGTCGTTTGCTTTACATTAAATTTATGATAACTCACTTTTTTCTTTGATTACATATTGATTGATGCCATTGATTTATCGATTTCTTGGTTACTTGATCATTTGGCTTCTGAGTAGTACGTGTCTGAAATTCCACTTTTCCGACTTCTCGATTTATGAATATGAATGAAATTTAACTTTTTCGACTTTCGACTGAGTTTAATTCAAATAAAACCTGTACGAGTAGGACTGTCCGCCCACGCGGTCGGCGCGCGTGTTTAGCAATCGTCTCAAAGGCATTTTTTAGGACATGTAAATCGATTAGCAGAAATATCGCGCTAATAGTGATTAATTTTCCAGTCAGCTGGTTGTAACCGTGAAAACGCTCTTCCAAAAAAGTCTACAGGACAGCCGCTGGACACGCATGCCGACCGCGTGGGCGGACAGTCTAGTTGGGACAGACTTTTTATTCAGAAACTCGATCGCAAGCAATCGAATTCGAGCAATGTATAGTGTGTCCAGGCCCTGATTCCACCGCGAATCTGTCGCTTCAGCTCCGGTCTGGCACCGAGGCCGCAAGTTCCCGCTGGATTCTCGGTAGAATTCAGGCGATTCCTTCCAGATGAGGCCATCACCCTCGGGCGTGACTTCGTGTTCATTGCTCACCTTTGAGCTTCGGAGGAAAACCAGAAAAAAAAATTTTTGCGTTTTTTATTCACCTTTTTCAGTAATTAAAGGCAGGGCTCATAACGATTCTTTTAGCTCTCTTGGAGAGAACGTAGTTTTGGTCAGCATAAAAAAGAAAATAAGTGAAAAAAGTGACAATTCCCGGGTAAAACCGCACAAAAACAAGTTGCACGGCTAATTGCAGGTTTCCGTGCGCTCCCTATTTATGATACTTTCATTAATGCTTGTTTATCTGTCTTTTATTTTACTCCTAAAATGAACAGTATTCTCTAGGAGTGCTCAAAGATTACTTAGGAAGCTGAACAAAAACTGGCAAAATAGGCATTTATAGAAATCTCGACGTTGGGGGGCAAGTAGACACCAAGCAATAACATGTTCTTGAGTGTATTTTCTCCATCTTTTCACTTATTTCTAACTTCGTGATGGTCAGATCTACTTACTCATAGCACAACAACCGTTTTTACCGCGAACACTGCCTTTAATTGTGTTTAAAGGCAGCATACACGCTCGTGAACGTAATTGAGATAATTACGGAATTAGAATGGTATGGCACCGAGCACAACGCCAACACATTTTGAAGGGTCGAAAATGACGCTGCACGAGTGAGAAGTTGGCCCCGCCCTTGTATCTGCCCGCCCCCCGTATTTGCGTCGTCCTCCAAAACAGGGGTGCTGGGCCAATTCCACCGTCGTCAAGGTGTGTGGTTTACCTATTGTACCTATTCCACCACCCACAAACGTCGCCGGTGGTGGAAATGGCCCAGAACCCCTGTTCTGGAGGAAGACCCAAATGCAGGGGGCGGGCAGATACAGGGGCGGGGCCAACTTCTCACTCGTGTAGCGTCATTGTGGGTCGATTTTGACACTTCAAAATGCGTGGGCGTTGTAATCGGTGCCATACCGTTCTAATTCCGTAGTTATCTCAATTACGTTTACGAGCGTGTATGGTGACTTTAACATGCTAGAGCATGCTATGGGGATATGCTCCACCCCTTTCTCCGCCTCCTGTAATTGTTTGACCTGAAGATATCCGCTCTCGTAAGAGCTCAACATTGCTTCTTTCTTGCCTCATCTCTGCCAATTTTTTTTTGTCACGACAAACTTATAAATTCTCTTTGTTAGAGAATAACCATAATAAATCATACTAATACGTATGTATGTAAAGTTCATATGTATAGGAATATACATCAAGTATGGACAATGACATAATTGCCAATTTTATAATTATATTAGACCCCATCTTCAGATTACTCGTGGTAGGTTAATCAAAAGAGGAAAGGTATGAAGGAGAAGTTGACAAAGTTCGTTTCGCCCCTGGCCTCAGACGAACTTTATCAAACAGCTCTGCCGGGGCTCCTCAGTGAGGAACAGAACTGTCGATGAAAAAGAAGGATGAATACGAAAGCATGAGCCGAGCAGAGTGAAGTAGTGTTAGAAACGTTAGAAAGAGGTATTTGGGCAAGAAGCTATAGTATACTACTATCAATATCAGAATGAAGTCCATATGATCACAAGTCCTGATTCTGAACAGTATCGAACACCGACCTATCCACAGTGAAGACTTAGTACATTATGCTTTTTACCAACTGTGTTATACTTCTCTTATCATCTCTTAGGTTAAACTTATATGCTATATAACTTATATTTACTTCTACGAATTCTGGTGTATATAGGTTTCCAATTAAAACTGTTTTCATTTCTTTGAGTTTTTCAGTGAAGGAATCTAAATTTGAACAGATATTAGCTAATCTCAAGGTCTCCGTGTAAATTGTGGATGCTTTGACTTTTATAGAGATATCAGAATGAGCATGAGGAAATCTTTTAACTCTGAAATTGAAATCATCTGTCTCATTATACAATTTTGTGTGTACTCTATTATTAATTATTTCTATACTAATGTCTAAGTAACTGCTTTTATAGGGATTATTGTGTTTCTTTTTGAGCTCCAATACATTCTTGTATATTAGTGAAATTTAACTATCCACAAATGTTTCATCTTTATTATGGATTATAAGCAAGTCATCCATATATCTAAAAAGTTTGAAAAGTACGTTATTTTCAATTTTCGCGCTAATAGAGTACCTATACTCCAACATGGAAACTGCAATATCGGCTAACAATAGGCTGAAGTTACCTCTCTGAGGAACTCCTTTCGTCTGTTGAAGCATAAGTTCTCCGAAACGACAGTAACTGTTGCGTAAAAGATAGTCAATGTGATATATCTAGTCTGTGATGGTATAATACCTGTAACCGCCTTTATCTAGCTCAGAATCTCGATAAAATACTCTGTACCCATTGATAACTATCCACTTTTTATTAGCATTTTTGAAGCAAATTTTCAAAAATTCTTTCATGTTATACAGAATAAAACTGTGTGGAAGGTTAGTGAACATATCAGTAAAATCAACAGAATAGACTTGAACCCCATTGGCACTCAATCCACATAATTTCTAAAAATTTAGCTTCCTGGCAAAAGTAGCGATTTGGCAATGTCATTTAGAAGTAAAAAAAATTTCGAAAATGTCTTGAAATATCTTTAAAAAATGATTTGACGTAAAATAGCCAGGAGTAATAAAAAAATTAGGAAATGAAGTGAAATAACCAAAAATACAATTTGGTGGTCAATCATTCTACAAGCTTCTCCGTTAAACTTATCAAAACGAAATCAAGCACGATATGGAATGGAGCCTTGCGTTCACATAGCTTGACCTATGCTGATTCCCTTATTACAGCTTTCTAAAATGGTTTAACGTTGCGCGCTTGATTTCATTTTGATAAGTTTAACGGAGAAGCTTGTAGAATGATTGACCACCAAATCGTATTTTTTGGTTATTTCACTTCATTTCCTACCTTTTTTATTTTTCCAGGCTATTTTACGTCAAATCAATTTTTAAAGATATTTCAAGAAATTTTCGAATTTTTTTTTTTACTTCTAAATGACATTGCCAAATCGCTACTTTTGCCAGGGAGCTAAATTTTCAGAAATTTCACATATTTTTTCCCGAAGGTTACCTTTCTGACTTCAATTTTGCTCAACAATTTCCATTTTGGAATGATGAAACATGTAACAGACGATATTGTCGTATGAGTAAATTTTTTGAAACCTATGACTTACAATCATAAAAAATAAAACTCATTGCCGCATTTGGTGCAAAATGTGAAAAATCGATATTATTGATAATTAATATTTGATCTTGCATGATGAGCAGAATTTCCCAAACAAATGACTTAGAGCCATCAACAATCAAAAATCATTGCGGCATTTTGTGCAACAGGCAGAAAAATCAATATTATTGATCGGTATTTATCGATAATGACTGATGAGAAAAATTCCACAACCAAGAAAACCAATCCCAAAAGCAATCACCACTGTTCGCCGCATTTTGTGCGAAAAGCACGAAAATCGATAATATTGATTATCGATCGATGACGTGTCATGAGTACGAATTCTGACAAGTTCAGTACTTACCTCCGACGAACTGTGTTGATTGGCTGCACTTTCACCCACGCACCCCGGTCTCCGCAGCCTCAGCAGAAAAAAGCAGTTTTCGTGCTCCACGGCTAATTTAGTATGTAAACCCACGATTTTGAGGTACCCTTCAAAGTTAAGGTATCAAGTTCAAACTGGAATGAGAGCGACCTGCATCCATTTTTAGCCTCCTGTCCAAAAATGAGCTCCCTAGCTCAACTTTAACTGGTAGCACAAGATCGTGAACGCCGTCTGAAAAAAAGGAGATTAGCAGAGAAAACTTGCGGTTTTTCAAAATTTGCTCAAATCCTAGGAAACCATTTCAAACCATTTTCGGGCATTATACACAGCTTTTTGCGCTCTTTTCAATGCAATTTAAAACTAATTTCTACTTTCAGCCTGAACTTAGATTTCGAAAAACGGGTTGCGCGCGTTGCCGATTCAAAACCAAATCTGATGCGCGCTTCGCGCGCACCACAATTCAGCTGCTATGTTAATATTGGAGATATGCTCCACCCCTTTCTCCGCCTCCTGTAAGTGTTTGACCTGAAGATATCCGCTCTCGTAAGAACTCAACATTACTTCTTTCTTGCCTTATCTTTGTCAATTTTTTTGTCACAACAAATTTATAAATTCTCTGTGTTAGAGAATAACCGCAAGTCGATTATAAGTTTCAGAGGTTAATGTTTTGCCAGCGCGGTGAATTACTCGAATTCACACACGTTAACTATTTCTCACATGTTTTTGATTTGTGAGTTGAGTTTTACCAGCAGAACACAGCGGTAAAATGTTGAAACAACGTATTAAAGCAAGAAATCTGGTGTGAATGTGGTAAAACACTACTATATAGTATTTCTCCGTGGTGGCATAACACTAACCTTCGAAACTTATAATCGAATAAACAATATTCTTTTATATTTCAGTTTTTTTCTCGAATATTCGACTTTTTGGATAATCGGGTTTTCAAATTAATCAGAAATTGGCACTTTCCGAATATTCGTCCTTTCGGAAATCGGCACTTTTCGAATATTGGGCTTTTTATATAAATGGAAAATTTAAATTTTTTTAATATTCGCCTCTTAATTTAATCAAAGCCGTTTTTTTAATTCGAATGAATATTCCAATCATTCGATTTGGTCAAGATATAGTGTGCAATATATTTTTACCTATTCAGATTGTTTTCTACTATTCGAATTTTCGAATAATTCGGAATCATCAGATTTTCGAATATTTGGTTTTTCGAATCATTAGGGAACTGGCACTTTTCAAACAATCGGTTTTTCGGCTTATTCGGAAATTGGCTTTTTCCGGAAATGCGACTCTTCGATTCAGTCGAATATTGGCTTTTTCGGTTTTTCGAATTACTCGGAAATCTGCATTATTCAAATATTCGCTTTTTCGAATGATTCGGGAGCGAGACTTTTCGAATTTTCGACTTTCCGAGTGACTCGAAATTTTGAGTTTTTGCAATTTTTAATTTTTCAAACAAATTAGAAATCGCCACTTCTCGAATACTCGGTTTTTTCAAATAAATCATTCAGTAATTAGCACTTTTCGAATATTTGGTTTTTCGAATAATTCGGGAGTAGGGACCTTTGAAATATTCGACTTTGCACTTTCACAATTCGGTTTCTCGAATTATTTTGCTGTAGAATTTTTTTGAATATCTCGGAATTTTGAACTTTTCGAATACTCGGTTTTTCGTATAATCCAGAATTCAGCATTTTTTCGAATATTCGATTTCCGAATGACTCGGAAATTTGTGTTTTTCGATTATTCGATTTTTGAATAATCGGAAATTGGCTTTTTCCGAATATTCGATCGAATTACTAGAAATTTGCCTTTCTCGAATATTCGACTTTTCGAATTATTCGAAGTCGACTTGTTTAATCGGTAGAGTATTCAAAACATTCGATTCGGTCAAGGTAGAGTCCACCATACAGCTCTTTTAACACGTTAACAAAGCAGAATTACATGTTTTGACAGGTTTGGACCGGATGTTTCTGCTCTGAAATGTGGTGCAAACATGTCAACACCTGTCTACATTCTATCGCGAAAGTATAAAAATACCTCCATTTTATTGTGATGGCAATTTTCTAACAACTAGAATTCATAATCTTCCACTCATCCTCATTCTCCTCCGGCGCATCTCTGTTGGACACGTGTGGGAATCTGTGTGATGATGCAAAAATTATGACATTCCAGGCTCTCACTCCACCAGGATTTCGCACAGCCGCGATCGTGAGAAAATCCCCATCTCGGACTCGACAATCTGCAGCTCCAAGTGTAGTCCCCATTCAGAGCACCCATCCACTCAGAAAGGGACCATGTCCTTCTAGGACAACTCCCACGAATCCAGACGACGTACAGAATGAAATCGGCCGTCATCCATCACGACGGCGAGACCTCAATGTTGACTTCAGAATGGTCGACCGCTAGCGCCTCAGGGTCACGACGGCGGAAGAGATGGCGCGAACCCGTCCCTATGCCGCTGTGGACCGTGTTCCTACCCAGCGGTGTGCTATTCCTGGTAATCTGTCTGATATCCGGACTACACCATATTCGCATCACAAATCTGGAGCTGAGGATGCGACGGTTAGAGAGCAGACTTGCCGTCACCGATGATGTTGTGAGTAATTTTAGACCATTTTTATAACATTTTGTGTGTTTATTTCATTATTTTCTGTTTGAAACGTTTTCTTTTCAAATCATGTATTCTCTAATTCGGAGCGAATGTCACTTTATCCTTTCGCGTGCGCGTGCGGAGCGAGAGGAGAGACAGTGAGAGAGTGTGAGGGAGGAAGAGACGCAGCACACACGCGCACACGCACGCGTTGAACCCGCGTGAATTTCACTACAAAATGGAGGGTGTTTTATTTGTAATTTTGAAATTTTTGTTCTTTTTTTTTGCTTTAATTGGTCTTATTCAGTTAAAAATTTGCTTTTGTAAGTAGATTTGAGGTAGACCCGGGCCACGCCTCTAGAAGGGAACCAGTGGCCACACCCTTTTCCCTAGAGTTTATATGATTTTGTGTTCACCCCGAAAGTAGTGGTTGTCTGTTTGGCTCTTTAAACCAAATAGACAATTACTACTTTTGAGTTTTTTCATCTTTCTTCATCTTTTTTTTGCTATTTCAATCTGTTGAATTTTCAATTTTTCTTGCAGTTTTTTTATCTTATCCAACTCTAGAAGGTTGCAAGTTCTAAGGGTCGAATTAGCCGCTCATTGGGTGTATCCTGATGACCCTCTTGACTAGCCCCGATCACCTGCATCAATTTGCATAATGCTCCATCGATGTTTGTCTATCGTTTGGAGAAGAGCTGCAGCACCACCTGCATATTGTTGCTCTTACAGGTGGACATAAGGACTTTTCCAGAGCTTACTCTACTCGCTGGGGATTTGGGTGAAACTTTTATTTGAGCCTTAAAGCATCGTTCGCGCTGGAAACCAATTCTCATTTTTAGAGCTCAATTTCATGAAGGAGCCCGATAGACCACACCGGTAAACATCGGCGCGTCCAAAACGCTACACAAAAACACGAAAACATTATATACGGTTCTCTGCGCGTGCAATGCCGTTTAGTTGGTTTGCAACTGAGTACAGTGGCCGTCTCCAGGGACTCTACTCATGATAAAAATACCGGGTAAGTCTTAGCTTACTCTAACCTTACCCGGGGCAGTATTCACGTACGAGTATACCGCGGTATAAGGGGGCAATGAGTAGAATGTTACCATCAACCTGTGATTCATCAAAAACCATACCCTCAAAACTGGAGGTATAGAGTAGGGTGCGAGATACCCAAGGAAAGACTCGGGTTTCGCGTTACTCACTCGGAAAATAATGCGCGAAGAATGATCCACTCTCGTTAGATTCAAAAATGGCCTTCGAGAAACCGCCGTGGCTTAAAAGGGCTTAGGGATACAGTAGCGCGGGTTTAATTTCAGCGCGTTGGCTACTAAAAACTGATTTCTAGTGTTACAGTCGACACGCATCGAACTAACCGTTTTGGTTCCTTATTGACAGAATAGGGGCTTTCAGAACACTATACATTGGAACCGATTCACTGAGGATAATTGCAAAAATCGCTCTTTTCTTCTTTGCCCTGAACTGAGAGATTTATGTATAGATGTACCTAAACTGAAAAGGCAGAGTGATCTCAACTTCCAAGTAACTAGGAGATTCTGTGCCAGGAAATTCTGAAATATCCTATTTTTTCGACTATCCGAATCATTACAAAAAATCTTCATTTTACTTACTTATTTGATACTTGATTGCCCGTTGTCAGCCGGCGATCGTCTCAGCGGCGGCCACACGTCTCTGGTTGCCTCGAGGCACACGTTGGTTTGGTTGCTTTGTGGGCTGCCATCCTCCGCCTCGTTCGATTTTGCGGGATCTGTAACCAGTTCGTGTTAGGTGTGTTCAGATGTTTGAAGGCATCGCTCCATCTTGTTGGGGGACGAGCAAGTATTCGCTTGATGTCCCGCGGGTACCAGAGGGTCACGCATTTTGTCCAGCGGTCATCGGTTCCTCTTATGACGTGACCGGACCATCGATGTTTTGCGGCTGCCATGTAAGTGACATCGTCCCGAATTCCTGACTGTTGGCGGAGGTCGGTGCTGCGAAGGTGCTGCCATCTTTGCTCTCGACTGTTCGTCCCCAACAGCGTTGGTTCGAGGGCTCGTTGCCTTCGTGTCATCAGAATTGCAGAAGACTTTTTGGAAGCCCATGATTCAGCTCCGTAGCACATGGCGGGGGGGGGACGGTGGAGTCAAAGAGCTGCGCACGGTTTTTTTTTGTCGGAGCAACGTGAGCTGCTTCCCTAATGTTGGACATTGCAGCGCACGCAGCGCTTCTTCTTCGGCTGACTTCGGCCCTCAAATCGTTGTCCATGGTCACGAGGCGCCCGAAGTAGACATACTTTTTCGTATCAGGAAGGGGAATTCCGTCCCAGTTCATCCACCATCTGTTGAAGTTGGGTTTCACTGTTGCTGACCAGAACGATGTCATTGGCAGGGCGGAGGTTTGAGAGTTTCCTGCCGTCTATGGGTACCCCTGTCGTTCCAATCTAGGCCCATCATGGCGTGATGGAGAGCAGCGGTGAACAGCTTTGGTGAGATAGTGTCACCTTGGCGAACTCCTTTCCCAATCGGCACCGTCAGTTCCTTGTGGAACATCTTGATCTTTGTAGATGTGCTCATGTTTTCCTCCTCTAGCATGTTGATGTGAACCGGGTACACGCCGGCACGGAGTAGGGCGTTCCAAACTGCGTTCAGTTCGATACTGTCAAATGCTTTGACATAATCGAAGAAGCACATTAGGAGCGGTTGCTTGTACTCTCGTGTCTTTTCGATTAGTTGAGTAACCATGTGGATGTGAACCATACAGCAGTATCCGCGACAAAACTGGCCTGTTCCACGAGCTGGAACTCATCCAACTTCCTTTCCAGTCTGTTCAGCAAAATCTTGGGGAATAGCTTGTACCTTCATTTTACGAACATCAATATGAAGTCGACGACAAATTTGTCCTTGCATGAATGTTATAATGAGTTTCGATCGGAGAAAAATCTTTTCATCAAGCATTGGGTTGACGGTGAAGAGAAAAACAGCCTCTGCAGTTTGCCGAAATGAATCGGGTCCAATGCATACTATACTCAGAGGGAGAAATTGTCCCGTTTTCGCAGTACGACACGCCACACTACTCAGTTTGAGCAAAATGGTCCTGAGTGGAATTAGAGCCAAAAAAGCGAGACAGCTCCTCCCTCGGTGTGTAGAGCCCCTTTACCGTTATTGAAAGGTGTGGCTTGCGTTGGACGTATCTTATAGGAGAAAGAAGAAGAGCAGGATCTTTTTGTTAGAACAAAAATGACCTTCGAGAAGCCGGTGCAGCTTTAAAGGACACGGGGATACGGTAGCGCGGGGTTTGACTTGGGCGCGTTTGGTACCGCTAACTGCGAGAGCATATAATTTGAGTCGACATGGATCACACTGACCATTTGATTCCTCCTTGGCGATTTAATTTGCAATGGCGCAAACTCGGTGCATGCGTGTTATAACAATTTCTGCACAACCTTTCCACCAAAGGTGTCCGCAGAAAACCCACCTCCGCAACACTTTTCTTCTTGCTAGAAAAAATGATGTGAACCAGCCTCCCCAGGCAGCCATATTTCTTCGTTAAGTAGGGTCATTCAGTGGCTGAATTATGTGACATAGGAGTAGTGCAAGGCTTACACACACCTCTGACACATAGGTGTATGTGTGTGTGTGTGTGTGTGTGTGTGTGTGTGTCGATCGGTCTGTCGGTGTCCGTGGCCAAGGTTGAAAGATGGATCGGTTGGCGATTGTTTGATGGGCCGATGCGAGATCTCACAAATGAATTGCCCTCAACCCCCACCCGGAGCCGAAGACCGATTGCTGATTGATAGGCATTGATTGGAATACATAGTGAACTAATGAAATTTCGCAGGGGGTTCAACCTGACAGAATGAGCTCAAGTTTACTGTTGTGTTAAATTCTCTGTGAGGGAAGCAGAGTGAGGAACATCTGTTCCTGACCGGGGGAGGTTAGTGCGCCAATAGGATAATGAAGGGGGAAGTGACATAACGACCCCGAATAAAGGCCACCTCGTCATTTGTGGCAGCAGTAATCTCTGACGACGACCAGCTCGTAGACTAATTGTCGAAAAACTGAACCCACATCGGACAACACTGCTCTGGTAAAGGGGATTTTTATTTAGCTAGAAATAGCTGGAGGTAAGGTTAGCTTAGTAAGGTTAGGAATATGCACCCCCATAACCCGGGACCTTTTTGGCCACCCATCAGCTCATGTTTAGAAAACCAAAATCGGGCCTTCCCCACAACTAGACCATAGTTGCCGTGCTCATAGACTCGTAGTTTTGTAACCGCTGAACTGTTGCTTTTGAACAGGGTCCAGCAGCCCGTTGGCAAAGGCCGCAAAATACTTACGACCCCCCCTCGAAGGTCGGTTCGCGCCCAAAATTATGGGAAATTATACGACCACCCCTTTCAGGTTTTATTCGAACCGATTGTTTTCATTTAAAGAATCCAGCTAGGATCAGAGAAAAAAATTGAAACTGTATGAAAAACAGCCCAATCAAAAATCATCCTGGAAAAAAAGTCGGCAGTAGGCTGCTTACAACAAATTTTCGGCAGTTCACCACTAGCCCAACCAAAATTCATTCAGAACAAAATGTGGGCGGGCTTGAATATGCAAAAATTAAAAAAAAACAGCCCGACGCCCGTCCAAACGCGGGCGTTAATCGTGAATTTTGGGCACTGGGATGAAGTTTGCGGGCGGATAGAATTCGATGAATGCTAAAGATCAGAACATTTCATGCAATTATATTTTTTCTATATCTTGTACTTTGAACATGTGCATAACCGGATTACGAAGGCTTTCGGAGAAAATGTCCACGCCTAATTTTTTATACTCTGTTTATCTTGAATTGCACAAAACACGGTCCGCCAATAGTCCTCTAATTGGCCCGCTGGTACCGTAGTGCACGTCCACGACGCGTTCTCAGCAGACCCTGGTGGCGGGGTGAGTGGCCGAGTGACGCCATTGAGGAATCGATTGCTCTGCACACCGGGTGCACACCCAGTTCTGCCGAGAACGCGTCGTGGACGTACACCACGGTACTAGCGGGCCAATTAGAGGACTATTGGCGGACCGTGTTTTGTGCAATTCGAGATAAACAGAGTATACCCACCTCAAACTTAGCCAAATGTCAGAGTTTCCCTCCCTTTCTGAAATTGCAAGAGTTGTTGGCCAAAGAGAAGATTCCTCACCAAAAACAAATTTTAATTTGACGTAATTCCTAAAAAAATAGTGCCTAAAAAGGCGACTTCGGACATTTGCTTCTGTAATCGAGTATGAATTGAAGACTGTAATCATTATTTTGGGTTTTTGCTTATTTCATGACGTCATTTTTCAGTAATAATTTATTAGAAGAATGCGAAAAATACCGATTTGCCTCCACTAGGGCGAAGAAATAGCACGAATGACTAAAGGTGATATGGCAATAATAGAATGCGCCCAGGCATCGCGCCCTTCCCGCAATAGCGTTCCGGCCGGGCGCCTTTTATGGCGCCCTACATATTTTCATGTATTGTTATTTCGAAAGTTTGAAAAGCTGTTAGAAAAAGTTGTGTGCAAATTTTCACATTGTCCAATTACCTCAAAGTCTGGACCCTTGGTGGTCCAAAATTCTTCGGCTGAAGGTATGCCACCCGTTGGATAGTGATGGCAAAAATCGTGCGATTTGCCACCGTGGCTTGCCAACGTCCACCACATTACCTCGCCCGAATCCTTGAAACCAGTCGGGTTGGGAAATGAAATTGTGACAATTTGTGGGGAATCCTATGAGGAAGTCAGCTTCTTTCTTTGTAATTGAAATTTCGATTTTTAATGAGGGGTCGTACGTCCTAAAATGGATTTTTAAGCTTAAGTACAGCGAATTTCCGCTTAAAAGAGGATTAAAAACAGTTGAATGGACTGCAAACTGGTTCTTTTCAGGTTGTAAGCAGTTGCAAACCTTTCTTTAATTTGCAGAAACCACTTTTCTACATATTCTACTACGTTCTTGTCTTTTTCCAATCAATTATATATTTTTCTCCACAAAAATTTCACGATCCCCCTCACCACCCATTGGCAAGCTATCCACACCTGCTGGACCCTGCTTTTGAAGACCGAATTTTCCGCCCCGTTTATCTCGAGACATTACTCATCGGCAGTCTCTCAACGATCTACTTCCGACCGAAACATCCTCCGCTCCACACGAAACCCCTTGCGCTTGTTCCGAGACAAACGCAGACGACATAGAGCTGGCGGAACAAAACCAGGGTCAAGGAGACCGTTGTTCTGGACCTAGATTAGGCTAAGTCTTTACCACCTTTGGTTACCAAATTTTTGGAGAAATGTCGAAATTTTTTTGTGACCCCCGCCCAGCTGGGAAATTTTCCTACAATTTCGGGACTCGACTCTCCAAGGAGAAACTCAAAAAATTCGCAAAAAAAAATTGAAACAAGACCATTTTTGGCATTCTTGGCAATAAAATAGCCTGAAACAAAGGCCATCAAGAAGAAAGACAATTTGAAAGAAGCAAATGTTATTTAAATGAAAGAGAGAGAAGGAATTGAAAGCTCCTCCCAACGAAAAAAACTTGTTCAAAGTCAGTTGTCCCGCGCGATATGTGACATTATGTGCGACTCCATGCCCCACACCAAAAGACACTCGAGCAGGTGCTAGCATTGAAGCTGTAAAGCTATGTTAGAGGTCATTTATACTGCCGCCGCCGAGGTGCGCGTCACAGTGCATTTATGCGATATTAATCACGCGGCGCCGCAAGAGCAATATTAGGGGTCATTTATACTTCCGCCGCCGAGCGACGCAGCGGAGTGCATCCCTACAATACAATCTTACTGCGTCGCGTGATCAATACCATAGGATTGCACTGTGCCGCGCCGCTCCGCGGTGGGAGTATAAGCGACCCATTGCAGGATTGCACTTTGCGGCGCCGCTCGGCGGCTGGAGTGTAAACGACGTCTTACGAGGGACTGATCCCAGCGCAAACTGAAGTTTTCAAGAATGGTATGTTGAGTGTTGTGGGGGGAGGTAAAAATGAACAATCCAAGTTTCAGTAAATTTCCTTAATGCGCATCGGTAGATCAAGAACTGCAGAAAATTCAATTTTTCGATTCCACAAATTGAAACATTTCCAGCGCAACATTGTCCGCGGGGGGGGGGTTATTTTGGGCGCTGTACATGAATACAGTGTTCAGTTTCAGCTTTTCAGTGGATTACTGTTAGTTACAGTAGGAAAAGTATCATTTGTTCAAAGTGACCTACCGTAATCCTCAAAAAAAAACTGAAAATGGACCTCAAATTGGTGTTCAGAGCCCGATGTAACCTCCCTGGACTGAGTTTAACCCAAAAAGGTTCAAACTTTTAAAATCTGAGGAAAACATATTTTTTTCCGTTTTCGATCTACCCAGGTGCATCTAGGAAATTTGACGACCATCAATTTTTTTCTTTGCATCTTTCCCAAACATTTGACGGATAATTTTTTTAGAAACTACAGTTTGCGCTAGTATCAATAATACCTAGTTAGAGTTCCACCGCAACGCTGCGCGATTAGATGTTGTTTGTGGGTATTGATCGATAACGCACCGCTGGTCGATTCGCATACGAAACATGCCGTGGTCGACCTCTAAAAACCCCCTCATACAAGTATTGCTATCCTCCTTCATTTATTCTGACGCTTTCTCTTTTGCCCACGCCTACTCGTGTAGGGCCTGTATTTGCGGACATGATCGCATATCGCACGACACTTTAGCTTGCTGATTAGGAGGAACGCTTCCCCTTTACAACATCCCTAAACCACAGAAAACAGACAATATTTTTATTTATTTATTTATTTATTAATTTATTTATTTATTTATTTATTTATTTACTTGCTTATTTATTTATTTATTTGTTTATTTATTTATGTATGTATTTATTTATTTATTTACTTGCTTATTTATTTATTTATTTGTTTATTTATTTATGTATGTATTTATTTATTTATTTATTCACCATTTATTTATTTATCTATTCCTCTTTTCCTCGAACCCTCTTTTCCTGTGGCCGTTACCCTCACGCCCATTTACTCAAACCCTGGGTCGTCACTGTTCCCCCCCCCCCAGCCCTGGCAAAAACTTTGTAGACGATTTCTGGAACTTCGTCTCTTTTCTGAACGGTAATGAAGCTCATACTTTTTCTCAGTGTGATAGCTGCTACCCCTGAATGCATCTGCTCACCCGCGGCTAAAACTTCAGAGTTTTCCCATCATCTAGGCGAGGCTGGCCACCGCGTAAATCATTGCCTCTGAGTTTTTCCCATTCAGTGGTCTATAACTGATTGAGTGATGATGGTGAGCTGCTGCTGCTCACCATCATAAGAAAGGGTAGGGTTCAACAAGACGGCCTGAAAAGGGGGCATATGGCGGTGCCGTATCGGTCCATTGACACGCAATGCTTTGTTCAGAAGGCGATTACAAACACTACACATACACACTTCTTTGAGTGGGCCTCTCAGCTTCAACAGGCAGGCAGACCATTCCAGTGAGGGTTGAGGCCAGCTGTCGGAGGGAGACCAACATTCAACCTAAGTGTATTGGCCATGAAATCCCAGCAATACCTGAAAGTCCATTCAGCAAACGCTTTTTCCACCCACAAAGGTACCGTTCAAGGGCCATCCATTAGGCGTGTGTCAGTTATCGACCCCAACAGCTGCATTTCAAAATGCAGAAGATGTCAAATGCATCTCAATTTACCATTCTGCAGAAAAAAAGAGTGTGTTTACTTGGGATCAGACGCTTGGCGAGTACTGGGATCAGTATTAGGGATCATGAACAGATATATGGTTTGTTTACACAAGGTGTTGAGTTGATCGCAAAACGCTTGGCTCCGGGCGAGATTGAACCAGCATATTCCCTTTCCGGGGGAGCGCCTTATCGCACTGCACCACCGAAGCCCCAGCGCCGCTCTCACTCAACTGCTCGGTAAATCTTCACCGAAGCAATCATCCTTTCACCCGCATAACGTGTAAGACTTAACTAGGGCATCATCTTGACAGGTCTACGACTGTTAGATAGTCTCTGGCGGTATTCCTGTTTCATCCCGTTATGCGGGTGAAAGGATGATTGCTTCGGTGAAGATTTACCGAGCAGTTGAGTGAGAGCGGCGCTGGGGCTTCGGTGGTGCAGTGCGATAAGGCGCTCCCCCGGAAAGGGAATATGCTGGTTCAATCTCGCCCGGAGCCAAGCGTTTTGCGATCAACTCAACACCTTGTGTAAACATACCATAACGTGCACTGCGACGTTGAACTGCAGTTACGGCAAAAAACATCCAAAAATCGTGTAAGATATATGGTTATGTTTGAGAGCTAAAATTAGGCGCTGGGTTTTGTTTTCTCTAACAATCAGGTGTAAGTACAAGTACATATTTAGTGCAAAGTCAGGATTAAAGGCATCGTACGCGCTGAAAACCACTCAGCGTTTTTTTTCGGTTCAAATTATTCTCTGGGCCCACCTAAGAACGTAGGGAGAGTTTGTCCGGTCGAAAATGCCTTATTGTAAAGATAATTGAGGTTGAATTTCTCAAAATCCGTCAAAAGAGGCCGGCCCTCCGTCAGTCATCTGACACAATTTGCTATCAGCCATCATACAAGTAAGTTTTCATCATTTTATACAGTGCAACTGAGGGGAAGTTGGTGGAATAAACCAAACGATTACGTGAAGAACAACTTTTCTACACACATCGATTAACCTTTCCTTCTCAACAAATCACCTAAAAGAAGGATAAACTTCATTTGATCGTGAGATCGTCGGTCAAAACAGCTATCTCTATCGATCGACTCTTCCTTTGTCAAAAGTCGATTGAGACATTTTGGGTCTAAAAAAGGGCTTTTCAGTGGATTTTTCGCGGTTTTTTTTACGTAGCTATTATATAGGGAACTATAGCTCTCATTATATATGGAAAACTCGAAAACCAAATCCATGTGAACGATGCCTTTGAGTACAACTTTTGAGAGATTCATATCGGGCCCATGTTCAGGTTGTTTTTTTTTCTCAGTTTTGGTTGCTAGGATAATCTTAGGTGCTGAGTCTCATTTTGGCCCGCTGTTCCTCAGCTCCTGTGAGTCCATCTCATTATGGACTGCGGTCGACACTGATTTCTTCACGAGCTCCGGAAAATGACAAAAATAATGTGCGGAAGTTACCCGTCGGTCAAAACAGCTATCTCTAACGATCGATTCTTCCTTTGTCAAAAGTCGATTGAGACATTTTGGGTCTAATAAAGGGCTTTTCAGTGGATTTTTCGCGGTTTTTTAACGTAGCTGTTATATAGGGAATTCTAATTCAGAATTTCTTTTCCCTTTACACAATTGGAAAATTGTTGGGGATCTCACACGTAGTGTGCCCGACTGAGAGTGTCCGCCTACGCGGTCGGGGCGCGTGCTGAGTGGCCGTAGCAAAAGTATTACCAGGACGATCAAAAGTATTACCCACGGCTGCAAACATTTAAAGGCAGCATACACGCTCGTAAACGTAATGGAGATAAATACGGAATTAGAATGATATGGCACCGAACACAACGCTCACGCATTTTGAATCTTCAAAAACTACCCACAATGACGCTACACGAGTGGAAGGTTGGCCCCGCCCCTGTATCTGCCCGCCCCCTGTATTTGCGTCCTCCCCCAAAACAGGGCTGCTGGGCTATTCCCACCGTCGGCGACGTTTGTAGGTGGTGGAATAGGTGCAATAAGTAAACCACACACATCGATGACGTTGGAAATGGCCCAGCACCCCTGTTTTGGGGGAGGACGCAAATACAGGGGGCGGGCAGATACAGGGGCGGGGCCAACCTTCCACTCCTGCAGCGTCATTGTGGGTCGTTTTTGACTGTTCAAAATGCGTGAGCGTTGTGTTCGGTGCCATACCATTCTAGTTCCGTAGTTATCTCAATTACGTTTACGAGCGTGTATGCTGCCTTTAACTGGGATATTATTCACAATTCGTGTAATATTCCCGCTGATCGATTTACAAGTCTAGAAAATGTTTTCGCGACGGCCGCTCGACATGCACGCCGACCGCACGGCGGACAATCTCATTCGGACAAACTTTTCGTCAAATTAACACCTATTCAGAGGTTTCAACCCCTTTCCCAAAGTCAGCGAGCGTCTCCGCCGCTGGTGGAGGATAACGGTAGCACGAGATCCCGTGTGCTGAAATCCGTTTTGTCTGAGAAGAGGGATCCTTTTGCGTGAAATACGGCGTTTATCACACCTCCGAAGTGCGATAGAACATATAATGTATTCGTAGTATTTAGTCTTGTGAATGAACGGGGCTGCGGCGGTAAATCATAGCTCGCGATGTAAACTCCATGGACGGCGGTGCCGCGACAGCTGCACGATCATGCCGCGATGATCGCGCCTCGTCTACTCACTCGAATTATTTTGTCAAAAGATCTTCGGGCAGATTGTAGCTCATCACTAATCCAACCGGATTTATGATAAATAGCGCTTTCATTCGCTGACTAATCGTGACCCCTTTTCGCTGTTCAAGAATCTCGTACTTGGGGTGAGAGTGATGAAGGGTCAACGCTTGCTTCGTAAACCCATCCTTAACCTAACCAATGACCCGCCCAATCGCAAATAGTCATGGACCAGGGTTATTTGTAGTTGAAAGGTAGCCCTGACGAATGTTTCAGAACGGTATATTTGCACTAGCACTAATCTGCGCGGACAAAGAACTCGAGACCGACTTTGTGACCTCACAGAGGAGTATCCCTTAGAACTTTGATCCTCCCGGATTGATCGCATTCATGTGGGTAGGTAAATGACGCCCTCCATGGGGATCACCTCTCCGCTTTTTTCTGATGAGCACGTTTCTATAAGTCTTAAAGGCAGTGTTCACGATAAAAGTCGTTTTTTCTGTTTTTCCTCCTATCTTCAAAACGGTCCCATGCTGATTTCAATGATGTCCCTGGAATCGTACAAGGCCCCCTGGAAACGGAGTTATGGCCCCTCAAAATTCAGCTAGGGAAGCATTGTGGACGAGTTGTCCGAGACTTGTAACTTCCGTCTTTTGCAGCCGATGTATGCAAGTTGACCTGAGTAAAGAGAGACGCTGCGAATAAAGGGAAGAACGGGCCTTTTCATGGGGAACCATCGTCAATCTAACCACGAATTCAGGGAAACTGTTATAGGACGTGGGCGGAGTGGCCCAATGGGTTGGCTGGCCCACGAGATTTTCGCCCACTTACCGGCCGTTTTTCGTCGCACTTCCGCTCTTAATCTCCTTAGAGGGACCCAGAGCTTACGTTTTAGCCACAAAAAAACGTGCAACTTTTTCTCTGTGAACACTGCCTTTAGGAAGGGAAAAGGGCCGTAAGATGTCAGAAAACTCTGACAAATTCAATATGATCTTCATAGGGAGTCTGGTGAATGGCTTTCCATGCTACTTCCATACTAAATCCCACTTTCAAAACATTTTACCACCGCTTATCAAGTTGCATGCATGTTAACACCACCGTAAAACAAAGAAATAACTCGCGTGCGCTGATTACCCAGTGGGTAACTCAACAACGGAACGATAACTCGCATGGGTTTCCCAACCTGTGACTCACATGCTACACTGATCTCATTTCGCGCAGGTTGCATTTAACTCTGGTGTCTGAAATGTTAGTTACCTGCAACATCGTGTTAGGTCGCATGCAACGTTGATTACTGGGTGTGCAGCTAACGTCAAGTGTTGCCTTCTCAGAAAAATGAAAACAAGTTACTTGTATCATAAAAGGCCGAAAACAAGTTACTTGTAACATATCTGAGATGATGTAAGTCACTTGCGACTTATCTCAGGTCATTTAAGTTACATGTAACATATCGGTGGAATACTGCGTGCGCTGCGCCTCCGATATGTTACATGTAACTTAAATGACTTGAGATAAGTCGCAAGTAACTTAAATCGGCCAAGAAGATATTCCCAAGGCTGATGTACGACGCACTCGCGGGGTCAGCCATATGAGTGGCGTTGCTGTTGGTTCAACTACCCAAGTTTGAGGTACTTGACCCCATACCAGCAGGGAAGGCCCTGCACAGCATTTTTTTGGTGTAGTGTGTGGTTTGGGACATGCCCTCTGTGTCGCGTGTCGTCTGCGTCACGTGATGGCCACCCATAGTGAAAATTCAAATGTAAGTTACATGTAAAATAAGTGTAACTTATATGTGATATAGATGTAAGTTACATGTAATATAAATGTATGTTACATGTAATATAAATGTAAGTTACTTGAGACATTCAAGTAAGTTACATTTATATTACAAGTAACTTGTTTTGATTTTTCTGAGTTACACTCGGACAAGTAACTTCGAAGCGGAATTGTGTCTGAGCAGAGATTTGTGCAACGAGGGTTTCAGAATATTCAGCAACATGTAACGTTGTGTTAGGCAACACGAGCCACTAATTTCTGAGCGCTTAAGTTACATACAAAATTAGTTTTTGGGGTGCAACTTGAATGCAGCATTGCCTTGAAAACGTGTAGGTTACATGCGACATTTGGTCAAGTTACATGCAGTAATGCATAGTTTCTGAATGTTTCAGTTGCATGAAACACTACCATTAGCCACTTGCGCCAGTGTTTTCTGAATCGGTCAAGTTGCTTGCAACATTGTGTGAGCTGCATACATGTAGGCATGGGGTTGATGACTTTATATCCATGATGTACGTAACTTGTCCGAAAACTGCTAAAGAAAGTGTCCTGCATCTGTTCCTCTTCAGCACATTGTTATTGTGAAAAATCCCAAAAGTGTCAGCTGTAGTGTCGTTAAATCATATATTGAATCCAATGATCTTCACCTAGAAACGTTCTCTGAGCTTTCAGTCTATCTGGCTGTTTGCTTTTGTGAGCCTAATTACTCAAATAAACGTTCTCGACTCTTGTCATCCTCCCATTGCAACGAGCCAGCTGCATTGGAACGCTGGCAGAGACACCTGTCCGTCCAGGTAGACACACATACCTGGCCGGCTCCCATTTGTCCTATGAGATAGGGATATCTGAGAGTTGGATTGTCCAACTTTGGAGGTACTCGAAATTTACACGTGTTGGTCCAGATGTTACTATTAAAACCCCCTAAAAAAAGGCTAGCGAGCCCAAAATGACCCCTTAATGACACTCAGATGGTCATTGCCGCTTTACTCCAAGGGTTTACAACGGGCCAGATTCGATTACGCTACACAAACACGCCACAGAAGGGATCCACCATTATTGCATAGCATGTTACTCCTTTTATTAATAATAAACAATGTTTTAAGAGATATAATGTAGCAAATACTAATAAATCCCTACCGGAGAAAATTTGAGACACACAAATAATACCCTTCCATGAAAAATTATATTTACAGCCAAATCTCAAACTTTACGGACATCCAGCTTATCGTTTGCACCTAATATTGGCATGGATCCTAATGAGACTTCGAGTTCCCATTGGAGGTTGGCACAAACTCGGTGCACCTACAATACCCGCGCTAAGTTTTGTAAAAACGGGGAGCATCTGGCAAGCTTGGCAAAAAAAGCGAGCGATGCATGTAACTTTTTTAAAGGCAGTGTTCACGACAAGAATCGTTTTGCTGCTTTTCTGCCCATCTTGAAGACGGTCCCATGCTGATTCCAATGATGTTTTTGGAATCGTACAAGACCTTCTAGGAACGGAGTTATAGTCCCTCAAAATTTGAGCTAGGAAAGCATGATGGACGAGTTGTCCGAAGCTTGTAACTTCCGTCTTTTGCAGCCGATGCATGCGAGCTGACCTGAGTAAAGCGAGAAGTTGGGAATAAAGGAAAGAACGGGGCTCTAGATCGGAAACCATCGCTCACCTCACAATCTTGAGCATTCATTTTTTTCACGTCGGTGGGCGTGGAAAGTGCATCTGGGGTGTGACGAGCTGATGAGTGTCCAACTTTGGGGCCATAGGGGACCGTTCCGAGCTGATTTTCCTTAGTTTTTTCAACGCTAGGGTTTTGCTAGGCCCCGCAGCTGCCGATCTCCACCAAAAAATCAAACATGGTTTTTATCGTGGACACTGCCTTTAAACGAAGACGTTTTTGGATTCTGAAAATGCTATCATATTCACAGCTCGAATTCCTACATATTAATGTACATTGTGGTTCGAAGTTGCCTGAAATCGCGTTGTTTTCGAGCAAAATTGTATTTGCGGTCGTTTCACAAAAACGTCGCGCGCGGCAAAGTGCGGCGAAACTTTGAGTAGTAATTGTACAAGTAATAGATCAGCAGTCTCTATTATTTCTTCGTGAATTGGATGAAAGTGGGGCTCTCTCGAGATCTGTGCAGATTGAATTTCCGAAATCCTCCATTCATCGATCTGGGGCTTTCGCAAAAAAAATTCCGACTTTTCAAGAAGCTCCCGAGAGTGTTTAAAGGCAGTGTTCACGATAAATTTCACTTCCGATATATCCACGGTTCACGGTAGGTCTGGTGCCCTATATAGCAAGGCATGCTTAAAAAGGACACGAAAGACGCGTTTCTGAGCAAAAATAGGCCCTCTCTTTTTTACGTTGATTTTTGAGCGTAGAGGGATTGACCGCTTGAAGGATGATACCAATCAGTGCAATAAAGCGATCAGCTCACTTATCAGCACTTCCTTCACTTGATCATTCCTATAATCCGAGTCTTCATTTGTTCCTTTCGAAGGGCGGATCTGGGGCCCGGGGCGTGTCTGGGGCACCAAAACGCTTGTTTGCAGCCGTTATTTTGCCACTCCTGGCTCGTTTTCTACCGTTCTTTCGACACTGGGAGCCTAGGATCCTTCTCCCCTATCATTTTACTGTGGAAAGTCAACAAGGATGATCATCGTGAACACTGCCTTTAATGGAGGATTTCAAAAACTCAATAGTCTCGCCACACTTTGCCGCGCGTAACGTTTTTGTGAAACGACCGCAAAAACAATTTTACTCGAAAACAAAGCGATTTTAGAGAACTTCGGTCCACAAGGCACATTATTATGTAGGAATTCGAGCTGTGAATATGATAGCGTTTTCGGAATCCAAAAACGTCTTAGTTAAAAAAAGGTACATGCATCGGACGCTTTTTTGCCAAGTTTGGCAAATGCTCCCCGTTTTTACAAAACTTAGCGCGGATACTGTATGTTATAGCATATGGCACCGAGTTTGCGCCAACCTTCAATAGTGAACGCACAGTCTCATTAGGATCCATGCTGAGGTTATGTGGCCCAATTTGGAAATATTGGATATACGACTTTTCAAAGCCTCTCTGAGAAATATTTATTTTTCAAACTGTCAAAATCTACCCGAATTTGTATTTAACGATTATTCGAATTTTACGCTGGATCGTATCATGAGCTTTCTTGAAATGTTCAGCTTACAGAATGAAGGTGTCAGGGTCATGCAGGGTTGCAAAATTTAGCAACGGGGGGTGGGGGTGGGGGAAGGGGTCGCAAAGAGCTTGATTCGAAAATGAAGGTTGGAGGGGATCGCAGAAATTTCGGACCAAAAAATGAAAATTTGGTGAAGTATTCCCAAAAATTCTTAATATTTTTGGTCACCAAGGGGAAGGTCGTAGCATCGGTAAGGTTTTAAACGCTTGAGCCTGACTACTGGTCGAATTTTCGGTGTTTGACTGTTTCAGTAATCACATCTATCAAGTATTTTGGTCCTCCAAACGACCTGAATATAAAAAAAACTGTATATTCTGATTTTATGAATAAAGAAAGTATCGCAAAAACTTTGGATTTTGGAAAAAATAGATGGTGATCAAAAAAATGACGCTGCGCCCTGCTTGACCCTGGAAGGCGTGCTGCGAAAAACAAATCACCTTATACTGTACTTCTCTGGGCCAAATTCCGGTCCGCAATTGCGTCTCGACACGCTTTGCGGCCGCATGCGCCCAAGTCAGTCGAGTTTCTAGCGCCAAATCCGACTCCATGTAGCTTTTTTATACAGCTTTTGTCTCTAATTTTGTTTAGTTTCCAGTTTCTAAAACCCACCTAGAGTCAACAGATCGGTGACTGCGCCGCTGGAAACTCTTCCGATTCAAATGCGCGCGGCCGCGAAGCGTGTCGAGACGCAATTGCGGACCGGAATTTGGCCCAGAGAAGCCTAGTATACTGAAGCTCTCTGGGCCAAATTCCGGTCCGCAATGGCGGACTGCGGCTGTTGCATCATGCGACACGTGTTAATCGTGCTGGGAGAAGAGTGAATCGTCCCGAGATCAACTGGTCCCAGCACGATTAACACGTGTCGCATGGTGCAATAGCCGGAGTCCGCAAATACGGTCCGAAATTCGGCCCAGAGAACAACAGTACTTAGCAGCAAAACATCTAGCATTAGCAAAGTAGTTCATTCTAAATGTTCAGCATTCAGAATATTTTTTTTCAATTTATTTTCTTTTTTTTTTATTTTGTTTCAATTTTGATTACAATAGGGTCTGAGTCATTTCCGAGTATCTAAGCTTTCTAACATATTTTCGGTTTTTTTTCTTAGTAAATTATTATTATCCCAACGATATAGTGTGGCGCCCATTCAATTTTCGGCTAAGCAGCTAAAATCGCTCATTTTCCTGTAGAAACCTAAGCACGAAAAGCAAACCAGAGCACTTTTTTTCTCCAAGAGGCGAATTTTTTTCTGATTCGCCAACTCCGTTGCTTTCAGTGGCCCGTTAGGTGGTGTATGTTTCTTGTAGCTATAAATTCCGACAAATATCCCCTCGGACATGTTCCGACGTCCATTCATTTCCCGAGGCTAAGTTCGCATAGATCGACGGGGGAGGAGAATCTCCAGGCAGTTGAGAGTTCGGGGAACCTGTGTTATGTGGAAAGGATTAGGCTCATTAACCTTGCTTAGACTGTTTACACCCAAAGGTAAAGCTGGGAATCGAGAAAAAAACTTTAAATTTGCTCATTCCTGACGGATCAAAAAAATTTACAATTGTCAGAGTTTTCGGAATTTTTTTGCCGCAAAAAAAATTTTTGGTCATGTATTTGAAAATAATTTTCCCCTTTTATTTGTTGAATATCTTTCTGAATTTTTTTTGTACAAAAATTTTATTTGTCTTTCTGCAGGTTCCAGTCAACGTGCGCAACTCGACAACAGCGTTACTCCGAACGAGTCGAACGATCCGTAATGCTCGTAGTGGCGACTGCGTCTGTCCGCCGGGTAATTCTATAGTTCATTTTTTTTGTGAAAAAGAAATCAATAAAAACGGTCAAATAATGCGAAACCCGACCTTGGATATAAGCGGACCGTCGGCGGGCGTTTATCGGACAGGTATTCGCCCACGGTTGGTCCGCAAGCAGGCGCGGCGCAATTGTTTTAAGCCGCGGCTCAGCCATTTGCGAGATTGTGAGCGCAGTCGGAACGCAGTCCAATCCCATATTTAGTCCAAATTATGTGCTTTTCAGGGATATACGTACAAAATTCGAGGAGAAACATTTTGAAAAATAGCAAAATCTAATGAACTTCAAAAACTTCCAATTCTGAAGATTATACAGAAAGCTGCTGAACATACGCATAATGGCTTGAAATTCAGGGAAATTTAACAAAAAAAAAAAACTTCTCAAAAAGGTGCCCGGGTTAGGTGGATTCGATGGAGAAAATAGCAGAGTTTCTGTGAAATTCTATTGATCATACTCATTGCAAAAATCATCCGCATGACTGTTTCGAATAACCTAAAAGCGCAGAATTTTTTAAAATTTGCATTTCAGAAAATTCGCCCAAATTTCGTGGTCAAAACGAATTCCGCGTCTCTTGCCATTATTTTGAAAAAAGAGCATATCTCTTTCCCTGAAGTATTCTGGACAACGCCTTTCTATCCTCAATTTTGTGCATATATCTCACATAAAGCTCGTAGAGCAAAAATTTATAACAATTAATTAGGTTCAAGTTCAGTTATTTTCACATTAAAAGCTGGTCGCGTGCATCGAGCCATAACAACTGAAACGCTCAATTTTTCTACAGAAAGTTTGCGCACAATAAAACTGCTGCTCTACAACACTTTAGGTTATGAATATGCGTATTTTACAAGAGCGCAAAAAAACGAGTGTGCCATGGATCCGAACCCGTGACCTCATTCCTCACTGCAGCGCCCACTGTCACTGCGTCACTTCCATTACATCTTATGTTGCACTTACGAGTGAAACGCTGAAAACGCTCATAACTCTGTTGAGAGAAATGTTTCGCAGCTTGAATGTGTTTTTTTCGAGTTCTCCGTCAAAAATTGGTCCTGGGAACGTATACTTCATCTGAAATGTCCACTTTGTGGGGGTATCGTCCCCTTGTAGTTGGCACAATTGCGATGCCGCGATTCGCGCGCGCGACCTCCTGCGACGTCACTGTAGGTTCTCTGAACCAAGGCCTAATAGTAGGAAATCCTTACATTACCACGGTAATTCAATCATGGAATGGTCACGATTGAGCGATATTTCACAAAAAAAGTCCGAAATTTCTTAAAAATGTGTCCGGTTCGTGTAGATTTCATGCAGAAAAAAAAACAGAATTTATGTGTTATTCCATTGAGTATGCTCATCGCGGAAATCTTTCGCATGACTATTTCGAATAACCAAAAAAGCAATTTTTTTCGTCTCGAGAAAGTCGTCAAAATTCCCTGGCAACCTGAACGCTTCCTTTTTCTACAGAAGGTTTTCGCTCAATAAAACTGCTGCTCTACAACACTTTAGGTTATGAATATGCGTATTTTACAAGAGCGCAAAAAAACGAGTGTGCCATGGATCCGAACCCGTGACCTCATTCCTCACTGCAGCGCCCACTGTCACTGCGCCAATAGGTCACGGTGGTTGTGATCTCGATGGCGCGCCGTTTCCTTCACCATAACGACATATTAAGGCGTAAAAACGCTCATAAACGATGTTTCACAGCTTTAATGTGGAAATTCGAATTCTACGTCAAAAATTGGTTCTAGAAACGTATACATAATTTGAATTGACCACGTTGTGTAAGTATCCCTCCTTTGTGAGTGGTAAAATTGCGATATCGAGACACGCGCGCGCCACCTCCTGCAACGTCAATGTAGGTTCTCTAAACCAAAACCTAATAGTGAGAAGTTTTCACATTAACACAGTAATTCAATCATCGAATGGTCACGATTCAGCGATATTTCACAAGAAAAGTCCAAATTTTCTCAGAAATGTGCCCGGTTCGTGTGGATTTCATGCAGAAAAAAAAACAGAATTTGTGTTATTCCATTGAGTATGCTCATCGCGGAAATCTTTCGCATGACTCTTTCGAATAACCAAAAAACGCAATTTTTTTCGTCCCGAGAAAGTCGTCGAAATTCCCTGGCAACCTGAACGCTTCCTTTTTCTACAGAAAGTTTTCGCTCAATAAAATTGCTGCTCTACAACACTTTAGGTTATGAATATGCGTATTTTACAAGAGCGCAAAAAAAACGAGTGTGCCATGGGTCCGAACCCGTGACCTCATTTCCCACTGCGGCGCCCACTGTCACTGGGCCAAAAGGCCACGGTGGTTGTGATCTCGACGGCGCGCCGTTTCGCTCACCATAACGACATATTAGGGCGTAAAAACGCTCATAACTCTGTTGAGAGAAATGTTTCGCAGCTTGAGTGTGGAAATTCCAATCCTACACCACAAACTGGTCTTGGAAACGTATAGTTCATTTGAAATATCCACTTCATAGGAGTATCGTCCCCTTGTGATTGGCACAATTGCGATGCTGCGACTCGCGCGCGCGACCTTCTGCGACGTCACTGTGGGTTATCTGAACCAAGGCCTAATAGCAGGAAATCCTTACATTACCTTGGTAATTCAATCATGGAATGGTCACGACTGAGCGATATTTCACAAAAAAAGTCTAAACTGTCAAAAATGTGGTGTGGATTTTATGCAGAAAAAAAACAGAATTTATGTGTTATTCCATTGAGTATGCTCATCGCGAAAATTGTCCGCATGACTCTTTCGAATAACCAAAAAACGCAATTTCTTTCGCCCCGAGAAATTCGTCGAAATTCCCTGGCAACCTGAAGTGCCGAAACGCTTCCTTTTTCTATAGACAGCTTTCGCTCAATAAAACTGCTGCTCTACAACAATTTAGGTTATGAATATGCGTATTTTACAAGAGCGCAAAAAAACGAGTGTGCCATGGATCCGAACCAGTGACCTCATTCCTCACAGCAGCGCCCACTGTCACTGTGCCAACAGGCCACGGTGGTTGTGATCTCGATGGCGCGCCGTTTCCCTCACCATAACGACATATTAAGGCGTAAAAACGCTGATAACTCTGTTTAAAGAAATGTTTCGCAGCTTAAATGTGGAAATTCGATTTCTACGTCTAAAACTGGTCCTGAAAACATATACTTCATTTGAATTAGTCACTTCGTGTGATAGTATCCCTCCCTTGCAAGTTACACATCGGCAATGTCTAGATTCGCGCGAACGAGCTCCTGCAAAGCCAGTGTAGGTTCTCTAAACCAGTGTCTAGCGATGGGAAGTCAGATACATTACCATGGTTATTCGATCTCACCCCGAACCGGAACTCATGTCAGCCAATGTGCATATGTGACAAGTGCAAGCGGCGGCGGTATGAGTTGTTGTAATGTCGCACATCATCGTTGAACATCATATCTGTCACATTACATCCCATCCGGGATGATCCCTGATGGACATCTTCTCCAGCTGGATGCACTCGGGGGCTATTTGTCTGTTCCAAAATCACCCTCCACATTCAAAACAGCAGTTCGAGAACGTTTATGTCCGATGTGTTTGTGTAAAAATCGCCACTTCAGAGTCCGTTTTTCAGGTCCTCGAGGAGAGCGCGGGCCACCTGGACCACCGGTAAGATAACATCTGTCAATAGCTATTCAGGGGGTTTTCCATTTTTTTCTACAAATTAAAAAAAAATATTGTCACCTTTATAGGGTGATAGAGGATACAATGGATGGCCTGTAGGTTATCTACATACTTTTCACTGACCACCCGTGTGAAAAGCCTCACTGGAACATACCCTCAGCACTGAAAACTTCCCAAATAGGGATTTTCCAGAACTCAAAAAAATAAAATTCTGGAAAATTCCGCAAGTTTTCACTGCTCCTCCCCGCTTCGGTTAACAATGTGTGCAATTTGCGGACGCGAGCGGTCGCGCTGCGGATTTTTTTTTCAAAGTGCCTGCACACTTTAAGTTTGTTGTGTAAGAGGCTATCTTCCTTCAAAGCGTTTATCAAGACCCCTATTTATGCTCGGGACATTCCCTAGTAAGTCAGTGCACAGCCGCAACGCGACCGCACGCGTCTGTCCATATTAGCCGTTGTTATTGTGTCAGTATGTGATTTCTGTTTGAGCTACGCTGCTATTCAGGGAACACCAGCACCGTATTATCGTCGTAGGACCACCACCGCCACGCCTCCACATGTATGTTGTGAAGTACCATATTTAGACTGCTGATACACGCTCGCCACGCACCGCACCTCTGCTATATTATTTTTGCGGAAGCCAAATCATGTTTTTGCAAATATTTGGGCAACTTTCCAAAATTTAAATGTAATTGTCAAACGGCCAGTGTTTCTACTAGTATGCGGCGCGTGGCGAGCGTGTGTTGGTGAAGTTCGTGTTGGTCTATGATTGTATCGTAATGTATTGTGATTGTAGCCGTTGGACGCGCGACTTCAACGAAAACTTCGGGCTTTCGGCATGCTATACTCGCCCGATGGACAGGCGATTCAGCTGCGCGGAGCTCCCGGCCCACCTGGACCACCGGTAGGCCATCGGCATGTTGAATCTTACAGTACCGGGCTAACCGACGGCGAGTTCGCGATTTGACAGCCATCGGCCCGGAGTTCGCCCGGCGAATCCTTCATTGACCGCAGTTCGCCCGGAAAGGCTGTGAGCGTCATCGGCTTGCCCGGCGCTGCTTTTGGAGCGAGGCAGCCTAGTATAGGACATGTGACCAGTGGAAAAAAATTTTGCACCTCTGAAAAAGCTAATTTTTCACCCAACCAGCCTATTGTCGTTGCAGTTTTTCCTCAGTTTCTGGTCTTTTTCAGGGCACCAAAGGCGCTCGAGGATATCCTGGCTTTCCGGTGTGTGCTATTTTCCATTTTTTTGGTTATTTTTGGTTATCAACCCGAGGTTTTCCCTTAGTTACGTAGCAAATTTTGTTGAAAGAATACATGAAATAATCCACGATTTCAGGGTCCTATAGGTTTGGATGGCCCAAGAGGCTTACCGGTAGGTGTACGGAGGTGGTGGTGACATTGCCGTGGTGTGGTGGTTGTTCTGTTTGAAGACCAGAGACGGGAAACAGGGCGTATCTGTACATACTTCACGATTTTCCGATTCGAAATTTTGACAAGTAAATTACAAGGTTGTCCAATAATTCTTGTCCGAAAATTTCACCATTTTTAATTTTTTTCAACTTTATTGAAAAACAAGTCTAATCAGCAATATAATCACCACAGTTATCCACAATAGTGGCCCATCGATTGGGCAGGTCGCCGATGCGCTTTGCCCAGAACTCCGGGGGCTGCGACTCGAAGAAGTCCGCGATGTCGGATTTGAGGTTGTCGTAGTTGGTGAATTTTCTTCCGGCCAAATGGTGCTTAAGCGGGCGGAACAAGTGGTAGTCGGAGGGGGGTATGTCCGGGGAATACGGCGGATGGACAACCGTCTCCCAGCCGAGCGTCGCCAACTTCTGCTGGGTCTCCTTCGCCACGTGGGGACGCGCAATGTCGTGGAGCAGGTGGACCGAGGCCCGTCGGGGACGCTTTTCTCGGACGGCGGCGGCTAGTTTCTCGAACTGATCGGTGTAGATGGAGGCGGTGACCGTCCTTCCTGCTGGGAGCAGCTCGAAGTACAGCATGCCCTTGGTGTCCCACCAGCAGCAGAGCATGATCTTCAGCGGGTGCAGGTCGGCTTTCGGCGTCGTCGGCGGCTCTTCTCCGCGCGGAATCCAGACGACACGGCGGGCGACGTTGTCGTAGAGGACCCAGCTCTCATCCCCAGTGACCAGGTCCTCGAGAAACTCCTTGCGATGCGGACGAAGGAGGAGGGACTGGCAGACGGCCACGCGGCTCTGCTTGTTGGCGTCCGTCAGACGGTGGGGGATCCAACGGGCCAGAACTTTGTGGTAGCCGAGTAAGTTGAGTCGATTGCGGATGGTGGACTTGCTGCAGCCGAGCGTCGTCGCCAGTTCACGGGTGGTGGCTTCCGGCTTCTCCTTGATACAGCGACGGACTTCGTCATCATCCACCGTAGAAGGCCTCCCGCTGTGCTCCTTGTCCTCGAGGCTCGTGTCGCCCCTCTCGAAACGATTGAACCAGCGGCTGACTGTGCGTTGGGACACTGCATCCTCCTTGCACGCTCTGCAGATGTTGGCGACCGCGGTGCCCGTTGCCCAGCAGCCACTCGTAGTACACGAAAGTACGAATTCGACCTTGGTCCATTTTAGCTTGTACTGGTAGCTAGACGCGGCGACTGCGCCTTATATACCGCTCGCGTAGAACTTTGGAGATTCTTGTAGAAGGTTCTTACACTAGCCTGATATTATAACACTTCTAAGGAAAATTATAGAATTTTGAAAATTTTCGGACAGGAATTATTGGACGGCCTGGTAACATGTAAAAAGAGGCCCCGTCCCTTGCCCCGTCCTAGTAGAGAACAGTTGTCCGAATCATTAATTAAAACTCAATGGACCGCGTGTCCACACTGCGCTCCCACGCCAAGAACTCGATTTTTTTTCGTTTTAATTGGAGGAGAACGGATTTCTTCTAAATGTTGCTTTTATATCCATGCTTAATACAACTTCCATAGCTGGTATGCAGATAGTAGCGCCATATATCTCATTTTGACATAGCCGTTTGCAACAAACATCCAGTTTAAAAACTCACCGAATTCATTGGCCGAGGAGCGCGCGGTCTCTTAAATGTTAAGCATGAAAATGGCAGAAAACGAGCATAATTGTGGGCGAAACTTTTAAAGGAAAGTGAAAGCATGATTTTCTGGAATAACGACCGAAAATGCAAAACACTTGCATAACCAGAGGTTCGAACCTGGAAGCATCATCGCACGAAGTGAGACACTTACCTCTGCACTATACGACACTCAAGAGCCGCCTCGTATTTTCAACTGTCATAACATCCTTTATTTATGATGCGGACAGCTGTTTTTCGTACTTTGTGACGATCGTGTCAAGACCTACCATGGAACGCAAGCCTCATTGGAAAATCAAAAATTCTTCAAAGTTGAATTAATTTTTTAGAAAAAAAAACATCTGTGGTAATGAGTGGGGTAAATGCGGGGAGTAAGATAATTATACTCTGTTTATCCTGAATCGCACAAAACACGGTCCGCCAATAGTTCCCTAATTGGCCCGCTAGTACCGTAGTGTACGTCCACGACGCGTTCTCGGCAGACCCGGGTGTGCACCCGGTGTGCAGAGCAATCGATTCGTCAATGCCGTCACTCGGCCACCCACCCTGGCACCCGGGTCTGCCGAGAACGCGTCGTGGACGTACACTACGGTACTAGCGGGCCAATTAGAGGACTATTGGCGGACCGTGTTTTGTGCACTTCAAGATAAACAGAGCATAACTTGTTTGTAGGCTTCTAAAGATCCGCCCCTTGCTCCGCCCTACTAATGAACAGCTGTCCGGATAAACAATGCAGCTGAATATGTTTATAAATACGAAAAAATACGGCGGGACCCTTCAAGTGACCGGCTATCATGCATTTTTAGAATGAAAACATCATTGCAAAACACTTCGATACCTCGGGATTCGAACCCGGGAGCACCATCGCATTGTGTGAGACACTTACCTCCACACCATACAACTTCTATGAACGTTAGGATGTGTCTTTTTGCCAACAGTTGTGTCAACTTCCGGGTGTTATAACACACTTCATTATTGCCGAGGGCAGCGGTTATTTGCATGTTGTGACAAGCGTGTCAGGACCTACCATAGAGCAAATGGGTCCATCCAAAGTAAGAAAATTCTCAAAAAAAAAGTTTCCCAGATTGTGGAAAGGAAAAAGACGGGGTCGAAACAACTAACATACCAATGGAAATTCAGGGCCGCTCCCCTTACCGCGCTGCGCGTAAGAACAACTGTCCGGGTCAATAATTAAGCACGAAAATGATAGAAAATAAGCATAAGAAATGATTTAGGCCGCAAGAGAAAAAGGCCATGAATTTTTTGAGTGAACTCTAAAAAAGAAAAATATTTGTCTAACCCGGGATTTGAACTTGGGAGCATAATTGCATCGAGTGAGACACTTACCTGTACACCATACAACTACTATGACTTTCTGGACCTATCTTTTTGCCGACAGTTGTGCAAACTTTCAACTGTCATAGGATGCTTCGTTAAGGTCGAAAGCAGCTGTTTTTCATGAATTTTTGACAAGCGTGCCAGGACCTATCATTGAGCCTTTAGATCTACCCAGAATCGAAAGGTTTTCGACTTCCGAAAAAAAATGTTCCATACTTAGTAGAGAGCGTCCATGAAATTTACGTGTCGCGCCCCTTGCCCCGTCAATAGCTGTCCTTATCAATATTGAAGCAGGATCTGTTCGGAAAAAGAAAAAGTATGGCTCGAACCTTCAAGGAAAAAAATAGTCATTAATTTTTAGAATGAAAAACAGAACTGCAAAAACCAATGCAAGCTCGGGATTCGAACCTGTGGGCATCAACGCATTAAGCGAGATATTTACCTCCACACCATACAACAACTATGAGCCCCTAGACCTACATATCTTCTTGCCACCAGTTATGTCAACTTCCAACTGCCATAGCACACTTCAATATTGTCAATGGAAGTTGTTCTCATAAATTCTTGACAAGCGTGCGAGGACCTACCACCAAGCATATCAGGGTTTGTCCCATAGAATGCTCCTTTAGCGAAAATTCAAAAGACGAGATGTATGTATGTATATATACGCTGTATAAAATTTTTAACCATTCAATCATCAGAAAAGCCATCTGCCCGTCTCTGGTCTGTGTGCAGTGAATTTTGATTCGATTCCCAGACCCAGTGGGTGACCGCAGTTTGCCTAACCCTGTTGCTTTCAGGGTAGCCCCGGAGCAAAGGGTGAGCGAGGTGATCGAGGTCCGGTTGGACCGCCTGGTTATCCCGGTCAGAAAGGCGAACCTGGCGGTATGCGGCATGGACAGATTCAGGTAACGATCACACCTATATACATATCGCATAAAACAACGTGGAACACACGTACCATCGTATAAATCAAGCCAGACATACAGTAAAAGCATACGTTATGCCTACCGTAAGCTCACCGTAAACAGAACACTGAAGACTTCTGAGAACCGGTAAACTGATGTAGTACTCTCGACTAGCACTCCTCATATTCCGAGAATGAAGCTTCCGCCAATTGGAGATATTGACTGATTACGGTGCGCCTACCGTATGCTTACCGTAAGCTTCTTAAAACGCTAATGTACTATAGTATTCTCCCTCAAACCAGAAAACATATATCAGGATTATAACCAGCACTCTTATAACACCTCCAGGGTGAAGTTCCAGCAGAAGAGAAGGTATTGACCTAGCATCTAATTATACCGTATGCCTACCGTAACCTTCCAGAAAACAACATTTTACGGTAGGAACACCCATGAGGAGGAAAAATGATGTCCAACTGGCCGCACGTAATTCAAGATGAAGTTCCCGCCTAACCAGTGTCATTCCATGGTGGAATTCTAGCCAAACCCGGGGATTCACCAAATACAGTACGCCTACAGTAATCCTCAAGATGACAGGAGGCCACCCTATGCCTTTGAAACTGAAACATCTGTTCCAGAATCACTCGGCATACATGATAACTCTGCGCCCCCAAAGGTAAACTTCAGTCAAGTCGAAGACAGTGACCTACTAGGGTATACCTACCGTAACCTACCATAACTATTCAATGTAGAAAATCATATCTCAGGTTCCCGATACCCCCGCATAACCCTCATCGGCTTGCAGAATCAGGATGAAAACACAATATGTACTTGACGTTAACGGAAATCCGTTGGTCTTCTGAATTTGTAGGGGAGACTGCTTTGATCCATTAAGAAAAAAAAACAAAAAATGACTATTCTTCTCAAATGAAAAGTGATTTTTATTAAGTTTCAGACTTTTACAGTTTCAGTTTTTGCTGTGCTACCCTTTTCTTTATTTTTTTCCATTCATTTTTGTGTGAAATTTGTTAGGCGGACTCTCCGGACGGTTGGCGTGCATTGAACCACTCAAAAAGTCATCTTTACAATGAATACAGAGTAACGGAGCTGTTGTTTTGTTGATTTTGTAGTTTTCGTAGTTGTCTTGACTAGTTTGTCAACTCTGTTGTGATGTCTGCGTGAAGTGTAGTGGAAGAATTTTAGGTTGAAAAAATTAAGTGAAAAATCAATAAGATCACATATGTAAATTTGAGAAGAAATGCGCCACGTGCTGTCGCGGCAGATTTTTCTGGCACTGGTGAAGGAAACCTACCACAATGTCGTAAATGCGGCGTCTCGAACATATGAAACTGCAACGAGCCCAAATTAGGCCGCATCGCGCAGGAAAGGGAGCGGTTTCGCGCTCAAATAAAGCGGCGGCGTCGTTCACAAGTGAGGCGTCGTCGCGCACAAAAGAAGCGGCGTCGAGGATTGATGGTGCGGCGCGGAGCCTAAATTAAGTAACGTCGCGCAGAAACAAAGCGGTTTTACGCATTAAAAAAACGACGGCGTCGCTCATAAATGAAGAGTCGCTGCATCTTAAAGACGCGGCTTCGCACTGGACTGAAGCGGCGTCGCGTGCGAATGAGGCGCCATCGCGTACAAATCAAGCGGCATCGAGCATAAATGGTGCGGCAAGGAGCCTATGTTAAAGGCAGTGTTCACGATAATCTTCAATTTTGAGATCATTCGCTATATTGATTAAGTGGCCCCCGGGTAGAGATGAAATGATGTAGAAATTTAGAAAAGCGCGCCAGAAGTATACGAAAGAATTTCACCAAAGAACTGTCGCCTCGCCTCTTAAGTATCACAGGGAGTGTTTGTTGTGCCAATGAAATCTTTTGTGGATCCGTTCTTCGCAATTCTCTACTCTCTATTGCTCTGTTCTTTTTTTAGCGCCCTAACTAATCCTGCTTTGCTTAAAATCTTCTTCTATTTTCGATTGAGCCAATTTGACAGCGGTGACAACCACCATGAACATGTTCATGTTATAGAATAATGTCACTGAAATACGACGTTTTAATGCGTTTCTTGCCGTTTCTTCGTAATTTTGGTAACACTTGGAGGCCAACGCATTGTTTTATGTGAAAAACTCGGTGACGAAGATCATCGTGAACACTGCCTTTCGGTAACGTCACGCAGAAACAAAGCAGCTTCGCGCATTAAAAAAACGACGGCGTAGCTGACAAATGAAGCGTCATCGCTTACAAACAGAGCGGCGTTGATCGTAAATGGTCTGGTGCCTAAACACGATACGCGCGCTAATAAAGCGACATTGCGCGCAGATAAATCGGCATGAAGCACATATGAAGCGGCGACGCGCACAAATGAAACAGCTTTGTGAATTTATGAAACGACGTGGCACCTAAATGAAGCGGCGTCCAGCATTAAAGGCGCGTCGGTTACAACAAATTAAGTGACGTCGAGTACACCTGAACAACACACGATATGCGCGCTAATTAGGCGACGTTGGGCACACGTAACGCGGCGGCGTGGTGCGGCAACGCGCGCAAATGAAGCAGCGTCGCGCACACAAACAGCGACGAAGTGCTTAATTGAAGCAGATTCGCGCACAAATAAGGAAGAGTTGCGCCCCAATGAAGCTGCGTCGCGCATCGCCGAGGCGGCGTAGCTCACGATGGAGCGCTGCCGCACAAAAACGAGGCGACGTCGCGCACACATGAAGGGACGCCGAGCATAGATGTGACGAATTCGCGCAGCAACGATGTGGCCTCGCGTCGAATAGGCGGCTTCTTGAATCACTAAAACAACGCCTCGCGCAAATAAAGCAGCGTCGATCATAAATGAAGGAGCACGGCATATCATTGATCCGGGCGCGTACAAGTGAAGCGATGTCACGCTGACATAATGAGGCTCACGCTCCGAACGCAATTTCGCACAAGTCGTACCCTTTCGACCGAAGTTATGATAGCGCACGCTCCCAACGCGTCGCTATCGCGACGCCGCGTGCCCACGTGACATTGTTGTAGGTTTTCTCAACCGCAGAACAGTCATTTTTACTCCTGTTGATGTCAGAAATCTCCCCATTTCCAGGTCGGGTCGGCAATGCCAAACTCACCGCTGATGATCCAAGGACCTCCAGGGCCGCCTGGCCCTCCCGGACCACCAGGACCGTCTGGACCCGAAGGGAAGCAGGGTATGAAGGGCGAACGAGGTCTACCCGGGTTCGACGGAGAAAGCAAGGTGAGGTCGCTGCGGTTATTTAGGACAGTTCTACATCTTCTCTAGGAGTATTGATTAGAATTATCGATTTTCTGACAAGGTGCATTTTTGGCCTCCTAAGTGTTTCTGAATTTGTCTCATTGTGAAATAACGCTTTATTGAGCAGAGTTAACTCAGCCTTTGAGCTGTATCTGAATTACTCTCTTTGTGCTATCATCCATTCTAGCCTATTTCAGAGCGAAATTTACTCGTGTCAACCGCGTGCGTGTGCGCGCGTATGCTGCTTCTCTCTCTCCCCTCTCCCTCCCCACCTTCGCTCCACACACGCATGTGAAACCTCAAAAAAAAACTTCTCTGAGAAAAAAGGCTGCACTGACTTTGAACCACAACGCAGACATACAGAACAGCAGGAATTAATACTTCATCAAGCCCGTCCGAATGAAACTACTGTCCGCCCACGCGGTCGGCGCGCGTGTTCAACGCCAACGGATTTGTTTGACTCACAAATCGATTAGTAAGAGTACTGAATGAATACTGAATAATATCCCAGCCCGCAATTCGCAGGTGTGGGGAGGCTCGTCCAAAAAATGACACTTGCGTTGACCACTCGACACGCACGCCGACCGCGTCGCGGACAGTCTTATCCGGACAGACTTTATATAGTTGAACATGAGCAAATTTTTGAGTCCTGGTTGCTCTTGGGAAAAATTGGGAGCAATCGAATATATGCCCAATCTTGTTCCCAACAAGCGCTATTGATTGATTTTAACGTTTTATTGATTTTTTCGGTGCACACGCTTTTTTGGACTCTCTCAGGCGGTTATTGGCCCCGAGCCGCCTAACAGTTCAGCTCGTGTTTCCTATCTGCGAGTCGGCTTCTGTTGCTGTCCGGCCACTGCTGTTGCTTTCAGGGTCACTGCTGTTGCTGTCCGGGCCGCTCCGGTTGGCCCGAACAGCAACAGCAGTAGCTCAGAGATTGGGAGAACGAGCCGAACTGTCAGGCGGCTCCGATTCCTGTTCGGTGCGGCTCGGGGCCGAGAATCGCCTGAGTAAGTGGTATTTCAATTCTCAAATAACGCTATCAATTTTCGCCACGATTATGTTAAAGTTCGGAAAATATTCCGGTTGAACACGAGAAGTGAAAAAGAGACAGACATACAAACAAACACAGACTAGTGCCTTATATATGCTACAGAATTACTCACTTATTAAAGGTTGGACCCAAAGGAGAACACGGAGAACCAGGACGAGATGGAATTCCTGGCCTTCGCGGACCTCAGGGTGAACGCGGTGAAAAGGTGCGAACTTTTTCTATAAAGTGTTAAAACTCATTTCAAAAATTCAGAAATTTTTTCACCTATTTTTTTTGTGCATTTTATCATTTTTCTCAATTGTTCTACCACAGCGAATATTTTTGTTCATTTTTATCCTGTCCCTCAGAAGGTGGCAGAAGGACTACGCCCCCTAAAAAACCTGATTGGTCAGACTTCCAATATTTTCTGACGCATTTTTATCTTTTCTCCTCGGAATTTCCAAGCAATTTTTTGGTTAGAATATCCATTGTTAGCACAGAATTCTTTGAGAAAAGCATGCTTTTTTTGGTTTTTTTTTCTTTATTAATTTTTTTCTTTTTTTCCTCTATTACCCTCAGCTTTGCGCTGTTTTTTGTGTCTCTTCGTGATTGAGTTTGTGGTTGAGTGCTCGTGTTGTACAGGGTGAACCCGGAATGGCCGCGGTGGCCTACAGCCATCATCGTCACGCCCAAGCCCACGTCATTCCCGGTCCAGCTGGACCACCCGGTCTGCCAGGACCACCAGGAATTCCAGCACCGCCAGCAGTCTGTCCACCCGGTCCGCCCGGACCCCGCGGACAAGATGGACGTCACGGGCCACGTGGACCTCGGGTAAGTATTTCACTCGTATTCCCATTTTTTGGAGGCGGAGCAAGGGGCGGTGCACATACCTCAATTGTTCACCTGTTGAATCAAAGTTTACAAGATTTTAAGGTGTTTCGTTGTGTGGTGGTGGTTGTATTTTCGCATGATTTTTTCATCTCACCGATTTCTCCTATTTTTAACATCATTGGCGCCGGACTGCGACGTGACCGTTTGTGTCTAAAGCCTTTTTCATAGTTGGCCGAGCGACGTTGGACGACTCGTTATCGAATGTGAAAAATCTATGTACCCTAACTTTGAAGGCTTAAGAGTACTCATCAGTGGAATTGGTTCATTTTTTCGAACTATCAGAGTTTATATAGACATATTTGTAATAAAGCGACCAGGGCCAAAACTTTTGAGATTACAATATCCCTGGCGCCGGACCGCGTCGCGAACGCTCACACCCTACAGAACCTCTGATTTTTTTCAAATTATCGCAGTTCGTATAGCAACCTCTCTCTAGTGTAAACTCTGTTTATCTTGAATTGCACAAAACACGGTCCGCCAATAGTCCTCTAATTGGCCCGCTAATACCGTAGTGTACGTCCACGACGCGTTCTCGGCAGACAAGGGTGGCAGGGTGGGTGGCCGAGTGACGGCATTGACGAATCGATTGCTCTGCACAGCGGGTGCTCACCCGGGTCTGCCGAGAACGCGTCGTGGACTTACACTACGGTACTAGCGGGCCAATTAAAGGACTAATGGCGGACCGTGTTTTGTGCAATTCAAAATAAACAGAGTATATAAAGCGGTCATGTGGGCCAGAATTTTTGAGGATACAGTATCCCTGACGCCAAAACGCCACGCGACCGCTACCTACTGAGAGAACTCTTTAATGACTTTATTTTTTTCGAATTATCGGAGTTATTAAGGCAGCTACCTAAAAAGCGATCATATCGGTCTGAGTTTTTGGGTCTACAATATCTCTAGCGCCGCGCCGCGACCGCTCACGCTCAATATTACATATGATTTTACAGGTTAACCAGAGTTAAAGTAGCTACTCCTGGTATTAAAAAAACGGTCACGTCAGTCTGAATTTCGGTACTACAATACCTCTGGCACAAAACCGCGTGGCGACCGCTCGCGTTTAGGAAAAATTACTTGTCAACCACGATCACAAGTTTTCGGAGTCTGTATAAATGCCCCTGGTGCCAAAAAGCGGTCATATGGGTCAAAATTTTCAATAATGCAATATCTTGACGCCAAACCGCGACGCGACCGCTCGCGCCTTAAAGGACTCACGAATAAGTTGATTTGGTGTTTTCTCAAAACATTGGAGTTTGTATAGCCACCGAAAAAATGGTGTGCGGATTAGAGTTTTTGAAATTACAATATCTCTAGCGCCAAAACACGCCGCGACCGCTCGCGCCTTGGAGAACGCGTTTGTCTGTGGACTAATTTTCTCCCAAATTACAAAAGTTTATTCAGCATTCTTTCGGGTGAAAAAGGAAGAATTAGCCAGTGAATTTTAGACGCCAAATCGCACCGCGACCGCTTGCGCTTGATATAACCTTTTATTACCATATCTCTAGAGCCAAGCAGCGTCACGAACGCGGGCGCCTAGGAGAATTTTTTGTCAGCCACAATCACTTGTTTTTTTTAATTATCGGAGTCTATATAAATACCTCTAGTGTCAAAAAAACGGTCGCTTGGGTCAGAACTTTCGAGAATACAATCTCCCAGGCGCCAAGCCGCGACGCGAGACGCCTTTGGGAACTCATTAATAGGCTGGCTAGATTTTCACAAATTATCGGAGTTTTTTGATATTTCTGCTCTAAAAAAGACGGTTATACAGATCAGAATTCTCTGAATTACAATATCTCTAGCGTCGAGTCGCGCCACTACCGCTCGCGCCTAAGAGAACTCAACTGCCGGTGAATTTTTTTTCGAATTATAGAAGTTCATCGAGCTATTTTCGTGTGGAAACAGCGGATCAATGAGTCAGTGATTTTGAGACTACATAATTTCTAACGTCTAACCGCGCTGCGACCGCTCGCTTCTGACATAACCTTTGATTTTTTCATATTAGCGGAGCTTTTATAACAGCTAACCCTAGCTTGAAAAAAAACAGTTATGTGGGCCAAAATTTTGTAGACTACAATACTTTTGGCGCCAAGCCGCTTCGTGAGCGCTCGCGCTTTAAGGAACTCAGCCACGAAGAGTCTAGATTTTCGCCTTCTTTTTAGAGTTCAGAATTTGTATAACCACCTCTGGTAGGAAAACGTGGTCTAATGGGATCAAAATTTCTGAGATAATTGAGGTTTTTTTTCAGGGTGAGAAAGGAGACCGTGGCGAGCCGGGAGTGGCTGGACCTCGCGGTTTCCCAGGATCTCCAGGTGGACCTACTGTCGCCGGGGCGAAGGTAGATCAAAATTTGTCCCTACTAAATTTGTCCCCTTTCCGGAAATTCATAAATTTCCACCCTTCAGGTAGTAATGGGACCACCTGGACCGCCGGGTAGAGACGGAGCGAATGGCGAGAAGGGAGAAAAGGTAAAATGTTTCCTGTTCATAGGCCGAATAGACAGATGTCACATGAAATCAGACTAATTTTCGAGTTTAGTGTGCTATAATTAAAAGATTCAATATGTTCAGATACATTTGTCGATTGAAGTGTTATCGCCTAACCATACTAACCTAACACTGTGTTGAATCGTTGTTTCAGGGCGACATGGGAGCGCCGGGACCGATGGGACCACCGGGTCCCGAGGGTATCGCCGGGAAAAAAGGACGACGAGTAAGCGTGTCTAACTATTATATTCTTTGAGAAATTGTGTGGGCAGGGGAGATTAAGTCTGGCATGCCTGGGTAGGCTCAGGTGAGGTTAGGGAGCAGGAAATCGAAGGTGGTCCATAGAGTACCAGCAATGGGAATGGGCTGTAGGGAACAAACTTTCATAGGTGGCCTTTAAAATACCGACTTCGGGAAGGCTCGAAGAGGATGAATTACATGGGTGATCCAAATTGTGACTACTATGAGAACGGTCTGATTTAGAACTAAACCTCATGGGTGGTCTGTATGTTATCGATTATGGGACAGTTAGAAAAGGCAAAATTTCATGGGTGGTCTCTAAACTTTGGCAAGGTTAGAGAAGGCTGAATAACATTGGTGGCCCATTGGAAGCCATTTGTGGTAACAGGTAGAACTAAACCTCATAAGTGGTTCCTAGCACATCTACTATGGAAGCGGGCCAGAGAAGACAAAACTGCAACAGGTGGATTCTCGAATATCGATTTGGGTAGCCCTCGAAGAAGTTGAAATTTATGGGTGGTTCGTAGGATATCAATTATGAGGCAGATATGTAAAAAGGGCAAAACTCTATGGGTGGCCTCTAAAATATCGCCTTTGGGGTGGTTAGAAGGAGTTCAATTTCATCGGTGCTCCATGAGGTGTCAACTATGGGAACGGTCTAAGGTAGACCTGATCCCATGGGTGGTTCCTAGTATATAAACTATTGAAGCGGGCTGAAGAGGACGAAAATTCAATAGGTGGCTCCTAAAGTATCGATTTCGGTAACCTTCAGGAAAGGCAAAACTCATGGGTGGTCTGTAGTTAATGCATCAATTTTGGGAAGTGGGAAGTGAAAACTTCATGGGAGCCATTAAAAATAACGATTGGTAAGCTTCGGAGGGGTTGAATTTGATATATGGCTCATAGGGTGTCTATAGAAACGGTCTGAGGTAGAACTAAATCTCATGGGTGGTTCCAAGCACATCCATTTTGGAAGGGGGCTGGAGAGGCCACAACATCAGTAGTTGGCTTCTAGGATATCGACTTCGATAACACTTGGAGAGGGTGAAATTCATGGGTGGTCCGTAACGTGTCAACTATATGAATGACCTGAGGAAGATCCAAACTTCATGGGTGGTCTTTAGAACATGAATTTTGAGAAAATTCGGAGTTTTGGAACATTTCGACGATCCCTTGCATATCAACTGTAGGACAGAATTAGACAGTACAAAATTGCATGGGTGGCCCTTAGGATTACAGCAATGGGAATGGCCTGAGGTAGAACTAAAATTCATGGGTGGCCCTATGGTAGCATCTATGGGAATGGATTGGAATAGCTAGACCTCTTGTGCGCTTCTTAGTCGCGTTAGTAAGAAGGAAACTTTATAGGTGGCACAAGGAATATCGACTGTAGGAAGGGCTTGTAGTACTGAACTTCATAAGTGGACTAAATCTAGGGTACATAGGGGAACGGGTCGTATAAAAACTAACTCCATGGGTGGTCCCTAGAGCACCAACTATGAGAACTGGTTCGCAAAGCTAAATTACATGGGTGGCCTCTAGATTATCAAGTTCTTTTTGTGAGACACAGACCTCGCCCAGTTAGCTAGGGAAGGGGTACGGAACCAGCAACGATTTGCCTTCATAGTGACGTTAGAAGCGGATCATAGACGGCACGATTCGTTGTAGATTGGTGAGCTCTTCTTATAGGCAAAGTTCAAGATAAAAATGGTCTTCAAATGTAGTTACCAGAAATCGAATGTACTGGAGTTCATTGCAACAATATTGGACCGGCTAAAATAGTCTAAAAACGATCCACAGATAGCCTTGTAAGGCCCTCAAAAATGTATGCGCTATGCCCTACCCGCCCACTTTCTTGTTGGCGGGTAGGGCATTGTGCATACAGGAAGTGGGCGCAGCGGGTATGGCACAACCAAGTTTGAGGGATGTATAGGACTATGTGTGACTCGTTTTTAGCCGTTCTTTCGCCATTATTGTTGCGTTGGGCCTTGGTTTCCGGTAAAAACTCGAAGACCGCTTTTATCGTGAACACTGTCTTTAAGATGACCACGGATCTTGCTCGACCATCAGGCGTTGACAGTAGCAGAAGTTGCAGGTTGAGCCCCACTGCACTGGAGAATCATCGAGCAGGAGAAGTTGAGAGCAGCCGCTGCACGCCGCCGTCTTCGCACACCAGAAGGAGTAAAGCCGGTCACGATCGATAGGCGGGGCGCGCCGACTGGCCTCCAGAATGTTTCGCATGCGGTAGTCGTGGCGGGACCAGGCGTCGTGGGGCAGGCGCGGTCTTTTAAGAGGAATCAGCCGTTCGCGACAAGAATGTTCGGAGGGGCTAAACTTCTGTATGATCCCTAGCACAACGATTATGGGAAGGGTTCGGAAAGAGGATTGGGTCGGAGAACTCTATGGAAGGCCTTCAGAATATCAACTAGAGGCACACATTTTGGGGCGTTCTCTTTTCCGAAAATCGAATTTCCGCTCATTCCTGTTATGGTACTTGAGCCAAATTCACCCGAGCCTACCCGGTCATCTAGTGAAATGTCACTGGATATGGCATGTACAGGAAGATCTGCATGGGTCGCGTGTGTGTTTGCGGTCGTCAGCATCGCCAGTTGTCGTGCTTCACTTAGATTTAATAGAAAATAACTATGTTGTCTTTGTTGTTTTTTGGTGTTGGGTTATGTGCAACATAGGTAAAACTGCAGCAATCCGGTGAGTTCCACAGTATAATATTCTTCTAAAAGAAAATATTCTACATTTCAATGGTCGCAGACCACCAGGTGAGAACGCGTGCGGTCGCGTACATGACCGCGCGCGCTTGAGGTGGGTCATCCGCAGCTCCGTCATTTTCTACGAAAAGCACTGTACAATGGCATACTTTAAGAACGTCAAAAATTTTGTGAAAATTCACTTTTTTTTTGAAATAATCCTAGTATAGACAACAAACTTGCTAATATTTTGTATACCATCCCGTGATCCCTTCGCAAGAAAATATTGTCAAAAACTCGTTTTTAAGGGGAAGAATGGAGAGCCAGGAGTTTGTAACCAGAACTGCTCCTCTGGTGGTGGTGGTGGTGGAGGTTTCGGTGGTGCTGAGAGCCTTGAGTCCCTGGCTAGAGAGCTTATGCCGGTGTTGAGACGGGACTTGAAGGAGATTCGCATCAAGCACGGATATCCTGGTCCGCCAGGAGCGGCTGGGCCACCGGTGAGTCACATACTCGGAATATTTTGCGAGCAACTTTCCCACATTGTTTTGTTTTCAGGGCCCACCCGGACGAATAGGGCCAGCTGGACCACGAGGACCTCAGGGATTGCCGGGACATGAGGGTGAGAAGGGCGATCGTGGCGAAATCGGACCACCTGGATTGCCTGGACAGCCGGTTGGTTCTCTTTTCGGGATTACAGTTAGGTTACCTGGAGCAGTCCCACATGTCCCATGAAGCTGTCCGAAGTTTAATGCAAAATAGCCTCGATAGGCTCATGTTTTATGTCCCTAATTTCAATCCAAGAATTTCCAAGCCTTTGAGGATCACTAGGATTTATCCCTTTCCAGATGTCCCACAAAGTTGTCCCAAATTGTTCTTGGATTTCCACAAGTCAAAAGGCTCTACCTTGTTTCTATAAAAAGCTTAGCTGAGGCTGTCTCAAACTAATTTCTCAGATGTCCCACGGATGTCCCACGCTGTCCTGAGGCTCTATAAATGCAACCCTGACGCTGCCTGAGGAAACAATTATGAATCAAAAACTGTTTGTGGTTGATCTAAGATTATCCTGAGCTGTCTCACATATCCCATGAAGCTGTCCCCAAAATTTAGCGGTTTTGATGGTCCCAAGGTAATCAGTGATATGACAGGCACTCCCAAGAAGTTCACTAGAGGTTATCCCAAGTTGTACCATGAGGCTGTCCCAATATGTCCCTAGTCTCGATAGGCTCCGTTTTCTTCAAAATGTACCGAGTTCGATCCAAGAATTTCCATGCCCTTGAGAATCACTGCGGTCTGTCCCTTTCCAAATGTCCCACGAAGCTGTCCCAAAGTGTCCTTGAATTTCCACGAGTCAAAAAGCTCTACCTTGTAATTATGAAGAGCTTAGCTGAGACTATCTCGAACTGTAATTTCTTAGATGTCCCTCGAATGTCCCAATGCTTCATAAATGCAATCCAGACGTTACCTTAGGACCTAACAATGGATCAGAAGTTATCCAAAGCTGTTTAAGGTTAACCTGGGATTATCCCGAGCTGTCCCAAATAGCTGTCCCATGAATTGTTCCAAAAATTTAGCATTTTTGTTGATCCCAAGGTCTCATTCGGCAAGTGATTCGGCAGGCACTTCCAAGAATTTTTCTTGAAAATGTCCCAAGTTGTCCCATAAGGCTGTTTCCATATGTCCCTAGTCTATCTCGATTCTTGATGTTGAAAACTTTCCTCGAGGTTTGCACGAGGTCACCCAGAGATGTCCTAACTAATCCACGAAGTGGGTTCAGTAAGGGAAATGATATTCAGGATGTCCCAAATGTGTCCCAAACTGTCCTAAGGCTTCAAAAATGCAATTCAGACGTTACCTAAGGGCACAACGATAGATAAAAAGCTACTCAGAGCTGTTTGAGGTTAAGCTGGTATTATCCTGAACTGTCCCACATGTCCCATGAAGTCGTCTGGAGATGTGCCGAAGTCCCAGCATTTTGTGGAGGCCCCAAATACACCCCGTGGGCCTACAAGCAATTCCAAAAAGTACGTCCCATGAGGATGTCCCCATGTGTCCCTAAACTCACTCGCGTCTTGAAATTTTCAAATTTCCCACCAAGTTTACACTAGATCACCCAAGTCTGTTAAATGTGACTTTATTTCTGAAAGCCGTTTTTAGGTTGTCCTGAGATATCGTTACTCTGTGTTGTCCCACATGTCCCACGAATTTGTCGAATTGTGTCTCATGTTTCCGCAGCTCATACAGATACTCAGATTATCTTTATCTTTATTCCAAACATTCCTTGAATGATTGTCTGAGAACTGTATCGCGAACAGTGTCCCACATACATATCTCATGAATTCAAAAATGTCCCATAGGTGTCCCACAAGCTAAGACAAATCTTCATCAATACAATGCCGACTTGTGCAGGATTTTAGGGATGTAAGAGAGACTTCGATAAACTCTCCTAAACTTCTTCCAGGGTTCATTATCATAAATTGTCCCGCATGTCCCATGAAGTTGTCGCAACGTGTCCCAAGCCTCTATAAAGTGAGCATTAAAGGCAGTGTTCACGATAAAAATCGTTTTTCTGTTTCCCCGTCTATCTTGAAAACGGCCACATGCTGATTCCAATGATGTCTCTGAAATCGTACAAGACCTTCTGGGAATGGAGTTATGGTCCCTAAAAATTTGAGCTAAGGAAACATGGTGGACGAGTTGTTCGAGGCTTGTAACTTCCGTCTTTTGCAGCCGATCAATGCGAGCTGACCTGAGTAAAGAGAGAAGCTGAGAATGAAGGGAAGAACAGGGCTAATGATTGGAAATCATCGCTCATCTCACGATCTCGAGCATTCATTTGTTCACGTCGGTGGGCGTGTGCTGCGCTTTTGGGGTTTGCCTTGCGCTCAAAGTGGCAACTTCGGGCTCTTTTGGAGCTTTTCCTGGCTCATTTTCATGCGTTCTTTCGACGTCAACGTTACAGTGTGCCCCTCGACTACCCATTTCTAGTGGAAACTGAAACACCTTTTTTATCGTGAACACTGCCTTTAAGTGAGATGACAACACCGGGGGTTAACAGACGCTCTCAAGACGATTAGCTTAGTTCGTCCCGGGCTATCCCAAATCATCCATGAAGGTGTCCCAATGTGTCCATGATGTGTTCCAATGTGTCATACCATGAGGCTTCTTCTATATTTCCTGGAAAGCTCGTCACAGCTTGTGCATGTTATCTGTCCCAAAAAGGTCCCGAAGTTTTTCTTAGCTTCTAGGATCTTCCAAGTGTGTCCCACGCTGTCCCACTAAACAGGAAAAAGGGCGAAATGTCTGTTCAAAACATTTTTTCTCAAAAAGCATATGTATCTTGTATAACCATAGTGTTCCAGGGTCAAATGGTTGAGTTACCTACGTCAGAAGGTGCCGGAGTCCCTGGACCCATTGGACCACCCGGACTGCCTGGACCGCCTGGAGAGAAGGGAGAACCTGGAGGACCGGGTCTTCCCGGACAACCTGGCTCTCTTGGACTACCGGTGGGAATTTTTGGAATCTTTTTTTTTCTTCAGAAATATTCTGATTAACAAAATCCTACATTAAAAATCGCTAAATCGATCAATAAAAACCAACAAAATTCGATAACTAAAGTCAGAAATCAAAAATTATAAAAAACTACAACCAATTAAATCAATGTTAGAAAATCATTTAATCATTATAATTAGCTAAAAAAAACTTCGATCGATAATCAATCGAAAGCTTAATAACCATAAATAAAGTCAATAATTAATCTTCAATAAAAAAACCTAATTTAAAAAAAAATCCATAACTGTGTCTAAGTTTTATTCTTAATCAATAAAATCATCGTTAGAAAATCAACTAATCAATATGATTAACCAAGCAACATTGATCAAAAATCAGTCAACAGCTTAATAACCATTAATAAAATCAATAGTCCATCACAAATGAAAAATCCCAGTTTTCTAATATAATCAATAGCTGAGTCTAAGTTTTATTTGCAATAAAAAAATCAATGTCAGAAAATCAATAAATCAAAACAATCTATAGAATCAATGATCCGTCACCAAAAATTCCATTTTTTAAAAATAATCAATAACTGAACCTAAGTTTAATTATTAAGCAAGGAATTTAATGTTAGAAAATCAATTAATCAATATCACTAACTAACTGTAAGTTAGTAACCCGATCAATAATCAATCAACAGCTCAATAACCATTAATAAAATCAATAATCTATGACCAATAAAAAGCTTAATTTTTAAAAATAATCAATAGCTGAGTCTAAGCTTTATTCCATCTTTTCGCGGCGTTTTGTGGAATCAATCGTTTATTTTATTGAATTAAATATAATTTTTTAACATTGTGGGGGCCATTCTTTTCGAACCTTAATTTTAGTAAAATTTTGTAGGGACCACCTGGACCGATGGGTTTGCGCGGATCACCAGGAGTTGAAGGTCGTCAGGTTAGCAATGAGATTGAATCGATTATTGATTCCTGTCTGTGTAATAAATCATTGATTTTTCAGGGTATCTCTCTAACAATGATTTTCCTTAGCACAATTTTTAGAAAAAAAATTCTGAAAACAAATTTTCTACGTTTTACACTAGCTGAAGACGAAATCTTCAGATGACCTAATGTGGTAATTTGCATGAGCACGCTGCTAGCAGTCACTGTAAATGAATTTATCGATACATTCATCAATCGATCAGTTATCGATCGCGTATGTTGTAGTAGATCAAGATTGTGGTTGGTGGTGCTAGAAACTCGCGCAATGTGTTGTGCTACTATTGTGCGCTTGAAGAGCAGTACTGTATCAAGTACTGTATGAAGCTAATATCGACCTTCTTCAGGGTAAACAAGGACCGATTGGACCGAAAGGCGACATGGGACCAATGGCGAGTCATTTTTTATTGATTTTAGACGTAGTGTGCTTACTTCAGATGTATTCATCCCTTTTGCGTCTGAAGACCGGTTCATACTTCCAGCGAAGAGCGTCCGCGGCACATCAGGAATATCGCTTGTCAATTGAATTGATTTTGCCTACTAGGCCACGCCGCCTGTCGCGTGAAGTATGAACACGGTCTTCGAATCTTAGAAATCAATACCAATATCTTACTCACCTGAGAACATGAAGAACAAATGGGAAGCAAGAGCATGCCCATTTGTTTTTTTAAGACGCAGTCAGAAAAATTGTAGAAGATGACCAGTTCATCACCCTAGATCAGCTAGTAGATCAAATACCAGGTCCTGCGAGTTTCTTCAACATTTTCTGTAGTTTGAAGTTACCCTAAATGGAAATACTCTGAATCCTGCCGGCTCCAACACACCCTAACTAAAGACCAAATTGGGCGGAGCAACTATCAAATCTCAACTCCGCCCCTTTTGATCTACTTCGGCAATGGAAAATAGGAACATTTTCCTAAATACACTTGACTCTATGGGTGGCCCGCAGACTATCAACTAGTAGGAAAATTAGGGAAGTAAACGTCATGGGTGGTTGATGGAACACCTATTCAAAACGGAGACGGGTCAGATAGGACAAAATTTCATAGGTGGTCTGCTGAATATGAACTATGGGAACGTGATAGAGATGACTAAACGTCATTGGTGGCCTGCGGGAGTGGGTTGCGAGGAGTAAATTCCATAGGTGACCACTAAGATATCAACCCTGCACCAGATTTAAATGAACAAAATCTTGTGGGTGGTTGGCAAATTTTCAAAGTGAGAACTGTAGATTAATAAACGTCATAGACGGTCCCTATGATATCAACTTCCAAAATAGGCTACAATGAACTATACTTCATGGGTGGGCCGCCAGATATCACCTATGGTCATATATTGAAACAAAAACTAAACGTCATGGGTGGTCATTTCCCCGAAATCTTCATCGATCAAGAATATTTCTTTTTCAGGGACCATCAGGAACGCCCGGACATCCTGGAGCGCCAGGTGAACGAGGTCAGGATGGCAGACCGGGTATGCGTGGCGAGAAAGGAGATCAGGTTGGCGTAGAAGAAAAAACTAATCCCTGGATTATTAAGTTTTCCTGATGCATGATTTCGTTTTCATTTTAGGGTATACCCGGATTGGATGCACCATGTCCAACTGGCCCAGACGGATTGCCACTTCCGTACTGCTCCTGGAAGCCGATGGAGGTGAGAGAAAACGCCAATTTTAAAGAACCAACCAACGGGAAGCGAAACGTGTGCGTGCAGGCGACGCGGTTTTCTGACAATATTCGGACGAATCTAGAAGATCCAGCAGACGATTTGCGGGATTTTCGCAGCAAACGTTTCTATAGCTTATATTGAATCTCCGCAATCCGTCGCTGGCTTATTTCACCAATCAAAAAACCAGATCCGACGGTTACACAAATGAAGCACCGCGCCGCGTATACGCACGCGCCCATTGCTCTTAGACTGTATTTTACTATGTTGAACACGAGAGTTATACATGCCCACAGAGTTCCAAGACATCATAAAATTTCCACTGTCTCAGACCATTCTCGGCTCCGGGCCGCACCGAACATAAATTGGAGCCACCTGACCGTTCGGCTCGCTTTCCCGATTTCGAAGCCACTGCTGTTGCTGTTCAAGCGAACTGGAGGAGCCCGCACAGAAACAGCAGTGGCCAGGTCAGCAACTGAAGCCGACCCGCAGATTGGGAAAACGAGCCGAACTGGTCATCTGATTCCGATTTTGAGGGTTTTTCGATCGCCTCACTGCAGGCAGCGCGAGCGGTCGCGTTGTGGCATACCGACCGATCTCCTGGCTTCGGGCAAGCATCCCCACCTTCTTATAGCAGATGGCCTAATGTGTGTCGCGACGCGACCGCTCGCACTGTTCACACCTATGCAATCATTTCCGCACACAAATGGAGATTTTCATTTGTTTCTACTCTCTAACTTGCCCAACCCACAACAACCGTTTTTCAGCAAAGGTAAGCCTACCACCTTGGGTTTTGCAGTCTTGTTTCCCATCTAAGGCGTGATAGCTTTTCCTACATGGAACGACCGCGCGGGTCGACCGCGACGCGTGAATCACGCAATTGAAAAACAGTTGGTGTGATTTTCAAACTGTAACGTTTCGCCGGAGATTTCAGGGCAACGTGCGGGTGGACTACGGGTAAACACTTCAATGCACATTCAGTACCATAGTGTGTGCACGTGTGTTTGACGAGTTGCTTTCACTAACCTACTAACAACGCGCTTTTAGTCCGACGACAATACGATCGAACGAACGGCGACCGGAACGACAGTCTTCTGATGACAACGGGGATGACGCCGGCGTCACTAACACTAATCATAACCATTATCTCGTACGTTTTCCACGGAGATAGGCAAGATCAAGATGTGTCAGCGGACGCATACGGCCGCGTCGCGTGAGACGCCGTAACTCACGCGGGGAGAGGGCGCTGGGTCAAAGTGGTGAAAGTGAAAAACGGCTCAGAAAACGCGGCACTCCCATGTCGCGAACTGTTGTTCTTGCGTAACTGGAATTTGAACCATTTTTTTAACCTTAGTTGATATCTCAACGACCACCCATGGAAATTATCCGTTTTCAACACGTTCACATTATTGGCAGTCTAGAAACCACCCAAAAAGTTCAAAATTCTGCAGACCTCTCCAACGTTGGGACAAAGAGGGCACCCATGACAATTGTTCTGCCCAACTCAATCCCGTATTCGATATTATAGAGGCCACCCATGATATTCAGTGCTCTCCAGCCCGCTCACATAATTGATAAACTTCTGGCCATCCACTATGTTCAATCATCTCCAACGCATCCTTATAGCTGAAATCCTACAGGCCAACCAAGACGTTTAGTCCCATCAAGCTTTCCCAAGGTTGATACTCTGAGGCCACCCTTGCAGCCCAGTCCCTGTAAACATTCCCATAATTGATAGTCTCAAGACCACCCATGACGCTACATTCCTTCAACTCTCTCCCATTATTGATATTATAACAACCACCCATGAAGTTTAGCGGTTTGCAGCCCGTTCCGACAGTCAATACTTTGGGGCCACACGTGACATTTAGCCCCTCCAGACCACCTACAGTTCACCTCCGCACTGCCGTTCAGTCCGCAAAGTGCACCCTGATTGCGAAATCGTGCTGCGGCGCGGTTGAGAGTATCCTCAGACAAGTATGTGGGAACACCCGGGCGCTTTTTGCCTTTGGTGCCCGGGTGATCTCACCGCCCGGGTGATCCCACATCCCTGTCTGAGGATACTCGCAACCGCGCCGCAGCACGATTTCGCAATCAGCGCACGCTTTGCGGACTGAACGGCAGTGCGGAAGTGAACTGTATATTCGATATTACTGGGAAAACCCGTCGAATTTGATCCCCCAACTTTCAAACAGCTGATGCTCTAGGCGCACCCATGACACTTGATCCCTCCCACTCCTTTTCTTATTCGCTATTATAGGAACCACCCATTGAGTTTTGAACTCTCCTACCACCTCCCACAGATTTATGAACTGCCAGCCGACCACGAAGTTCAGTCATCTTCTTCGCTACCTCATGGTTGATATCCTAAAGGCCACCCCTGCAGTTAAATCCCTTCAAATCATCCTCATAGCTTACTCTGGGGCCACCCATGACATGTGGTCCCTCCCAACCTCCCATATTTGGTAGAAAAGGAACCACCCGAGCAGCTTGGGTCTTCCTAATATTCCCAAAGTTGACATTACCATGGACCTCCCATGACAAATAGTCTGTCCAGCTATTTTCTATAGAGACTACCCATGAAATTTTGTGCTCTCCAGCCCGCTCAGAAAATTGATGAACTCCTGGCCACCCACTATGTTCAGTCATCTCCAGCGCTTCCTCATACCAGCTATCTTACAGGCCACCCAAGACGTTCAGTGCCTTCAAACTTTTCCCATTATTGATATTCTGGGGCCACCCTTGCAGAATAGTCCCTTTCAACCTTCCCAATACTGACACTCTAGGGACCACCCTAAACGCTACGTTCCTCCAACTCTTTCCCAACATCGATATAATAAGGACCACCCATGAAGTTTAGCGGTCTGCAGCCCGTTCCGACAGTCAATACACTGGAGCCATCCTTGACATTAAGCCCCTCCAGGCCACCCATGTTCGATATTACTGAGACTACCTATCGAGCTTGATCCCCCAACTTTCATAGCTGATGCTCTAGGCCCACCCATGACACTTGGTCCCTCCCACTCATTTTCTTATTCGATATTATAGGAACCACCCATTGAGTTTTGAACTCTCCTGCCACTTCCCACAGATTTATAAACTGCTAGCCGCCCACGAAGTTCAATCATCTTCATTGCTACCTCATGGTTGATGTACTGAAGGCCACTAATGCAGTTATATCCTTCCGAACCCTCCTCTCAAATTACTCCAGAGCCACCCATGACATTTAGTCCCCCCCCCCCAACCTTCCATATTCGATATTATAGAAACCACTCAAGCAGCTTGGTTCCTCTTAAAATTCCCATAGTTGATATTACCACCTCCCATGACAAATAGTCTGTCCAGCTCTTTTCTGTAGTCTACCCATGAAATTCGGTGCTCTCCAGCCCGTTCCCAAAATTGATGAACTCCTGACCATCCACTATGTTCGGTCATCTCCAGCGCTTTCTCATACCTGCTATCTTATAGGCCACCCAAGAAGTTCAGTCCCTTCAAACTTTTCCCATTATTGATATTCTGGGGCCACCCTTGCAGGATAGTCCCTTTAATCCTTCCCATTACTGATATTCTAGGGGCCACCCATGACGTTACGTTCCTCCAACTCTCTCCCATTATTGATTATAAGAACCACCCATTAACTTTCCGAAAGTCAGTACCATAGGGCCACCATCGACATTTACCCCCTCCAGCCCACCCATAAGCAATATTACTGGGACAACCTATCAAGTTTGATTCCCCAACTTTCACACAGCTGATGCTCTAGGACCACCCACGACATTTGCTCCCTACAGCTCTTTCTCGTTTTTGATATTATATGAACCACCCATAGAGTTTTGGGCTCTCCCGCCCCTTTCCATAGTTGAGATCAGAAGAACAACTGATAGGGTTTAGTTCTCCCCGGGAGATTTTCTTATCCCATAGACCACCCATGAAGTTTAGTTCTTCCAAGCCATTAGCCTGGCATTCACCAAACCAAGAAATACTGTCCGTAACGGCAGACACTGCGCATTTTGTAAGTCGGCCACATGTATAATAGCCTCTGAAGGCAGTTTGTCGAGAGCGAGTTCACCGGAAAACCGTCACTTTGACCCAGCAGCCTTCTCTCAGGCAAGATGCTCGCATTATTGGTTATTACTGCACAAAATATCACACAGTTTTCTGCGTTCAGAACATAAGTCGAAGTGTTATCGGCTTGTAACGGAATTTCCGCAATACTAACATCCTATCCGCTCATTAAAGACCACAATTTTAGGGCAAGAACGGGGACCACTGGGAACGGCTATGATGGCGGTCTACGCTATGAAGAGCTGTCACCACCGGGGGGAGGCTGGCAACAGCCTTCTTCCATCACTCAATGAATCTCATACTAGCATTGCCCGTGAATCTCTTCTACCCACAAACTTTCGAACAAGTTACCTGCAACCTTGTTGCAAGTTGCGCGCAAGCTTCACACAACTTTCACGCGTGAGTCCGTGTTGTATGTAAGATGTTTTCCCAATACTTTATCTTTTATAAGAACACTGACATTGCACGTCAAATGAGACTGTAGGGGGGATAACAACTTGTTTGTAATTTCATGTTGACTTGTTTTGAACGAAACAAGTTGCGTCCAGCTTTCCAGTAACTTGCCCTAGAGTCGCAAGTAACTTGTACGAAGGTTCTTTAGTATATGATAATTCTTGATTTTCCACTCGTTCCTGCCACCAATTCATAGATATTGATTGATTTGTATATGTATTAATTTTTTCTTCTGTAGAATCTCACTTCATTTTATGCTGTGTAGTCATGTCATTACGTTGTGATTCATTTTAATTGCGCTACTTTGCAGATGCTAACCTATTTCGTGTTATATCTGCAATTACGGACCAGGTCCATAAACGCAGATTTTTGTTATAATTTTGTTGTGCTCAATTCATAATGTTTGTTATACATTGCCCTGGTTTGTATAATACGATCATGTTCGAAAACATCGAATTCTGCATTAAATCGAATCAATAAATGTTTATATTCTATATTTACAGAATTACAAATCACTATCACAAAATAGCAGCGCTTTCAGCTACATACTTTAGAAATTGTTAATTTGACAAAAAAAAACCTACGAAAAAAAGCCCGTTAAAAAGGCAATGACCCGTGTTACAGTTGAAACTGATCATCAAATGTAATTCCGTAATTAATTTTCTAAGAAATAGACATCCGGAAAAAACGCTATTCTATAGGCAGTGTTCACGACAGGTGAACGAGTTTCCCAAGAACTCGTCCAAGTGGATGTGGTCACAGGTTTCTCTATTGAGGTGTGGCACAGGGTTTCCCGCCACATATCCTGCTTATTCTGGGAAATAAGGAGTTTGCTCTTTATGGGCTTCTTGCGGCAGAGCTCTATTATCTTCCCGGCCGGTATAGATCACTCTACTGATTGTGTGGGCGAGTTGTTCACATTTACACAATTTTTGTTGGAAAAGTGATGTTTTATGCAGCTGCAAACGCCCGCGAGTGAATGAGTGAGAAATCGATGCTTTCATGTTTGAAAAAGAAACAGACTTTTTATTCGAAAAGTCTTCTTATTCGAATATTCGAAAAAGTGTTATATAGAACTATAGTCGAAAAGTCGAATACTCGGGATAGACTTCATTTGGAACAAGTATAAACGACAGCCGAGGTGACCGACAATGCGCTGGTGACCCAGCAAACTCTATCTGCGTTTTAAAGCGGGCTCATCCGAAAATTTTACCCCTAAAAAGAAACAGGGTGTGGTTTTCAGCACGTACGATGTCCTTGAATCTGGAGAGGGAGAGAGAAATTGACATCAGGGCCCAGCAGGGGTGAATAGCTTGCCAGCGGGTGGTGAGGGGGTCGTACAAGTTTTCGTGGAAAAACGAAAAGCTTTTTCAAGAGAATCCTTGTCTCGATTGTTGCACTTTCCAGCTGGAAACCAGTTAAACCCAGTCCGCCAAAACGCAGGATTTTTTCCAAATGATTTTCAATCGGGGTATGAGCTGGCCGCTTTTTCATAGAGTTTTATTTGGTTTTAAATTAACTTTAGCTGGATTTTCGGAAGCCGTCATAACGCCCAATTTCTCTGGGAGGGTGCGTTACAGTTTCCCATATTTTTGGGCCCGGATTGACCATCGAGGAGAGGAGTCGTTAGTACTTCGCGGCTTTTGCCAACGTGCTGATGGTTTTTGGTTGACATGACATACTGGATACTCCTGAGCGTTCTTCAAGAACTTGCTGGAAGCGGCCTTGACTGAGAGTTGATATGAGGCAGCCGTTATTGAATATTTTATTCAAATAAATTACTTTACGTCCACTGACCACGCCGAGCTTTTTTTCCGTCATTCAACTGCGCCATATTATCAGCAATCTCACTTGTGACTCTCAACTGAGCGTGAACTGTCGAAGCGCTCAATAAAGGTGTGCTGATGGCTCCCAAGTATCCATGAGGCCTGCTCTCGGACGATTCCTCGACGTTACACATTGATAATCCTCAGCACCGTTGAACATTGCGAATTTTCGTTAACGAAATCGGACGTCACCGGATTTTATGCTTTGAAGTGTCCTCGACTGGGAGTATATGAGGCAGCCGTTATTGAATATTTTATTCAAATAAATTATTTTACGCCGGCTGACCAAGCTGAGCTTTTTTCCGTCTTTCATCTGCACAACGATTTCGGCGATCTCAAATGAGGTGTGCAGATTGCGTCAAAACATCCACTAGGTCTGCTCGTGGACGGCTCCTCGACGTCCCACATTGATAATCCTCATCCTCATTGAACATAGCGAATTTCCATCAACTCAGTCGAACTTCATCGGATTAAACGCTTTGGAACGTGTCCTCGATCTTAATGAGGCAGCAGTTTTCAAACATTTTGTTGAAATAAATTACCTTACGAACTTGGCGATCAATATATGAAAAACAGCTTGTGTTCCTGAGCGTTCTTATAAGACTATCTGGAAGGCCTCGACTGGGAGTTGGCATAGGGCATTCATTTTTGGATATTTTGTTCGAATGAATTAATTTACGCCGGCTGACCACGCTGAGCTTTTTTCCATCGTTCAACTGAACTATGTTTTCAGCGATCTCACTTGTGACTCTCAACTGAGCGTCAACTGTCGAAGCGCTCAAGTGAGGTGTGCTGATGGCTCCAAAGTATCCGTGAGGCCTGCTTTCGGACGATTCCTCCACGTGCCACATTGATAATCTTCAGCACCGTTAGACATTACGAAATTTCGTTAACCAAAGCGGACGACACCGGATTTAATGCTTTGAAGTGTCCTCGACTGGGAGTATATGAGGCAGCCGTTATTGAACATTTTATTCAAATAATTTATTTTACGCCGGCTGACCAAGCTGTGTTTTTTTCCGTCTTTCATCTGCACAACGATTTCGGCAATCTCAAATGAGGTGTGCAGATTGAGTCAAAATATCCACTAGGTCTGCTCGTGGACGGTTCCTCGACGTCCCACATTGATAGTCCTCATCCTCATTGAACATGGCGAATTTCCATTAACTCAGTCGAACTTCATCTGATTAAAGGGAGCATACACGCTCGTAAACGTGATTGGGATAACTACGGAAATAGAATGGTATGGCCCAGATTACAACGCCTACGCATTTTGAAGTTTCAAAAACGACCCACAATGCCGTTACAGGAGTAGCAAGTTTGGCACCGCCCGTATTTTCACGCCCCCTGTATTTGCATTTCCCTCCAACGCAGGATTGCTGGGTCATCTTCGCCGTCGGTTACGTGTGTGTTTCATTTGTTAGGCAATCCACCACCTGTACCGACGGTGAAGAGGAACCAGCAACTCTGCGTTGCAGGAAAAGGGCAAATACAGGGGGCGTGAAAATACGGGCGGGGCTAAACTTGCTACTCCTGTACAGCCATTGTGGGTCGTTTTTGACGCTTTAAAATGCGTAGGCGTTGTAATCTCAGCCGTACCATTCTATTTCCGTAGTTATCTCCATCACGTTTACGAGCGTGTGTGCTGCCTTTAAACGCCTTGGAACGTGTCCTCGACTGGGAGTATGAGGCAGACGTTATTGAATATTTTATTCAAATAAATTACTTTACGCCCGCTGACCACGCCGAGCATTTTTCCATCGTTCAGCTTAACTATGGTTTCAGCAATCTCACTTGTGACTCTCAACTGAGCGTCAACTGTCGAAGCGCTCAAGTGAGGTGTGCTGATGGCTCTAAAGTATCCGTGAGGCCTGCTTTCGGACAATTCCTCCACGTGCCACATTGATAATCTTCAGCACCGTTGAACATTACAAAATTTCGTTGACCAAAGCGGACATCACCGGATTTGATGCTTTGGAACGTGTCTTCGACTGGGAGTATGAGGCAGCCGTTATTGAATATTTTATTCAAATGAATTACTTTACGCCCGCTGACCACGCCGAGCTTTTTTTCCGTCATTCAACTGCGCCATGTTATCAGAAATCTCACTTGTGATTCTCAACTGAGCGTCAACTGTCGAAGCGCTCAAGTGAGGTGTGCTGATGGCTCTAAAGTATCCATGAGGCCTGCTTTCGGCCGATTCCTGCACGTGCCACATTGATAATCTTCAGCACCGTTGAACATTACGAAATTTCGTTGACCAAAGCGGGCGTCACCAGATTTAATGCTTCGGAACTTGTCCTCGACCTGGAGTATGTGTATATGAGGCAGCCGTTATTGGATACTTTATTCAAATGAATTATTTCAAGCCGGCTGACCACGCCTAGCTTTTTTCCGTCAACTGAGCAATGTTATCGGCGATCTCAGTTGTGACTCTCAACTGAGCGTCAATTGTCTGAGCGCTCAAGTGAGGTGCCCAGATGATTTCAAATTATTCAGAAGGTCTCTTCGTGGACGATTCCTCGACGATGTTGCCATGAACGACCGCTCCGCTGCTTGCACCACCCGCACTCATCTGAGCAAGCTAGGCTTTATGTAAAAAAAGTTGTTGACGAGGACGTTGTTTTCTCTATTACGCGATGCCCTCCTGTTTTTGCGTTCGTCGATTCTTCTTCATGTGATAATATTTTGAGACCGTGCGATCATCATCGTTTAGTCATAAAGTATGCCGCGGCACTGAGTTCCTCTGCTCTTATTAAGCAGTTTTATTTACCGCGAACCATTTTTCAGGCATGATCCACCTCTGCCAGCGCTTTCCTCGAAGAGAGACCACAAAAGTCTACCTTCAGCATTGAAACTACACTTCTTTTGGGACGCCTTGTCATCCAAAAACCTCCCAAGATACTCCCGTATGTGAACCATGCTTGACTGTAGTAGGTGTTCATATTTTGTGTCCAAGAGAGTAATCCAGTAATCCATGAGTTCAGTAGTAGCAATAATTCCTCATCAGCACGTAACCGCAGAAGAATAGGTGATAAACGTTGTTCAGCTGAACTCCCTCAAGGAGTGGCTCTATGGCCTTATAATGTTTCTTCGCGCCGATAACTGCCGACGCAAACAGACCAGAGCTGGTCAAAAGTTGTTCCACAGAGACGTATCCACAGATGCGTCAGTTTTCCACCAGGCAAGTCCCCGATTCTTTCTGATAATGCTTGCAAAGATATCCAATTGTAAAATAATCCTCCTTGGAACAGCCAATCTGTAGAGTGCAATTGGTAGCATCTTTCTTTTCCCTTCCATCGAGTCTCACTGTAACGCTCTAACCTTTTATATTCGGCTATTAGGAAAGCCAAAGGCTCACCACATAATTCTCTCTGAAAAGTAATATTACAAAGGAAATACCACTACGTCACCCAAAGCACCGTACAGGCAATAAAGCCAGCACAACACCATCAAAAACCTTTCGCTCAACACCGAGGAAAAAAGAGATCGCGAAAAATCTGGTCCCATAACCTCAAACCTACATAGAACATCCTGTTAACATTTATACAGCTCATAGAAACTGTTGATCAGTTCCCGATAAAAAGCGTGATCCCAAATTTCCCATTCTTGCCTTCGCCTATTCAACAGGAATCTTCTTACTACTACCGTCGCCAAAATCATCGCGATTGAAAGGCACTCTTTAAGCAGAATCGCTACTCGTCGATTTTCCTCCGCTAGCTTTCTGTTAATCGACGGGCGATGGGAAGCGCTCTTTATTAAATCTTCGACGAGTTTAGAAAACTCGTATCCGCAACGAATTGCATTTTCCCTAACAAAAGAACAAGATATCCTATAGCATTAGTATATGCAACTGAAATCAAACAACTCTTCACGGTTAATTCGCTTTCACTTAGAAAGCCATAGCATATCTTTCAACAATGTGATTTTCACCACAATTGAACGATAAATACTGGTTTCCGACAACGTCAGTGAAAAGATCATGCGATACCAGTAGCAATTACCTCGATATGTGATCAGATCATTTTAAAAATCATCGCTTCTCTTATTATTTGCTGCCTTCTTTGGGACTTTCAGCATGCAGTCTTCCCTTTTCGGTTTGCCATCCTCCTCCTTACTATCGAACTGCAATCTGCGAAGCGCATACACCTCCGCAGTCTTATCAGCATCAAAGGCAGGAATCAGCACGGGACCGATAGTTCCGCCCACGGCACTGTCATGATCTTGTTTGCCTTCGCCCTTCGACACAGGGAGCATAGGACCTAAACATCCGTCATTGTCATCGCCTTTGACTCTTGTCAGTGTCTATCGGGTAGGAAGCCGCGCTCAGCAATCGGACGCGAAATCATTCGATCAATAGCCATCCTTTCTTCGTTTTCCCGCGCGCAAATTTCGCGCGCCTTGCAGCGTCTCGGCTTCCCCCACCTTGTGATTGACAATACCTACAGCACAGGTGCCCGAAACATTCGTCGTCCTGATCTTTACCAATGCCTCGGATCCGGTGGCAACGTAGGTCTGATTTCCCTTTCCTCTCCTTCATGAGGAAGAACTGGGCCAATGCTCTGGCGCCGGTCCATTTTCTTCGCACTGCCTCCTTGCTTAGGGGCATATGACACCCGAAAATTTATTTTTCAGGTTTGGTGCTTATTTTGTGCAAAATCACACGCTGATATCAATGGTATCTCTGAAATCTCTCGAAGCCCCTACGAACGGAATAAAGGCTCTTCAAAGATCCCTATTATCTGAGCTTGGATCTTCGTCGCGTTGCTTATCCGCGACACCTTCGACACTGGTGGACCCCTCACAACAACGCTTTTTTGACTGAGGAGAATCCTCCCACGACTTGTCGACCTCTGCCATTGCTGATCCACCACGCTCGAATAAGCGCGCTCCCAAATCATTATTTAACTCTTCATTGCAATAAAAAGCATTAAAGTGAGATTCTGACAAATAGCAAACACTTCCGACAACATAGATCTCAAAAAATTGACTTTCATCAAAATAATCAACAATAATTCTGCAACAACTCCAGACTATACAAAACTCGTATCCGCAACGAATTGCATTTTCCCTGACAAAAGAACAAGATATCCTATAGCATTAGTATATGCAACTGAAATCAAACAACTCTTCACGGTTAATTCGCTTCCACTTAGAAAGTCATAGCATATCTTTAAACAATGAGATTTTCACCACAATTGAACGATAAATACAGGTTTCCGACAACGTCAGTGAAAATATCATGCGATACCAGTAGCAATTACCTCAATATGTGATCAGATCACTTTTAAAAACATCACTTCTCTTATTATTTGCTGCCTTCTTTGGGACTTTCAGCATGCAGTCTCCCCTTTTCGGTTTGCCATCCTCCTCCTTACTATCGAACTGCAATCTGCGAAGCGCGTACACCTCCGCAGTCTTATCAGCATCAGTGGCAGGAGTCAGCACGGGACCGATATTTCCGCCCACGGCACTGCCATGATCTTGTTTGCCTTCGCCCTTCGACACAGGGAGCATAGGACCTAAACATCCGTCATTGTCATCGCCTTTGACTCTTGTCAGTGTCTATCGGGTAGGAAGCCGCGCTCAGCAATCGGACGCGAAATCATTCGATCAATAGCCATCCTTTCTTCGTTTTCCCGCGCGCAATTTTTGCGCGCCATCCCTTTCCTCTCCTTCACGACGAAGAACTGGGCCAATGCTCTGGTGCAGGTCCATTATCTTCACACTGCCTCCTTGCTTAGGGGCATATGACACCCAAAAAAAATTATTTTTCAGGTTTGGTGCTTATTTTGTGCAAAATCACACGCTGATCACAATGGTAACTCTGAAATATCTCGAAGCCCCTACGAACGCAATAAAGGCCCTTCAAAAATCACTATAATCCGAGTTTGGCTCTTCGTCGCGTTGCTTATCCGCGACACCTTCGACACTCGTGGACCCCTCACAACAATGCTTTTTGACTGAGGAGAATCCTCCCACGATTTGTCTGACCCACCACGCTCGAAAGAGTGCGCTCCCAAACCGTTATTTTCCGCCTTCTATGGGACTTCAGCATCCAGTCTTCCCTTTTCGGTTTGTCATCCTCCTCCTTACAATCGAACTGCAATCTGCGACGCGCATTACTCCTCCGCAGTCCTATCAGCATCAACGGCAGGAATCTGCACGGGACCGATAGTTTCGCAACGGCACTGTCATGATCTTGTTTGTCTTCGCTCTTCGAGACGGGGAGCATAGGACCAAAACATTCGTCATTTTGATCGCCCTTGGCCACCTCCTCCACCGTAGGCGGCATAGGCCGACACATTCGCCGTCCTCATCTTCTCAGGAACTCGCGGTTGTCATCTGGAGGCGACCTGCAGGTCGAGCGCCGGAGTCATGCCCCACCACATCCTCCCGACCACCAGGTGACATGCCAGAGACCTCGAGGTAGCATGAAATCCACAGACCCGAAATATTCATCCTTTTCATCATTACCAATGCCTATTTCAGATCCCGGTGACAATATAGGTCCGATTTCCCTTTTCTCTCCTTCATAAGGAACAACTGTGCCAATGCTCTAGCGCAGGTACATTTCATCCGCACTGCCTCCTTGCTCAAGTACGGGTCCAACAGGTTCGCTCTGAGCCTCTAGTTGGGGAAGCTGTAGTCCGATCATTGCTCCGGGAGCAGGAACTTCATCTAACCCGAGAGGAGGCGAGGCTTCAATTGTAACCAGTTCAGTAGGAACATTAGGATCACGGCTCCTCATCTTTGCAAGTACTTTCTCATACAATTTTCACAAATACAATTTCTATAACTTTGTTGGCACGTGAAGAGGGGTATCGCCCACGGTGACGACTTCCGGTTTGCTCTTACTGTCCTTCTTCTGAGCGACCTCTCCCTGAGGTGAGTAGCGGACTTATGGGGGGTCGAAAACAGACTCGCGGTTCGGTATGGAACAGGTGAAAACACACCCAGAATCAGACCCGCCTTCGTCTGAAGACGCACACGCGTCGTCTTCTGAAAGCTCCGAAGAAACGTCTGAGAGAGATGCTACCCCCTTCCGATTCCAAGGACTCCTCTTCCTCAACAGATTCGTCTGTCACAGCGGCAGTCAACTCGGAATCCTCTTCTGATCTACAACCCCCACGTTTGAATTGGCGCGCTCCCAAACCATAATTCGCTGCCTTCTCTGGGACTTTGAGCATCCAGTCCTCCCTTTTCGGTTTGTCATCCTTCGCGTACTCCTCCGCCGCCTTATCAGCATCATCGGCACGCATCGGCACGGGACCGATAGTTTCGCCCACGGCACTGTCACGGTCTTGTTTGTTTTCGCCCTTGGACACAGGGAGCATGGGACCAAAACTTTCGTCATTGTCATCACCTTTGACCACCTCCTCCAGCATAGGCAGCATAGGCCGACACATTCGTCGTCCTCATCTTCTCAGGAACTCACGGTTGCCATCTGGAGGCGACTTGCAGGCCGAGCGCTGCAGTTATGCCCCACCACATCCTCACGACCTCCAGGTGCCATGCCAGAGATATCGAGGTAGCATGAAATCCACAGGACCGAAACATTCGTCCTCGTCATCTTCACCGATGCCTATTTCGAATCCCGGTGGCAATGTAGGTCTGATTTCCCTTTTCTCTCCTTCAAGAGGAAGAACTGGGCCAATGCTCTGGTGCAGGTACATTTTATCCGCACTGCCTCTTTCCTTAAGTACGGGTCCAACAGGTTTGTTCAGAGCCTCTAGTTGGGGAAGCTGTGGTCCGATCATTGCTCCAGGAGTAGCAACCTCATCTGACCCAAGATGAGGCGAATCTTCGATCGTAACCAGTTCAGGAGCACTAGAATCACGGCTCGTCATCTTTGCAAAGTACTTGCTCATACAATTCCCACAGATAAAATTTCCACGAGACTTCTTTGGCGCCTGAGGAGAGGTATAGCCCACAGTGACGACTTCCGGATCGCTCTTACCCTCCTGTCCTTCTCCAGAAGATCCTCTCCCTGAGGTGAGTAGCCGACTTTGGGAAGGTCGCAATCCTCCTCCTAGTTAATCTGGAAGACCTTTTGACGATCTAGCACACCTCCACGCCCTCCATCGATGTCAGTGACCCTACAAAAATCGCACACAAAACTAGCCCAAGAATCGGGCACGCTCGCTCGGATAAGAAAGGAAAAACTGACTGTTGAGTAAAAAAAGACAAGTCGCCAGCAGAAATGTGAGCTCGAACGACTGGAGTGTTAGGATGAGAGAACAAACTATCCTCAGCGAGCAAAAAAGGAAAGACGAAAACCACAACTGAAAACTATCAGACACTTCGCCTAAAATTCTCGCAATTATTGGAACGCGCCACATACGCGCTGCTCTATTGTGGACCAAATATGACGATGTTCCTCTACTGATTCCTCGTCCACCCGAAGAGCAAAGCAATCTATACCAGCTAGGGAGATAGCAGAGCTCTGCCGAAAGAACCCTACAAAGAGTGAATTCCATAGAATACGCAGGATATGTAGCGGGAAACCCGATGTCACACCTCCATAGAGAAACCTGTGACCACATCCACTTGGACGAGTTTTCCATTTCAATAAAGAAGGAATTTATCATGGATACTCATTGATAGATGCATGCCTGATTTGTCCTTTCTCTGGAGGCCACTCCTCTAAAAGACACCTCTAGCCTCGTCCACTCGGACGAGTTTACGAACTCAATGGAGGCAAAATACTTTTGGTAAATGAGTTTTCTATTTCCTATTTTTCCATTTCTGACAGGTTTCCAAAACACTGTAGTTATGATCTATCTCGAAGATCTGAGACAACTCGTCCACCGCACCCATGGTCAGCGGACGAGTAGTCCAAGACTTGTTTTTCTCGCCAAAAGCATGAAAAAAAAACTGAAAATGCGAAAACTCGACTAAAGCAATACGCAGAATTGAGGCATTTATCAACCATTTCGCCAGACTCCAGCTCGAAAAATAGCCTAAAGGGGTGTGGCTTAAGAATTCCAATCACAGGAGTGGCCCATCACGGCACGCCAAAGATCAATTTTCAGTTTTTTTGGAAGGAAATCTTGCGCTGATCACTATGGTGATGGCCAGAGCCCCCTGAAAGAGTTATAGCCTTTCAGAGATCAACTTAACCGCCACGGTAAAATCTCTGTGGACGAGTTGTCCCATACCTATATTTCCCATTTAACACCTCGCACAAGAGGTTAAAAACAAGGCTATCAAGGAACGGAAAACCTATGGAGAACTAGGTATCCAGTAAACTCCGCCGCAAATCTTGTACACTTTAGGTTGAAAAGCCCGCCCAAGGGGGTGCGGCCTCTGGCTTCCTTGCGTAAAATTTTCACACTTGTACAGTAATCTTTGACCCTATGTTCAGGTCGCTGTACGTAGCAACCTTGCCAGATATGAGATCTCAATGCTCTTCAAAATTAGCGAGAAAAGATATGGAAGCCAAAGGCTCCGCCCATGAACGAATTTTCGAATCCAATAAAGTTCAGATCCACCATGAACTTCAAGCATAATTTTCAGAATTTCTTTCTTTTTCTCAGACTCACTTTACAACCTACATCGCTCCAGTGCAAAAAGCTGTTGGTCACGAAATGAAGCAGGTCTGAGACAACTCGTCCACTAAGCCATGTCAATTTCAGGAGGCCATATCTTCCTTGCCAGGTGGTTTTGACTAATTCTAGCGACACCATTGTGATCAAGGCGTGAGGCCTCACCTCTAAAAAGAAGCATGAGGCCATATCTCTAAAAGGAAACATGAGGCCACGCCCATGTGGACGAGTTTTCGCGCCAACTTTCCTATAATTTCAATTCCACCCAACCCATCGCGGCAACGAAACCCATCATGAACACTGCCTCTTTTCAACAACCATCTCAACCTCGAATGCATAGGAAAACATAGGATGACCGGATGAGAGAAAACCTCGCAGAACTCAATAAATATGACGTATTTGGCCCGAATATTTAGAAAAAATAGTAGAATATCACAGAAAAATCAGAGATCACGGGAATGGACACATGAAAACGATACCGGAACGGATCTACTCTGGCGACTTGACGATTGGCTGAGATCATCGACGGGGAACGCAACACCACGGCTCTGTTGTCCCCACAATCTCAGGCGATTCTCGACCCCGAGCCACCTGACACAGTTCGGCTTGTTCTCCCGATCTGCGGGTCGGCTTCTGTCGCTGTCCGGGCCACTGCTGTTGCTGTACGGGCTCCGATTCCTGTTCGGTGCGGCTCGGGGTCGCAAATCTCCTAAGTTGAGTAACAATAGAGTAGTCTACGTAAAGTAACCCTAACTGTGTAATACTCTAGATGTAATCGTACACAAAACGCTATCACCCGACAATCAGGAGCATACGTTGATACTGTCTCAGCCTACCAACACCATATAACAGCGAAGGACCTGAAAATAGATGTTCCTGGACATCCAAAAAAAGCTTGAATCTAAATCTCAGGGCCATACCTCATGTAAACCGCATATGGAATTCGGTTTGAGCTAGTCGATCCATACATAATCGGACATTCATGGCCGTTAATCTTGACGACGGATTCGGGGACCAACACTCACGCATAACACGTGAAACATCCCGCAGTACCTAGAGTTGAATGTGATCAATCCTCTTAGGTTCGTGTCAGAAGATCCAGGGTTCATTTCATCAAAAATGGCCAAAAACGAGCCGTAATTAGCCCTAAACTGTCGTGAAACTTCAATGTGGCAGGCTCGCCCCGCCCACTAGCTCGGTGGCCAACGATGAAGTTGGCGAGGCGGAACGGACACACCACAGTCAAGCTTCAGGGCCGTATAGGGCTATTTATGGCTCGTTTTCATCCACTTTTTCGACACCATTGTTGCAATGGACGCCGAAAAGTTCGATTTATAATTAAAACTTGAGGATCACTCTCACCATTGGCACTGCCTTTAGAGAACTGCGAAAAATCTCTATTAAAGCTCAAAAACTCCTGTCAAAGCACTAATCACTTAATTTTTTTTCAATTATCGAAAATTTCTCTCAAAAATTGATTTTAATATTCTATCAAGGTCTTTCAAATGCTCGATCAAGGACAAAACAATTATCATTAGATAAGACAGTGTCCATAATATCAAAAAATGGACCTGGGAGCTAAAAGTCGTTGAACAATGAAGGTATGATAAGAAATGTGATTTTTCAAAGATTTACGAAGAAAATGCGAAAATCGCTTCGTTACGGAATTTGCGCGGACCCGCGCGCTCCAGTGTTAACGGAAACAAAAATTTCATAAACTTGAATCCTTTCTCCAGTTATCCTGGAGAGAATTTCACGCTGGTCACCATAATGCCTCCAGAATCGCTCTGAACCCACGGCGAACGGTGTTATGGCCCCTCAACGTTTAGGAATTTGAAGTGAGCAAATTACGTGGACGAGTTTCCTCGGGCAGGTTTTTATCGTCATTCGCCAGGTCACCGTGCATAGTTCCCAACCCTGCCAAGCGCGAAATCACAATTCGCTCAAATAAGTTAGAAAAGGCTAGGAATGGGACGACCACGCCCCAGGGAGAGCAAAAATGGGACATGCTCACAGCATTTTTTCGATCTCGATAGAGAAAAGAGGCGCGATCGATTTCAAACAAAATCTATAGTCATCCACCTGGTTGCGATCAGGCGTTATACTGTGACCTGTTTGAGAGCGATGGCTGCCTTTAACGAGAAAAAAAGAGCACGAGACAACTCGTCCGCAAACTTCTCGCCGATCGAATCAAAAATTTTCGTCGCCATACCAGGTTGTTCAATAAGTTTTGTCGTTCGATAAGAAAAACACAAAATTATGGTTCAAAATACACTTTATTATTCAGTATAATCTTCCTTAACATTAATATACTGCTCCAACGATCCTCAAATCTTTGGCTCCCATCCCTGAGGTGAGAATCCGGAAGGTCTGCAAAATACGATTCAACGGCCATTATGACCTCTTCATTTGATGAAAAACGCTTGCCATGCATAAATTTTTGAGTTCTGGAAACAAATGGAAGTCGCTGGGGGGCAAATCTGGTGAATACGGTGGATGCTCCAACAACTCGAACTTTAATTCATGGATTTCAGCCATTGTCAAAATGCTCTTGTGACAAGGTGCATGGTCCTAATGAAAAAAAAAGATTTTTTTCTTCTGCAAACCGGGTCTTTTTTCACGATTTTTTCCTTCAACTGGTCCAAAAGCTTGCAGTAATATTCAAAATCAATTGTTTTACCAGTCTGCAAGTAATCTAGAAACGGAATTCCTTTCGCGTCCCAGAAAACTGATGCCATAACCTTCTTGGCCGATTTCCAGACATGAACATGTTTCGAAGCCGAACAACCAGGTTCACACCATTCTTTAGCCTCTTGTTTTGATTCAGGATCATGGTGATAGACCCAAACCTCATTAATCGCAATGAACCGACGCTAAAAACCACGTTATCCTTTTTAAAACGCTCCAAATGTTGCTGAGAAAGTCGCATTCGAATGTGTTTTTGTTAAATTGTTAGCGAATGCGGCACCCATTGTGCACACAGCTTTCTAAACCCCGAAATTTCACTAAAATAAGGCTCAAACTGCCTAATAAGATGTGTAGAGCCTCTACTAAATCTCTCTCAGTCAATCGACTATCTTCTAAAACCATATCCTGTATTTTGGCTATGATTTCTGGTGTTGATGCGGTTTTTGGACGTCCTTCACGTAGATCGTCTTCAAGGCTTGTACGACCACGTTTAGAGCAAGCAACCCATCATTCTACTGTTCTAATTGTAGCTGAACGATCATTATACACTTACAACATTCGTTCGTGAACTTCTTTTGGTGCCACACCTTCCAAAAATAAGAATTTTTATCACTGCACGATATTCAATTTTTTCAATTGCTGTGACACGGCGACACTAAATGGCTTGTAAACAAACAATGAATTGACAGATTAAAATGAAACTTCACATACAGGCCATAAAACGGCCATTGTCTCACCGTCGACTGCGTACCACGCGCTGCGCGACCGCATGCGCGTCGGAAGCAGACGGGTTTTGGCCGCCGCGCGACGAGTTTTGGACGCCGCGCGACGTTTCGGCCGCCGCGCGGCGGCCTAAACTCGTCGCGCGGCGGCCAAAACTCGTCTGCTTCCGACGTACGTGCGGTCGCGCAGCGCGTGGCACGCAGTCGACGGTGAGACATTGGCCGTTTTATGGCCTGTACGTTCATATGAAGAGTGTACCAACAAAACAAAAAAAATTGGGCTGGTAGCAACGCCATCTCTTATCGAACGACAAAACTTATGGATGAACCTGGTATCTCATTTCTCTCGTTTTGGGTTCTCGGGTTATTATAGAGGCAACATTACGTTCAACGTGAAATTCTCTTCACGTTAGGTATGAATGCTGAAAAACGATTCTAAAGTTGTACTGTGCCTTTAAGCAGCCCTTCAAGTAGAAAGAAGAAAACGAGAAACCCTTAAAGGCACAGTCCAACCTCAGATATAATTTTTGATATTATGGTCCGGTCGCCGCCTATAGCAACCCTTCCAAGAGCGAAATCTCAATTCACTCAAATAAGCGAGAAAAAGTTAGGAAAAAGTCGACCACGCCCCCTTGAAAAAAAATGAATAACGCCCACTGCCAGGTTTCCGACCTCGATAGGAAAGAGAGGCGCGAATGAATGTTCTTCGATTTGTTTTCGGTCTAGCTTTATATTGTGGCCTGCTTCAAAACGAAGGGTGCGAATAACGAGAAAATACAGGTTCAAGACAACTCGTTTGCGAAATTCTAGCCGTTCAAAATCAAAATTTTTTTGAGGAGCCGTGACTCTATTTGTAGTGAGTTCTGAGTGATTCCGGAGACACCATTCTGATCAGCGTGAAATTTTCTCCAAAATAAGCAGAAAATCGATTCTGGGGTTGGATTGTGCCTCTACAGCTTTTCTCAAGACAAACTCCATCTACATATTGTTGTCATGTTCAAAGATGGTTGGGTCTTCTGAGTATCGGTAAACGCTATTAGATGGAGTAAGAGATCAGCTTCCGGGTGGTATACCATACTTAGTCGAAAGATCACAGACAGACAAGGTTAAATTCGCTGAGCCTCATTTCATGAAGAACTTTCGGGCCAGGAGATGGCCGTATCCCTTCTCTTCAAAATTAGGAGATCGTATATTGAACTATGCCGAACCCCACACTCACGTCATTGCTCTTCCAGTGTGGCGATTCATATGGCCTAACACATTGTGTGACGACAACTTCACGCATTTCCCGTATCGTAGGGTCCCTCGAAACCTTATCAAAATACGGTAAAGACTCGGCAAATGACGATGCAGGACCTACAAGGGCAAAATACACATGACAGCAGGTCACAACAAAGAAAAGCAATGGATAGCAGACCTGCTGGGCACGCAGTTCGACGCGTGATTTCCCAGATCACCAGTCCTATCGCGTACATGTCGGCCGTACGATAGAATTCAAACCTAGTAGATTCCACCTCATCATCCAAAATCTCCGGTGGAAGGTAACGCTGAAGAAGTTGGATGTACCCTCAAACCTAAAGAGGGTTTTTTTGGAGAATATTTATGATGCCAAACCCACCACAGTCCCGCATTTATTGCTATTCGGCAAGCTTATGTGGCCAGCTTCATAGCGAACTGCAAGGCCCAGGTCCGCAATTGCACAGGTGAGGTCCGCTTTGACTAGAATATTTTTGCTTTTGATGTCACGATGAGCAATGGCTGGCTTCTCTGCAAGAAATCGAATCAGTCTCAAGTTTGAATGTTCATCTGCCAACATAGGAACTAAATCCTACTCTGAATCCCCATCAGCTCGGTGTGCAGATAGGAGAGCCCACTTGCGATTCCTCGAATCATATGCACCAAGGTCATCAGAGAAACAGTCTTAAACAATACTAGTTCAATGAAGCCATATTGTGCCCAAACTCTATTCGAAAACTTGCCGAGTTCGAGAGGTAATCAAAGAGTGATCCATGAGTATGATATTCAGTTATCAGCCACAGTTGCATCGCTGTTCCCGTATCTGAAAACAGCTGGAAGTCCGCTAACACTGCAAAACAAATCAGCCTACTTGAGAGGATGGGAAATCCTCGGACAGAGAATACCCCGGTATTGTAGACAGCAAGCACGAGGGGCCATACTACCAAAACGCTAACGTCTTGGGGAGCGACAAAAAAAAACAGCATGACTCCACTAAAGCAAGCCTACGTCGCCAGCCTGCAAACTTCCACATCTACGAGTAACAGAATGAAAAGTGGAACATGGGAAAACAATCGATAACAAAGAGTAATAGCTCTACCAAATGTGAGTCGAAGATATACAGTTGGATCCGTGGCTTGCGTCCTCAAGAAAAAAAATTAAATCTCACAGGCGGCTGGCGGTAGAGTAAGCTGATTAGCTGCGCTCTCCGGCTCACGCGACTGCCGCGCGGTGAGATTCCAATGTTTTTTTTCTTGAGAATGCAAGCCACAAACCTAATTGTATATCTTTACGAGTTACATTTGGTAGAGCTAATACTCTTTGTTATCGATTGCTTTCTCATGCTCCACTTTTCATTCTGTTACTCGTAGGGGTTAGAAATTGCAGGCTGGCGACTCAAGCTTGCTTTAGTAGGGTCATCCTGTTTGTTTTTTGTCGCTCCCCACGACGCTAGTGTTGTGGTAATATCGCCCTTCTTGTGTTGTTATCACAACCATGTATATTAGCGTGTATGCTGTCTTCTCTCTGCATTTTAAATTCTGTCACTCTGATACATTCTGTAACTCGTAGAGGTGAGAGTTTGCAGTCTGGCGACTCAAGCTTGCTTTAGTAGGGTGATACTGTTTGCTTTCGTCGCTTGCCACGACGCTAGCATTGTAATAGAGTGGCCCTTCTTGCGCTGCTATCACAACCATGTTTATTAGCCAGTATGCTGTCTTCTCTCTGCATTTTAAATTCTGTTACTCTGATACATTCTGTTACTCATAGGGTTGAGAGTTTGTAGCCTGGCGACTCGCTTGCTTTAATAAGATGCTTTAGTAGAATACTCTCGCCCGGAAAGCGTGCAATGCAGGTTCGAGTCCTGCCTGACAGTTTTGCGTTCAACTCAGCTACCTTAAGATAACTTGTGCTCATATACCATGCCATGATAGGGCATCAAAAAATCAATAACAACACCAAAATTCTTCAAAAGGCCTCAGCTTAACTGGGTTTAATGCCGATTTGTGCTTACCAGATCATACCCGTCATAACTTTAGTAGTTTAGTTAATGTTCCACTTTTCATTCTGTTACTCGTAGGGGTGAGAGTTCGCTGTCTGGCGACTCAAGCTCGCTTTAGTAGGGTCATACTGTTTGTTTTTGTCGCTCCCCACGATGTTAGCGTTGTGTTAGTATAGCCCTTCTTGCGTTGTCGTCAAAACCATGTTCATTAGCGTGTATGCTGTCTTCTCTCTGCATTTTAAATTCTGTCACTCTGATACATTCTGTTACTCGTAGAGGTGAGAGTTCGCAGTCTGGCGACTCAAGCTTGCTCTAGTAGGGTGCTTTAGTTGTATTGTTTGAGTTCCACATTTCATTCTGTTACTCGTAGGGGTGAGAGTTTGCAGTCTGGCGACTCAAGCTCGCTTTAGTAGGGTCATACTGTTTGTTTTTGTCGCTCCCCACGATGTTAGCGTTGTGTTAGTATAGCCCTTCTTGCGTTGTCGTCAAAACCATGTTTATTAGCGTGTATGCTGTCTTCTCTCTGCATTTTAAATTCTGTCACTCTGATACATTCTGTAACTCGTAGAGGTGAGAGTTTGCAGTCTGGCGACTCAAGCTTGCTTTAGTAGGGTGATACTGTTTGCTTTCGTCGCTTGCCACGACGCTAGCATTGTAATAGAGTGGCCCTTCTTGCGCTGCTATCACAACCATGTTTATTAGCCAGTATGCTGTCTTCTCTCTGCATTTTAAATTCTGTTACTCTGATACATTCTGTTACTCATAGGGTTGAGAGTTTGTAGCCTGGCGACTCGCTTGCTTTAATAAGATGCTTTAGTAGAATACTCTCGCCCGGAAAGCGTGCAATGCAGGTTCGAGTCCTGCCTGACAGTTTTGCGTTCAACTCAGCTACCTTAAGATAACTCGTGCTCATATACCATGCCATGATAGGGCATCAAAAATCAATAACAACACCAAAATTCTTCAAAAGGCCTCAGCTTAACTGGGTTTAATGCCGATTTGTGCTTACCAGATCATACCCGTCATAACTTTAGTAGTTTAGTTAATGTTCCACTTTTCATTCTGTTACTCGTAGGGGTGAGAGTTCGCTGTCTGGCGACTCAAGCTCACTTTAGTAGGGTCATACTGTTTGTTTTTGTCGCTCCCCACGATGTTAGCGTTGTGTTAGTATAGCCCTTCTTGCGTTGTCGTCAAAACCATGTTCATTAGCGTGTATGCTGTCTTCTCTCTGCATTTTAAATTCTGTCACTCTGATACATTCTGTTACTCGTAGAGGTGAGAGTTCGCAGTCTGGCGACTCAAGCTTGCTCTAGTAGGGTGCTTTAGTTGTATTGTTTGAGTTCCACATTTCATTCTGTTACTCGTAGGGGTGAGAGTTTGCAGTCTGGCGACTCAAGCTCGCTTTAGTAGGGTCATACTGTTTGTTTTTGTCGCTCCCCACGATGTTAGCGTTGTGTTAGTATAGCCCTTCTTGCGTTGTCGTCAAAACCATGTTTATTAGCGTGTATGCTGTATTCTCTCTGCATTTTAAATTCATTTTAAATTCTGTTACTCTGATAACTTCTGTTACTCGTAGGGTTGAGAGTTTGCTGTCTGGCAACTCAAGCTTGCTTTAGTAGGGTGATACTGTTTTCTTTCGTCGCTTGCCAAGACGCTAGCATTGTAATAGAGTGGCCCTTCTTGCGCTGCTATCACAACCATGTTTATTAGCCAGTATGGTGTCTTCTCTCTGCATTTTAAATTCTGTTACTCTGATACATTCTGTTACTCGTAGGGTTGATAGTTTGTAGCCTGGCGACTCAAGCTTGCTTTAATAAGATGCTTTAGTAGAATACTCTCGCCCGGAAAGCGTGCAATGCAGGTTCGAGTCCTGCCTGACATCTGAGTTTTGCGTTCAACTCAGCTACCTTAAGATAACTTGTGATCATATACCATGCCATGATAATGCATCAAAAAATCAATAACAACACCAAAATTCTTCGAAAGGCCTCAGCTTAACTGGGTTTAATGCCGATTTGTGCTTACCAGATCATACCCGTCATAACTTTAGTAGTTTAGTTAATGTTCCACTTTTCATTCTGTTACTCGTAGGGGTGAGAGTTTGCTGTCTGGCGACTCAAGCTCGCTTTAGTAGGGTCATACTGTTTGTTTTTGTCGCTCCCCACGATGTTAGCGTTGTGTTAGTATAGCCCTTCTTGCGTTGTCGTCAAAACCATGTTTATTAGCGTGTATGCTGTATTCTCTCTGCATTTTAAATTCTGTTACTCTGATACCTTCTGTTACTCGTAGGGTTGAGAGTTTGCTGTCTGGCAACTCAAGCTTGCTTTAGTAGGGTGATACTGTTTGCTTTCGTCGCTTGCCACGACGCTAGCATTGTAATAGAGTGGCCCTTCTTGCGCTGCTATCACAACCATGTTTATTAGCCAGTATGGTGTCTTCTCTCTGCTTTTTAAATTCTGTTACTCTGATACATTCTGTTACTCGTAGGGTTGAGAGTTTGTAGCCTGGCGACTCAAGCTTGCTCTAGTAGGGTGCTTTAGTTGTATTGTTTGAGTTCCACATTTCATTCTGTTACTCGTAGGGGTGAGAGTTTGCAGTCTGGCGACTCAAGCTCGCTTTAGTAGGGTCATACTGTTTGTTTTTGTCGCTCCCCACGATGTTAGCGTTGTGTTAGTATAGCCCTTCTTGCGTTGTCGTCAAAACCATGTTTATTAGCGTGTATGCTGTCTTCTCTCTGCATTTTAAATTCTGTTACTCTGATACATTCTGTTACTCGTAGGGTTGAGAGTTTGTAGCCTGGCGACTCAAGCTTGCTTTAATAAGATGCTTTAGTAGAATACTCTCGCCCGGAAAGCGTGCAATGCAGGTTCGAGTCCTGCCTGACATCTGAATATTGCGTTCAACTCAGCTACCTTAAGATAACTTGTGATCATATACCATGCCATGATAAGGCATCAAAAAATCAATAACAACACCAAAATTCTTCAAAAGGCCTCAGCTTAACTGGGTTTAATGCCGATTTGTGCTTACCAGATCATACCCGTCATAACTTTAGTAGTATAGTTTATGTTCCACTTTTCATTCTGCTACTCGTAGGGGTGAGAGTTTGCTGTCTGGCGACTCAAGCTCGCTTTAGTAGGGTCATACTGTTTTTTTTTGCTCCCCACAACGTTAACATTGTAGTAGTGTGGCCCTTCTTGCGCTGTTATCACAACCATGTTTATTAGCGTGTATGCTGTCTTCTCTCTGCATTGTCAACGTTCTGCTGTTAGCAGTACTTGCTGCCGATAATAAGTGGTCGCACTAGAGGGCATACTTGGAGTTTAACCCCTCGTCGTCAACAAAAGGTGCTGCTCTGAATGAGTAGACGCCGAGACTCAGCATGCGTTGGCAGCACGTGCTGCTGACAAAGAGGGGTTGAACTCGATATCGGCCACGGAATTCCTATTGCGCCAAAACGCAACCCCTCGAGAACGTGAGCGTGAGCTGAAACCTATTCATCTTCAAATTGCTTCGAGGCTCTCGACGCCGAAAGAGGTAGAAACCTTCTCTTTGCGTCGGAGTTACTTGCTGAAAGTTTTGAGCGTGTATTTGTAAGGGTGTCGGGAACAGCTAGTGCGGGTTCAATGGGTGCTCGAGTCGTAATGCAGGACTCTGTGTCCTTTAATCGTAATGTTATCCTCGAACTTTTGTCTAAATGGCCAAGCTGCTCTTCCAGTACTCCTGACAACACCCCATTCGTGTTAATCAAAAGGGTAGCTGTTCACATTTCCACTCCCTTGGAAATTCTTTTCAATTTGATCTTCTTTAGGGCAGAAGTTCCTTCTAGATGGAAGCATGCGTTAGTTGTTCCGCTCCCCAAAAAAACTCCGTACACTGAAGCCGCTAATTACAGGCCTCTCAGTCTTACCTCATTGTTCTGCAGACTTTTTGAGAAGATAATGAAGAATGCCCTAGTGATGCATCTGGAAGGCAGCCATATTTTTTTCGGATAGGCAACATTGGTTTCGTAAAGGAAAATCCACTGTCACTCAAATGATTGAAACACTAAACCAGTGGACTTCTAGTTTGGATAATAAAAACAGTGTAGATGTTATTTACTTTGATTTTGAAAAAGCATTCGATAAAGTGGATCATGTAAAATTGATTGCCAGAATGCAGCATCTGGGCATTCACGGAAAAATTGTCAATTGGGTGGAAGCCTTTCTCAGCGGTCGTACATTCCAAGTATGCGTTAACAATTGCCTTTCTTCTGTCAGAAGTGAAACTAGTGGGGTCCCTCAAGGGGAGGTCTTGTCCCTAATTTTGTTCAACATTTATACATACGATATTCCCAATATAGTGGAACGTGGAGGTGTTAGTTGTCAGATCTTTGCTGATGATATCAAGGTTTTTAGTGGAGTTAGGAATAATGGGGTGTCAGCTTTGCAGGATAGTATTCAAGCTGTTTGCTGTTGGTCGGAAACATGGGGACTGCCCTTGTCAGCTGGGAAAACCAAAGTCCTACACCTGGGAGGAGACCCTAATCTCCAAGCCACCTACGTAATTAACGATATACCGATTGAGGCAATTGATAAAATAAAAGATCTCGGATTCGTAGTAGATAACAAGCTTTCGTTTGATGAGCATTGTAGGCTCATTGCTACTAAGGCGCAGCAGAGACTCTTTCTTCTATTTAAATCGTTAAGATCGAAAGATCCGAAGTTGCTGATAAAGGCTTATAAAATTTATGTTCGCTCAATGTTGGAGTATGGCACTTGCGTTTTTGGGCCCTATAAACGTCAGATAGTTGAAAGGTTGGAGAGGGTACAAAACAGCTTTACGAGGAAAGTCTTTATTCGGACACTTGGATTCACATATGCCAACATTCCTAGGAGTTATCTGAGAAATAAAAGGCTACAGCTCGACACTCTTGCTCTCCGTAGGAGAAGAAATGATTTATTCTTAATTTTCAAAATGTTGAATGGTCTCGTGAGTCTGAAACTTCTGAGTTCTTCACCTTGAGACGTTCTAATACTAGAGGTCAGGAACTCGCTTAAGGCGATTTTTTTTCACAATTCGTGGGGGATTGGAATATCTGCGCATCAGTAAAAGGCTCTTGGTGCCTAGTTCATTCAGTATTTTCAAAAGACAGGTTGAGCGGTATTTGCAACAGGAACCGTTTATTGGATCTAGTAGGGCCTAGTTTTCTTATTGTTTGCTGTTGGTTATGTTTTAATGTTTTTCCATTCGCTTTTTTTTGTTTTGTTATGCACATGTGCTGAAGCGCATGTAATAAATGTAAATGTAAATGTCTCTACGCGCAGTGTTGGATGGGTACACGAGAAGGGAAAGTTCTTGCATCTTTACGATCTCCATCGGTGGACTTAATTAGAACGTAGGATAGTCTGTAGCCGCCAAGGTCAAGTCCACGTAGAAATCGTCCTGTGCGTCCGTCGGGAGAGGGGCCCAAGCTAGGTGCCTTCTTCTTCTTCTTTGCAGCCACATAGAGGGTTTTGTCATAGGCGGAGGAACTGGGCGACCAGTAGTGGATTCGTCCATAGGTCCATTGGTGTCAGCGTGGTAGGTCTCTCCGGACAGTTGAATAAATGTGCGGTATCATGGCCGACGATACCGCAGTCCGGGCACACATCAGATTTGCTGCTGTCAATCTTGCTGACATAAGACATTAGCATTGTAGAGTGACCACAGCGTAATGATGCGAGCGTGCATCTCGCCCTTCTTCCGAGTTGAGACTCAGAGGTGCAGACGGGGGGCGGTATATCTCCTAGTATAGGATTTATGGCCACCTTCACAAGATGACACCGTACGAACTTGGTGTGCTCCTCGCGCAAAAGACGGAGTCGTTCTTGCTGTGAGTCGTGCCATCTTTGCAAATTGACTTTGTTTGGAGCATCGGCGAATGGCTTTATACTTCTCTCTCTCACGGGGTTTAACACTCTCCACGACGGGTGATTCGGTTTGCTTTATAATGTTAATGCGGAATTGCTGGGCCTGGAGCTGACAGTGCTCCTTCACTGGTAATAGACGGGTCTCAGCATGCAGGTGCTCGATTGGGAACTCCTTGCACATCCGGTGGCGATACGGAGAGCAGCATTTTGTACTCGTTGCATCTTTGTCCAGGAGGATTCTGAGACGAGATGCTGCCAAACCGGTGCGGCGTACTCCAGGGCGGGCTGCAGAATTGCCTTATACGTTGTGAGTATAGTCTCCTTGCTGCTACCCCACGAAGTGCCGCCCAGGGCCCTGAGAACGTTGAGCTTAGCTTTAACGACTGCCTGCTTCTGCTCGGTATTCTTATGAAACTTGAGTGACGGATCGAGCACAAGACCGAGCAGCTTTGGGAAGCGAGCAGCAGGCAAACGGTCTCCATCCCACACGACATCCGGATGAGCGCTGTGCTCGGATGGGTCCGTCGTGAGAACGGACACTGACGACTTGGCTGCAGAGATACTTAGCATCTTGCGGTCGAAAAAGCTCTTCAGTGTGATCAGGTACTCGTTGATCTTATTGGCGGCCACCTGGAAGTCCCGGTCTCGACACATGATTGTTATGTCATCGGCATACGCGACGACCTTGATGTCCTGTGGAGGCTCAGGCATATCTTCGAGGTACAGATTGAAGAGGGCTGGCGATAGAACTCCGCCCTGAGGGACTCCAGCTGCCATAGGAATACTGTTGGAGACATGGTTCTGAAACATGACTCTTGCCCGCCGACCTTTAATAAAGGCCGATATCCAGCGCTTCTGCCAAGATGGTATTGACGACTCCAGAATGTTGCTTGACAGGACTCCAAGGTTAACCGTATCAAATGCCTTGGTGAGATCCAACGCAACAGCTACAGTTCTCAATGGCTTGTTAAAGTTGAACCCGTCGATAGCATAGCTGGTAATTTCTAGCAACGCCGTAGTTGTGGAATGTAGCCTCCTGAACCCATGTTGAAACAACTGCTTCTCGTTGTGCTCCGCTAGATCCTTGACAATGAGCTTTTCGGCCACCTTGGCGAAAGGTGACATCAAGCTAATGGGACGATATCCCTTTACTGATGACTGAGGTTTGCCAGGCTTGGGCAACGGGATGACGTTGGCTGTCTTCCAGTTTTGCGGAATAGTGCAAGAGCTAAACGAAGTGTTAATCATATCAACGATGAGCGGAAGGATCTCAGTCGGGAGTTTCTTCAGTACAGCAGGACAAATGCCGTCCGGACCGACAGCTTTGGAGTTCCGCATGCCCTTTATAATCTTCTCTACTTGCGCCACAGTGAACGCATCGGCCGTGCTCATGAGCGGGAGGCGGCACAGCTCTCTCACTGTCACTCTATTTTGCGGACCTCGCCTTGTACTCGTGACAAAGAAACTTTTACCGAGAGAGTAGGCGGCTTCCTTTCCTGACTTGAAAACGTTATTACCGAACTCAATAGTGAAATGGTGGCTGGCGAGCTCTTTCCCGATAGTTTCCGAAGCACCTTCCAAGTAGCTCCACTGTCCGTCTTGAAATTCAGCTGTTCTGTGAATTTTTCCCACTGTTATTTCTTGTGCTGGTCGAGATCTTTTCTGATCTCACCATCCAGCTGAGCGACGACAGGGTCTAGATGGTCAACTGCTCTTCTGGCATCTCTAGTCCTGATTTTCTGAAGAATTTCTCTGGTGACGTTTGGATAGAACGTCTTAACTCGGCCAACAGGGATAGCCGCCTTCATGGCCCTGCGAATCGCATCAGATAAGTGATGCTCCTTCTGGTGCACATTGCCATTCCACGGGTAATCAGCCGCTAGGCGTAGCGCAACCTCACTGAACAGGCACCAGTCTGCTTGGCCTAAATTGAGATAAGAACGTTGACGAACACCAGAATAAGGAGCAAGAGAATTTGAGAGATCGATGTGCACAAAGACGGGAACATGATCACTAGACAATGTTGTTGAGGTAGACCATGAGCAAGCGTTGGAAAGGTTGGACGAGATAAGAGTTATGTCTGGGCTAGAAGATCGGCCGGTGGCAGGAGACGAGTGGGCTGATCATCGTTTAAGATGACCAGGTCGCACTCCTCAGCCCATTCTTCGACTTCTTCTCCTCTAGCATCAGAACCAAGGGACGAGCAGAAGGTGTGGGCATTAAAGTCGCCCGCGAAAACAACTGATGATGAGAGGGAATAATCGTTGAGTTGTTTGAGAAGAGGAATGGGATTGTAGGAGGAGGGGCATGAGGTGGTAGGGGGAATATATATGTTGAAAAGAGAAAGGGGTGTTTTAAGAGGGAGATGGATTGGAAGGTACTCGAGAGTACCATCCGTGGGGGTGTTTGGTATGAGGTGGGAGGGGAGAGAGGATAAAACAAAGGTTGAAACTCCTCCGCCAAGAGCTGACCTTGGAGCATGGAAGGCAGTGTAGCCCGGGATATTAGGATGAGGATAGGTAGGGGATGGAGAGAGCTTGGTTTCTTGAACCATGATCACGTCTGGATGGTAAGTACGTGCGAAGAGAGAGAGCTCAGAAAGTTTAGTACGAAGGCCGTTGAGATTGATATGTACAATGGAAAGGGGGCGATTTGAGGAAGAGGAATCAGAGTTGGTAGGTGAAGAGCATAAAACACAGCGAAAAGCAGAGTTATAATGCCTCACAGAACTGAGACCCGAACAGGAGAGATGCACCCACCTTTGGCATCCGAAGCACTGGACGCTGGTATGTCTCCTGGTAACATCCTTACCGCACGTGGCGCATAGGTACTTCTGGGCGGGTCCAGGATTCCTCTCCACGCCGGCCCTTTGCAGGAGAATCCGAAGGAGAGCTGCGGCCGGCCAGCACCTCTCCCATGACAAAAACCCTCTTCGCGGAGGGGGTGACGTCGGTTTGCATAGAGGTGATCTTCTTTCCTCCACACTGCCACGGCGTGAACGTACGACATCTCGGCAGCAAGCTAGGTGCCACTTGAAGGTACCAAGACCCCAGACCCTAGCGATCAGGGTTAGTTTCTTGCTATAATAGAGGCTGCAGCTTTCAGCGCCGCGGAGGCGTCACAGTTACCCTCGTAGCAATATTTTTTCCCTATTTTCCGGCCCAAATGTATGCTATAGATTCCAACCTTTCCTATCGCTTGCATAAAACTGCAGAATGTTCGGATGATGAAGCATATGAGTCTGAAACGTGTCCACTTCATGCGACCATGAGCCTTCGTCCCGTGACGAGAATATTTTCACGGCAACCATATCACCTTTCCACGCACCCAGCCACACCTAATGAAAAATATGATCGATTAGACGTCATTTTTACAATAACTGCAAACGAAGACTGATCATACATCACCAAATCGTCCCTGTCCAATCTCTCGCACTAATTCAATTTGCCGAGCAATATTTCGCTGCGTCAACAATGGTAATCCTAAACATAATTTTTTTTCAAACATTTTCAATGCCACCATAGACTGAAGCCAAATACCGACCCGATCCAGAACCCGACCCAGCGTCGGTTGACTCCAACCCTTTGAGCAACAATAGCTGAATAGCTGGAGCCGACGTGGTCGTGGTCTGAGACATCGTCTCCATCATCGGCACTTCATCATCTCGCCTAAAAGCTATCTCTCATAGTCTCAATCTCTCGAGCGAAGTTTCTGGTTTGGACAGCGTAAACTGTCGCTTTTTCATCGGGAGAACACTTTTTTCTCGACTTTGCACTTTCAGCCGATTGTAATAAATCATTAAGATGCGCATCCACATCAAACTGTGACGCACGAACTTCTGAAGCATCATAGAGCATCGAATTCTGCGCAAAGCTCCTTTTTGAAGTTCACTTCTGGAACGTTGGTTCATAAGCTAAGCAAAGCGATCTTTTTAGAGCTGCAAACTCTGGGAGTTCACATGCTATAGGATGTACTAACAAGGTAAGGATCATTGCATACCGTGGCCATCCCAAATAAAATTAGCGTTTCTAGAATCAATTTTGAACGTAGAATTTGAATTTTTACATTAAAGCTGCGAAACGTTTCTCTGAACGGAGTTATGAGCTTTTTTATAGATTTCTTTAGCAAAATGGCATTACACCTGTCGTAACCTACAGAAATCTTCCAAAAAACCGAAAACGGACCTAATATTCGTGTTCTGCAGCACAAATAACCCCGCTGGGCAAAATCAGAGCAAAATTTTTTTCCAACCTTTGTACTCCCAACAGTGAAATTGGAGTCAACAAACCATTGCGTGATGCTGCAAAGGTGCGTTTTGTTCGCTCAAACGTCGTCTGTGTGGGTTATTTGGTGCGCTGATCACGAATATGAGGTTCTTTTCTGATACTCAAGTTGACTATTGTAGGTTAAGATAGGAATAAGGTATTTTGGCTACTACAACCTAGAGTAGTATTCCAGAAAACGAGCTTTTTCTAAAGAAACCACGTGTTTGTGGCATTTGCGTCAGATCAGCTCAATCCAGGACGTGATTTCCCAATCAATATTGATTTTTATCCGCCCGCGCTCACTCTAACCTGACTCCTCAAGCGATTTCTCTTCTAATGTTCTGCCCACAGCTTGTATTGGCGCATCTAAAAAAATCTGGTGCAGTACTGTTTCCCTCCTCAATTAGTATACTAATTGAGGCCTGGATGATATAAATGATTGTTCGAAAGTCCACTTCATTCATTATTCTCATTGTGAGACGATCCTTATTTTGAACATTTTGTGAGCAATTGCCACATGTGCTCGTAGCTATAGATTTGGTGCAAGTCCAACTATTTTCACAGTAAAACACCAGCCGCGGGATCAGACATTGACGACTAAAACGCTTCATAGTCTTACGAAAAAGCTCTCGCACGATAAAACTGCTAATCCTCAACACTTTACGAGAGCGCAAAAACTACGAGTGCGGCATGGCTTCGAACCCGTGACCTCATTCCTCGCTGCAGCACCCACTGTCACTGCGCCAACCTACCACGGCTGGTATGGCTCTGACTTTGTATATGCCGGCGCGCCGCCTCGTTCATCATAGCAACATATTTCGGGGTTACAACACACTATGGGATGATTCCTGAAGTAGAAATCACATCGGTGTATCTCAGGAGGCCACGAAGACTCATGGATTACATGTTATGATGCGTCTACGAGTGAAGCGCGAAACACGCATATAACTCCGTTCAGAGAAACGATTCGCAGCTGCAATGTGAAAATTCGAATTCTGAGACGAAAATTGATCCCAGAAACACATATTTCATTTGGAATTACCACGGCATGTAATGATCGTTCCCTTGTCAGAGGCAAGCGGGCCGTTGTGCAAGATCTCAGCTGAGCTACGAACCCCTTCCCTTGGTGACCAGAATTTTCGGACTTCTTTTACAACCTCCTCCCAAATGTTCACTTTTGGCTCAAATTCTAACGATTCCCACTAAGAACTTTCATTGTTAGGCTAAAATTTCAACGACCCCTTTACCAACCGCTGACAAATTACACAGATCTGCTTGACTCTGCATGTGCTACCAAAAATCACGACGGAACGGCGAAAAAAAAACGTACATAGACGCCCGCTTTCGGTGAAACGGTTTTTCTTTTTTGTCCTGAACTAGTTGTTGCGACCGGTGATTAATGGCGATCAACAGAAAATGGAAGAAAATATTCTGCAGAACACGTGTTGATCAAGGTCCAAAACAAGGAATGTTGCAGCAGAGTCCAAAATTTCAGAGGATGGATAAACGAAGGATTTCATTGTTCAAACAAACAGTTTTATCAACAGCGGAGACCATCTCAGCGCAGTCCGAGTTGAGCAAAGTCAAGAGCTTCGCGTGGATGCCTATGCTATTAGTAGTGGAGACTCTGAGTTTCCTTAGCCCAAACATTGATCTCACAAAGTTACAAGTTCAGAACAGTGGGTGGTCCACAGAATGTCAAAATTTTCTTCCTCGCTCGATGTCCAGTGGGGCTATTTTGGGTGCTGAACACGAACATTAGGTTCGTTTTTGGTTTTCCGGGAAATTACGGTAGGTTACGGCAGATATGATGCCATTTCTCTACCATAACCTACCGTAATCTTATAAGGAGCTTATAATCAAAACGTCAGATCTTTCAAATAGAGGCACTGTTTTCGCGTGCGAAAAGCTTAGTTTGCTTCAAGCTTCTTTTTTAGTCAATCTGGACGTATATTAATTACTTTCATGTTTCTGTTCCTCATTCATGATTGACAAATAAATGAAACATGGAATGAAATTTAAAAATAAAATATGCTCACGCATATTCAACCATTTCTGCAAAATGTGTCGGTGTTTCGAACTTCGATGCCTCTTAGTTCTGTTCTCTACCGTTGCTGTTGTCTGCATTGATCTAGTTGCCGATGGTTTTATTGATTTTTGTTGAATTTTTTTTGAATTTTGTTTTTTTTGTTTTCCTGAGCATGGAATATCTTTCTTCTTAATGGTCAGCTAGTTGTTTATTGGAGCGTTCTACGGAACGTAATAAATGAATAAATAAATAAAATAATCGCTCGGAAAACCAAGAACAAACCTCATATTCGTGTCCAGCACCCCTAAATAACCCCACTGGACAAGGTTCGAGAAAAAGAAGAAAATGTTCACTTTTTGTGAACCACCCACCGTTTTGAACTTGTAACATTCTGAGATATAGGTATGGGCAAGAGAAACCCACAATTTTCACTACTAGTAGCATTAGCATCCGCAGCTGTAAAGTAAAACTTCGAATTTTGACGTTTTTTGACTATTTATTGTCTTTTTATGGCATGGTATATAATCACAAAATAACACAAGGTAGCTGAGTTGAACACAAAACTTAGGTATCAGGCAGGAATCGAACCCGCATCGCACCTATTTTCGGGCGAGAGTGATACCATTACACTACCGAAAACCACTAATCTCGCTCGGAGAACGATGCAATGCGGGTTCGATTCCTGCCTGACATCTAACATCGGCATGGATCCTGAAGAGACTTTTCGTTCCCCACTGGAGGTTGGCGCAAACGCGGTGCACCTATGTTATAGCCTATGGCACCAAGTTCGCGCTAGTCTTGAACAGTGAACGCAAAGTCTATTCCGGATCCATGCCGATGTTAAGTTTCATACTCAACTCAGCAACCTTGTCATAAAACTTCGAATTCAACGTCAAAAACTGATCCTGGAAACCTATATTTCCAACGAAATGGTCTTTTTGCGTAGGTATCCTTCCCTTGTCAGCCCTGATCTTGACTTCTAATGGTTCACATTTTTATCCCACACTTCCCGGTGGCAAATGCTGCATTACACACAGAACAAAGAACGCGAACTCACGGGTGAAAAGAACATCCTGTTCCTTTTCCTTGTCCACACTGGACTTCTCAGCTAGATACGAATGTTGCATTACATTTCGCCAAAAATCAGCGTTTACGGGTGACCGTTTAACTGTCGTTTTAGGGCAGAAAATTCGTCTTCGTTTAGCAAAAAAGGAATGCGTCCGGGAAGATATATCGCCTCGTTTAGAATTGCAGAGGCGGAAACGGAACAAATCCTTGCGGTAAAAAGTCATTGATTTCCCTCCAAGCCTATAAACTAACAACAAAGGAAACGCACGGAGATATATGGTTCAGGGCGACTGCTATTCGAGGACCCAGGCGGAGATACTTCCTCGTCACAGATAGCACCTTCTGATTTCGCAGCAGCACCACTACAGCTGCACTTACACATCCAAACTGGAAGGACAGGAGTTTGAAGGAGACGAAAATTTTAAAAAAAAATTCAATAAAGGAGCTCACCAAAACCATGGCACCAACTGCTATCCATCCCCACGGAACGTAAACATTATCCATCACGATGATTCCTCGCTAAAATTACATAATTGAAAAAAAAGGGAAGGTTTCCCACCTTTCGGCGTGCGTCTTTCGGTCAAGTCTGATACCCGATCCGAAAGTGCAAACTACTGGGTGCGCTTTAAATATGGTGACAAGATCTTAAATTTGATCCCATCCACACATATGCATGAATAATCGGCTTCTATGGTCTTCTCTTTTCTATAGACCTGTCTCTCAGAACGTGAGACAACTCGTGGAGTGAAATCGTTTTTAAAATCAATGGTGGGCAAACGCCTGAGGGGTCCACAAATTGTATGAAATAAATCGACTCGTAACCATTTTCGATGATCTTCTCTAATTCCCGTATGCGGGCCAGGGATGAGCGAAACAAAAATATGAAATTTCGGAAATCGGTTTTCGGGTTTCGGAACAATGATTTTTTCTCGAGTTTCGGAAATCGGGCGCGAAACACCTGAAAATGCGCGGAAATTCGGTTTTCGGAACGCGAAACGCGGAAAAAATCAGAAATCATCTAATGTTTTCTTCCTTCCAGATGACCCGATATTTTCGCGTTCCGCAGCGTTTTTTTGCGGTTTTCGGAATTCGGAACGCAGAATGCCAAAAACGCGCGAAACTGCGGGTTTCAAAACGAGAAACGCGGAACTCCGCTCATCCCTGACGCGTGCCTAGAGGACTGCTCTAAGGAAGTCATTTTGAAGCAGCAGGTGTCTGCTTGAAGACACTCTGCAAAAAGAAGGTGAGGGCAAGTTGCTGAATTCCATTAGCTGGCCCTGTAAATTTCAGCGCACCCACATTTTGGTTATTTTTCGCATTCCCTGAAGACATTCAGGCGCCTAACCTCGTGGTCAAGCGCGGAAGAATATTGTCCATCGCATTTTGAACTTCTCACTGATTTTCAAGAAAATCTATAATCGATCGATTATATCGATTTTTGAGAAAATTTGGTAATAAGTGTACAGATCGATAGAAAACCTCCAGGGGCACTTATGCTCCAAGTTTGACGCCTTTAAGTCGTCAGATAAAGGAAAAAAGTAGCACGAATTAGCTGTCTTAAACACTGACATGAGCCTAAAAACGGAATTCGTTAATTGCCCTCGCTTTCTTTCAACAGGTGGTCCATGGAATTCAGCTTTTGTATGTTTTAGAGCATACACCCTCTGCTTGAAAATAACGCCATTGGAGCACTTCTTCACGATCACATGGGGGAACGAGCAACAATTACCGAAGCCGACTCAATGACGAGTTCTACTGTGAGAAATCGGGAACCCTTCAGGCTTTCGCACACCACTTGCTTCAAAAAGCATTTTGCGCTCCAAAACGTTGTGCAATTGGAGAGAGAGGTATGAGGAAAAGAACCGACTAAACAGGGTGATTGGCCACTCACATACAGCACCGTCAAAAAGTCTATTCCCATGGCCTTTCAGCGAATAATGATTTTATACATATCTTGGCTCGCCCTTAGCGAAACTTGATGAAACTTTAGTATGTTATAAGGCATCACAACAATGGTTTTACACATACACAAAATCGGTTTTTGAGCGTGCACTTTTTGAATATGGAATTTCGCCATTAGAAGGCCCTCTTAACCGTAGTATACCCTTGCAAGAAATCAATATCAATCGAATTTTTTTGGAAGTAAATTCGGAATAAAATTATGCAATATTGCACCTATGAAGTATCTCTCTTTGATGTCATCGAAAGAAGGCGAAATCCATGTAACAGTTGTACTTTGTCAAAGCCCATAATATAAATATTTTAGATTGGTTCTCGAGCGATCAATTTTATAGGGGTGAATTTTCGAAAATATACCATAATCTGTTTATTTTCGGTCTTCAGAAAAAATTTTTAAAGATATTATTTTCGCACAAGGTTATAAAACGTTTCAGAAGATCTTCTGATGGCAAACATCTGCTACAGGTTCGGAATTGTAAGACCATATTTTGAGGGAATACTCTTTATTTCAAATAATACCACAAAATGGTAAATCAATTCCATATTCAAAAACTGCACGCTCAAAAACCAATTTTGTGTAAGTGTATAGCAAGGGTTGTGCTGCCCCATAACATACTAAAGTTTCATCAAGTTCCGCTAAGGGTAAGCTTAGATATGTATAAAAACATCATTCGCGGAAAGGCCATGGGAACAAACTTTTTGACGGTACTGTAAGTCGACGGGATGGAATCTGAAAACTTGACACAATATTTAGAGCGCACCCTGTAGAATGGTTTCCCTTGTAAGGAGCAGGTTTTATCGTTTGCGGAAAATCTCGATAGAACGTGATTATTGATTTCGTATGGAATTTGCAAAATTCCAACTCTGTTAGTTCCTGTCTAATCCAACCAGTTCTATTCGCGAGACTTTACAGTCACGTCTTTTATGCAAAAATCTAGTCAATAATAATTATTCCGTTCACTACCAATAATTCAATTTTGCGCCTGATCGGGCTTTGAAAAAACGGTTTCCGCCCAAACTTCGTGCAGGCGGCTGCTTGAGGGGCTGAGCACAGGGTTGAGCAGGGTCGCAACTCGGCGCAACGGGGGGTCGTAATGCTGAGCACAGGGTTGAGCAGGGTCGCAACTGGGCGCAACGGGGGGTCGTAAAAGTTGAGAAAAAATGAAAATTTGGAAGAGGGGTCGTAAAAAATTCGGAGCAGAAGTGAATCTTCTTCAAGATAGGCAGTTGCGTGGAAAAAGGTATTCATTTTTGGGTTAGTCACTCAAGTAGGACTCAAGAAATTTTCAATCTCGGGGAGTGGTCGCGAAAATATTGGAAAACTTCTGCGAAATTTTGGTCAGCAACTCAGGCAATCGCGGGGGTCGGTGGCCGGTTAAAGCGCTTCTTTCTCAATGAAATTGATCGGATCTGGCTGGTCGGCGGAGGTTTCGGCATGACTCATAACTGCCGAAGTTTTCGCGGTAATGTCTCATATGTGGCATAGTTTTCGGGGCGACGTGTGGCAGTGTCCGCACTGTCTTTCTCTGTTCCTCTCTCGTGTAGAGCGCGGAAATGGCAGCCCACACTGTATACGCTGCGCTTGGATGTGAGGTGCGTTGTGCTTTTCATGGTCAATATTATTCGGAATATCGACGCTCTGGCGGGCGTCGGTGGCAGGTTGAATCGCCAATGCCGCCTCTTGACCTGCCGTGACGCCCGCGACTGCAGGAGTGGTGGTGGTGGTCGCTGGGAGGTGATCAGGCGAAACTTTCGGTGTAAACACGTGGGTGTGACGTCACGTTGAGTGGTCGGTGGGAGGTGATTAGGCAGAGCTCTCGGTGCGAACGGGTCAACTGTGGCGTGGCATTATAGGGTCGGTGGGAGGTTGACATGCGGAGTTTTCGGCATAAATGGGGAAGTTTTCGGGCTTAGCCCGCCCCTTTTTTCGTTTCGAGCGACAGCACGCTACCTGTTCAACTCCCCGCAACCGGCCACCGACCCCCGCGAGTGTGTGAGAAGGAGGGGGGGGGTCGTAGCTCCTTCGAAAATTGGCGCAACGGCCTGCTCAACCCTGGCTGAGCACGAATATAGACCACGTCAGTAATTTGGAAAATTACTCTAAGCTACCGTATTTCCACAGCAATATGTCCACAATTTAGATTTTCCTGAAACTTTGCCAAGGATAGTTTCCTGAGGTGCTGATCAAGGATTCTTTACCCACTTTCTCGATTTTGGAAAAAACACCGTACGTCGCGGAGAGTTTATTGCTATTTGGCACTGTAATCCTTCTAAAACTAGAGAGCGTACAACGGATTCGTGATCGACCTCCCAAAAAGCCACTCCAGACAAATGTTTCAACCAAATCAAAAACTCCGATCGAACTATCGTATCCCTACCATAATCTACCGTGAAACTTCAAACGAACCTCATTCGAGTTCAGCACCCCAAATAAATTCCTGATCAAGTTTAGGTCAGAAAAATTGGATTAATGCTCAATATTGCCTGGAAATTCGCCTATTCTAGCCAACTTTGAAATTTCGCGGCCAAGACTGACCTTACAAAGCAGCAAATTTCCAAATTTAAAATTCACGGAGATCACCAAAAAGGATTACTACGCACCATCAAGATTTCGCTGTTACTTACCGCTCTAAGAGTTCAAAATTCATATCAACTTTGGCAAAAATGACGCTTTCATACGATTTATCAGATGAGCCTGACGTTCACGGCTAGAGGTTTTGAAAATTCACAAAGTCTTTCGTGCGAGAAGCTCTCGTAAAGCTATCTGGCGTCGTATTTGGACACGCCCATTTTCCCGCACCGCAACGCAATTCGAACACCAACCCGAGGTTTCCCTCCCCTTCCAAAATCAGGAAAATCCTTGCGGTGTAAAAAAATGGGCGTAGTCAAGTGCGATGCCATAGTGACCCTCCCCGTTCTGCGATAGCTCAAAGAGTTGAGTTCATCCTGTGAAAGTCGTCCAAAAAAATTCCACATGGTAGGATTCCAAGGAGAGCGAATGAGAAGAAAAGAGAGAAAAAAAAAAGAAAACAATCACCTTAAATGTGATCTCCTCATCACAAAACGAATAGTTGCAGCAGGTCATGTGAAACTTCGGATGGGAGAGACAGAAAATCGGAATAGGATAAATCTCCTTGAAGTGCACACACCTGAAAACATTTAGGACTCAGGAAAGCATGTGACCCTACTCGCTGCGTTTGCTGCTGCGACGAAGTATGTTTTGATTCTTCACACACTTTATTCCAAAAGGCAGTACCACTACAGCTAAACATCGAAAACTGCTTACAAACTGGTCATATATAGAAACAAAACCCGCTAAAAGAGTAAAAAAAGCTACTTTCGCAGTCACTCACCCAACAGACATGCGAAAGTCGTGCTGCTCCTCAAACACTTTGAAACAACGACCTCGTTTCGCCCGACATTTGCCCTAAAACAGGTAAAAAAACCATTTTAAAGGGTAGTTTCATAAGAAAAATCACAGAAGCACACAAACCTTATACTCCGGCCCTAGCAAATGTACCAACTCGTTGTCACAGAGGGCGCCATTACAGTTGCATATGACATCATCATCATGAACCATATCCTCAGCACCTAAAACTAGACGCTGAAAATTACAAACCTAGCAGCACGTGGCTGTGTTGTCCCCCCAAACGACAGCACCAGCTCCAGCACTCGATGAGCTTAAAGACAGTGTCCACGATTAACTGTGTCTTCGTTTTTCGCCGGAAGTCGAAAGTTCTGGGTGTAATTGGAGCCAGGGTCTAGCGGAGGTTGCGAAATTTCGCAACGGGGGTGGGGGGTCGCAGAAATTTTGGTCTGAAATCGAAGGTTAGGGGGTATCGGAGAAATTTCGGCACTAAGATGACAAACAATTTGGTGAAGATACCCCAGAAAGTCGATATTTTTGGTAACCAAAGGGAAGGATCGTAGCATTGCTAAGGTTTTAGACGCTTGAGCCCGACAACCAAACGAATTTTTGGCGTCCGACCGCTTTAGTAATCAAATATAAACTGCCCAAAAATCGCGCCTTGGGTGGTGGGTCGCGAAAATTTTGGATTTTCGAAAAAATGCTGGTGGGGGTCACTCCGATCTCAAAAAATTACACAACGCCCCGCTTGACCCTGATTGGAGCGATAGGGTCAAAAGAACGAACAAAAACGGACCCGAAAGAGCCCTTATCGGCTCCGAAATCCGCTCGCGCCAGTCCTTCCTAGCAATCGATACACATCTAATACCCGACATAAAAGGACTAGCGCGAGCTGATTTCGGAGCCGATCAGGGATTTTTCGGGCTTGGCTTTTCAGGCTGTTCGTTCTCTCGACACTATGGCAACAATGGGATCCCGATCTTTCGATTGGAAAAACGAAGACGGAATTTATCGTGGACACTGCCTTTAAAGCTACCACAACACGCTTCAACTCGGCCAAATGACGTTTTGAAGACGCTTGGACGAGGTGCTCATATCTGTAGAACATGTCAATCTATTATCCTCTGAATAATCAGGTGCTCAGAAGGCGCCCAGAAAGTATACAAATGTAATGCAGAATTTTAAGGACATTCCAGGTTTCCTCCAACCAGCTCTGATTTGAATTTTGGGGTATAACAACATTTCCGCCATATTCTGCGCCACGGGAAAACCCCCATAAGCAATTTTACATCAATACTGTGCTCCGCTGCGCCCAGAAGCAATTCCGGTCCGCAATTGCTTCTGGGCAAGCTTAGCGGCCGCACGCGCTCGAGTCAGTCGAGTTTCCAGCGCCAAACCCGACTCGATATGGTTTTTTATACAGTTTTCTTCAACTTCGTTTAGTTTCCAGTTTCTAAAATCCACCTAGAGTCAACTAACCGGCGGCTGCAGCGCTGGAAACTTTTCCGACTCGAGAACGCGCGGCCGCAAAGCGTGTCGAGACGCAATTGCAGACCGGAATTTGGCCCACAGAAGCACAGTACCTGGCGTCAAAAGACATCTGATTGAAAATCGCCATTCTAAGTAGTTCAAAATCATAAGGATTCTCCAGTTATTCTCTGCACAACAACTTTTTTTCTCGGCTCAAGTCGTTTGTGTTTCTGCAAATACCAAACAGGAAGAATGAGACGCACCTGGAACTTCCCTAATGTAGGCAACTGTTCGAAGTATCAGTGAGCTCGCAATAGGATAAACACCTCCGCAGACCGCTTGAGGCAGGCCTCTAGCCCCAAAAAACACCAGATCCGCTTCTAGTGAAGGACTGATCTCAAAGCAAACTGGAGTTGAAAACATTATCTGTTGAATGTTACAAGGTAGCTAGATGAACGCAAAACTCAGATGTCAGGCAGGGCTCGAACCTGCATTACACGCTTCCCTGGCAGGAGTATTACCATTACACCTTCGACACCCCGCTCTGCATCCCTCAGCTATTCACACATAAACTATGAAGGCACTGTACTATCTGTTGAATGTTGTTAGGGAGATGAAAGAAAGCAATATGAAGTTCATTCAATTTCCTTGACTTGATGCACGTGGGTAGATCAGAAACGACAAAAGTTTTTTTCGAATTTCAGAATTTCTAACACCTTCAGCCCGAACATTGTCCATTGAGGTAAATTGGGGCGCTGAGCAGGAATATAAGGTCTATTTTCGGTTTTACGGAAGATTACAGTAGGTTCCAATAGATAAGTGATACTTTTCCTACGGTAACTCAGAGTAATCTTCTGATAAGTTAAAAATAGACCTTGTATTCGTGTTAAGCGCCCAAATAACCCCCCCCCAGTTTAAGTTTACGCTGGAAATGCTCAAATTTTTGGAACCCGAAAATTGTATTGTCTGCAGGTTTTGATCTACCCAAGTGCATTTAGGAAATTTACCAAACTTAAAAATGCTTATTTTTACCTTCTCCACAACACTCAACAGACCAATTTTTGAAAATTTTGAACCAAAACCGAATGCTTTTCTTCCTTTATTTCCTAATCTATTTGTATATAACCTGAGACGAGAGAGATTGTTGTGCAGTAAAACAACTGAGCCGTCCTTATGATTTTTGCACTTAGAAATCTTGATTCTTTCGAGTGTTTTTGCCTTCTGATTCTGATAGCAGGTACAGATGTGAAATTGAATGTGGTGTTTTTCTATGGCCCTGAACCCGAAGGCAATGTTTTCAAACTCCGAATTGAAAGGTTTAGCATGTCTCTGAGAAAACCGTGATGTCCTTGAAATTTCGCACCACCCTCTATAAGGCACACCAGCTGAGACAGGCAGGACAGTCGACCTTTTGAGGCCGCCCCTGGACTACCCGGAAGGTGTTGGAGCGCTGAGAGGATACCCCTAATACCCACGGCGAGAAAATTCTCCTCGACACATGGATCAGATAAGGATGAAGTCCCTTTTGCAGGCAGCCGCGAGAAGACCTTATTCGCTAACAACGCACGCTTTTCTACAATAACAGCACGTGGCGCTACGATGACGACATGGGCGCGGCTCCAAACGCCCCAAATGTTTGAGAGCGCTCGCTCCAATACAAAAGGAGCACGAGCTGCCACAAAAAACATTTCAACCAGGCGAAGTACCAGAGTTGAGACCGTATTGTGATCGCATCGGACCCAAAGCACGCAAGATAGTGAACTAAGAGATACTCTGGAGGTGATTGACAATTTCGCATTACTAGTCTCCTATGGCATAATTCCTCCTTTACTTCTATATCCGAAGTCAGGCAGACCGCTGTCAAGGACCTCGATGATGCTACGCCCTCCACGTCCTTCCTGATCATCTTCTCCTACAGCCTCGAAGCGATTTTCGTCATAAGTTAATGAACGGGGCGACCATTACAGGATTCGACCGAAGGCCCACTGTCGTTAGAGCAGTTGGTCTCATCGGACACTTGAATAGATGCGCTGTGTCGTGTCCGGCACTACCGCAACCCGGACAAGCGTCAGGTCGACTGCTGTCGATTTTATTGACGTAAGACATGAGCAGTGTAGAAAGACCACAACGCAGCTAGGCAAGAGCACATCTGGCTCGCCTGCCGAGTGGAGACTCGGATTCGCAAACCCGTCGTGGCACTTTTCCCAGAAAAGAATTCAGAGCCGCCTTTTCAAATATCCTCAAACAAACTGGGTATGCTCCTCACGCAGAAGACGGAGCCTTTGAAGGGGGCCATCTCTGAACATTCGCTTTACGAGGAGCGCCTGCGAACGGTGTATTTATCTATCTCTCTCTAACCACCTTCACTATTCTCTTTTTCGAATGATTCGGCTGTCTCAGAACAGTGATATACATCTGCTGTGCCTGGAGTTCACAATGCTCCTTTACTGGCAATATGCAGGCCTCCGCATGGAGATATTCTATTGGGGAGCTCCCTGCACAACCGATAGCAATTCTAAGCGCAGCATTCTGTACACGTTGCAGCTTATTGCGTGAGTTGCCTCACACCGGAGGCCAGATTCATCACTGCATCAACCGCGGGTTTGTGGATTAGGGTTGGGTTTCGCGCCAGCATTAGTGCGTGTGTGCACGAGCTAAACCCAACCCAAATCGACAAATCCGACTAATTCTGACTAACTCTTAACTGTCGTAGGGTATTTCTTTTTTTTTGTTGTTGTCTTTGACACGGTGCTACCGCGTAATAAATCAAATCAAATCAAATCCATGCCTAACGCAATGATGAATCCGGCCTCAGGTGCTGTCAAACTGGTGCCGCATATTCCAGAGCCGGCTGGGGCCGTAAGCACATCTCTCCCCGCACGTCCCCGTCCCCGCGAAGCCACTCTGTGATTGGTCATCAGACGAAATTGACCAATCGTGGATGCCCTTCGTGGGGACGGGGACGCGCGGGGAGATATGTGCATACGGCCCCTCTCAGATATTCGTGGGGAAGTTCCCGAGGACAATAGCCCTGATTTGGTCGTTATCACTCGGTCGAGTGGAGTTATACACTACGATAGGGCGTTCGAAACAGTTAACTCGGGGGAGAACAAGGAAAGTTCGATTCACGTTTGTTCCCATGGCTTCCCCCCTAACATGATGAACGCGAAAACAAAGCCGCAGCGTATACGGTGACGCAGATGGGCTAGTTCGAGGTGGTCTCGCACTTCGCAAGTTGAGGGGGTAGATCTGCCACTCAAGGACTACGTAAGGCATCTCTGTCTGGATTTCAGAGGAGCTAATTGGCTTCTCTATAACCTTTAGTCAGAGGTGATTATTTTTGGACCGATCGCAGTTTTTCAGGAACAGGTAACTGTCGAAAACAGCGAGTTCTAGCAAGCTGATTTTTGATCAATCAATGAACAATGGGAAGATCTGCAATCGGAAGGTCGCGGGAAGACCTGCAGTCGGGAGAACAAGAGAACTCCTGCTGTGGGAACTTCCCCTCATTACTCTGTTGTCGAGACGTCCCCTTCGCCTTCCCCCCAATTCGGGGAAAGTTCCCCAGTTTTTTCGAGGGAAGTTCTGCTGTCGTTCTCGGGAACTTCCCCACGAATATCTGAGCTGATGTATTGCTCTGTAGGTTCTCAATATAGTCCCTCGGCTGCTTCCCCATGATGTTCCTCCGAGAGCTCTCGAGACATTAAGCTTTGCCTTGACGACTGTTTGTTTCTGTTCAGCGTTTTTGCTAGCTCAAAACAGACTCATCGACTTCTGGAGCTCGAAACAAAGGCATTGAAAAGAGTAGAGTACAGTGAAAACCTCACCAAATATATGCGTCCTCAACTCCTTTATGATAACACTTCCCCGAGCTATTCGGGATTGTTTTTCCAGGTCATCCAGTGAAGATCCATTTGTAGCAGCAGAATCCAAAATTGCGATCGAGGAATTGTTATAAGATGCGCTTAGATTCGCAGCGACGAATGTGAATGTCACTAAAACGCACAGCAAACTTCAGCGTTAAATTAGCAGAAAAATAATACATTTTGTGTCCCACTAAAGAATCACAACTGGTAGAAAACGCCGTTTAAAACGGATTTCACATCAGTTATTGTACTCCCAATAACGTTTTCAGATCTATTTGCGGGACAGGGGCTCTCTACACACCAAGGGAGGAGTTGTCCCGCCTTTTGCGGCTCTAATTCCACTCGAGACCACTTCGCTCGCGTTGAGTGGCGTGACGTTTCAAACTGCAAAAACGGGACAACTCCTCCCTCGGTGTGTAGAGAGCCCCTGTCCCTCTATTTGCGGCTACTAAAGACTTCACTAACAGGGGAACCACTGTAAGTCATAATAACCATTCCAAGTGAAATGTTTCCTTCTAGAACCATTTTCGGGCACGAAGTCCGAATATGGCCATCGCAGCTGCCTAGACCCACTCTGAAAGAAGTTATGAGCGTTTTTAAAGCTTCGCGGCAAGACAAGGGTACCACCCCTCCCCATGGAACTTTTAGGGTGTTTTTAATTTTTTTCCGGATTCTGCTAAAAACGTCTATTTAAGCTAATCAGAGGTGCTGAGCACGAATCTGGGGATTGCTTGCCGAAATTCTAAGGTTTACTGTAGGTTACGGTAGGTAACATGCCATTTAGGAGGCAAAACCCACCTTAATAATTCGAGAATCGGCAAATGGACATCGAATTCGTATTCAGCACCACCAAATAACCCCCACATAGGAACTTTGAGCCAAATCTGAGACTTTGACCAAACTACCGCATACCCACCGTAATCTACCGTAAACTGTGACATCAGATTAGTGTTGAGCATTCCAAATAACCCCCAGATGAACGATTTGAGCCACATCTGTCGCCACATTCCGGAAATCGTCAAAAGTCGATTTTTCCGTCAATTTTTTCTGCCGGTGGGATGCTTCGAACAAATTTAGTCGAAAATTTTGGAAAAACGATGAATGAATCTCAGACTCGTGATCAGCACACCGAATAACCCCCGAGGGCGAATGTTAAGTCAAATCTGGGATATTTTTCCAAAACGTTTCAAGAGCCCTTGGAGTGGAATAAATAAACGCCCAACCAAAAATGCGTACAAGTCTAAAACGCTGTCAGCCTGCGCAAGGTTTGGAAAATGTTCCTTCACCCAAACTTTGCCTTGGGGGCTAGTTTTCGGCGCTGAAAACGATTATGAGGTCCGTTTCCAGATTTTCGTAAAAATAATGCGCTTTTTGGAGGGTACAATAGGTACGAAAATCAGAGAAAAAACGCCTATAACTTCTTTAAGAGTGGGTATAGGCAGCTGCGATGGGCATATTCGGATATTTCATTTGGAATGGTTACTATGACTTATAGTGGTTCCCTTGTAAGACCACTTATGAGGGGCACACTCAGTTGGGCAGAATGGTTACGATACACTCGTCAGGCAATTTTCACGATTTTCAGGACACTCGCAATGGATTTTGTTCAACACCCTTCTTTTCTGGCGGTTATTCTTCGTCTTAAACACATATCCGGGGTCAATCATCGATATTCTGAGGTACACGTCAGTTTACGGTAGATTCAATGCTACTCAGCCGGCGTAACCTACCTCACAAAAAATGAACCTCCTTTTCGGGTCCCGCCGCTCAAAGAATACCCACAGAGAAGTTTTGGACCAAATCTGAGACTCAGACCAAACTACCGTATCCGCACCGTAACCAGGGTGAAGCGCGGTTGTGTGATTTCTCAGCGGGTAGTGAGAGAGGTGGCAAAAACTTCAGCTCAAAAATGAAAATTTCTGTGTGAGTCGCCAAATTTCCGTCCAAATATGAAGATTTGGGGGAAGGGAAGTAAGATTTTCTAGAAACTTGGATCAGCAAGGGGAGTGATTGTAGCTCCGCTGAGGTTTCACATAACACCACGCTTGACCCCGACCGTAATTTAAAGAAATCTGTCAAAAAACCGACGAGCTGACATCTGCTTCGAGTTGAGAACTCCAAATAACTTCTACAGAGAAGTTTCAGGGTCAATAATTAGCGTTTCGAAATTAATCAAAAATCGCATTTTGCCCCAGTAAATCGCCCCCAGTGTGACACTTCACAAACGTCTGAATCTCATCGGTCAACGCTAGCATTGTCACAGTATTTCAGTTTATTGATGAAAATCAGTGATTAAACTTGACAGTTATCAGCTTTATAGAATTCTTTATCATTTGAACATGCCGCCGTAGATTTTTACCGATTTTTTGGAATTACCGATTTTATTGATTTTTCGCAAAAATCAATAAGCGACTGTAAAATTGGATCCAATCGATAGAGGACCTTCTATAAGCCGAAAAACTCAGTTTGGCTACTGATTTCGTACGTTGAATGGAATTAACCGTCGCACTGCTAGCGTTCACCGATGAGATTCAGAGTTTTGAAGAGACTTCTGACCAAATAGTGGGGATTCTTCCAAAAATCCACAAATGAACCTTAATGTGGTTCGAGACTCCATAAAACACTCACAAACAAGCTTTGAGCCAATCCGGAATAATTTTTGCACACTTTGAAAACTGCCCGAAGTATTACCCTTCAAGGTCCACCGGAATTGACTGGACACGAGGTTGGTCGGGGGGGGGGGGCGTAAGATGTTTGACCCAAAAAAAAAAAGAAAACCGTAAGAATTTTGGTTCGAAAAAGAAATAAATTCGGAAGAAATCGTGAAAATTTTTCAATTCAAATGCTTAACTAAAACAGCGGGTCCGCTAAAAATCCCAGTTTCCGAAAAAAACTGCTTACAAGAGGTGTGGTCATAACGCCTCGCTGGACTATACTCAGGAAAATGAAAACAAGTTACTTATTATATAAAAGCCCGAAAAAGAGTTAGTTGAAACTTATCTAAGCCGATGTAAGTTACTTGCAACTTTTATTATGCAATTTAAGTTACATAGAACATATCGGAGGCTCATTGAACGCGGTTTCCATTCGATATGTTGCATGTCACTTAAATCACTTGAGGCAAGTCGCAAGTAACTTACATCAGCTTAGATATATTACAAGTAACTTGCTTTCGATTTCCAACGGGATACTACGTGCAGTGCGCCTCCGTTATGTTACACATAACTTAAATGGCACAATATGAGTCGCAAGTAACTTAAATCGACCAAGAAGATATCTCCAAGGGGATGTACGACGGACCCGCGGGGTCAGCCTCTTACGACTACCGTTGCTGTTGGTTCTACCCAAGTTTGAGGTACTTGACCCCACACCAGCAGGGAAGACCCCGTACAGCTTTATTTTTGCGTAGTGTGTGGTCTAGGACGCGCTCCCTGCGTCATGTGTCGTCTCCGTCACGTGATTGCCATCCATAGTGCAAATATAAATGTAAGTTTTATGTGAAATAAGTGTAACTTACGTGTAATATAAAATTTAAGTTACAGGTAATATAAATGTATGCTACATGTAATATAAATTTCAGTTACTTGAGACATTCGAGTAAGTTACATTTATATTACAAGCAACTTGTTTTGAAATTTCTGAGTAGTACTCTTAAAGTACATCCAGATGGGAATGTCCCCCGAAACGATCGGCGTGCGTGTTCAGCAACCATGGTATAGGCATTTGCGGGCCTATAAACCGGTTGCCAGGATTATCAGACAAATACTGAGTAATGTATCAGTCAGCCGTCTACAGCCGTGCGGAGGCTCGCTCGGGAAATGTCTTCGCGACGGCCTCGCGATACGCACGCAGACCGCGTGTGCGGACAGTCTCATTCGGAGACTTTGCCTTCTCCCCCAAAAACCGGTCCAGAGAAGACTTTACCAGCTACAACCATACGATTTGGAAACAACATTGAAAGTGCATTTTCCGGCATGAATTTCGTTGAAAACGGACATTTTGGCAAAACGCGATTCCCTAGTCAATAACACTCACCACAGATCAATAGGACAGTTGTAGTACAATACATGCAGCGAAATGGCGTCATGTCATGACCGGCGCTGTAGAAATATGACTAGTTGAAACGCAATTACCTGAAATGCTTACACATAATACACGCTCACCGCGGACATGATTTAATTGCCCCCTGGGAGAAGTCTGTCACGCCCATGACCAAAGAACTATCGAAAGTTCTAGAAAGAACACAAGAGACTCGACAAAGTCGCAGAATCCAACAACGCTGGGGGAAGTGTGTGCGCGATAGGGCCTTAAATGGTGGAACCTCGTACGCTCGTCCAGCTCTCCTCTCTTTTATTGTGCTCGAACTAGGAGCCATATTCAAAAGTTATTTCAACCTCACATTTTATGAAAGTCGACCAGAAGTGTTTGCGTAGGAGTAATTGAAATCGGATTCGTTGCCTTCTACGGTTTGTGTCCTATCTCTAGGAAACCGCGATATTACTATCCCGCCATCTTGGGAACGGGGTGGTTGTTCTTCCATTTTGTTCTCTCAGAAACAATCCGCTCAACTTCTATGATTATGCTATCATTAAATTACATTGTATGTTAAGTTCATGTGTATAAAAATATATAACAAGTACGGACAATGGTAGAATTGCCATTTTCTAATTATATTTGACCCAATCTTCAAAATAATAGAAGTAAATCAAGAAAATGAAAGGTATGAAGGAGAAGTTGACAAAAATCGTTTCGCCCCTGGCCTCAGACGAACTATATCAAACAGCTCTGCCGGGGCTTCTCAGTGAGGAACAGAACTGTCGATGAAAAAGAAGGATAAATACGATAGCATGAGCCGAGCAGAGTGAAGTAGTGCCAGAAACGTTAGAAAAAGGTATTGGGGCAAGAAGCTTTAGTATACTATCAATATCAGAATGAAGTCCATATGATCACAAGTCCTTATTTTGAACAGTATCGAACACCGACCTATCCACAGTGAAGACTTAGTACGTTATGCTTTTTTACCAATTGTGTTATTACTTTTCTTATCATCTCTCGGGTTAAACTTATATGCTATCACTTTTTGTTTATAGATGCATTTTATCACATTCACTTCTACGAATTCTGGTGTTTCTGGCGGAATTCTGTTGGAATTCTGGTGGAATTCTGTTTTCATTTCTTTGAGTTTTTCCGTGAAGGAATCTAAACTTGAACAGATATTAGCCAATCTCAAGGTCTCCGTGTGAATTGCAGATGCTTTGACTTTTATAGAGATATCAGATTGAGCATGAGGAAATCTTTTAACTCTGAAATTGAAATCATCTATTTTATTATACAACTTTTTGTGTATTCTATTATTCATTACTTCTATACTAATATCTGAATAATTGCATTTACAGGGATCATTGTGCGTCTTTTTGAGTTCCAATACATTCTTGTATATTAGTGATATTTGACTATCCACAAAGTTTCATCTTCATTATGTATTATGAGCAAGTCATTCATATCTCTAAAAGGTTTGAAAAGTACGTTATTTTCAGTTTTCGAGTACCTATACTCCAACATGGAAACTGTTATATCGGTTACAATGGGCTGAAGTTACCTCCCCAAGGAACCCCTTTCGTCTGTTGAAGCACATAGCAGCGTTGCGACTGCATCCCATCTAGACATTGACTATATGAATTCTTCAAGTGAATTTTGTGTGTTAGCAAATTTAGTGATTTTGCGTGATACGGAATATTTCTGTTTTATTGTGAAAAATTTCCAGCTAGATACGACTTCATCTGTAAATGAAAGTTTTTTCGTTCTGTCCTTTGTTTTGTAAATCTGCTATTGACATAGCTCTGTTATAGGTGATAATTTAGGTGATACGAATGTCTTTCTGAAACTTTACAATGTTCCCGATCGTTGTGACGTACATATCGGTGCTGAACTTACCTGAGAATAATCCAGGCAAGTTCGCAAAACACGCTAAAGCTCCAAAGTTCAAAAATATTGAAGTTTTTATAAGTTTTTAATTTTCCATAACCTAGTCTTTTTGAACAATTCTTTTTCGCAACGTTTTGATGGCCAGCAGTAATTCTATAAAGACTTCATCACCTTCCTACTTCATTGCCGAAGTCGAAGCAAGTCGAGCTTTCCGAGTAGAACTAAAAGCTATTAGATAGAGGGAAGAGTTATCCTTCAAATGGTATAAACTATAGCCTAGGTCGCTCTTTTTGAGCCGTTCGAAGCGAGGCTTATCGGGCTTATCATGTCAAAATCTCCTTATCACTGTTATATTTTGCCATTACCGACCGCTCCGCTGCTTCCTCCGCCCGGACTCATCCTAACAACCTAAGCTATACTTGTTCCAATGGGCACAGACGAGGACGGGGAAATTTGCTGACCTACATTTGGTGCAGACTTTCTTAAAGACACTATTCACGATGAAAAGGTTGCCTGTTTTTTTTTTTGCGAAAACTCAAGCTTTGGGTCTCTCTTGATAGAGTGAGAAAGGGAGTAAGTTAACAACGGCCAGTAAGTGGGTGAGAATCTCGTGGATTGGCCGACCATTGGATCACCCCGCCCACGTCCTAGAACAGTTGTCCTGAGTTCGTTTTACCGTAATAACAGGCACCGAATTTTCGAACATTCTTCATCGCGCAAGGTTCTAACATCCCAGCATATACATTGACCCCTCTTATTTTCGAAGAATTTTCTGTACAGGAAACAGAAAACAAAGCCACTTACCTGAGAATTTTGAAGCGCCAAACCATTTCCCCGACGCAAGGTTCGATGTGTTGTTCGCAGTCCCCCATACACATAAACAGGCATAATTAACTTTTTCAGTCTTCTCTAAAGTTTTTTTTCGCTATTTGACTGTTCTGCGGGGACTTTTACCTATTGGCCTCTTCTCAATAGACTTATCTACCCAAAAACATCGGAAACTCTAATACGATTTTTTTTCGTCAACACTCTATAAAGGCAGTGTTCACGACAAAAAAAACCGCTTTCTAGTTTTCGATGTTTTTGTGTAGGTCAAGACCACGAAGAAGAGGTTGATAGGGAAAAGTCTCTGCATAATTCTCAAATACCGGAGAGAAGCTGTTTAAAGAAATCTCTGAATTTTTTAATTACGCCTGTTTTGGAAGACTGCGGACAAAGCGTCAAACCTAACGTCTGGATTTGAATTTTTCAAAGGTCTTAAGTAAGTGATTTCGCTTTCTGCTTCTTGCACCGACAACTTTTCAAAAATACGACGGGACAATGCACATGCTTGGACGTTAGAAAGTTTTGGGATAAAGAGTATTCAAAATGCCGCAACTGTTCCTATGCTGAAACAAACGCAGGAAAAAGGTTCTATGACGTGGCCGGGTGATCCAATGGTCAGCCAATCCACGAAATTTTAACCCACTTCCTGACTGTTTTTCGTCTTACTTCCGTTCATACTCTTCTGAAAGGAACCCAAAGCTTATGCTTTCGCCAAAAAAAAGAACAGGCCATCTTTTCATCGTGAACACTGCCTTTAACAGCCCTATATAAGCGAACTTCCAAAAAAAAGTCCAGAAAAACTACTCTACGCACAAAAAACCACGAGAAAACTTCATAGGGATGTGCTGAAATCACTGCAGACCATCAAAAATTCGCGAAAAGTTTGAGAGATGGCACAGGGATTCAGAAGAGGTTCTCTTGACGAATGAAACTCCTACAAAAATTTCCAAGTTTTTCGAATGTGAGAAATGTCTATATGAACTTTATCCAAGCCTCGCTTAACTTGGTAACATTTTTTCAACGGCCTTTGCTTCCGTCACACTGCGTGACTTGCCCTAATTGCAACATGCAAGTGCAGGGGAGACTGACATGCCTACAAAGGAAAAAAAAACTTTGCAACGCTGAACCCGAAGATTTTTTTTGAAAAAAAAAAGCTTTCGAACATTCTGCAAATCCGTGCACAAAGAGCAAGGAACTTTTCTGAAGGCCCTTTTTCAATGTTTCCAAAAGTCGGGCAGTTTGAAAATGTCATAGACTGGGACAAACACAGTTGTCTCAGAGGAACGAAAGACAGGTTCAAGCAGATCGTTGTTCTGACATCGACGAAGCTACGTACCCCATTCACGCCTATGACGATAAAAAATTTAGGAAAAATTAGATTTTTTTCACGTCCACCTGGAAAGCCTGAGATTTTGACGTTTATTTTGGATTTTTTGTTTATTTTTCCTTTTTTTCTGTAATTACTACAGCCCTCCTTACGCTATTGACGAGCCTTGAATAGTGTTAGTGCATTGTATTGACGAGCCTTGAATAGTATTCATGGCCCAGATTTTTAACGCCCCTCCAAAATATTTTTTTTTCAAAAAATTTCGCCTGATCCTAGTTGTCCCGCAGGATAGCAGCCGCTTGACCCTGACGAGGTTAAGGTGGCAAGGAATTTGTTTCAAAAGTTGGGTGGTACAGGGAATCATAGGGAGACCCCGCCATAGTGTGAGGGTTTTATAAGGTAGTATATAGTATACTTCGGCATCGAATAATGTCGAGTGATCCTATAAATGAATTTTTCCTTCGAATGACAGAATGGTTCGAGCCGTCTCCGGTTTTCAGACCACGAATATGATGTAGGCTTCTCATAAGTCACGTCAGAGTAGAACTCTTTGCATTCCCTAAATCAAAATCATCAATTATTCGGAAAAAATATTCCACTATCATTCGAAGTCGACTTAATTTTCGAATAATTGATATTTATGATTTTGTGAAGACCAAGAATTCTACCATGACATGATTTATGAGAAGCCTACCTCTTACTTGCCGTCTGAAACAGAGCTAGGCTCAGGCTGTGATGATCACAGAGGGGGCCGCAGCTCTGGGCACCAGGAAGGGAGGGGGCCGCAGATACCGCCAGTCACCAGGCAAAAAAGTTGATATTAAGCGGTATATAAATTTGTAAAGGGAGATGGGAAGGAATTATTTTTTGTCTTCTTCAAAAAATAATTTCAAAAAACTCGAAATTTGAAATAATAGTAGCTTATTCAAGAAAAATTGACCAAATCCAATCAATGTTTCAATTATCAAACTTAAAATACCCCTGGAGGGCGCGAAAATTTCATATCTGAACGGAGGGGGCCGCACAAACTTCCAAACTGAACGGGTGGGGGCCGCAGCTCTCGCGGCCCAATCACAGCGGCATGCCTTACCTTGGTCTGAAAACCGGAGAAGGCCATTTCCTCATTCGAAAGAGAAATCCATTTATAGAATGACTCGAGATTTCTCGATGCCGACGTATACTATGTAGTATTATATAATTGCCTTACTCTGTGTGAGCAAGTAAGGATGAACCTGTCATGAATAATTGCCACCCGGCTGTCACACCCACTGCTCATTTATGCAGCCCGCGCACAGTCAATGTGCTTTCGTCTCAATGGGTGAATGCCCACATATACGCCGCGTAGCGGCGTGGATGTGCACCCCAGTGTAAAATGATCTTCATCAAGACAGCGTTTCTGTTTATTCACTTATTTACTTGATACTTGATTGCCCGCTGTCAGCCGGTGATCGTCTCAGCTGCGAAATTTCTATTATAGGATAACTGGAATGTTGACTTCTTGTACAAAACCTCCATTTTGAACCAAGCGTACTTGGTTTAATGCCGTTCTGGCAGGAGCTCCGAAGAGATACAGCCAGAGTGTGTGTATGGACGAAGAAGGCAGCGCAGGCGCGCAAACGCACGCGATGGATACGAGTAGATCCGGTAAATGGGCTATTTGCAAGACGCTGTCGCACCAGCAAAAAAGAAACGTGACAGTTCACCCAACCAGCCTTGTAAATGGAATGTTATGGGAAAAGAAGTCGAACGCTCCACAAAGTCCGCGAAAAGGCGCCATGTTTCAGAAAAACGCTTGGAAAGTCGAACAGGCCGCCAATAACACTGGAAAGGTGTTCTAGGCGTGAATTGAGCAGGCTGCATAATGGTGTAACAGATGCCATTTAGGATTGAGATTGAAGTTTAAATTGCTAGAGGGCTGAAAGGGCCTGTCACAGTGACTCGTAGAGAGGGAAAGGAGAGAAAATCATTGAAATTAGAAAAATCGATGGTTTTAGAAAAGGGCCACCCCTGTTTTTGTTGAGCCTATCCAGTTTGCAGAGAGGACGATTTGTCAATGTCTTTAAACATGAAAGACCACGTTTGAAAATGATGAGGTAGCCAGAACGTCAGAACAATGAATGTTCCACCTTAGCAACCTGTTTCGACAAAGAACACCCACGCCTTAATCATCGAGACTGCTTGACGTACTCGGTTGAAACGGGGAAGGACTCTCTACACACTGAGGGAAAAGTTGATTCGCTTTTTGCGGCTCTAATTCCATTCGAGACCACTTCGCTTGAATTGAGTAGCGTGACGTGTAGAATTGCGAAAAAAGGACAACTCCTCCCACTGTGTGTAAAGAGGCTCTAACCCGGTTCAAACTTGTATAAAAACTGACTGCACTCGGACACTCAGAGCGATGAACTACTGTGGAAATTTGGATGACCTAATGCCCCCCCCTATAGTTCTACAGGACTTCTTCTGCAGGTCACCGGAAATTGACCGGTGCTTCACACGGATTTCCACTAGAGCTGAACGAAGCTGCCCCTTGGAGAGAAGTTTGATTATTTCTTGCAGATATTCCTCCACATTTTACCTGGTTCCCCTTTGCGGTCTCCTCTCCAGATGTGCACTTCTTGTGCTCACCAAAAATCAGACAACAGTGCAAAAGTTTCCGCTTCTTCTGCACCCAAGACGTAGAAAGTCTTTACTCGGACACTTGGATTCACATATGCCAGCATTCCTAGGAGTTATTTGAGGAATAAAAGGCTACAGCTTGACACTCTTGCTCTCCGTAGGAGATGAAATGATTTATTCTCAATTTTCAAAATGTCGAATGGTCTGGTGGGTCTTAAACTATCTGAGTTCTTCACCTTGAGACGTTCTAGTACTAGAGGTCAGGGGTTCAAACTCAGCTTCTCTCAGCCTCGAACTCGCTCAAGGCGTAATTTTTCACAATTCGAGAGGGACTGGAATATCTGCGTTTCAGTAAAAGGCTCTTGGTGCCTAGTTCTTTCAGTATTTTTAAAAGGCAGGTTGACCGGTATTTGCAACAGAAACCGTTTATTGGCTCTAGTAGGGCCTAGTTTTCCTTTTGTTTGCTGTTGGTTATGTTTTAATGTTTTTCCATTTTTTTGTTTTGTTATTCACATGTGCTGACGCGCATGTAATAAATGCTAAATGTTAAAAGACAGAGCACTTGTGCTGCAAGGAAGAACAAGGCAAGTCGAGGCTTCTGCACTCTCAATCAGCACAAATTCAGAGCCCCGAGGACCCGAGGAAAGAATACTTGAGAAAGGGAACACACGGTGGACCCCGCCTTCGACACGGCTCTTATGTACCACTGGTTTGATTCTGGCGTTCTACGTTGAGTCGGAGACTTCATCTGGCGGGACTGCGCATGAACGCGCCACGAAGCGCGCTGATAAGCCCAGCAGTTCAACGCATCGTTCTCAGGAGGGACTTTGGCGACAGAAAAGCTCCGGTGTTCACCTTGAGCACATCTTCCCCCGTAGTTACCGCTGCGAATCCTACACCAGTCATGCTGGCACCACGCACGACGGCCCTAGAACGATAAAAAGTCAAATTCAAGCCCACCCCTCGAGGAAAAACGTATGAAGAGGAAGCTTCCACAGGAGCTTCGGAGTGACTCAGAACGAGATTGAACCTGTAGAGCCAAGGAATTCAAGCCGGTTTGGCAGAAGGATCAGAGGGAGCTTGCACATTTTCGACGCACTATAATGGCAAGAAGAGATATTCTTTTGTCCTGCACACTACCAATGAGTTGCACTTGGCGATGCGACGCTCACAACATGGAAGGATTGCTTGAGAACACTTATGGACCTTCAGGCACCAAAGTATAAGTGAAACAGAAAAATCGAACGAGAAGCTTAATTCCCTTACAAAAATACAGAAACCGGTACCAAATCAGTCTAAAAGCGTTGGAGGAAGGCTTGCTTCATTCTAACTTAGGAGTAAAGTTAGAGGCATAGCTCGATTACCAGAGTTATCAAGATTTCACGTCGCGTAGACAACCATGCTGCCGCCCAATGCGAATCGTGAACGATTTTTTTTCATTCAAATTTCTTCCATGTATTCCTACGGCAGATCATGCAGCTCATCCACTTTTTCTATCTTTTTCAGTGCCAATGGAGCGGCGAAAACGGTAAAAGACAACTTTAAAACTACAGTTCGACTATGTTCTGACGAGAAACATTTCAGTATTAGACAATCACAAATCTAGAGCCGTAGAAGATGTCGCATTCGATTTCCATCACCGTCTGATTCTGTTGAACTTCACTGCAAGAATTCACAAGAGGAAGTGTGGGGCCCAGCCTCTCCAGAGGATTGACATGACAAGTCTCAGAGACGAAGAATGCAGACGGAAATTCCGACAGCACGTTTCTGTTCACACTGGAATACGGGCAAAGAAGAAGCTTTGTGACGCAAACTCTTTTGTCGGACGCATCCAGGACGCTACGAAAGAAGCGCTCTCGGTTGTACAGCCCAAGAAGAAGTCGCCTACGACTCAGAGCAAACAACATCTACCAACAACAGAGTGTGTGCTCTCCGGACTGCAGGAAACTTCGCGAAGGAGAAGCATATGAGGAGGAAGTTGCGTCGGCAGCTCCAAGGCGACCGCGAACGAGAATGGACGTGTAGAGCTAAGGAGCTTGAGAAGGCTTGGGCGGAGAAGAACCCGAGGAAGCCTACACGTTGTTACGACAGTATAGGGGCAATATGAAAAGATGTTCTTCTGTCCTGAACACTACCAGTGGAGTTGCAGTTGGTGATGCCAACCGCTGCCAGTATACTTCAAATCACTGGATCGTCCAGTCCCGCCAGTACTTGGACGCCTGCATGTTCGACAGCATACCCCAATGCAAGTGAGCGACCGACGACTTTGTCAGAATTTCTGGATTGAGTCCGGGAAACGATGAGTCGAGGCAGAGCACCCAGAATTCAACTGAAAAATGAATAATACCGCTTTCAAAAGCAAAGTACTTGATGAAGTTTACAAAAAACAAAGCCTGATAACGCTATAAACGGCACAATTATTAATTCTCCACATTAAAGGATCTCTACCCCTGCACTTGAAGAAGTACAGAATGATTTCTCTAGAAAGCTTTTTATTCGCTGTTATGGTTTGAACCATAATTGCGTTGCCAGCAGCTCTATGAGATGGCGGGACCTTGGTTTGCAATCACAAGAGCTCCGGCAAAGACATTATGATCTCATAATTCCATACAAAATCATCAATGATGCTAACCTATCGAGACTCTGTGACTCGAAAAGCTTTCGCCGAAGTATTTGTTTCCAGGCTGAATACATCACATGAACTGCATTTTTTCAGTTACAAGACCATATCAGTATTTACTCAGGTACTCAGGACGACGGCCGGCGAACCTTTCCCAGCTGGCCCGCGGTCTCCGTCCTCCGGCCGCCCGCTTTTGGTTCGCCGGCCAGCCGTATGTCGACGGCCCGCCGACCTTTACCAGACGGCCCGCGATCATTATTTGTATTATTGTTTACCTCAAGTATGTCACCCCGAAGCCACGGCGGAGAAACGCCCCGCCTCGGTCCGCTGCAGTCTGCGGTGAGGAACCATCCTCCCCGCGGATCACGGCGAAAACCGCCCCCCCCCGCCCTGGAGATACCCCTATCCCCTCAGCGGTCAAAAATATGCTGCCCTCCGAAGAGTGACTCAGAGTCACCTTCCAGGGCCGGCATTAGAATGCCGATTGAAGACTCTAGTGAGATGAGGCGCCTTTTATACCGGCTGTGCACGTGATAACCACGTTACCACGTGATCAGTCGTGATTATTTTCAATTGTCTTTCCAACCGGCCGAATTGAAGATGGCGTGGCGTGTTTTGTGGTTCGCGAGCGAGCCAACATCCGCGCTGCGTGTGCGTCGCATGCAGCATGGTTCGCCGCTGGCCGGCACCCTCGAAATATGGGGCGCCGGCCGTCGTTTTCAGCATAGAGGTTCGCCGGCCGTCGCCCTGAGTACCTGAGTAGTGTCTCTCTGTTTAGTTTAAAACACAAATTTGTGATCTTCCGAAGTTTAGAGCCCTTTTTCCAAAAGTCCCTTTTTCTAAAATGGAATGTGATTGTTGCCTTTGTATATCAAATGGCGATGATTACGTAATAAATGAATGAGTGAAAGGATACCCGATTCGTGGAAACGTGCAATTATCGCACCTCTTATATATTTATTTACACAAGTTTACACTCGTGTGGAAAAAAAAAGAGAAAACATAAAAACAAACTATCAACCTCAAACAGAATATTCAGAGCAAAGATACTGTAAACCAATGAAACGAGAACAACGATGGATCAGTCCGAGGAATAGCACAGGGAAACGAGCAACCCAGCACTACGGAGGGTCACTGCGCCGCTCCCCGGAAGCCAGTTTCATGTGCACTAAGTTCTTATAGGCGCCGAAGTTTATAGGAATAGTATCGTTCCTACTGAGATCTTCGAATACCGGAACAATTCTATTAGTGAAAAAGCAGCGCCGACACTCAAGATTTGACACGGTACGGTGGAATTTAATCGGACCCCGGGTTACCGAATCCCTCGTTCTCACGAAATCCCCAGGCCTAAGACCAAACTTGCCATTGAAAAGGATATGATGGAATAGAAACAAATCGTTCTTTTTCCTTCTGAGAGCCAAAGGCTCTAGGCCAAAGAGTGCATTTCTGTCAGCAGCGGAGGGCAATTGTCCATAAATGAAGCCATGCTGTCTGATAAGAACTCTTCTAGTAAAATTGTTCTGTATCTTTTCCAATCTATTAATGTTCTTGAGTTTGGCGGGGTTGAATACCGGGGTACCGTACTCGAGTAGAGGCCTTACATACGTGGTGTAAGCTCTGATAAGCACAGAGGATTGCAAGTTGACAAACCCCTGAAAATATTATTCATAGCAAAGTTGCTTTATTCGAGATAGATTCACAGTGCTTATCAAAACTCAGACTTTTAGTAATAGTGAAACCTAAATCAGTTATTTGGTCAACTTCTTGGATCTGACAGCCACTGACAGTATATTTACTGTTGGCATTGCTATTACCCAAGTGGAGAACCTTCGTTTTTTCTTTTGCCAACGGGAGATTCCAATCGCGAGACCAAGTACTAACAATGTCAATAGACTGTTGTAGCAGGATACAGTTCTCCGGTTGGGAAACGTCCCGATAGATCTTGATATCATCCGCAAATGCACTGAAACCGGTGCCACAGGAAGTGACAAGACCGGCGATTTCGTGAGTGTATATGTTGAAAAGTATGGGCGACAATACCCCGCCTTGTGGTACACCACTCAGGACTGGCCTTGGAGTTGAGTGAGAAGAGTCAACACAGACCGAGAACGTCCTGTCAGTTAGGAACGAACGTATCCATGAAACTATTCGCGGATGGATACCAACCATTGAGAGTTTTTGCAATAATTTGTCATGAGGAACCTTATCAAAAGCAAAATAGACAACATCAACACTCTTCCCAACATCTAGGAAAGCCGTCCACTTGTTTAGTGCTTCTATGGTTGCCGTCACAGTGGACTTCCCTCCCTGGAAACCATGTTGGAAGGGAGAGATAACCTGATTTGCTTCCAAAAGACAAACGATTCTCTTCTTCAGAATTTTTTCGAACAGCCGTGAGAAAATAGATGTTATACTGATTGGCCTGAAATTAGCAGGGTCTGTGAAAGGGGGCTTTTTTGGAATGGGGGTAACAAATGATTGCCTCCATTTGATGGGGACTTCACCAGACATGAATCTCAGATTGAAAATGAACTCCAGGGGACCTGCAATATCAAGAGCGATCTGCTTGACAAAGCTGAGTGGTATGGCGTCTGGAGTGATAGAGTTGGATGAGGGCCAGGCAAGAAGTTCCTTGATAATTTCATCTTTGTAAAACCAACATGAATCAGCCATAACAGCGAAAGAATTGGAGACAGGTAGACTGTCCATAGAAGAGACGTCAGAAAACGACTTTTGAAATACGTCCGCCAACAACTCAGCTCTATCACTAGCATTCCTCACCAATGCCCCATTTGGGTTTTTGAGAACCCCAACACCTGGTTTTTCCCGCAGTTTAGAGTTGATAAATCTGAAGAAGGAATGTTTATCACTTGACTCTACAGCTTTTTTCTCAGTATGGTTATTATACTTCTTCAATTTATTAGCAAAACGTTCACTAACTTTTTGAATCGTTCCCAGAACTCAGCACAGTCCTGAGTTTTAGCCAAATGCCACGCCTCAGATCTCAACCGCTCAAGGTTGGTTAAATGGGGTGGGAGTCTTCGTTTACTACGGTAACACGGTTCAAGGAGGACGAAAGTATCAATGCAATGATGGATGATAGAAAGAAAAAGCTCGTACTTCTCGTCCACACTGACAACAGTGCCCAAGGAACCGAACCAGTCTACATGAAGTAAATGATTGCGAATAGCATCGAGATTTACTTTCCTAAAATTCCTTCTATATACAACGGGAGCATTACACCTCGGAAGGTTAAGTGCAAAATGAACGATAGAGTGATCACTGGACCCCAACGGTGGAGAAATGCTTACTGAATTGACCACACAATTATCATTACACAGAACTAGGTCAAGAACATGACCACCACGGGTCGATGCCCTAACAAATTGCTCAAGGCTATGACTCGAGCACACAGTTAAAAAACTTCTTGAGATGGAACTCACATTGGCAAAAGCAGATGGCTCATTCCAATTGATATCCGGGAGGTTAAAATCGCCTGTGATGATAGAAGGCCAGCTACAAGAAATGAGGTCGCCGATGGTACTGAACAGTTGCTCAGACAAATTCGAAGTACAAGATGGTGTCCTGTACACAACCAGAAACCGTATGGGTTTCAAGTCAATTTCCAAATCCGTGCAAAGGATTTCATATGCATCAGGGACCGAATCCTGGAACACAAGAACTGGACAAAAAAGTTTCCTAGCCAGAAAAAGAACTCCTCCACCCTTTTGGCGAAGACGGTCCGACCTCAAAACTTCGTAATGCGAGCACCAGTCACCCAGTAGAGAAACTCAAAACTCTTCACAAGAAATCATCCGTCACCGACCAAAAAAAAACCGCAGAGAAACCTCTCTACTGCGTGACTTGCACAAAGTTTTGGAATGCGTCATCTTCGAGCGACTAATCAAACTTCGTGTAAAAAAACTACCAGAAAGGAGCAAGCCGGTTTTCGACCTGGACGATCAAACATTAACAAAAGTGATCGTCGTGAGAAGAGTAACAGAATCGTGAAAGCGGAACTTGAAGCCGTTACATATTCCCTTTTAGACTTCGAAGCCGCTTTCTCTTCTCCTCATCAAAATCTATTGCTCAAGCTCTATGTGCCGATAGAGTCCCGTAGGAGTATGTTCGACTAATCGAGGACAAGAACAATGGAACAACAGCAGCAGTTCGTACACCTGTAGAATATACATCAGCTTTCGAGGTAAAAACAGAAGTAAGGCGGGGAGCTGTAGCAGACCTTCTTCATTCAAACTCATCGTTAATAACTTCGTTTTGCAGAAGTTTGCTGCCGATGTGGTCTCATCATTCACCAGGCCGCTCCCTTGTCAACCTAGAGAACGTCGATGACATTGCGTTATTCGTTGAAAGTAACAAAAACTGCAAAGAATAGTGAATCTCATTTCAAAGTACGCTGCCGCCTATGAGCTTTGTCTTCGTCCCCAGAAAAAAAAAGCGAGCAGATGTGGGCCTCTCTAAAGTCTTCAAAGGTAGTTTGTATGGATGTAAAGGGCACTAAGCTGGTTGAAGGAGGGGCACTAGGGATTCAAGACAAAATGAATGGACGACCGATTAATAAAACTATTAATCGAAGTATTTCTATCTCAGGCACTCGTCGATGTTGACCGCAGTGCAAAAACACTGATTTTTGTAGAGCACGGATTAAGCCTATGCTGAGGAACGATGAAAGTTACACAACAATTTTGAATAACGATAGACGAAGGCTACAGCTGCATGGGGTTCTCTAAACATGTGTTTCTGGCCGGCATCATTAGAAGGAATTCAGGGATTTGTCCTCTTTTGATGTACAGAACGTATACACGGGCAGCACCGAAAACCATGGGGCGGATTAGAATGCACAGAGGAAGCAGCGTAGACATTTTCATACGAGATTCTGAATGCGAACGTGTACTTGTAAGATGGAGGCTAGCATATCTGAGTTATGCGCCTAAGGCCCCCGTCAGAGTCGGTGGATCTACTGATTCCCACAGGGTCGATACGCACCGAATTCGTGGGAGACGTGTGCAAAAAAATCAACCCACAAAGCCCGACTGCGCCGGTCTGGTGCCCACCGCAATCCCCCCGGTCAATAATGATGGTTCTCATGCGTGCAAGGGCGGAGCCAATGCACCGACTGAGTCCCGCTGCGTCCCAACTAAAACCATCCTCCCCCACCCGGTCGATATAGGAGTTTCTCACGTGATTTGGGTGCATTTTCTTCGGCCGACTGCGACCTGCCGAGACCCGCCGTATCCCGACTCTCGTCGTCTGCGCTCTGCCCCACCTACTGCTGCCGCTGACTATCGACTGCGTACTTCGCAGGGGAACTGGGTGGCGCTGGGGCAACCGAACTCAGTCGGTTGCAGACGGTCGAGAGCGGGTTTTCCGCCGCGGACTCATTCGGAATCAGTTGGACTCAGCAGGTTTTTCGTCGAAGTCTGACGGGGGCCTAAGACCTCGGTCATAGTTGTCCGATCGGCGTAGCCAGTCGGGTCGATAATCATGAAAGACGAATGAGATGAGGTGGGAAAAACACCCGATGTGGCTGACCCGACCGATGTTCACATGACATGTATGAGGTAAAAAATGAATATCCATGTTATCGTTCCACACAATTCATACATATTGACCCTGTCAGCACGTGTTACTCGAATAACACTTGAGCCAAATTCCAGTTCGCCTGGAGCTCAACTACACGCGGCGCAGCAGACAGCCTCAACGGCTCACCTACGGTGCATGCCTCCACCGCAAGAAGCCTCAACGCGTCGACCACGACACACAACTCAAAACCGACCAAAAGGCGTCGGTAAAGTTCTTGATTGCTGGCACAAGCAGACTGACACATAGGGGGAGCACGGACCGACACAATTAACTTCAGCTGATACTGTCACCACGGTGTCTATGAAAGACGACCCTTCTGATGTGCCTCAAAATATCGGTCATCGAGAGGACGACAAAAGGAAGCGAATTTGTGGGAATACACTGGCGTATGGACTAGGTAAAGCATTCCAACGGGTAATGACAAAAGTTCGGAAAATTCAAACTGTTGTAGATGCCACCTTCTCGGAAGTGTTACGGCGCGCGAAGAAACTTCCGGGAAAAAGAGACTTGCCTTCACTCAGCCGGATAAGGCAGAGCACTGGGAAGGCGTGGAGAAGTCAACACGTCATGCACGGAAAGACTCGAAGTGCTCGAGTTGCGGTAAAAAGGGGTACGCAGCTCAAAAATGCTGGAGAAAGAGACGAAGCGATCGAGAAAAGAATTAATTAAGCGCGAAGCTGAACAAATGGTGTTGCAACACCGTTTGGTAAGCATCGTCAACCTGTGAACTAGCTGGCAACAATCAGATGGTAACGTTGACGTGCCTGAGGCTTAATGGAGTGATCGATAGCGAATCGCAAATCACCATTATGCCCTCTGCCGTTGTAAAACACACAAAGCGGGGAGCAAACATGGACACTTTCTGCACACAGATTTCAATCCCGAAAATGGGGTTGAAACCCGAAAGCAAAAATGTCCATTACTCAGACAACTGAGGGTTCAGATTCGGCCACGATAGGCTTTCGATTCGACTGCGAAGCGCTGAGGACGACGATACGACCCCGTACTTTTAGAGCGTCACATGGCCTCATCGTCGTCGAAGTGCGTGTCGCAACACATCAGCGTTCCACTCGGCCACTCCATGCTTTCGATTAGACTACGATGCAGTCTGGACGACGAACGAGCCACGATGCATATGCTTGAAAACTTTGATCGACTGCTCCACATCTGATCAGGTTCCTGTCAGCAGTATAGCACGTATATAAGGGGCCTCATCCCATAGAGCATTCCAGGGCCGCTCCTGGAAAGTGACTGTGAGTCACTTCCTGGACGATTTTTGACACTGCGAGGGTCTCCCAAACGGTCCTCAGCGAGGAAAGCTCCCTCGCCGTCGACCGCGGGGAGGATGATGTCTTTGTCGCGAACTGCGATGGGGGTGATCTCTTGCTGCAGGCCGTGGCATAGACCGTATCCTTGTAAAGGGGGGGGGGATACCAGCTCTTATCGATGAGGTGGGACCCCACCCTTACCGCCACGTGCTTCTATTATAGGATGACGGGCTTCTGCGTGGAAAATAGGGTGCGGTAAAAGTTTTGACTCGCTGCTCCACGTAGTCCTATCGAACAGGCCACGTGCTCCTAAGAGCAGCACGTGCTGCTGCAAAAATTTCTATCAACTCGATTAGGTATCCGATTAGAAAGCCTATCGTGGGCGAATCCGACCTCCCCAGTCTCCGAGTGAATGCAGAAAGCGTCCATAACTCAGACAACTGAGGATTCAGATTCGGTCACGATAGGCTCTCGATTCGACTACAAATCGCTTTGGACGACAATACGGCCCCGTACTTTTCGAGCATGGCCTAATCGTCGTTTTCTGGACGATTTTTGACCGCTGAGTGGGTCTCCCCTACGGTCCTCGGCGAGGGAAGCTCTCTCGATATCGAGCGTGGCGAGGATGACGTCCTTGTCGCTGACTGCTGTGGGGGTGATCTCTTGCTGCGGGCCGCGACATGGACCGTATCTTTATATGGGGGAGACCCGCCCTCATCTAAGGGGTGGGACCCCGCCCCTAGCGTCACGTGCTTCTACAATAAGAAAACGTGCTGCAGCATGGAAAAAACGGGTGCACCAAGAGTTTCGCTACTCTGCGCCACGTACTCCCTTCAAATAGACCATCTGCTCCTCCGAGCAGCACGTACAGCCGCGGAAGTTCCTTTCAACTCGACGAGATATCCGTTTAGAAAGCCTTTCGTGGCCTAATCAGACCTCCCAGTATCTTACAAGATGCAACGGGAAACAAGATGGACTTCCTAGTTTGCACTAAGGTAAAATTAGGCTCTCCTGAGGACAGGAACGTAATATCAAAGTGCACGTGAAAAGCCATCAAGACGCAGTGTCAATAGGCACCAACGCACTGGAGCTACCGGGTGTCCGGTTGCATATAGAGAAATGCACAGGCACACCAACCAAAGTCGGACAACTGGACAAAGGCGGTCAGAAATCCGAGCGTGAACAGAGTACCATAAGGGCAGAGACCAAGCCAAAGACACCCAGAAACAGGGCGACTTTGGTGAATCGCAACCAGAAACTCTACCCACATTGGCGTAATGAGTCGCTACAAGCTCTCAATTCCTCCAAATAAGCAAGATGTAGGAAGAAGACATCCGGGCGCGCCCACAGCAAGAAGCCACTATGCCACGCCCCTTTCGGACGACATTTCGGGCTCAAAATTGACGAGATGAGCGATGGTTTTCGATCAATTGAACCGTTCTTCCCTTCAGTTTCAGACTCTCTCTCTCTCTTCATTCAGGTCCGCTTTAAGAGTCGGTTGGAGAATTGCGATGACGGACAACTCGTCCATCATGCTTTCGCGCTCAATTTTCGGCAGTTTTCGAGAAGTCATAACTTCGTTTCCAGAGGGCATCGTACAATTCCAGAGACATTGTTGGAATCGGCGTAAGATGGACTTCAATATAAGCAGGAAATCTCGTGTCCATAAACATCCAATCAATAGAATAAACAGCTTCCTTCTCGTGCAAACTCGGTTCTATCAAATACTCTACACTGTGCTTTTCTTGCCCAACTTCGCCGAACGAAAGGGAGGCTCTCTAGGACGCTAAACAGAAAAAGTAGTTTTTTTCGAATTTCAAATGAATACGGCGATAATAAGAGAAGGAAAATGGATTTTTGCACTTTTTATACTAAATACGCCACGTTGGACTTCGCTTTGGGCACGTATTGCAAGGTTAGGCTTCAATATAACAGGGTGGACTTACAGAAAGAAAAGAAAAGAAAAAGGAAGAAAGAAAAGAAAAGCAATGAAAACAGGTGCAGTGATTACGTGACGAGCGAGAATTCCATCGACGCAGCGCGCCGAGGCAGATGCTCCGCCCATGTGCGCAAGGGTGGCGCGGTTCCGGGCGCCCATCCTCTGGCAATTGAGGGCGTCGACGCGCCAGAAATTTGGGTGCGTTGGGTGCATTTACTATAGCGCGCGTCTACCCCACTCCGATTTTCTGACCAAAACTCGAATCGGGCGACGCGCGGGGGCAAAAATAGTGGCTTCGCGTTGGTTGTGCAGTGTGCTCCTGCACACACTGTTTTTAACCAGACATCAAAACTTTCTGAACAGTTGCTGTTCCACACAACCTACACCATTGCATTGGATATTGTATTTATTTATCTTCTGACTTTTCTCTCACACTATCGTCTGTGATTTCTATCCTATAAAGTATTTCTTGATACAAGGTATTCGGCGTGCCTTTCACAGATGCATTTAGATTCATCACTCTAACTACAGAGCAGTTCTAATTATTCGGAGGTTCAAGTAACAATACCAGTTGTGTGATTGGATCCAATTTTACTACTTTCAGTGGGTAATGTGCCTCTATATTTCAAAGCTATGCATCTCAGGGTAAGATGTGCTCATTTCTCTTTAGCGAAACGGGAACGCTCGATAACTGTATAGCACGTACGTATTAATTTATTAACTTTTTTGAGTAACACATTACCAATGTTGGAATTATTCTGTTGTTCAAATACATACCCGTATCAAAAAAACATTTTTAGGCAGGATGTGAACTCGTACATGCAGGAAGTCAACAAACAGGTTTTGATGGGCAACTCCTTAGGCCATTGGTATACCTGTCTGTCGCTGCAGCGACAGGTTTGGACAACTATCACTCATCGTGTCGGGACCAGCACCGGCGCTATGGCAGGGTTAGCCGCGGGATCAGTTTGCGTGCGACCGTCGCCGAAACAGGTCGCTGAGGGGTGTTATAGTTTTCAGTGACGTAACCCTGGTATACTCCGTCGCCGCAGCGACAGCCCGTCGCTGTGCTGCGCACAGCGACGGGCTGTCGCTGGCTCCCCTGGACTCCACAGATTCATCTATTTCACGCTGTTTCATATGATTTTTGGCATATCATGGGCGATATAGTGACATCAAAAGACGATATAGTTTTGTACGTTTCGGTTTAGCTGTTTAATTGCAGTTTTTTTCAATTGAGTGTTTATGTGTTGTCATTATATCATTCGATTAATTATAAATTGTCCTTTTTATTTATACATTTTTTCTGGGCTGTCGAATGCATGGATTATATCCCAAGACCACGTGTTTTGCCTCTTCTATGACAACTTCTAGATTTTCCGCTTCCCCAACTACCAACTTAAAGCAGGGATAAATAAAACGACTAGAATGATGATCATATTGAGACAGAAAGTGAAAACATTTGGAAATATCACGGAATCCCACATAGGCTGTGATGGCATGACCATAATCGATTTTTTTGTTTGCTGTGCAGATGCGCGTGTGCGGAAATGTTAGTACGCAAAAGCGCGTGGGATTCAATGCGGCGACGACGACTCCGTCGCCGTGTCCGTCGCCGGCGACCGACTGTCGCTGAAGTATACCAATGGCCTTATGTAAGTGCTGATTTTGCTTTGTGATGTCTAGTCTATAATGTTCAGTTTCACGTTGGTTAACTTTCAATTTACTTACAGTGCCGAGAGCGATCTTGATTGTACCACAAACACGAAGACGGCCAAGCCCTGCCCAGCTTCTGATGGATTGTAAATGAGGCAAATACTCGCGACATCGCCGTTTCCATTTTTATTCTAATCAAATACGTGTTAAATTACTCAGGTAATGGTGTGGTTGTTTTTGTATTTTTTTCCATTTGTCGCCATTCCTTCCTCCTTTTCCATGACAAGTGATTTCTACTTTTTCTACTGTGAACCGTAATACTGTTAATTAAAATGCTGCTTGCTAATATTTCCATCGAAACTCATTGTGACATCCATTCCCTGATTATTAACTCTGATGGATGTAACGATAGTAAGATCTACGTAAGTATATAAAGGATTTCTGGTGAGCCCTCGATTTCGATTGTCATCATCGGCGGAGCGATGGGCCTCGGTGAACTATAACTGGTGATAAATATGCGATGTTACGTAAATCTACATCACCTCGCCTCCGTCGGGGGCGCGCGCTCGCGTCACGGCGTAGCATTGGAGCGCTCTTTCTCACCGTAGAGTGCAGTTCCTCGCCCGTACACTACTCCAGCTAGGTGAATTGCGATATTTCGTGCATGTAAGGAGTACACCGACCTCCATACAGTGTCTATTGCTTCTTCTTCTTCTTCTTCTGCAGCCTCAAAGTGGTTTTTGTCATAGGTTGAGGAACTGGGCGGCCTTCACAGGATTCGTCCAAAGGTCCATTGTTGTTAAGGAGGTAGGTCTCTTCGGGCACATGAACAAGTGCGCCGTGTCGTGTCCGGGAGCACCACAGTCCGGGCATGCGTCTGGTCGGCTGCTGTCGATCTTGTTGACGTAAGACATGAGCAGAATAGAGTGACCACAGCGCAGCGATGCAAGAGCACATCTGGCTCGTCTGCCGAGTTGAGACTCGGACTCGCAAACCCGAGGCGGCACCGTTCCCAAGATAGGGTTCACAGCCGCCTTTGCTAGATATCCTCGAACAAACTGGGTGTGCTCCTCACGCAGAAGACGAAGCCTTTCCATGTTGGAGTCGGCCCATCTCTGTACATCAACTTTACGAGGAGCATCGGCGAACGGCGTCCTAATCGACCTCTCTCTTATGGGCTTCATGATTCTCTTTGACGGATGATTCGGCTGCCTCAGAACATTAATATACATCTGCTGTGCCTGGAGTTCACAATGCTCCTTGACCGGCAATATGCAGGCCTCCGCGTGAAGATGCTCCACCGGGGAGCTCCTTGCACAACCGGTAGCAATTCTAAGCGCAGCATTCTGTACACGCTGCAGCTTATTCCAGGAGCTGTCAGACACCAGGTGCTGCCACACTGGTGCCGCATATTCCAGAGCCGGCTGAAGTATTGCTCTGTAGGTTCTCAATATAGTCTCTCGGCTGCTTCCCATGATGTTCCTTCGAGAGCTCTCAAGATATTAAGTCTAGCCTTGACGACTGTTTGTTTCTGTTCCGCGTTTTTGTGGAACTTCAGTGAGGGATTTGATTTGATTTATTACACGGTAGAACCGTGTGATAGACAAACAACAAAACGAAACACCTAAACGGCAACTGAAAAAGATCAAAGATAGAGGACAATAATAAAGCAGATCGATAAACTGACTACGAGGCAACACCGGCACCATGAAGGGATGAGATCTTACAAACATCGCTCCTGGGAGAACAGATAAATCTCAAGCGCCTTTTTTGAATTCAGTGAACTTCCCAACTACCAAGCCTGACCTGAAGAAATTTGTTGAATTCAGACCCCGCCCTATTGACAAAAAGTGCTGTCTTACATTCCGCCTGGCCCCAACGAGGCCCAATTTCACCGGCGCTCCCTGGTGGTTGACGATCTCAGGTTGAACAGCCGGCTAGCCTTGATACCAGCACTCCCATGAATGATTTTATACATCATTATCATATCAAACCTTCTTCTCCTGTGCTCTAGAGTGGTTAGGCCCAACTTGGCATTTCTGGTGACATGACACACGTTGCGATTAGTCTGAAACCACGATGTCCTGAAGTAAACTCTACGTGTGAAAGTATTCTGGACTTTCTCCAGCGCATCGATGGATCCCTTTTTGTATGGATTGAATACCACCGTGCCATACTCCATAAGTGGACGTATGTACGTTTTATACACCTCAGTCAGGACATTTGCGTTAGTAGTTGAAAGTGCTCGAAACGCGCTGTGCATCATCCTGTTGGCCATGGACGCGACCTGGAGGCAGTGATCATCGAAACTAAGATCATCCTTGACAAGAAAACCAAGGTCCTTAATCTCGCTGACCTCGCTCAACTGCACACCGTCAATAGTATAGAAGCCATTAACTCGCCCCTTACCAATCTTCATCACCTTAGTTTTTTCGCTGGAAAGCGGCAATTTCCATTCAGACGACCATTTGGCTACATCATTAAGGGCTTTTTGCAAACACTCTGAATCTTCCCTGGTCCGAATAGGATTATACAACTTAAAGTCGTCAGCGAATGCCGAACAGCCAACGTTGTTGAAGGATATAATCGAGGGAAGCTCATACGTATAAATATTAAAGAGAATAGGTGATAGCACTCCACCCTGGGGAACACCACTAAGGACTGCAAAGGGAGAGGAAAACGTACTGTTAAGCCGGACTCTGAAAGTTCTGCCCGTGAGAAAAGCACGAATCCAAGCCGTTATACGCGGATGGATACCCACTATTTCTAGTTTGTTTACTAATTTGCGATGAGAAACTCTGTCAAACGCCTTGGAAAAATCGAGGTAAATAACATCCACACCAGCATCATTGTCCAGCGCACGAGTCCAGTCTTCAAGTGATTGCAGCATCGCCGAAATTGTGGATTTACCCTTTTGGAAACCATGTTGGTGCTCCGAGATGATGGAGTGCTCCTCCAGATGGGTCATAATTCTTTTCTTCAATACTTTTTCAAAAAGTCTTGCAAAAATAGATGTGATACTGATAGGCCGGTAATTGTTGGGATCAGAAAATGGCTTCTTCTTTGGTATAGGAGTAACAAAGGATGTACGCCATCTACTCGGAACATCTCCACGCATAAAACTCAGGTTGAAAATGTGTGCAAGCGGGCTAACTATGATATCAATCACCTTTTTAATGAAACATAATGGTATGTGATCCGGCGTGTCAGAAAACGAATTAGGCCATTTGGCTAATAGCTCCGACAATTCCCCGGGGTGAAACCATACAGAGTCAGGCATAACAGGAAAAAGAGAAGGACTAACACTCTCATCCAAGTCAGTATCCTCAAGGAATGATTCCTTAAACATATTTGCCAGAAGTTGAACTTTTGGCCATCTTCCACTGCACTGGAACCATCCTCTCTCACAAGACATCCCACCTGAGATTTATTTTTGAGTTTCGAATTAAGTAATCTGTAGAATGAATTTTTATTTTTAGACTCGATAACTTTCCTTTCCTTATTACTATTATACTTCTTCAAACGTTTTTCAAACAGTGTCGCAACTCTTTTATATTCGCACCAATCCTCAGCCCTGTTACTATAATATTATTTGCCATGTTCCAGGCTTGAGATTTCCTGTGAGAGAGATTTTCCAAGTGCTCAGGGAGGTATGCCTTCTTCGTAGACACCAGACTAATCGGTACAAATAAATCAATGGTGTGGTCAAGAATAGAAAGAAAGAGTTCATATTTAGCTTCCACAGTATCCACGGTACTCAGTGAGCCGTACCAATCCACACTATCCAGGTATTCATTAATACAAGCAAAATCCGCTTTACTGTATACTCTATTGTAAATTTTTGTATCAGAGGCCTCAGTATGAACGTTTAGCTCGAAAACTATAGAAGCATGGTCACTAGTGCCCAATGGAGCCATAGTATCCACTTCTGCAATCAACCCTTCCTCATTGGACAGTAACAGATCCAAAACATTGCTACCTCGTGTAGCCATAAAGTTATTCTGTGTGAGATTATGCGAAGCGCACATATTTAGGAATAGCTTACTACTCAGGTTTACAGCCGTAGGAACTAGCTGCGTCCATGATATATCTGGTAAATTGAAATCGCCCGTGATAACACAAGACTGACTACAGGAAAGCAAATCACCTAAGGTTTTAATAAAAGTTTCAAAAGAGTCAGCAGAGCATGAGGGCGCCCTGTACGCAATAACTATTCTCAGCGTCCTATCACTAACAACAATGTCAGCACAAAGTAGTTCGTAACTTTCAGAACAAGACTCCTCGTACACTAACCTTGGACAAAGAGACTTACTCAACAAAAGAGCCACTCCCCCGCCCCTCTTGTGCGGTCGGTCACATCTAAGCAGATCAAACTGAGAACATAAACCACCAAATAAAGAAGCATCAGTGACGTGAGGCGTCAACCACGTTTCAGACAGCGCTATAATGCCAAAATCAAATTGTTGAATATATCCTATAAGACTATTAATATTTTTGGGAAGGGAACGTATGTTCGAAGAGAGACATTTGAGATTGCTATCCGAGGTCCAGGGAGGATTTACAAGTTTAAATTAACACCCGAAAGACCGGAGGCAACGTTATTACTGACGTGCTGACCGGGAATACAATTCGAACTCGTACTAGGCTCTTGGGAAGAAGCGGGATCGTTACTGATATTGATACAATTCACCCTAACAGGAGCATTAACGTTTACACTAGGAGTAATGACATTAACAGGAGTGATTACACCATGATTGACAGCCGGAGAATTCACTATAACAGGGGTAGTACCACCAACGGGAGAACTTACAATCGCACCCGCATGATTCACATTGACAATGGCAGGACTGCGACGAGCTCTTCGCTCAGTACCTCGCCGCTCACGTTCCTCCCGAGGGAGGGAGGCTCTGATGAACAGGCCATTGGTGAACGGGAAACGCTTAAGCTGAGGAGCGCGCCTCAGTACTGTCTTGGCAATGCTCGATGCAGGAAAGATCACTTTGAGCAACCTATTATGAGAAGAGTCATCGCGGCTCATACTATGTATCGATGCAGGCAAGCAATCAATAGACAGGAAATTCAATATATCAAAAACACATAAATGGTCATTAATAGCTCTATCACGCGGGCATTTGCTACGATTCTCTGGAACTCCTATGATCACGACTGAGCGACTACGCTCAATCTCTCTGAAGTCATTCGACTTCTCTAACCCTACAGAAGGAGATGACGGCACAACTGAATCAGGAACAGCACTAGCACAAGGAACATCACTGATATTATCTGGAACATTCTCACTACTAAGGGCTTCCCTCAATGTAGCATTCAACCTATCGTTCACCTGGCATAGCTCCGTATTAGCCTTAACCATATCTCGGACCATCTCGGCTAACTCACAGTTTTTCTTACATAATGATTCAACTTGACTCCTTTCATTCAGGAGATAAGCGATAATTGTCCGAATATGCATCGGCAGTGACTCGTCGTCCACCAGCGCCTTCGCGGCTTTACCAAAGTCCATTGTTGGCGACAGCTCTTCTACCAGGTTTTTGCGGATCTTGCTGCCCTGAAGTGTTGGAGGGCAGACCGGAGTTTCGCTCGTCATCGCGGCACAACCAATTAAAAAAATAGACCTGATGTGGTGGCACAGAAGATAAAAAAGAATTTCACACTCGGCCACAAGAGTGCTCGCCTGTTCTTGAAGTGACGTCGGTGTCCAGATCGTACCAGTTACCACAGACGATATAATAACGCAACCAGTGTAGACCACGCCAACAATACCAGACGCAGATTACCACAGACGCAGATTACACCAACGATGTCAGTTATCATATACCATATACCTCAAACTTGGGTAATTAAACTGGATCAAGAATAAGGCCAAGCAGCTTGGGGAATTTCGCTGCTGGCAACAGGTCACCATCCCATTTGACATCTGGATGGGCACTGTGTTCCTTGGTGTTCGTTGAGAACACTGAAACAGAGGATTTTGCGGCAGAGACTGTGAGCATCATTTTATCGAGGAAGAGCTTCAACTCGACGAGATAGGCGCTGATCTTGTTAGCGGCTATTTGCAGGTCACGATCCTGGCACATGATGGTAATGTCGTCGGCATACATAACAATCCTTACATCATTGAGAGGCTCGGGAATGCCCTCAAGATACAGGCTGAATAGGGCAGGGGACAACACTCCGCCTTGCGGAACACCGGCTGCTATTGGAATGCTATCGGATACATGATTCTGGAACAGAACCTTAGCACGGCGGCCTTAAGTGAACGCTGCAATCCATCGCTTCTGCCATGATGGTAGCGACGACTTGAGCAGTTTCTCGGACAGCAGTCCCAAGTTAAGAGTCAAACGCTTTGCTCAGGTCGAGGGCGACGGCCACCGTTCTCAGGGGCTTTCTCATGTTGAACCCATCGACCGCAAAGCTCACGATCTCCAATAGAGTTGTAGTAGTGGAGTGAAGTTTCCTGAACCCATGCTGATGCTGCTGTCGCTCATTTTGATCAGCCAGGTCCGTCACGATCAACTTTTCAGCTAATTTAGCGACGGGCGATAACAGGCTTATTGGTCGAAAGCCCCTTGCCGTGCTTTGGGACTTGCCTGGCTTTGGCAACGGTACCACATTGGCTGTCTTCCAAGCTTGGGGTAGAGTGCAGGTCCGGAAAGAAGTGTTAATGATATCTGCAAGCATCGGTAGAAGTTCCGTGGGAAGCTTCTTCAGGATGGCTGGGGAGATACCGTCAGGTCCGATAGCCTTAGGATTCCGCATTTCTTTGATAGCCTTCTCTACTTGCGTGAGAGTAAAGGCCTCAGAAGCGTTCATGAGCGGCAACCGGCTCAGTTCTCTAACCGTGACTCTGTTTTGCACGCCTCGCTTGGCACGTGTGATGAAGAAGTTCTTGCCGAGCGCATAAGCAGCCGCTTTCCCTGATTTGAAGACGTTCTCCTCGAACTCAATAGCGGAGCTCATCGAGGGAGCGGACTTGCCGGAAATTTTCCTCAACACTTTCCACGTCGTAGTTCCGCCAGCCTTGAAATTCAGCTTTTCAGTGAAGTTCTCCCAGCATTCCTTCTTGTTCTTATCCAGATCCTGCTTGATCTCGTTATCCAGCACAGCTATGTCCGGGTCTAGATGGTCTGCGGCTCTCATCTCATCTCTGGTTCTTATCTTCTGCAGTATTTCCCTGCTGACATTTGGAAAAAAGGTCTTGACACGACCCTCAGGAATTGCTGCTTTCATGGCCTTGCGGATGGCACTTGTTAGATGGCGCTCTTTCTGATGAACATCACCATTCCATGGGTAGTCGACCGCATGGCGAAGTGCAACATCTCTGAACAGGGTCCAGTCTGCTAGGCCTAAATTAAGATAAGTACGATGACGAAAACCAGAGTAAGGGGCAAGAGAGTCAGAGAGATCAATATAGACAAAGACGGGAATGTGATCACTGGAGAGAGTTGTGGATGTGGACCACGTGCAAGCATTAGAGAGATTGGATGACACAAGAGAGATGTCTGGGCTAGAAGGTCGGCCGGTGGCAGGAGACGAGTGGGCTGGTCATCATTGAGGATAACCAGGTCACACTCCTCAGCCCATTCTTCGACATCTTCCCCTCTGGCGTCAGAATCAAGAGCGGAACAGAACGTGTGAGCATTGAAGTCACCCGCAAAGACAGCTGAAGGGGAGAGTGAGCAGTCGTACAACTGCTTAAGGAGGGGAATAAGATTATAAGAGGGGGGACAAGATGATATAAGAGGAATATATATGTTAAATAGAGATAAAGGGGTTTTGAGGGGGAGGTGGACAGGAATGTACTCGAGAGTACCGTCCTTAGGAGTATTAGGGATAATATGAGAAGGCAAGGCAGATTGAACGAAAGTAGACACTCCGCCCCCAAGAGCTGTCCTTGGCATGTGATAGGCGGTGTAGCCCGGAATGTTAGGTTGGGGATAAGTGGTAGATGGAGAGAGCTTGGTTTCTTGAACCATGATAACATCCGGGTGATGAGAACGTGCGAATAGGGAGAATTCAGATAACTTGTTGCGAAGGCCGTTGAGATTAATGTGAACAATGGAGAGGGGGCGGTTGGTAATTGAGGAATCAGAGTTGTTGGGGGCAGAGCATAGAACACAACGAAAGGATGAGTCATGATGCCTCACAGAACTGGAGGCCCGAACAGGAGAAGTGCACCCACCTTTGGCATCCGGAAGCACTGGACACTTGTTTTATGCCAGGTAACATCCTCGCCGCAGGTGGCACATGGATACTTCCGTGCTGGACCTGGATTCCTCTCGACGCCGGCCCTTTGTAATAAAATCCTCAGGAGAGCTGCGGCCGACCAGCACCTCTCTCATGACAAAAACCCTCTTCTCGGAGGGGTTGACGTCGGTTTGCACGGAGGCGATCTTCTTTCCTCCACACTGCCACGGCACGAACATACGACATCTCGGCAGCTCTATTGCTACTATGCCGGAGGAGACGTCTCTTGAAGGCGCGAATCTCGCAAAAAATACTGAGAAATTGGAATTAATGAAACTTAAAGCGAGTTTGGGATACTAATTGCAATACGTGTGTACCTTCACAGGTTGTTCATGACAATACGATGGTGTAAGGAGGTGGTGCCCCGATATTCATCTCTCAAACGCCGTTTAACGATATGGTTTGAAAATTTTCTAGAGTAATCTGCAAGCCAGAAAGAATAATCTACATTCTAGAAGTGTAGAACATCTAAGCATTTGCCTCCTGTAATTGCTCATGAAGGTCATTGACGTTGTTAGGCTTCGCTCTGTTTTTCGTGTTTCCCTGTCTGAATGTGTACATATATCTTCCATGAACATACAGGAGCAAAATTGTACCCTATTTGCCCTTACAGGATACAGTTTAACCATCTGAAGACGTGGTTTCGCTCCAATGTTTGTCAATTCTTGACGCGGCGCCGACTGAAATTTATGACTTGCAGACCCAGTAGGGGCAAGTTTCATCAATTCCATTTCCTCAGTATTTTTTGCGAGAATCGCGTCCTTAAGCGAGGTCTCTTCCGGCATAGTAGCATTAAACGTTGTTTGGAGACCGGTGTACTCCTCACATACACTAAATATCACAATTCACCTAGCTGGAGTAGTGTACGGGCGAGGAACTGCAATCTACGGTGAGAAAGAGCGCTCCAATGCTACGCCGCGGCGCGAGCGCGCGCCCTCGACGGAGGCGAGGTGATGTAGATTTACGTATCATCATAAATATGCTTTGATGAAGAAGCGATCGCTCGCAACTGGTGATGAGCGACATCGAGAGCCCTTTAAAGATGACCAAGACCATAGTATGAATAGGTAATACCTCGTCGACGCCCTCACCTATTAGCTATACATACATATTATAGCGAATAAGTAGCAAATGTTCCTTCATAATTATTGTGAATAGCTGTATATACATTTCTTCCATCTGCATACATTTGATTTGCCTACTCTATATCTGTGAATTTCACTATTTCATGTATTGTGAGTCTTCCTTCTGCCCCATTATCATGGGAATAGCAAATGATCGCAACAATAATAACCATCTTGTATATTCACCTTTGCGCTTATGCACTCATCTCGTATATAAGGGCCTTTCAGAGTGGCGTCGCTGCGAAATTCGCGGCATCGCTCCTCAGAGCGAAGGAAAAAAGGCGTGGCCTATCGACTGCCGCCGCGTCATATCCCTTTCTCAGCGTCTCTTATTTCTTCCCCGCCCTTTAAGTTTGATCAGAGCGCATAAACATGCGCATAAACATGCGCTCTGAACAAAAACTAGCCATTTCGAATAATATACCAGGAAACACTACCACCAGTAGAATCACCTTCAACTGAAAATATTTGCATAACAATGAAGGTGTCGACCACAAAATATTACTAAACGCCATGACGAGGTAAATCCTGGATGACCAATTAAATCCCATGACGAAATTAATCCTGGATGGCAAATAGTTAGTGAAATAGGCAAAAAGATGATTCCACAGAGAGTTAATGGACAGATAGTAACGAAGGAACACTAGCTATTACGAAGAAACATCAGCGACAAATAGCGACAGCGACAAAAATGGTCGAGACCATTCGTCTCGCAAAACGTCGCAGAACGTCGCTCCCAGCTCGCGCCGTCGCTCCCACTCTGAAAGCGCGACGTTCGCTCCCGTCGCGCGGCACGGTTTGCGCTGCGTAGCACCCCCCCTCTCTCACCTCCTCGCCCCCACAGCGAAAGTTTCTGCGTCGCCACTCTGAAAGGCCCTATAATAATAATGCAGATGAGCGAATTGTAGTGAACATTTGAAAGCGTTTTCAAAGGGACAATAAAGAATTAATTATATTATACGCTGTTTTCGCAGCAGCAAATTGAGCTGGAGAATTAAAGTGAATGGAAAGCTATATTGCAGTTCATGGTGTCTGCACGGGTGCAGTATATATAACAGAAGTCGATTAGATCACGAAATAACCAATTTGAAAAGCCTAGGTATGTAACTAGCCTACGGCGGCTTCAGAATCTTCGGGTCACCCGCGATAGCCACTGGGATGCTCCGCAAATATCGGGTCTCCCGCGCTACCATCGCGTTTCGGATGTCCCGCGGGACCTTAATGGGGACGACGCCTTGGAGCAGATTCGGATGACACCGCAATTGGTCGTCGCGTCGACGCCCTCAATTGCCAGAGTCGTCGCAACGGTGGCGCAACTTCGCGCCGCGAGACCGCTCGCTGACGTGTTCAGCTGCTGGTTAAACATCGTTTTTTCTAATTTTCTTTACAGTTTGATCATGAATATTTATGAATCTGCCTGGGATGATTTCTGGGCGAATTCTTATGCTTTTTAAAGAAATAAAATCGCCAAGGGTTGAGATTTTGCCTCATTTTTCGAACATCCAATTTAAAAAAAACTAGACTAGGAGACCTGTTAGTTCGGTGTTCTTGTAAAAATTGAATTGATTAAAATAGTCCTCCAATAATAAAGTCTAAAAGAAGTTGAATTGAACACTTTGACTGAATTTTTTTGGGGGAAACTTAGCGATTTACTTTCGAAGTGAATGCGGGGATTTTTCTCAAAGTAGAAAAAGATCGCATGTCAAATTGGTTGCTTCTGTAGTATAAACACATCAAGAGCCGAGGTTCACCAGTGAATAGCAGAGTTTAGGGAGCCTACCCGTCTCTCTCTCTCTCTCTCTCTCTCTGTCTCTATCTATCTATCTCTGTCTCTCTTTCTCTCTCTCTCCTCGTATTCCCTTTTTCGTCGTTTGTATCTCTTGTCCTCAATCTACAGATAAGTTTTGCTTTTAGGAAGTTTCTGAGATACTATCGCACCGAGGGGGGAGGGGGGCGCTTGGCCATCGCTTTTGGCCACGCCCATTTTTCTGCGCCAAAAATACTCGTCTGAGTTGGTAGTGGAAGGAAAACCCTGGGTTAGGTCTCAGATTGCGCGGCGGCCCCGAAAAATGGGCGTGGCCAAGTGCGATAGCCAAATGGCCTTCTCGCTGCGATAGCACCGCCCACTATTTGGTTCCCTCCAGGCGGTGCAGATCGTGTTGGCGCAAAATCAGTGCACATACAGTCGGCGCTGGTCGGACTGATACTTCGCGTTCCTTATTAGGCATTGGCGCAAACGCGGGGACCGCGCATGTTATAACACGCGTGCACCGAATTTACGCCAGCGGATTATAAAATACGCAAAATATCAGCGCGTTCCGTGCCCACTATGCGTTATAACGTGCGTGCACAGAGTTTGCGCCAACGCACAGTAAGCAACCCAAAGTATCAGTGCGATCCTTATCTACTGTATAATAGGCTCGGATCGCAGTGGCCGTTGCGGTTCCCTCTAGATGGTGTAGTTCGCGTTTGCGCAAAGTCAGTGCACATATAGTCGGCAGGGGTCGCACTGATACTTCGCGTTCCTTATTAGACATTGGCGCAAATGCGGTGCGCGTGTGTTATACCATGCGTGCACCGAGTTTGCGCCAGCACAAGTCACACCGTCAAAATGGAACAAACACGGTCAGCCGTGCTGACTGGACTTTTGCTACCAAAACTTTAGATTTTCAGGGTGGCCTGATTCAACTGCGATGTGGCCGGCGGCTGGCTTAATCCTAGTTCTCACCAGCCTGGTGGCGGCTTTGGAAATGGACTTCACCGTGGAGGTTCCAGCCGGTAAATTCCAGTGTTATTTCCAGCCAGTTGACACTACAAAGCATAAAAGTTTGGAAATCGATTACCAGGTCAGCCAGCAAATCCATATTTTTGTGAAAGTTTTCTTTCTACATGGAACTCGCCACTTTCCTGTTCAGGTTGTCGACGGTGGCGACCTCAATATCAACTTCATGATTCTATTGGGAGCCAATATTCTAATACAGGAGAACATGAAGGTGGATGGCAGTCACAGGTGAGGTTTTGAAGGTTTGGGTACCGGCTTAGAGTGCCTAGCACTTAGGTTAGGGGGTCGTGGTAGGTTCATTGAACAAGCGCCGGGAATTCGCTTGAATGATTATCGATTTTCCCCATTTTTTTGAGCTGTTTCTAGGCTGGACCTCTCACAGTCGGGTGAATATCAGTTCTGCTTTGACAACTCATTCAGCTTCCAGTCTAGGAAGGTGGGTTCTGATATTGCCCTTTTGTTGCCCAGAATGACCTAAATGTGATCCTCATATGTTTGCATATGGTGTGTATCTGTTCAAATTAACACGAAAAACAGCCTGCTGGTTACACAGACCGGCAGCGAGGAGAAGCAATCCCTGCTACATGTCAAACCAGGGTCGAGCAGCGTTGTGACCGGCCACAACGAGGGGTCGTAAAATTTTCAGAAATTTGGGGAAAAAATGAAAATTTGGGAGGGGTCGTAAGATTTTTAATACACGACGCTTTCGCGTCCACACGTCAGCCGCGACCGAACTGGACCCTACAAAATATTACAACAACTTTCGCTTCTCATTAAAACTTGACACTGAATTGAGCTAAAAAAGAATTGGTTCGAAAAGCCCTCCTGAGGGGGTCGTAAAATTTTGAGATTTTTTTGTTAAAAAATTAAAATTTGGGGTGGGGGTCGTAGCCGCCACAAAAATTGCCACAACGGCCTGCTCAACCCTGTGTCAAACACTCACTATAGGAGCCTCGAACTCAAAGTGGTTTTGAACAAAGAAACCCACTTTCAAAGCAACTTTCACGAAGTTCATATTCGTGGCTTAGAAATCGAAAGATTTCAAGTCCAAACTTGGTCCAGGGAAGTCACCTCGGGCCAGAATTGAGCGAGGTTGTGACTCAGCGCCACGGAGGGTCGTGAAAATTCTGGAAATTTTTTAAAAGTTGAAAATTTGGAGGGCTCGTAAAGTTTTTGGTCAAAAAAGATTTTTTCCAGTAAGCTAAAATGAGGAGTAATAGTCTCTCAGTGTTATTTGGTGTGCTGAATACAGTTTTGATGTATTATTGTCGAGGGGGGGTCGTAGAAAGTTCTGCAAAATTTTGGTCTACAGGGGGGGTCGTGGCTCCGCAGAAAATTGGCGCAACTGCCTGCTTAACCTTGCTTCGGGCACTGAACACGAAAAGGACGCTCTTTTTCAGTCTTTTGGAAGATTACGGTTGTGTACTGTAGCGAAATTACAATTAAACTACCGTAACCTACCGTACCCTTCTAAAATCTTATATTCGTGTTCAGTGCCCCTAATAAGCTACCTATGTACCAAGCTTGGGCTGGAAATGTTTCAATCCCTTTAATATAAAAAAATAACATTGGGACCGTTTTTGATCTACCCATGTGCATTTTGCGAAATTTCAAAATTTCAAATTGTTCTTTTTTATCTGCCCAACAACTTTCAACAGACCATTTCTCAAAACTCTAGTGGGAATTCGGGGACTTCCTTAGTCAGACATTACCTATCACCGCCCCACTATCCCCCATAAACGACATAAGTGCCTTATCAAGCTTTCTCGAACAATCTGTTTTTCTCTGACCCCCCCCGCCTCGATTAAAAAATTCGCTTTTACTACAGATCCTCGTAGGAGACCAAGTACAATCGGCATGGATCCTGAAGAGACTTTGAGTTCATTGTTGAAAGTTGGCGCAAACTCGGTGCACCTACATATGTTATAGCATATGACACTGAGTTTGCGTCAACCTTCAATAGGGAACGCAAAGTATCACTAGGATCCATGCCGACTGTACGTGAACACAGTAAAAAATGAGGTTCATCGGACGAGTCTGGCTGCCTAGACGCCACGCGCGTTAACTACCGCCACGCGCGTCGCGTCTAGGCAACCAGACTCGTCCGATGAGCCTCATTTTTCGTGTACTGGGGTCACAAGTCGTGCTGTCCAACCAGGTTTGAGCAGCGTTGTGACCGGTCACAAAGGGGATCGTAAAATTTTTGGAGAAAAATAGGCGTCTACACGTCAGCCGCGACCGAACGTGATCCTAAAAAACATTACAAGTTTTGCTTCTCTTCAAAATTTGACACTAAATAAATCTTGAAAATATTTTTGGTCCCGGGGGTCGTAAAATTTCGGGAAATTTTTTGAAAAAAAAAAGGAAAATGGGGGGTCGTAGCCGCGTCAAAAATCGCCACAATGGCCTGCTCAACCCTATGTCCAACGGCCTCTTGGGGGGGTCGGACAGCCCACGACCCCTCTTCCCCAGGCACACGATGTGTCTCTCCATTAAGGAACTCAGGTTTTGACTTTAAAACCATGATTTTTTACAGGTGGTGTTCTTCGAGGTGTTTCTGATTAATGAGCATGGACAAGTGGATGATATAGATATGGAGAAGCTAGCTGCGAAGGACGCGGAGCTCGAGAGGAGGATGGAGGAGATGGGAGTGACAATCAAAGGTTTCCGTGTAAGTAAAACATTCAGTCATTCCTGGAACTTACGGACTTGATTCTTTTGTAGGTATTGTCTGCATGGATGTTTTCTAGAGAAGAAAGAAAAAAATCTAAAAACCCTGAGTTTCTATTGAATAACTAGCAGCAGCCAAAAGTAGAGATTTTTTAAAACAGGGACCTGAAATTCTGTTCCAAAGTGATAGATGACTGAACCGTGGGTCCTCCTCTTTGACCCAAAGCTTTCAGGCGATTTTTCGATTTTCGTGAGTCGGATGTAGTTGCTGGGTCGAATACAAAAATTGAGTGTGATTACGTGGTGAGCATGACCGTGGATCAAGTCAGCCTTTTCAGGACTCAGCGACTCGGATAAAGAACCAGCTCAACAAAATTGAATACCATCAGGTAAATTAATCCAACGTTTTTTCTTCTTTGAACTTGATGTTTTCTTTTTTTCAATACATTTCAGCCGACAGTTTCTAAGATTTGTTTTATAGAAAATTTTGGAGAATTGAAATTGGAAGCCCTGGAAGGCCCGTATACATTCTGTTCGAGATTTCTCGCAGGCCACGGGGCTGGCTTGGGTTAGTGGCGCGCGGCCGCGCTGCGTGTCTTTTGACCCCGTCAAGCGTCGCCGGAACTGTATAAACCTCGTTAAGAGTCATCTGACTCTTCTTATCTAGCTTTGTTGTGCTCCGGTATTACTGGACTGGGTAAGGCGGCGCGTAGGCGCGCCCCTCACGAAAGCCGGTTACCCGTGGTCTGCGGAATTTAAAACTGATGGTTTTTGCAGTGGTAAGTGGGCCTTTGAGGTCATGGATTGGTGAACACATAGTTAGTTCCGTGGCTTGTTTTTCAAGAAAAAAGATTTAAATCTCACCCGCGGCGGTCGCGTGCGCCGGCCCGCTAATCGATTTAGGCCGGGAGAAGCGCGCAGCTGATCAGCTTACCATTCCGCCAGCCTCCTGTGAATTTGAACCGCCAGCGCCAGCCAAGGGTGAGATTTAAATGTTTTTTTTTTAGGAAACAAACCACTGACTAAACTGTAGTCCCTCGTTTCTGAATGCGCGGAGAATCGGTTTGAACCAGTTTTTACTCCTTTTATCTCATCGGTTAATCGATTTTTCACCCGATTCTTAGCTGTTTTTGTCCAATCGCCCAATCTGGTTTTCCAGCTTCAGCCGATTTTTGCATTTTTTTTACGTCGGATCAAACCTTGGGTCAATTCCAATGTTCTAATTTTAGGTCTGATCGGATTTCAGATGTCCGACCATACATCAGAATTACACGTAATGCATGGTGTATAGAAGTTTTCTCCAAAGTTTTCAAATTTAGGCCCTTTTACGAGCACATGAAGCTCGTGATCGAGCTGTTATGGTCGCTAACTTGGACCGAGTAACGTTTTGGAGTTGTACTCATACACTGGTTATGATATGTGTTGGCGCCATGCAGGTAAGCGTAACTTTTCCTCCCCGTAATGAAGTATAATCACGAATTTTTCTACTTAAGGTGTACTTAATCCGGAGTTTGTTCGAGGACAACTCAAAAGTTGGACGACTTTTGCGGAAAGGACACGCTGAGTATAATAGTGGCTACTAATTGGCTGAAGTAGATCTATAATTTATTTTGGGTTGTAATAATTTTGGGTTCGCTAGCATTTTCTCCACGTTGTTGACATATTTCTGGTTATTTTCCAAGTGTGGCTGCATAATAATTGCTTATTGTTTTGTGAGATTCTCGTCCTGTTGGCTGGTCATTGATGCAATGTTTTCAATTTATTGATTTTTTGTTTACTTTGATTATGTGCCTTATGAAGAGTTTTAAGGAAGTTTATTTTCACTTTCGTGGTATTGATTTGTCATAACCAAGGTCATCATGCCTAGTACTTGAAATGTCCCACATATTAAATGTGTCGGCGCTGGTTTAGGAAAACTACTGCGGCGTCGCAAACGCGATGCCGCGCGGTGCATTTGGAGCAATCGCCTGGAGCGCCGTTTGAAGTGGGCGTAGTTTAGGGATCGCCTTACTTTTGAGTGGTGCTTGCCAAGAAACAGCCATGCAGAGGGCATTATCACTGTTTACGAAGCCCCGCCCAGTTCTGGAACGCTTGGTGCGATGCCCCGCCCATTTATATGGCTTTCTTCACGGTATTCTTCATGCCACGCCCACTTATATGAACGCTCTTCGCAGTGCTAGCGATGCCCCGAATAGGTCTAGAGCAGAATTGAGTGCCTTCGAAACCCCGCCTACCTCGTGAGAAGCCTTTAAGGTGTTCCCGATGCCTACCCACTTCTGTAGACACTTCACAGGGGATTCTCGATGGCCCGCTCTCGTCTGTGGAAGTTTTGAGTGAGGGTTCTCGGGTGTCTCGTGTAGAACATTTTTATTGTTCACGAAGCCCCGCCCACTCTCAGGAACGCTTGGCGCGACGCTCCCGGTGCCCCGCCCATTTACATAACCACTCGCATGGTATTCTCCATGCCACGTCCACTTATATAGACGCTTTACGCGGTGCTACCGATGCCCAGCTCATGTATAGAGCGGAATTGAATAATTTCGAAACCCCGCCTACCTCGTGGGAAGCCTCTACGGTGTTTCCGATGGCCAACCCACTTCTGTAGACACCTTACAGGGGATTTTCGATGGCCCGATCTCGTCTGTGGTAGTTTTGAGTGGTGTTTTTGAGAGTCTCGTTTAGAACAATTTTATGAGACAGGGGCTCTCTACACACCGAGGGAGGAGTCGTCTCGCCTTTCGCGGCTTTCATTCCACTCGGGACCTTTTCGCATCCGTAGAGTAACGTGACGTTCCGAACTGCGAAAAACGGGACTACTCCCCCTCTGTGTGTAGAGAGCCCCTGACCCCAATTTTATTGTTCACAAAGCCCCGCCCACCTCCAGGAATGCTTGTTCACAAAGCTCCGCCCACTTCCAGGAATGCTTGGCGCGATGCTCCCGGTGCCCCTCCCATTTACATAACCACTTGCACGGTATTTTCTGTGTCACGCCCACTTATATAGACGCTTTACGGGGTGCTACTGATACCTTGAGGGCTTTGCAAGCCCCGTCTACTTCTTGGGAAGCCTCTACGGTGTTCCCGATGCCCCACCCACTTCTGTGAATACCTTAGGTGTTTCAATGACTCGCTCTCGTCTGTGGTAGTTTTTAGTGGTGCTTCCGAAGAAACAGCTACGCCGAGGGCGCTATAATAGTTTACGAAGCCCCGCCCACTTCAATGAACGCTTTGCGCGGTGCATTCCTTTCTCCGCCCACTTATATGGCCATGCCACGCCCGCTTATGCAGAAGCATCACGCGGTGCTACCTATACCCCGCTAGGTCTAGAGCAGTTTTGAGTGTTTCCAGAGGCGCCCCTACCTTTCGGGAAGCACTTACGGTGTCCCTAATGCCCTGTCCACTATTGCAGACATCTTAAAGCCACAGTCCAAGATCAGAATCGACTTTTCGTTTTTCTGCCTATCTTGAAGAAAATTTCACGCTGATCACAATGGTGCTTCAAGAATCGCTCAGAACTCACTACGAGCTGAGTTACGGCTCCTCAAAAGTTTAGAATTTGAACTGGTAGAAGTTCGCGGACGAGTTGTCTCGAGCCTGTATTTTCTCGTTATTAGCAGCAATCATTCTGAAGCAGGTCACAATATAAAGCCAGACCGAAAACAAATTTAAGAACATAGGTTTTTAATTAAATCATTCGCGCGTCTCTACCCTATTGAGGTCGGAAACCTGCCAGTGGGCGTTGACAATTTTTTCTTTCAGGGGGGCGTGGTCGCGTTTTTCCTAGCTTTTTCTCGCTTATTCGAGCGAATTTAGATTTCGCGCTAGGCAGGGTTGCTATAGACGGCGGCCGGACCAAAATATCAAAAATTACATCTGAGGTTGGACTGTGCCTTTAAGGGGTGTTTCCGATGACCCGCTCACCTCTGTGGCAGTTTTGAGTGGTGTTTCCGAAGCACACGCCTAGGGCACTATTGTTTACCAAGCCCCGCCCACATCCGGGAACATTTGATGCGGTGAATTCGTTGCTCCGGCCACTTATATGGCCATGCCACGCCCACTTCTATAGACGCGTCATGCGGTGCTACCCGTACTCCGTTCTACCTCTTGGGAAGCTCTTACAGTGTTCCAGATGCCCCACCCTTGTTCTATAGAAGCTTCACAGGGCTTTTTGGAAGACCCACTCATGCATGCGGCGGTTTTGAGTGGGGCTTTCAAGGACCCGCCCACTTCTGAAGAGTAATAGACCGTCGGTGTTTAGGCTCCGTCTTCTGCTCCTCTCCTGAGAAGTACATAGTATTGAATTTCTGCTTCAGATTATTTTTTCCTATGCGAACAGCTGTTTTTGTGTCAGTCGTCTGTTCCATCCTTATTCCAGTATGTGAGGCGCTCATTACGGAAGATGAGATCTACATGACCTTCCAGGTGCATCCGAATCAGGTAGTTTTCACAGATTTAGGTTACTCGGAGCTTGTTTCGATATGTGAATCTATGTGTTTAGGTGGAATGTTTCTACGTACCGGTTTTGAAGCCGGAATATAAATCGATAGAGTTCAGTTATACGGTAAGGAGTCTGTAATTTTTAGCTAATTCTGAAATATTGTTGTTTTCTTCTACGATTTAGGTAGGCAGGGGTGGAGACATAACTGTGAGTATGCGAGATCCTAGAACGGTCGAACTAGTACTGGATGACAAAAGGAAGTACCATTTCCACCGGTAAAATATTGATTCTTTTTTTTCGACAAAATGATTCGTTCAGATGAAAGTACCATCTTCAGCATAATGATAGGAAAACCTGAAATCTCCCTGGGTGATTATACCATCTGCTTGGACAACTCTTACAGTTACGAGACGAAACCGGTATGTAAAGTCTGTCCGCCCACGCGCCTCAGGTCCGGCGTGCGTGTCGAGCGGCCGTCGCGAAAGCACTATCGATTAGCATGACTCAAGGACACACCCTAAATAAATTTCCTGTTAGCTGTCCGAAGTCGTGCAAAGGCTTATCCGAAAAGTGTCTCCACGACGGCCCTTCGACACGCGCGCTGACCGCGTGGGCGGACAGTTTCGTTCAGACAGACTATAAGTCAGATCCGTGGCTTGTTTCCTCATGAAAAACATTTAAAACTCACCCGCGGCTGGCGCGGGCGGTTTAAATCTCACCGGCGGCTGGCGGTATGGTAAGATGATCAGCTGAGCTCTTCTCTCGGCCTAAATCGATTCGCGGGCCGGCGCACGCGGCCGCCGCGCCAGCCGCGGGTGAGATTTAAATGTTTTTCCTTGAGGAAGCAAGCCACGGACCTAACTATATGTACTTAACTATTTATTTTTCAACTTTTAAATTTCAACTTTTTCTTCAGGTTAGTATATCTCTGCATTTACTGGACGAGAGAGGAGAATATGTGAGAAGTCGGGCCGCTCTAAGTGCATCAGAAAACCTGAAAGTAGCTGTTGAAGTGTTTGAGGTTGGCGGAGGATTTCCAATCTTGCATTAGTTTCTCCATAAATTACTCTAATTATTTAGTCTGCTACGCAAAAACTGATTTCGAATATCGATCAGGTGGACAGGATACAGGTCCAGATGCGGGTCATAGCGAATGTTGTAAGGAAATTTTTTCGATATTCATTCCAAGGGATTAGGTTGAACTGAGGACACCACTTTTTTGCGCGAGCGGAAGCGTCGCGGCAATCCGCGACGCGAACGCTCGCTCTCAGACGTGGCACCTATAGAGCAGCCACTTTCCACGAGTTAGATGTTATCCCAAGTATATGTATATGTGCCTTATCCAGGATCGTTCGATCGCCGAGCAGAATTTTGAAAGGGTGAATTTCTACGGGACACTAAATTCGTGTGTGATGATTCTGGCGACGATTACACAGGTTTGTTTTTCGGAATTTTTCAAATGTTCGCTCCACGAATATTAGTTTTTTTCACTTTTTGTGGAATTTTGAGAGAAAAAAATCGAAAAATCCATCAGAGTCCGTAATTACCCGGGTACTGGTTCAGAGAACCTACCGCCAAGCGGTTTTTGTGGTTATGAGCGGCTATTAGCGGCCGAATGATTAGTTTTAGCTCTCCAGCATCCATCATGGCGTAGAACTTCTTGAAGAATGGTCCAATTTCAAAAATAGAACATCCTCCGTCAAAAAATGAGTCTTGCAACTGTGAAGTTTGTGACTGCTCTATAACTCATGTTTAGAGCGAGATCCTAATCCCTTTTGATAGGCTAATAACAGAAGGAAGCCGAATGCCACGCCCCCTTAAAGGAATCCAAAGACCACATCCTGTTGGACGAGTTTTGGCACCTGATAGATGCCTGATGATAATCGATCCTTTTTCCGTTCTCAGTTTTCTTTTTCGTACTGGATAGCTCCCGTGCAGCCACTGCTAATGACGTGGAAAACAGGCCCAAGACAACTCGTCCGCCGAAATTTCACTTGTCTAATCTGGGTAATATCCGAAGGGCTTTTACTCCGCCCGTATGCCCTCACTCAGATCAGAACAGCATGGCTAGAAACGATCAAAACCTCCAACGAAAGTAGGTTTTAACCCTCAAAAATAGCCTAAATTTGATTGGGCAAATGTTTAGTGGACGAGTTGTCTCAGGCGTTTAATCGTCCCCATTCGCAGTTCTTTATCGAAAGTATAGCGGAATGAAGATTGAGAAAGAAAGTAAAATCGAAGATATCGTTTTCAGAACTCGTCCGAAAGGGTGTGGCCCTTGGTTTCTCCGTGGGGGGGGGCGTGGCTTTTGACTTCCGTCTCGATATATTGCTTCAAGGAACTTGTTTGTTTGAAGCTGGGTGTTGTAGTGGAGGCAGGGTCCAGCCAGGTTGCAACGGTTGTTGTGGGGTCGTACAAATTTTGGCCCGAAAGTAAAACAATGTGAATTTTTTGGGTTCGTAGAAATTTCAAAAATTTTTTCGCACGAAAAATGGTCATAAAAAGTCTTAGCTCCGACGAGGGGTTTTGAAAGTGTGGATTCATCGCGGTTCGACCCGAAAATCGATTGCATTATCAAGATTATTCATTTTCGATTAACCGCCTCAGAATCCAGTGCGCGAGTTTGAGTTGGAGAACTCGTTCTGAGAGATGTGGCCCTTGGCTTCCTTTTGGGGGCGTGACCTCCTCTTGGCTTCCTTCGTTTTTTTATAACTGGTTCATTGAAGGATTTGGGATAAAATACTTGGCAGGCCCCAAAAATCAAAACCAGTGATTTTTTTGAGGGGAATGAAAACTTCGTAAGAAATTTAGTAGAAGGGGTTCAAGAAAAAATTCCGAGAACTTTCGTAAACAAATGGCCACGAGAAAGTGGGAAGAGGTGGGGGGGTCGTAGACCCACCGCACACTTAGTGGAGGTCTGTAAATTATGATTATCCTGATAAAGAGGAATTTATTGCGATTCGACCCGAAAATTAATTACGTTATCAGTTACCGATCGATTATTGATCGGCGGTAAAGGCAGTGTTCTTTGAGGAGTCTTCGAGTTTTTAACGGAAATGGGAAATTCAGGGGCCCATAACAACATTAGTGTCGAAAAAGCGGCTAAAATGATCGATAATTAGCCGCATACGGCACCAAAACTTTAATGTGGCATGTCTGCCCCGCCCTCTTTAGAAAGTGGGGGGGGGGGCAGGCCACATTGAAGTTTTGGTGCCGTATAGGACTATTCATCATTTGGATCAACCGTTTTTTCGACATTATTGTTGTGATGGGCCCCGAAACTTTCGGTTCCCGGTGAAACCTCGAGCGAAGACGATTTTTTATCGAGAATGTTGTTTATAATCTTCTTGAAATCCATGGCGTAACTTATCTTTTTTAAGTGAGGAAACTCGTCTTAATGGGCGTGTCTTAAGGTTCCTTTTGGCAGGAGTGGACTAAAGTCCCCACCCACTATATCTTGTTCATCCAGGAGAAGGTTTCTACCAAACAGATGTGGAGTTCAACCAATCAACCGTCATAAGCGCCGCTTTTCTAACTCAGGCGATTCTCGGACCCGAGCCGCACCAAACAAGAATCTTAGCCACCTGACAGTTCGGCTCGTTCTCCCAATCTCCGGGCCACTGAAGTTGCTGTTCGGGCCAACTGGAGGAGCCAGGACAGCAACAGCAGTGGCCTGGAAGACAACAGCAGCGGCCCGTACAGCAACAGGAGCCGACCAGCAGATTGGGAGAACGAGCCGAACTGTCAGGCGGCTCGGGGCCGAGAGTCGCCTGAGAAACTATGAAAAAGGTTCGTAAGATGGATATTCAGCGGGAAACAAAGCTAACTGTTTGTAATAACCGTGGCGATGATATGGTAGGCACTCTGTACCAGTACCCATATCTGACCTTATTCTCTATAGGTATATCTCGTTCGCAGTCTACTCACTGAAGGATCAAAAGTCGGCAAATTTCTGCGTCAAGGAGGACTCTGAACGGATGCATTGAGATTCTGTCACTCACAAGATTCTATAGTTAGTTAGGTTCGTGGATTGTTTCCTCTAGAAGAAACATTTACATCTCACCCGCGGCTGGCGCAGGCGGTTTTAATCTCACCCGCAGCTGGCGGTATGGTAAGCCGAACAGCTGCGCTCTTTTCTCGGCTTGAATCTATTAGCGGGCCGGCGCACGCGACCGCAGCGCCAGCCGCGGGTGAGGTTTAAATGTTTTTTTCTTGAAGGAGCAAGCCACAGACCTAACTACGCTTAACACTTTGAAACAATTCTATTGTCAGATTTCTATCAAATTGCTATTTTTTCTATTCATTTTATTGCTACCTTACTGCCGATTCATGCCATCACTCACAATTCGTTGCCTTTACTCGATACCAGTATTTTTGTGTACGCGGTTCTGACCAAATTCACTTTTATGAATCTCTTTCTGAGGTATATATGATGGTGCCAATTGTAGACTTTCTCTATGGATACATTTGAAAGTTGCCTTTTTTCATGGAATAAATATAGTACAATAAAGTGGAGAGTTAACAAATTAGACCACATTTGGATGAATTCTCTAAAAGATCAACAACCTTGAATAACAATAACAATTATGAACAACTTGCAGAAGAACTTGTTATACCGTATTACACAGTATGGGAGGAGCCAGACATCGCCCTGAGGGCTCCTATTGCTATGATGACACCTTGGAAGATAGCTTTTTGGTCTGAAAGATATACATATTAAGAAGGATCGGCACTGGTTCAGAGAACCTACCACAGCGCCGGACGTCGCCCGCACGTCTTCAAACGACTTTTTGGTGGGATTTTTCAAGACAACGATAAAAATTATAGCACTACCTCCTCTGCTTCACCGTCTCCGTCCGCTGTTTTCACCTCCTTTTCCTCATCCTTCGCCTCTTCGTCGTTCCTCTCTTCTTCTCCAATGTCTCCATTTGCTTCAGCAGCCTATACATTTCCATGGATTAGTTACTTTAATATTGAATAACGAAAAAAAACAACCTCGAATTTGCGCCTAAATTTGGAATGCTCTACAAAAACTCCGAAAAAAACACTTCATTGAACCTTAAAGCTTCTTACAGGTGTGTATCTTAAAATATCAATTCAATCACTGAAACTGATTAGAGGGAAACCTTTGCTGATGGTGCAGAAAATGTCATCTACGGAAGCCGTTGTATCCGATTAGCTTAATGGGAAGTTTAAGTTTCATAGGTGGTCTTCATTAGCACAATAGGTACGAGAAGTTGTTGGGTAGAAGTGGACTTCATGAGTGGTGTTCTTGAAATCAACTACAGATACGTGTAGGATGTAGGGGAGTAAACTTCATGGGTGGTCGTTGGGGAAATGGTCGGGTAATGGTAAGCTCATGGGTGGTCCGTCGTGCAGTATGTACGTGAACGGGTCGGGTAAGAGTAAACCGCATGGATAGTCCTCATGCAATTAACTACACAGGCGTATAGAATGGTGGGAACTGAACTCCATGGTTGGTTCTCAGAGCAATAAGTACGAGAATGAGTAGACTTAGGGTGAATCTCATAGATGGCCACTGGGGCAGTAGAAACGAGAGTGGATTGGGTAGGAGAAGATCTCATGAGTGGTACCCCCGAAAATCAGCAACATACACTTGTTGGCCGGCTAGGACTAAACTCCATGGGTGGTCCTTGAGAAAATCACTACAAAATGGGTACAGTAAGTGTATATTTCATGGGTGGTTCCTACTACGGTAATCAGTGTGTGATTGGGTCGGGTTAAATAAGCTACAAGGGTGACCCCGTAAATCAAATACAGGACCGTGTTGAATGGAGGGTACCAAACTTCATGGGTGGTCCGTGAGGAATTCAATAAGAGAGTGGGTCAGGTAATTGTAAGCTCATGGGTGGTCCCTAGTGCAGTATGACCGCGGGTAAATCAGTTAAGAGTGCACTTCATGGTTGGTCTCTAGGGCAGTGTGTAAGAGAACGGGACGGGTGAGAATAAACTTCATGGGTTGTCATCGTTCTACACAGGCGTAATGAATGAAGAAAAATAAACTCCATGGGTGGCCCATTGAATTGAGAGATAGCTAATTTTATGGATGGCCGCTAGACAGTAAGTACGAGAATGGGTTGGGTAAAAGAAGACTTCATGGGTGGTACCCACAATAATCAGCTACAGAAACGTGTTGGCAGCCGAGGACTAAACTCCATGGGTGGTCTCTAATACGATAATCAGTACGTGTCTGAGTCGACTAAAACAAGCTTCACGGTGGCTTCATAAAACCAACTACAGGAACGTTTTGGATGGAGGGAACCGAACTTCATGGGTGGTCCTTGGGGAATTCAGTAAGAGAGTGGTTCGGGTAGCGGTAAGCTCATGGGGGTCCCTAGTGTAGCATATACGTGAATGGATCGGATAAGAGTAAACGTCATGGTCGGTCCCAAGGACAGTAAGAAGGAGAACTGGCTGGGTAAGAGTAAACTTCATGGGTGGTCCTCATGAAATTAACAACTCAGGCGTAATGAATGGAGAGACCTGAATTCCATGGGTGTCTCCCTGAGTTGAGTAATAGCAAATTTTTGGATGGCCGCTAAGACAGTAAGTACGAGAATGGTTTGGGTAGGTGAAGACTTCATGGGTATTACCCCCCATAAACAACTACGGAGACGTGTTGGCCACCGAGGACTAAACTCCATGGGTGGTTCCTACTACTACAATCAGCATGTAATTGGGTCGGGTAAAATAAGCTACAAAGTGACCCCATAGAATCAATTACAGGAACGTGTTGAATGGAAGGGACTAAACTTCATGGGTGGTTCGTGGGGAATTCATTAAGAGTGGGGAGATCGGGTAATAGTAAGCTTCGCATGGGTGGTCTGTAGAGCAGCACGTACGTGAACGAGTCGGTTAGGAGTGAACTTCATGGTTTAGGGCAGTGAGTAGGAGAACGGGACGGGTGAGAGTAAACTTCATGGATTGTCATCGTGAAACCAACTACACAGGCGTAATGAATGGAGGGAAATAAACTCCATGGGAACCTGTTGGATGGAGAGGACTAAACTTCATGGGTGGTCCCTATTGCGACTAATACCTACGATTATTTCTAGTTAAACGACATTCAATTTGAAATCTAACCTCAGCTGCCTTCGCGACCGCCATCGTCAGGAACGCCCGTTTCGGGACCTCTTCACTCTCCGGGTCAGCACAGAAGTCATGTCGAACAAGGTCGGCAAGCCATTGCAGCATTCTGAACACGAAAATCGAGGGCTAAGTTGTATGTGATCTACAATTGCATTCATAACTAACGATTGATGTCGCAGTTCCGTAAGCAGAATCTCCTTGGTGATGAGGTCAAACATCACCTGGCTGACACGAGCTTCAGCCTCACTTCCCCAATCCGTCAGAGGTTCGTGAGTCTTCGCATGCCTACAAACAGGCGATCTGATGGGAATACTTGGTATCCCATCGGTACTACATATTCGGTCAAAGAAAAGTTGGGCACTGGTTCAGAGGATCTACCCCAATAGCGGTAGATTGACTGAACCAGTGCCCCAAACCGTCACCTATAACGCAGTCTGGACATTTAACGAATCAAGTGATTGAAAAAAGGAGGTATTGTTTCCGAATCCCACTTTTTATCGTACAGGTCGTAGTGGACCCGTTCTAACACAAGTCCAATTCCAGGCGCCTTTGGTACATCGACCTAAATTTTAAAACAGTTCAGTACGTAAGAACAATAACTACTTTAAAGACTAAACCTACCCTTTCACTTTCAAAGGTTCTCTGAATGTAGCTTTTGTACTGAAGTTCCCGTATGACACTAATGAGCACACCTGAAAACAGTGCTTTCAAGGGCATACTTCATGTGGGTAACCGCTCGCTCCACCCCTTTTAGAGGCACAGCGTAACCCTTAATCTGTATCCAATAATCGCTCGCCCGCCCCCTTTAGGAACAGATTTTGACCCGCAATCTGTATTCAGCACTGGTAATGAACCAGTTTACCTACCGACCATCTTCCTGATCTGATGCAGCTCAAAATTTTATGTACGATACCGCTCGCTCCGCCCATTTTTAAGAACAACGCTTGACCTAAATTCTGTAGCCAACATAGATAATTAGCAAGTTTACCTACCGACCATCTTCTTGATCTGATGCATAATAGCAAAGTTTCATTTCGGAGACCGCTCGCTCCGCCCCCTTTTGGAACAGGCCGTGATCCGAAATCTGTATCCAACACACGTAATTGAGAAGTTTACCTACCAAGCATCCTCCTGATTTGATGCAGTATAAAATTTTAGGTAAGAAACCGCTCGCCCCGCCCCTTTTAGGAACAAAGCTATACACGAATTCTGTATCCAACACCGGTAATTAACCATTCCACCTACCAACCATCTTTCTGATCCGATGCAGTATAAAATTTTATTTTAGGTAACCGCTCGCTCCGCCCCTTTTTAGGACAGAGCGTGACTCGTAATCTGTGTCCAACCAAGTAATTAGCAGGTTTACCTACCGACCCTCTCCCTGCTCTGATGCAATATAAAATTTTATGTAGGAAACCGTTGGCCTTGCCCCCTTTTAGGAACAACGCTTGACCCAAATTCTGTAGCCAACAAAGGTAATTAACAAGTTTACCTACAAACCATCTTCCTGATCTGATGAATTATAAAATTTTGTTTGGGAAACCACTCGCTCCGCCCCTTTTTTGAGACGGAACGTGACCAACGATCCATATCCAACACCGGTAGTTAACCAATCCACCTACCAACCATCTTTCTGATCCGATGCAGTATAAAATTTTATTTAGGTAACCGCTCGCTCCGCCCCTTTTTAGGACAGAGCGTGACTCGTAATCTGTGTCCAACCAAGTAATTAGCAGGTTTACCTACCGACGCTCTCCCTGCTCTGATGCAATATAAAATTTTATGTAGGAAACCGTTGGCCTTGCCCCCTTTTAGGAACAACGCTTGACCCAAATTCTGTAGCCAACAAAGGTAATTAACAAGTTTACCTACAAACCATCTTCCTGATCTGATGAATTATAAAATTTTGTTTGGGAAACCACTCGCTCCGCCCCTTTTTGAGACGGAACGTGACCAACGATCCATATCCAACACCGGTAGTTAACCAATCCACCTACCAACCATCTTTCTGATCCGATGCAGTATAAAATTTTATTTAGGTAACCGCTCGCTCCGCACATTTTGGGAACACAGCGTGACTCGTAATCTGTGTCCAACCAAGTAAATAGCAGGTTTACCTACCGACCATCTTCCTGATCTGATGCAGTATGAAACTCTGTCCTTTCACTGTCAGCTGAATGAACTCGACATCCTCCTTTCGCATATCGTCATGGAACAAGAACGGCTCACCACATTCAAATGATAGGATATATCGATGACAACTTCGATCATCATAGTCCCTAAAAATAATGGTTTGGTAGTGTACACACTGCTACAAACAACCCCTCATGCAAACTGAGCTGTCGGTAGCAGGTCGATAGGCTGTCATCTCATTGAGCACTTCCTGTTGACAACTTGAGCGAAACTTTTTTTGCCGCGAAACGGCTGTCCATTGCCCTAAGAGACCTGTAATCTGTAATCCACTCGTTCAGACCCCTAACCTAAGACACAACAGGACACTAAATGCAACACAATAGGACGTGAACACGCAGAGCTCTCGGGGCAACAGACAGATTTTTCAGGGCAAAAGGAACGGCTCAGCTAGCCAAAGTGAACACATACCTTCTAGAAGTGTAGTTGAAGAAATTATGTGTGCCTTTGTATATACTGAGAACAGAGTTAATCTCATCTATAGTCTCCTTGCTAATGCGAAATGCTGCATTTGTAAGCTGAAATTATTCAAATAAATTCGTAGCTTTGGAAAATCGATATCCGCCTCACCAATTGCATCCCTAACTTCTTAGAACCCGCATTCCATTCATTCATTCAACGACTCTATTGTGGAAATAAGGAAACATACATATACACGTATGTGAATGAGATTCTTTGTTAAAGTAAAAAAAAAGATGCATAACAATGGCAGAAGTGAGAAGGGGACAAAATATGTTTTTTTTTGCAGAGGAAATTTTTCTTTTTACAATTCGAATGACATCTTGTCTCAAGATACTTGAGGCCACCGCTTCTGGGACAAAGATTAGCACAACAAGCTGGAAAAACCCGTCACATTAGATTATTAGTAATACCCTTTTAATCAGAGTGGGCGCTCACTCGTTCCTTGTAATGACCTGAGATCGTACTTGGATAGTCTACTTCGAAAGATAGAAAAGTTTCCAGATTCAGCGATTTCTGCAGGCAAATTGTTCCAAGTTCTGACAACCCTGAACGCAAAGGAATTCAATATGCTGCCTTTAGAGGTGAATTTCCGTTCAAGTTGGAATCCATGTTTGCGAGAACGGACATGGTGGCGAGTAAACACGGAAAGGCTGTCAAAGGGAATGTCGCAAAAACCATGCACGATCCTATAGCACAGATGCAAATCAAATTCAGCTCTGCGATATCGTAGGGTATTTACCCTAGCATATCCAAACGAGCTGCATAATCTGGAATACTTTGGTGAACACACGTCTAGAATATCGTTTTTGCACATTTTCAATGATCTCATCATCTTCCACTGTGGAAGGTGACCAAACCTGAGTACAGTACTCCAGTAGGGGTCGGCAGTAAACGGTGAATGCTTTATTGTAGTGAACAAGACAGGGATGTTTCAGGGATCTCAAAATACAGTTTGCCACCGAGGTAGCTCTTTTGGAGATTTCTCTGCAATGGGAGTTCCAGCTAAGATTCGAATTAATGAGAACACCTAGGTCCCTGATAACCTCGTGCACAGGAAGCTTCACACCGTTTAAACGTAAGGGGCATTCACGACCGTTCAAGTTCGTCATACAGTACCGTCAGAAATTCTAGTCCAGCTCGCCAGGAGTCGAAGCCAGCGCCACACGCGCAAAGGTCGCACGCTAGATCGCCGTGGTTGATAGCGGAATCGTCAGTCTATGACAGAACCCACTTCGTTGCTGCAAGAAGATGGCCATCTAGCTGCATAGCGCGCGCGGTCGCGTAGCGGCTCGCACGCGGTAGTTTCCTAGGTAGTATGGATGCGCTCAACTGACTGACCTCGTCCCTTCCTAGCGTATTAGATGATGCGCGACCGTTCGCACAAATAATCCAACGGGGCTGCGACCAGACATGACGGGGTGGAGAGAAATCGTATAAGTTTTGTCTCAAAAATTAGATTGCATTCATACGAGGAAAAATCGTAAAGAGTTTCGAAGGAAGAAGCCGACACGTAGCTATCTGATGCGAAATCACTAGATTGACAGTTATTGCCGCTTCCACGCGTACCATTGCATGCTGCCGCGTATTTTAGCGGCGGGAGTCTTCTTCTTCTTTGCAGCCGCAGGAAGGTTTTTGTCTAAGGTTCAAGAAACGGGCGACTGAAACCGGATTCGTCCACAAATCCATTGTTATAAGAGTCGTAGGCCTCTTTGGGCATTCGAATAGGTGTTCAGTTGTGTGGCCACGGCTACCACAGTCCGGGCACTCGTCCGGCTTACTGCGATCGATCTTATGCAAGAATGACAACAGCATAGGGGAATGACCGCAGCGTAATGAGGCAAGGGTACTTCTAGCCCGCCCACCGAGTTCCATCTCGGTGTCGCTGACTATGGGTGGTGCGACCCCCAATATGGAATTGACGGTCATCCTACTCAAGTGATCCCTGACGAACTTGGTGTGCTCCGCACGTAAAAGACGCAGACGATCCAGTTGGGAGTCCGTCCATCTTTGTATATTAACTTTCTCGGGAGCATCCGCAAAAGGCCTTCTGATATGTCTCTCTCTCACGGGATTCATGATCCTTCTTAATGGGTGGCCAGGCTGCTTGACAATGTTAATAACCAGTTGCTGCGCTTGGAGTTGGCAGTGCTCTTTAACTGGCAGAATTCGGGCTTCAGCATGAAGATGTTCCACTGGGGTGCTTTTAGCACACCCTGTGGCAATCCGAAGAGCAGCATTTTCGACTCGCTGCATCTTTGTCCACGATGAATCCGATATCATGTGCTGCCATACCGGTGCAGCGTACTCCAACGCCGGCTGCAATATTGCCTTGTACGTGGTCAAAATTGTTTCCCTGCTACTTCCCACGACGTTCCTCCCAGAGCTCGTAGGACGTTGAGCTTTGCTTTCACTGTAGCCTGTTTCTGCTCAGTATTCTTGTGGAACCTCAACGAAGGATCCAATACTAGGCCGAGCAGCTTAGGAAAACGTGCAGCAGGCAGACGAGCGTCTTCCCAATTCACAACGGGGTGAGCGCAGTGTTCCTTAGGGTCAGTGGAGAAAACTGATACAGATGATTTAGCGGCAGAGACAGTGAGCATCATATCATCGAGAAAGTTCTTCAGAACGATGAGGTAGCTATTGATCTTGCGTGCAGCTACATTAATGTCTCTGTCCCGGCACAAGATGGTGATGTCATCCGCATACGCAACGACTTTGATGTCACTTGGGGGAACGGGCAAACCTTCCAGGTAAAAACTGAACAGAGCAGGCAATATGACTCCTCCTTGAGGGACACCGGCAGCGATCGGGATGCTATTAGAGACATGTCCCTGAAACAGCACTTTTGCTCGGCGCCCTTTGATGAGTGCTGTAATCCATCGCTTCTGCCAAGGCGGGATGGTGGACCTCAATAGCTTCTCAGACAGTATGCCCAAGTTGACAGTGTCAAACGCCTTCGTGAGGTCCAGGGCTACTCCAACAGTGCGTTGAGGCTTGGTGGCGTTGAAGCCATCCAAAACATAGCTCACAATCTCCAGCAGCGCCGTGGTGGTAGAGTGTAATTTGCGGAATCCGTGCTGGTGCTGCTGATTGTTATTATGCTCGGCAAGCTCCTTGACGACCAGTTTCTCAGCGACCTTTGCGATTGGTGATAACAGACTTATTGGCCTGTATCCCTTAGCCGTCGATGGTGATTTACCTGCCTTAGGCAACGGAACGACGCTTGCCATTTTCCAGTCTTGGGGTACGATGCACGTGCGAAAGGATGTGTTGATGACGTCAGCCAGGATTGGCATTATCTCAGTCGGCAGTTTCTTCAAGATCGCTGGACTAATGCCATCCGGCCCTACAGCCTTCGAGTTGCGCATCTCTTTTACCACCTTTTCAATCTGCGCGGGCGTCACTGCTTCTGCTTCATTCATGAGTGGCAACTTACAGAGCTCTCTTACAGTCACTCGATTTTGTTTCCCTCTCTTAGCCTGAGTTATGAAAAAATTCTTTCCGAGAGCAGTTGCAGCCTCCTTTCCCGATTTGAAGACTCCATTCTCGAACTCGATCGTAGAGTAGTTGGCGGAGGTGCTCTTGCCCGAGATCTTCTTTAGAACTTTCCAAGTTGACGCTCCATCCCTCTTGAAATTCCTCTTCTCTGTGAATTTCTCCCTACACTCCTTCTTGTGCTTGTCCAGATCTCGCTTAATCTCGCTATCCAGCTCAGCAATGGTCGGATCCAGGTGATCTGCCACTCTCTTTGCATCCCTTGTCCTTATCTTCTCCAAGATTTCCCTGGTGACATTGGGGAAAGAAGGTCTTAACTCGGCCCTCCGGAATGGCGGCTTTCATTGCCTTGCGAATCGCGTCCGTCAAGTGACGCTCTTTCTGGTGCACGTTTCCATTCCATGGGTAGTCATCCACATGGCGAAGTGCCACCTCCCTGAACAAGCGCCAGCCTGCAAGGCAAAGATTAAGATAAGACCTTTGACGGATACCTGAATAAGGAGCAAGAGAATTAGAGAGATCGACATGAACAAAAACGGGGATATGATCACTGGACAGAGTTGTAGCGGTAGACCAAGAGCAGGCGCTGGAGAGATTAGATGATACAAGAGAGATGTCTGGACTAGAGGATCGGCCGTTGGCCGGGAGACGAGTGGGCTGATCATCGTTGAGAACGACCAGATCGCACTCCTCCGCCCATTCTTCGACGTCTTCTCCTCTAGCGTCAGTGTCAAGCGACGAGCAGAATGTATGAGCATTGAAATCGCCTGCGAAGACAACAGAGGGTGAAAGTGAGCAGTCGTACAACTGCTTGAGTGAGGGAGTAGGGTCGTAAGATTGGGGACAGGACGTGGTAGGAGGGATATAGATATTAAAAAGAGATATAGGTGTTTTAAGAGGGAGATGGATAGGTAGGTACTCGAGAGTACCGTCCTTTGGTGTGTTTGGTATGATATGAGAGGGTAGATTTGATAATACGAAAGTGGAAACTCCTCCGCCGAAAGCTGTCCTTGGAGCATGATAAGCAGTGTAGCCAGGAATGTTAGGGTGACGCGCGGTAGTAGAAGGAGAAAGTTTGGTTTCCTGAACCATTATGACATCAGGATGATGAGTACGAGCAAAAAGAGAGAGTTCAGACAACTTGGCACGAAGGCCATTGAGGTTAATATGCACAATAGAGAGGGGGCGGTTGATAAATGAGGAATCAGAGTTACTGGGGGCAGAGCACAGAACACAACGGAAGGAAGGATCGTGATGCCTCACAGAACTGAGACCCGAACAGGAGAGATGCACCCACCTTTGGCATCCGAAGCACTGGACGTTGGTATGTCTCCTGGTAACATCCTTGCCGCACGTGGCGCATGAGTACTTCTGAGCGGGTCCTGGATTCCTCTCGACGCCGGCCATTTGTAGTAGAATCCTTAGGAGAGCTGCAGCCAGCCAGCATCTCTCCCATGACAAAAACCCTCCACGCGGAGGGGTTGACGTCGGTTTGCACGGAGGTGGTCTTCTTTCCTCCACACTGCCACGGCACGAACGCACGACATCTCGGCAGCGGCGGGAGTCTATTCGGCTCCGTACGCAAACAGAGTTTTAACTTTAAATTCAAAACTCGAAATTAGGTCAGGCATTTATAAACCACAAAATCCCACATTTTTCATGAAATCCAACTCTGCCGCCGCGCTAACTTGAGAACCTACCTGGATTTACAAATTCTGAAAACCAAACCCAGAGACTTTCACTTAAACTTTGGCGTACTTTATTGAAAAAAAAATTCACGCCAAACTTATTTTCAATCAATTTCCACCTGCTCCAACCGCGTTTGTCGGTTACTTAAACCAAATTCTGCCCTACTTTTACCCAAAATATGATATTTATACCCTTAGAAACCTGGGTATTCCTACAAAAACACAGCATTCACAAAATCCAAACCTCTGTTGGTTTCGCAAACGCAAATGTTGGCAGCGTGTAGCTATAGGTCCTAGCACAACACATCTTCTGTGGATGAAACGCGTTGGTGGCTCGTCGCATCGCTAAAACCAAAAATTGCAGATCTGCCTAAAACTCAAATTTCTATCTAAAAAACTTACCTATAACACGAATATCTTCCGGAAGCAACGCGTTTAGCTCATTAGCTCCAGTAACCGGATAATCGTCGTTTTTTGGAAGTTCCATTCCACAGATCTGAAGCATCTACACGAGATAACAACGCACCCTCCATTTCGGAGCGAAATTTGATCAAGTCCATCGCGTGCGTGTGCGCGCGTGCCCTGCTTCCAGCACACGTGAAAGAAAAAAGCGTAAATTACGCTGCTAAATACAGGGTATACCCTGTCCCAAACGAGATGGCACGCGAAGATTTCAAAGAAGTCCCTCTGCGTCACAGACATTTTTGGATTACGGTAAGACGTCGCGTGCGCAAATCACGCAGCATGTCTTACCGTAATCCAAAAACAAAATTCAACAAGTTTTTCAAGTTCTCATTACACTTTTTTTCACATACTTCATTACCTTTGGCATTCTTTTCGCTGAAAAATTCTCGTGATATTCTTTCTCGATGCAAACACTCTCCATTACGCGGCAATTAGAGGCAATGCCCACGATGAAAACCATATCTGATTTTTTTGGTGGAGATCGGAAGCTACGGGGCCTAGCGCAACCCTAACGTTGGAAAAACTAAGAAAATGAGCTCGGAACGGTCCCCTACGGCCCCAAAGTTGGACACCCGTCAGCTCGTCACACCCCAGATGCACTTTCCACGCCCACCGACGTGAAAAAATGAATGCTCGAGATGGTGAGATGAGCGACGGTTTCCGATCAATAGCCCCGTTCTTCCCTTCATTCTCAACTTCTCTCTTTACTCAGGTCAGCTCGCATACATCGGGTGCAAAATACGGAAGTCACAAGCCGTGGACAACTCGTCCACCATGTTTCCTTAGCTCAAACTTTAAGGGACCATAACTCCGTTCTTAGAAGGTCTTGTACGATTCCAAAAACATCATTGGAATCAGCATGGGACCGTCTTCAAGATAGGTGGAAAAGCAGAAGAACGATTCATATCAGGAACACTGCCTTTAAAGTGTTCTAGAACGTGAGAACGTAGAAAACTCGTTGAATTCTGTTTTTGGATTACGGTAAGACATGCTGCGTATTGGTGTACGCGACATCTTACCGCAATCCGAAAATATCAGAGACGCAGAGGGAGCGCTGATTCTCTGGACTCTTCGCTCTCCATCTCGTTTGGGACAAGGTATAGTTAGGTCCGTGGCCTGTTTGCTTGAGAAAAAACGTTTAAATTCAAACCGCGGCTAGCTGGCGCGGCGGTTCACTTCTCAAAGATTGAGATTTAAACCGCAACGCCAGCCGCGGTTTGAATTTACACGTTTTTTTCTTGAGGAAACAGGCCACGGACCTAACCATATAGATGGAGCCTATTGAAATAACACACCTGTCTCACAGCTGACACCGATCTGTCGGTGCGAGCTGCTCGCTGGAAGTGGAACAGAGCCGGCTGGTCCTTCATTGCGTCGGTGATCCAGCCCAACTTGTGCATTGCACCGATGAGATGACTTTCTATTGTAGGATGCCCTTTTTGTATCTGAAACACACAACTGACCATGGAAAATGTACTAGTCTTGAAATGGAAGAGGAAAAGTATCAGGACTCTGAGGGTCCGAAAGAGAATCAGCTGCCTTCTGTATCATTTTACGGCCTAAAAGTCAAAAATACTAACCTTAGTCTAAGAAAAAAATTACCGCACCTGCATTCCGAAATACTCCTTGCCTTGATAAGCTAGTAACATAGCGTATTTCGCCCTCTTGATTCGTTCTTTAGCATCTCCACCACTAGCATGATGTTTTTCAACTTTACCAGAATGCACATCATGGAGTACGGCTTCGGACTTCTTTTCCGCTGCTTCTGCAACTTTCGTCATCGAAACTACGATTTTTTGTAGAAACCGTTTGAACATGCGCTTCTGAAGCGCTCTGAAAAAAAAAGTGAAAAGAACTTCATAGAAAAGGATCCGATCACACAGAGAGAGGCCAATTTTGAATTAAAGGCACTGTTCACGATAAACTTCACCCTCGAATTTTCCATGATAAATGCTTCTCGTGGCTCTCAGAAACGGAACAGCGTTGAAGAAACGTGACGAAAAGCTACCCAGGAGCCGCAAAACGGCTTAAAAAAGTGGGCAAACCCCGCCGCTTTGGGTAAGTCCGGCCGCTTTCCGCCCCTCGACGTGAACAAAGGAACACTTGAGATCGTGAGATGAGCGATGCTTTCCGATCAAAAGCCCCGTTCTTCCCTTCATTCTCGAATTCTCTCTTTACTCAGGTCAGCTCGCACACATTGCCTGCAAGAGACGGAAGTTACAAGCGTCGGAAAACTCGTCCACCCTGCTTCCCTACTCAGAAAAATGAAAACAAGTTACTTGTAACATAAAAGGCCGAAACAAGTTACTTGTAACATATCTGAGCCGATGTAAGTTACTTGCGACTTATCTCAGGTCATTTAGGTTATATGTAACATATCGGTGGGATACTGCGTGCGCTGCGCCTCCGATATGTTACATCTAACTTAAATGACTTGAGATAAGCCGCAAGTAACTTACATCAGCTTAGATATGTTACAAGGTGACAATTCCCAATTTCTGAGAGAGTACTGCGTGCAGTGCGTCTCAGATATGTTACATGTAACTTAAATGGCCCAATATGAGTCGCAAGTATACTGTGTTCATCTTGAATTGTACAAAACACGGTCCGCCAATAGTCCTCTAATTGGCCCGCTAGTACAGTAGCGTACGTCCACGACGCGTTCTCGGCAGACCCGGGTGGCAGGGTGGGTGGCCGAGTGACGGCATTGACGAATCGATAACTTAAATCGGCCAAGAAGATATTTCCAAGGCTGATGTACGACGCACCTACGGGGTCAGCCATACGACTGGCGTTGCTGTTGGTTCAATTACCCAAGTTTGAGGTACTTGACGCAACACCAGCAGGGAAGGCCGTGTACAGCATTATTTTTGCGTAGTGTGCGGCCTGGGACGCACCCTTTGCGTTGCGTGTCGTCTGCGTCACGTGATGGCCACCCATAGTGAAAATTCACATGTAAGTTACATGTAACATAAGTGTAGCTTACATGTAAAATAGATTTAGGTTGCATGTAATATAAATGCATGTTACATGTAATACAAATGTAAGTTACTTGAGACATTCAAGTAAGTTACATTTATATTACAAGTAACTTGCTTTGATTTTTCTGAGTAGCTCAATTTTTGAGAGACCATAACTCCGTTCCCAGAAGGTCTTGTACCATTTTAGGGGTATGGTATACTTTCGCGACACACGGTCGCGTCGCTCTGCACAGCGACAGCGACCGCCTCCCGTTCTTTAAACCTGTCGCTGCCGCAGTGAACTGCACAGCGACAGCGACAGTGGTAGCGACAGGCTATGGCACATTTGCAGTATGTCAGCCCTACGCGACACGTCGCTGCGACCCACATGCGACATCTGTTCCTACGGCGACCGTTGCGGTTGCTCCGATGCGGGTCCCGCCACGATTTTTGTTAGATTGCATGCCTGTCGCTCATTACAGCGACAAAGTATACCATAGGCCTTAGAGACATCATTGGAATCAGCATGGGGCCGTTTTCAAGATAGGCGGGGAAATAGAGAACCGATTTTTATCGTGAACACTGCCTTTACGGTATGGTTACACCTTGCCGCAGCGGCAAACGTAGGGACACGCTTTCGTAAAAAAAAACGGAATAACCTACAACATTTTACGGTAAAAACACCGTAGTAGGTCATTAAGATATCATTTGAGGGCCAATTAAGAATCCCATGTCGGTTTCCCGATTTCAAAAGAATTACGGTGAGTTACAGTAGGCAATATCCCCATCTATCTACAGTAACCTACCGTGATACTTCGAAAATCGGCAAACTGATATTAGATTCGTGCCTTTATCGGAACGAAATTCCAGTCCGCTGTTGCAGCACCCAGCTAGAAAACGCGACGCGACGTCTTGGAGCCAGCACGATTTCGCGTGGCGTGCGTGTCGCAACAGCGGATGTACGCAACCGCACACCGGAATTTCACTCCGATAAAGGCAGCATGTAACTGCAAGTTTACTTTTTTTTCTACTTCCGAATTCAAAATAGTTGCCCCGTCGGCCGTTTTTAGAAATTTTGAAAAAAATCCGCTTATCACCGGATGGGCGTAGTTCCACGCGGGACCTCAAGTCGCCTCAATGGTAGGTTTTGGGCACGGCAAAATTGTTCCACGAATTAATAGCTCTGAAGAATTCCATGGACGACATTTACCTTCCACAAATACAAAGTCAAACCCGACATAAAAATGATATATAATATTCATTCGTACATCCTCTTCTAGTCATTTCACTACAGGCTCTCTAGATAAAATATACAAAAACACATTATTTATACAAACGAGCGCACATCAAGGGAATGATGCGAAATCCCTCAGCAAACTATCACTGACTGAAATCACCGAAAGGAATGTGGAACACTATCACATCGAATTTACACACTACACAAAACTGAGAAAGTAGAATGTCGCAAGACAAAGCGGCACATAGCGATGAAAAACGCGGTTATGTTCAACATAATCGAATTTAAATAAGACAAAAAAACTACATTGAGAATTATACTTATTTCACGGCAATCGTTTCCGGAGCATCAGCGTCCAGCTGCTTTCCAAGGTATTCCCAGTTGTGCACCATCAATTTCTGGACGGCAAGCAGGGCATGGTAGCGGACATTCGGATCCTCTGCGGTCAGCAGTCGCATCACGGCCTGTTTACCTTGATACTGCTCGATAACACTGAAAAATAGAGCATATTTTGGACTGATCCACGGGACGAAACGAGAGCACTTACGTCTTTCCTCTGGGATAGTGCCTCACATACTCTCCAATATCATGGGCGGCAACACACAGGATTAGGGGATCTTGGCTCGTTTCCAAAAGTCGGATAAGGATCCTATTAAGACAGTATTTACCTCCGTTCAAAAATTACGAGAAAAAGCTTTCATTTGTTTGATAAAACCAATTAGATTAAAACCACGTACTTGATCAGTTCAAAGTTTTTCTCATTGAATCGTGGCGCATTCTCTCGCCAGAACTTGTCCGATTTGTGCACAGGGGACCACTGCAGGCGTCCAGATCGAACCTTGAAAACCCACAGATTAAAGATTAAGCTAAGCATACGCTAAACACTGTCATATTTCCGCCTTTTCTCTCACCACCCCATGAAAAAAAGGAAAATGCAGGGTCAGGATCTTCTTCTTCTTCTTTGCAGCCACATTGAGGGTTTTGTCATAGGCTGAGGAACTGGGCGACCAGTAACGGATTCGTCCATAAGTCCATTACGGTCAGCGTGGTGGGTCTCTCCGGACATTTGAATAGGTGTGCAGTGTGTCATGGCCGAGGCAGCCGCAGTCCGGGCAGACATCTGATTAGCTGCTGTCTATTTTGCTGGCGTAGGACATAAGCATGGTAGAATGACCACAGCGCAGCGATGCCAGGGTGCACCTGGTCCTTCTTCTGAGTTGAGCCTCGGATGTGCAGACTTGAGGCGGCACTACCCCGAATATGGGATTAATGACCGCCTTTTCCAGATGGCACCGTAAGAACTGAGTATGCTCCTCGCGCAATAGACGGAGTCGTTCTTGCTGTGAGTCGTGCCATCTTTGCAGATTGACTTTGCTGGGAGTATCGGCGAATGGCTTTCTGATCTCTCTTTCTCTGACGGGGTTTAGCACTCTCCAAGAGGGATGATTTGGTTGTTTGACAATGTTGATCAAAAATTGTTGGGCCTGGAGCTCACAGTGCTCCCTTACTGGTAATAAGCGGGTTTTAGCATGCAAGTGATCGACCGGGGAACTTCTTGCACATCCGGTGGCGATTCGAAGAGCCGCATTCTGTATGCGTTGCATCTTAGTCCAAGAGGATTCCGAAACTAGATGCTGCCAAACTGGTGCGCCGTATTATAGAGCAGGCTGGAGAATCGCCTTATACGTTGTAATAATGGTTTCTTTGCTACTACCCCATGTTGTACCGCCCAGGGCTCTAAGCACGTTAAGCTTCGCTTTAACGATAGCCTGCTTCTGTTCCGTGTTCTTATGGAACTTGAGCGATGGATCGAGCACGAGTCCGAGGAGTTTTGGGAAGCGGGCGAGGGTCAGGATCACAATGCTTAAACAATTGGATCTCAAAAGGACCGATCAAGAAAACATTGAAGCAAAAAAAGAGAGTAAAATTCGATGGGCACTCACTTCACTGCAGTACTCATCGAAAGAGCTCAAATCCTGAACGGAAAGATGCAGCTGTTCACTTAGGAATTCAATATCCTCCTGAAAAATGAGGTCATTCAAAGTAGCGCGTACACAAATTGGTTGGGATAGGGACGTTTAAAGATTAATGCGGCCTGTACTAGAACGCATACGCGGATTGGAGCGTCAGAAACAAGCCAGAATAACTGTATTTGAGCCATCTTGAGCCAACAAAGCGCTTGGCTCCGGCCATTTTCGCCAACCCTCCCCCCAACCTGAACACCCTTGAATCGACTATTCAAAAGCGGCCATTTCAGCTTCTAGGTCGGGCCCACCACATTTTTGCCAAACCCCTCCCCCTCAGAAAAAAACCTTAAATTGACTGTTCAAAAATGGTCATTTTGGATTGAACTTTGGGAATCCTCCCATTCTCGCAAACCCCGCCCTTCACTGAGAACACCCCTTAGGAGTCGGGACTAAGCCCAATTTTTGCCAAATCCGGCCCTTTCTATGCAAACGCACTCAGTTGGTTGAGGAAGGTTCATTTCGCCTCGAAAGTCGGACCCTCACATTTTTGCCATGCTCCTCTCCTCGAAACAAACAAGCTCAAATTAGTTCGAGGAATCGAGGCTCCGCCCATTCTCCCCTAAAACCGCCCACAAAACGAACATCCACAAACTGATTGTTCAAAAACGGTCACTTGGCTTAACGTTGAGACTTCGCCCATTTTCGCCCAAACTCCGCCCGTCAATACAATACCCCTCAAACTGATTGCTCAAAAACGGTCATTTTGATCTGAAAGTCGGGAATCCACCCATTTTTGCCAAACCCCGCCCCTCAAAACGAACACCCTCAACTGGCTGTTCGAAGACGGTCATTTCGGTTCAGAAGTCGGGACTCCACCTGTTTTGCTAAATCCCGCCTCCTCGAAACAACCTCCAACTGACTGTCCAGAACTAGTCATTCGGCTTCAAAGTCAGGGATCCGTCCATTCTCGTCTGAACCCGTCCCTCAATACAAACACCACTAAATTTATTGTTTTCGTCGAACTCCGCCCCTGATGAAACAAACTCAGGGGCGGAGTTCGGCGAAAATAATAAATTTGATGATGTTTGTAGTGAAGGACGGGTTTAGGCCGAACCCCGCCGCTCATACAATCGCCCTTGAAGCGATTGTTCAGATAAGACCATTTTGGCTAGAGGGTGAAGACTTCGCCCATTTTTGCCAGAACCTGCCCCCTCGATACGAACAATACTCAAACTAATTGTTCAAAAACCGTCATTTCGGCTTTAAAGTCAAGACTCCGCCCGTTTTCGCCAAACTCCGGTCCTCAAAACGAACAACCTCAATTTGTTGTTAGAAAACGGCCATTTTGGCTCAAAAGTCAGGACTCCACTTTTCGGCCAAATCACGCCAACTCAAAAGAAATACCCTCCAATTGATTGTTCAAAGACGGTCATTTTTACTCAAAATCAGGACTCCGCCCATTTTTGCCAAACTCCGCCCTATTAAAACAAACACCCTTAAATTGATTGCATTCGCCAAACTCCGCCCCTTGATTAAAACACCCTTGAGCTGACTGTACAAAAACGGTCATTCCGGCCTCGAAGTACGGCAAAACCCGCCCCTACATACAAGCACACTCGAATCGATTGTTCAAAAACGGTCATTTTACCTTCAAATTTGACACTACGCCACTCTTTGCCAAACTCGGCCCCTTTAAACAAACGTCCTCAAACTGACTGTTTAAAGACAGTCATTTTGGCCTGAAAAGTTCCAAAAAGCTACCTCGAGTTCCGAGTCGTCATACTTCTTCGCGTCCATCAGCTCAAGAGTCTTCAGGGTTTTACACTGTACCATCTGCAGCGCAGCTTCCTTCTTGATCTCGCGCTCATCTACTTTTCTCAAAATATTGCTAAACGTCGCCATAATTATTCTAATTACCTGAAATTGAACTATACACACTTCACCAAATTACGGAAAAGCAGTCAGTAATCACCTTTTCTTTGGACGATTCCGACAAAATATCCCCAAGAGCTTGAATCACACCTAATGCTGGTGTTCTACGGGCAATATCCGGGTTGAAAGTCAGACACCACAGTGCGAAAACAAGTTGATATTGCAGCTGGAAGTTCGCCTTTCCATTCAGAGCCGCTACAATCGACTGAATTCCTTCAGATTCCATGAAAGCGTGTCTAAAATCAAGAAATAGAACGAAGTAATTGGGACAAACAATTTTTTTTCAACAGAAAATTGGATCACACAGGAAAATTCAGACCACCTATCGGGTACAAAAGCATATAAAAGAGCTTAACCTGACGAGAAAATGTGAAATCTCACCTGTACGGATCAATTCGAAGCATCATCTGTAGACAACGAGCAGTGGTATTCATATATTCATTACTCTAAAGATGCGGGGATGAGAACACACTCAGTTTAATCACTTCTAGATCATATTCGTTAGACGGCCTTCATCAACCCTTGATCAGGAACTGCCAAAATTTCACGAACGTTCTCTCGAAAATTTATCAGTTTTTCGATTTTCAACGTTATTTTCAAATTTGGCGCATGTTCAATCCGTAAAATCCATTTTTTTAATCAGAATATCCAAGAAAAAATGAAATTCTTGAGAGAAAAAAAAACTGCGAAAACTTCTGTAACCAGACTCGATTCTTCAAAGACAGTGTTCACGATAAAAACGGTCATCGAGTTCTCACCGGAAATCGAGTGTGCCGGAGTTTACTGCAACAATAATGGCTAAAGAACGACTGAAACCAGGCCATAGGTAACCGTATCTTCTGTTTCCGAGTGATATTTATTTGCGTTAATCGCGTGCGTCTGCGCGCGTACGCTGCGTCTCCTTCTCACACTTTCTCGCTGACTGCCCTCGCTCGGCACAAGCGCGCGAGGGAACAGAGTAAATTTGACTCAGAACCAGAATATATACGGCCCTTAAGCTTAGTTGTGCTATGCCCACCCCGCTCACTCTCTCTCAATAGACAACAAGGAAGTGGGCGGGTAGGGCATACCGAAAGCAAATTTAAGGACCGTATAGGGCTATGAATGGCTCGTTTTTAGCCGTTTTTTCGTCATTATTTTCGCGATGAACCCCGGTACATTCGATTTCCGATGAAAACTTGAAGACCGTTCTTATCGTGAACATTGCCTCCAATTGATCGCAGTTGAAGTATGTGGAATTTCCTTTCAATTCGTGGCCATATAGATTCACTCAACGTGAAAAGAAGATTTTTCTATGCATGAAATCCACATCTCTTCGATTTGCATAAAACGTCACCGTCCCTTAGCTTGAATCGATGCAAAAATCGATTACCTCCATTGGCTGTTTCTCGAATGTTCGAAATTTTTACGTGAATTTGCAATTATTTTTCCAGTATTCGGATAAAACTCGCTTTCTTTCACAGAATACATTCACATTTCTTCGAAATTTTTGCCAAAAAAGGCATCAGAGGCTCTCTAAAGATTCAATTCAGATGATTTCATTTCAGAGAGCCTTACTTATCGGATTGCAGTTGAAGTTTTCAAGAAATTCTGATTTTTTCACCAAAGGAAAATTCTATTCAAAAATAGTTCAGAAACATGACGTTCGTATTTATAAAACTTCGTTCCAAAATGGGTTTTCGAGAAGATTTCTTTGTAGGAAACGTACACTTAGGTTCGTAGCTTGCTTCCTCAAGAAAACACATTTAAACCTCATCCGCGGACGGTTTGAATCTCACCGGCGGTTGGCGGTACGGTAAGCTGATCAGCTGAGCTCTTCTCTCGGCCTGAATCAACTAGCAAGCCGATGCACGCAACCTCCGCCCCAGCCGCGGGTGAGATTCAAACGTTTATTCTTTTAGAAAGCGAGCCACAGACCTAACTATAAAAAAAAGCCTACTAGCGAAAACAAGTTTGCGAAGGTTTTGAAAACCTTGGCAGTTCCCTATGAAATATTGCAAAAACCTGGCAGGATCCCGTCTCCTTTCGCATGGAATCATTGTATAATTAGGTCCGTAGCTTCCTAAAGGAAAAAAATGAATCTCACCCGCGGCTGGCGCGGCGGTCGCGTGCGCCGGCATGCTAATCGATTCAGGCCGAGAATACCGCGGCTGATCAGCTTACCATACCGTCAGCCTCCAGTGAGATTTGAACCGCTCGCACCAGCCGCGGGTAAGATTTAGATGTTTTTTCTTAAGGAAGCATGCCTTGGACTTAACTGTAAAAACTAGTCAGAATCGTGAGAATTTTTTGTAAAAAAAATACAAATTTCCATGAAAATTTTCCACAACCTGCACCATTTTACGGTACACGGCCAAAAATCAATAATTTTCTACTGAATCCAGGGAAAAATTGCTAGTTTCCGCGGAAACCAGATAAGCACGGAAGTATTCCATGAAAACCGGAAGGTTTTTGGCAAAATAGCGAAAAAAAAAACTTTTTGAAAAGATTTCGAAGAAATCGATAACGTTGTGACTAAATAATATAGGAAGACTCGTCCCACCCCTGAGAAAATTACCAAAACAAGTCTGAAACAAAATATTTAGCGAAATATTAATTTTAGAAGATTTTTCGCTAGAAAAATAGGTTTTCATGGACTTCTTGCAAAAATTCTTGCATTTGTATGAAATTTTCGCACAAAAAGCCTGAAACTTTGGTAAGATTGGAAACTTTCAAATGTAAAATTGAAAAAGAAAAACAATAAAGAAAAGAAGACAAAAAGGTACCCACCGCAGAGCTCTTCAGCTGATCTTTCAGAAACGAAAAGTAATAATTCAGCTCCGATCCTTCCATTAGCGTGGAGCCGAAACAAGCCAACTTAGCGATGATAGAGCTCATCTGAACAGAAAAAAAATTGGGAAAATTGAGAAATCTACAATATTTTACAGTTGGCTCCGCAGCTTGTTTCCTCAAGAAAAATCATTCAAATCTCATCCGCGGCTGGCGGTATGGTAAGCTGATCAGCTGCGCTCTTCTCTCGCCCGCCGCGTCAGCCGTGCTTGAGATTTAAACGTTTTTTTTTTCTTGAGGAAACAAGCCATGGACCCAACAATAGATCGAATGACCTACCTGATTAACAATAAAATTATCCTGGCGCTGGAGAATTCCGAGAAACCACGACCATACAGTCCGTTTCTGCTTTCGCGCAGCATTATGGAATATTTCAACACGACTTTTGTCCTCCTTAACAGAAATTAATGGTGAACTACACATAAAGAGTAAATAAAAAACAAGTAGGGAAGCATGGTCGATTTAGGCCTAGAATCGGGAAAGTAGGAGACCGAAAGTGATTGAGATAACTACGGAGATCGAATCATATGGCTCAGAACACAACTCCCATGCATTTTGAAGCGTCAAAAACGACCCACAATGCCGCTACACGAGCAAGATGTTAGCCCCACCCCAGATTTCTGCGCCCCCTAGATTTGTGTCCTCCACCAAAACAGGGGTGCTTAGCCATTCCCACCATCATCGATGCATGCGGTTCACTTATTGTACCACCAACATACATCGACGACGGTGGGAATGGCCCAGCACCCCTGTTTTAGAGGACGGCAAACACAAGGGGCGGAGAAATACGGGGCGGGGCCAAATTCTTACTCGTTTAGCGTCATTGTGGGCCGTTTTTGACGCTTCAAACTGCGTTGGCGCAGTGTACTGAGCCATAAGATTCTGTTTCCGTAGTTCTCAATCACGTTTACAAGCGTGTATGCTGCCTTTAAGCCATCAGAAATCTGGAAATCGGAAAAAAGAACTGGGATTTTCTCTGTACGGTTTCCAATTCTTCCCGCACTTTGGGGCACTTTGGAGAAATTTAACCTTGAAAATACTTCCGATTTTCTTCCGCAATCTTGAGTCGCTTATCGGAAATCGGACAAAATCCATCTTTCAAAATAATGGAATCGCAATAGACCAACCTGAAGCATATCGTCGAGAAGGGTCAGAACGTAGCGCACGTTTTGGTCTTTAGCCACATTTGTGATCAGGTTCACAATGGTTCGAGCAGCCTGTCCATTAGCGTCGTTGGCAGCCAGCACTGCGTCGCGCTCCTCCTTATTCTGCAAGAAAATAATGTGATAAGGAATTTTTCACTAGTTTCCTGTTGCTAGAAATCAGTTCACAACAAGTACACTACTATATTTACTGTTATTCACAGCGAAACTTAATTCCTTTCGTCGCGTGCGTCTGCGCGCGCATGCTGCGTCTCGCTATTCCCCACACTTTCGTGCTGCATCGCCCCTCGCTCCGCATGAACGCGAAAAGAAACAAAGCAAATTTGGCTCCAAAATGCAGAATAAGGCACACCAAAACTTTCGCAGATGTTCCAAGGACTATTAGGCTTCCTCTGGAAGCCTGCTTTCGACTCCAGGAACCTTCCTCAAACGTTTCCATCATCGATTTTCAGAGTGTTCAAATGGAGTGTTTCGAACTTGGCTCAAAATTTCAATATAGTGGTTGTTAGTGGTCCTGAACACAGATCTTTTGTCCGTTTCTTGATATTCTACGGCTTGAATTCGGTTGCGGAAAATACTAAGAGAGTCGGGGGGTCCTATTCGGCCACGATAGGCTTTCGATTCGACTACTAAGCGGTTGGACGACGATACGGCCACGTACTTTCTGTAGGCCACGTGGCATAATCGTCGTCCAAGTCAGAAGCACGTGTCGCCAATCATAGCCGTTTCACTCGGCCACGGTAGGCTTTTGATTCGACTACTATGGGTTTGAACGACAAACGAGCCACAATGCCCATGATTGACCACATTGATCGATCGCTTCAGAACTGACCCGGCGCATATCAGCCGCACAGCACGTATGTAAGGGGCCCGATCCCAGAGAGAGTCCGCCTTTCGGGGATGCTCCTGGAAGGTGACTACGAGTCACTTTCTGGACGATTTTTGAACTGGTACGGGGTCTCCCCCATGGTCTTCAGTGAGGGGAGCTCCCTCGCTGTCGACCATGGCGAGGGTGATGTCCCTGTCGCGGACTGCTGTGGGGGTGATCCGCTTCTGCGGGCCGTGACTTGGACCGTATCCTTGTTGGGGAAGACCCGGTCCAATCTAACGGGTGGGGGCCCGCTCCCAGCGCCATGTAGTCGTATCAAACAGGCCACGCGCTGAGGCGTGGGGAATAGGGTGCGACAAAAGTTTTGCCTCGCTGCGCCACGTAGTGCTATCGAACAGGCCACGTGCTCCTCGGAGCAGCACGTGCTGCTGCGAAAGTTCCTTTCAACTCGACTAGGTACCCGATTATAAAGCCTCTCGTGGCCGGATCGGACCTCCCGATTCTCTGAGTATAATGCTGTTTAGCTGAGATAACCTACCCTAGTACTCCAAAAATCAATAAATGAACCTCAAATTCGTGGCGCCTAAAATAACCAGTACAAGGAGTTTGAGCCAAATCTGAGACTATGACAAAAATAACGTATACCAATATAATCGGTGAATGTTAAACAAAACAAAAGCAAAATCAAAAAGTTCCGAAGCACACATATAGTACCGTTTCAGTCGCACTTCGCCCCAAAAATTTGCTCTCGGTGGGAGGCTCGTGATCAAATCAGACGAATTATCTCGATAATCGACGGAAGAACCTGATTTTCGTGTCGAAGACTCCGAATAACCTTCAGAAACAAATTTTGAGCCCAATCGGAAATAGGTACCCCGTACACCCAGAAAATTGCCGTATGATACCGTACCTTTCCGCACAACTGAGGAGCCCCTATAACCCGGTTCGAGAAGTCAGCAGTTACAAACATATATTCGGTAGCGTCATTGAAAGTATATCAACTGAAGTGAATTTCATTCAGAATGGCGCTCTCGACTGGAAAACAGGGTTGAGCAGGTCGTCGCGCCTATTTCCTGCGGAGCTGCGACCCCCTTCCCTGTTGAACGAAATTTTAAAAGAATGTGAAGCGTTTTCACGATCACCCCTCGAGGAATAGACATCATTTTTTTATTATTAAAGGCAGTGTTCACGATATGGATCGTTTTTCTGTTTTTCCGCCTATCTTGAAAACGGTCCCATGCTGACTTCAAACGGAGCTATGGCCCCTCAAAATTCAGCTAATGGGGCATTGTGGACGAGTTGTCCGAGGCTTGTAACTCCCGTTCTTCGCAGCCTATATGCGCGAGCTGACCTGAGCAAAAGGAGACGTTGAGAATGAAGGGAAGAACGGGGCTTTGATCGGGAACCATCGCTCATTTACCCACGAAATCAGGGGAACTGTTATAGGACGTGGGTGGAGTGGCCCAATGGGTTGGCTGGCCCATGAGATTTTCACCCACTTACCGGCAGTAAATCGTCGCTTTTCCGTTCTTAATCTTCTTAGAGAACCCGAAGCTTACGTTTCAGCCGAAAAAACGTCCAACTTTTGCTTGGTGAACACTGCCTTTAAACACACCGAATAACCTATGAATACAAAATTTGACTGAATACTTTGTCCAAACTACCGTATACCCATCGTAATCCACTGCAAGCTGTCAAAAATGGATAAACGGACCTCAGATCCGTGCTAAGCACTTCAAAAAAATCCAATAAGAACATTCTGTGCCATACTTGTCGTAGCATTCCAGAAATTGTCAAAATTCCCGCCTTAACCCTTAAATTGTCAATCTTGATTAGAAGTTGTGAACGATTACAGGTGGAAAAATGAAAAAATACAAAATAAACATATAAAAAACTTTGAAAACCCGCAAATACTGAAGAAATTCAGAAAATGGAAAACCAACAACTACTAGATGGAGAAGATTCCCTTTTTTCCCCAAAAATTTGCGAGCCCCCCCCACCAGATTTTCATGTCATTTTTTCAAAAATTTTACGATTCCCCGTTGCTCCTAGTCGCAATCCTGCTGGAAAGTGATCGAAACCTTGAAGTGGCTTTTATTCGAATTCATGGGTCCAACTTTTTTTTAATAAAAAACGTCGAGAAACTATTCCCTAATCGAACAGCATAGTTATTCCACTCTTTTGCTTTCAAAAATGTGATGACATTCTTGAGTTTCATTCATATTGACCCCCGCAACCGCCTCACCCTTGGTGTTTAAGTGTACAACTTCTGGGGAATTGGAGTATACTATACACGTCAGGGAAGCGTTTCATACTGTGAAAATTGATTGGAAAGACTTAAATAATGGGAACAAACAGAGAAAAAAGTATAAAGTCTTGTAACAAAACAATGAATAAATTAAAACAACAACAGAAATGTGTAGCTTGATCGAAAAAAAATGTTCAAAAAAAAGATAAAATACGAACCTTTGCAGCTTCATAAGCTGAGATGAAGTTGTAATCCTCCTGTGGAATCATCGACGAACGTAGGTAAGATCCCCAATTTGGCTTGCTGGCACGTACCTGAAGAGTAGAAACGGACTAAATATGAAAATTCCAGAGAAAAAAACTCTAATTACATACCTCAGCTGCTTCAAGTTGAAGCCTTGAGGTGGCATTGATCATGTCAACCGCCGGGATGGCGTGCTGCGCCAAATCCGCCATCTAGATTGGATAACTCTTCAATAACCTTGACCTTTTTCGTTAAAAACGATATGGGCTCAAGGATGGAAAACCACGATAATGAGATAAAGATAGTGGCCACAGAGCAAAATACTTGAAAATTTGAGCACAACTACCTCATCAAATCGATTTTTTCGCCTTAATGGCAAACGATTCCCAAAGAAATATGCGAAATTTATGAAAAATTAGCTTCCTGACCGAAATAAGGACTTGGCAATGCCATTTAAAACTCAAAAAAAATTTCAAAAATATTTTGAAATACCTTAAAGAGGGATTTTCCGTAATATAGCCGGGAGTAATAAAAAAAATCAATAGTATCATAAGATTTTTCATCTCTTGCACAAAACACGGCAATGAGTGGTGTTTTTTTTTATGGTTGTGGGTCACAAGTTTCAGAAATTGTACTCATACTACAATATCGTCTGTTGGAGGTCTCATCTCTCTGAAATGAAAATCACTGAGCAAGAGCCAGAACCTTCGGGAAAAATATTTCATGTTTCTGAAAGTTTAGCTTCCTGGCAGAAGTAACGATTTGGCAATGCCATTTAAAAATAAAAAAAATGCTTGAAAAATAACTTGAAATATATTTTAAAAATGATTTGGGGTAAAATAGCCTGAAGTAATAAAACAGCTAGGAAATGAAGTAAAACTTCAAAAAAAAAATGAAGTAAATTTCCCTCCAAATGGCATTGCCAAATCGTTACTTTTGCCAGAAAGTTAAATTTTCAGCAATGTCAAATATTTTTCCCGAAGGCTCCCTTTCGGGACAGGGGCTCTCTACACACCGAGGGAGGAGTTGTCCCCTTTTCGCAGTTCGAAATGTCACGCTACTCACTGCAAGCGAAGTGGTCCCGGGTGGAATTGGAGCCGCAAAAGGCGGGACAACTCCTCTTTAGGTATGTAGAGAGACCCTGTCCCTCCCTTTCTGATTTCAATTATGCTCCACGATTTCCATCTTGAAAAGATGAAACCTCTAACAGACGATTTTGTCGAATGAATAAATTTTTGAAACTTGTGACCCATAACCATAAACAGACACCTCTCTTCGTCGCATTTTATGCAACAGGCGAAAAAATCGATACTATTGATTATCAATATTCGATTTCGCATGATGAGAAGAATTTCCAAAACAAGGGACTTAAAGCCATCAACAATCAAAAACCATTGCAGCATTTTCTGCAACAGGCGAAAAAATCGATATTATTGATTGGCACATGTTTATCGATGATGACTGATGAACGAAATTCCTCAATACTGTGAGGGCACAGAGGCTCAATCCTCTAAGATTACCTCCCAAAAAATCGACGCGCGATAGGAATTCCGATTTTATATAGAGTATGACAGCACATGACGACTGATCATGTAAAAAATATAATGTGATGTAGTGAGCTTTGAGCGAAAAAAATCGATTTATGGGGTCCGTAATGTGGAGTGGTGCCAAAATAGTAATATAGTTAGGTCCGTGGCTCGTTTCCCCAAGAAAAAAGCATTTAGATCTCACCCACGGCTGACGCGGCGGTCGCCTGCGCCGGCCCGCTAATCGATTTAGGCCGAGAGAAGAGCGCAGATCGCGCTGATCAGCTTACCATACCGCCAGCCGCCGGTGAGATTTAATCTGTCCGCACCAGCCATGGGCGAGATTTAAATGTTTTTTTCTTGACGAAACAAGCCACGGACCTAACTTTACATGATCCAAAAGCTGTTTAAAACTGAATGTTTTAGAATCCTTTTTTTTTCAAATCAATCCAAGATGGACACATTTGACTAGAAAAAACAAGATTTTGAAAAAAAAAGCCAAAAGACAGAATGAACATTATTGAATAATAAATTGCCACTAATACTTCATAATGTGAAATTTAGCAGACAAAACTCATAAACTAAGGCTAGAACTTCAATTTCACTAGAACACTTAGAATTCTTTCTAATTAATCCACTACTTTGAAGATCTCCTAAACATTAAACTTTCAGAATTTTGATGTTTTAGAATATTTCATGCTTTTTTATGGCATGGCATATAATCACAAGATATCACAAGGTTGCTGAGGTGATTACAAAACCTACCTAGGTGCCAGGCAGGAATCCAACCTGCATCGCATCGCTTACCGAGCGAGAGCGTTACCATTACACTACCTTTGTTTTATTTTTCTTATTTAAAATTTTTTTGATGACACAGTTCACAATTAAAAAAATAGTTCAAAATTCCGCCTTTCGTGAAATTTTTTAAATACCATAATAAGATCAGATCCGACGAAGAGAAAAACTTTGAAAATTTAATGGACACATTTCCCGACTAAAATCAATAAAAATTGACAACGAAAAGTAGAAAGGCTAAACAATATGGCTACTAAAACGTCAAAACGTGATATAATACTCTATCCAACCATGAAAGAGGAAGATCAAAAATCCTAACAGCTCATAACAACCCGAAATCAATAGTCGCTTCAAATCCAAAACCAACAACCACAGACCGAGAGCGAGTCAAGTCGCGCTAGGACCAGCTGGCTGGCGGACAACTCGTCCGCGGCGTCGCACGCGATATCACCACTGGACCACCCACAGCGAAGTCGATTTTTGCAGAACGTTCACATAATCAACGCTTTATATTAAGAACAAATATATATATATATGACATATGTCTCACAACAACAAAAAAGCAACAACAACAACAATCGACAGTTTTGTACCCAAATTCGTATTCAATAATAAATAATTCAGAATTTATAATACTCGTTCATTCATAAATAACTTTTTTAAACAATAAAGCCGTGGTTCGTGTTAAATTTGTAGATAAATTAACACCTTAACACTAATAAATGAATGGAAGCTCTTCAAATCACACAAAATATTGCAATATTCTCGACTTTTATGGGCAATTGTTAGCTAAAATTGAAGTGATCATCAGCATTTGAGGTAATTTACAATGGATCAGAAATGCTTTCTACTTCCCTAATCGAATATCCCGCTTACTGAATGTTTCTAGACATTCTTCGAACGCATTTCGATTACATGGCAGCGATCGGACGGGGACAATCTCTGTAGCCCGCAAACACCACGGCGGATATCCTGACAGCGAAGGGATGCTGCCAACCTGAAAAAAAAGACGCGATTTCTCTCTCCCATCTTCAAATCTTCACGAAACCAGTGATAATGGCAAACTCAGACTCTTTTCTGATAGATTATGGTGAGTGTACGGTAAACGCGTTAGATACTAAAATTGGCTCTTCTTCTTCTTTGCGGCCGCTTCTTCTTCTTCTTTGCAGCCGCAGGAAGGTTTTTGTCAAAGGTTCAAGAAACGGGCGACTGAAACCGGATTCGTCCACAAATCCATTGTTGTCGGAGTGGTCGGCCTCTTTGGGCAATCAAATAGGTGCTCAGTTGTGTGGCCACGGCTACCACAGTCCGGGCACTCGTCAGGCTTACTGCGATCGATCTTATGCAAGTATGACATCAGCATAGGGAAATGACCGCAGCGTAACGAGGCAAGGGTACTTCTAGCCCGCCTACCGAGTTCCATCACGGTGTTGCTGACTACAGGTGGTACGACCCCCAATATGGGATTGACGGCCATCCTGCTCAAATGATCCCTGACGAACCTTGTGTGCTCCGCACTTAAAAGACGCAGACGATCCAGTTGGGAGTCCGTCCATCTTTGTATACTGACTTTCTCTGGAGCATCCCCAAAAGGCCTTCTGATATGAGTCTCTCTCTCACGGGATTCATGATCCTTCTTAATGGGTGGTCAGGCTGGTTGACAATGTTGATAACCAGTTGCTGCGCTTGGAGTTGGCAGAGCTCCTTAACTGGCAGAATTCAGGCTTCAGCATAAAGATGTTCCACTGGGGTGCTTTTAGCACACCCTGTGGCAACCCGAAGAGCAGCATTTTGAACTCGCTGCATCTTTGTCCACGATGAATCCGATATCATGCGCTGCAATACCGGTGCAGCGTACTCCAACGCCGGCTGCAATATTGCCTTGTAGGCGGTCAAAATTGTTTGCGGCTGCTAAAAAAGTATTGCTATAGGTTCAAAAACCGGGCGACCAGCGTTGAATTCGTCCAAAGTCTATTGTGGTCAATGTTTTGGGTTTTTTTTTTGGACATTTGAACAAGTGCTAAGTATTGTGGCCAGGACAACCACAGTCTGGGCAAACGTCGGAAGTGCTACTGTCGATCCTGTGCCTACAACGCAATGAGGTGAGGGTGCATCTGGCACATCTACTGAGCTGAAACTCCGAATCGAAAACTCGAGGCGGCATTGTACCCAGAATGCTGTCACTAGGATTGGCTGCAATCTCTTGTGAGGGACTGCTTCGCACACCCCGTGGAGATTTGGAAAACCATTTCGTCGTTGGTGTAGGTCAGTGACAGTCCATAAATGATCCGTGCTTGAAATTCCCTAAGTGGCTGCGGGCATTTCAAAAAATGGCATTTTCATTGCTTCACAAGAAGGTAAGGGTACCAGGTTGCTCAATAAGTTTTGTCGTTCGATAAGAGAGGGGTTGCTACTAGCCCAATTTTTTTTTGTTCTGTTGGTACACTCTTCATATGAACTTACTGTGCTTATCTGGGCCAAATTCCGGTCCGTAATTGCGTCTCGAAACGCTTTGTAGCCGCACACGCTCGAGTCAGTCGGGTTTCCAGCGCCGAAGCCGACTCGATGTGGCTTTTTTATACAACTTCTACAATTTTTCTTAGTTTCCAGTTTCGTACACCCACCTAGAGTCAGCAGATCGGCGGCTGCGGCGCTGGAAGCTCTTCTGACTCAGGAGCGTGCGGGCGCAAAGCGTGTCGAGACGCAATTGCGGACCGGAATTTGGCCCAGATAAGCACAGTATGTTAGGTTTCATTTCAATTTATCAATTCATTCTTTGTTTACAAGCCATTTAGTGTCGCCGTGCCACAGCAATGGAAAAAATTGAATATCGTGCAGTGATAAAATTCTTATTTTGGAAGGTGTAGCACCAAAAGAAATTCACGAACGAATGTTAAAAGTGTATAATGATTGTTCACCTACAATTAGAACAGTAGAAAGATGGGTTGCTGAATTTAAACGTGGTCGTACAAGCCTTGAAGACGATCCACGTGAAGGACGTCCAAAAAGCGCATCAACACCAGAAATCATAGCCAAAATACAGGATATGGTTTTGGAAGATCGTCGATTGACTGAGAGAGATTTAGTAGAGGCTCTACGCATCTCATTAGGCAGTGTGAGCCATATTTTAAGTGAATTTTTGGGTTTTAGAAAGCTGTGTGCACAATGGGTGCCGCATTCGCTAACAATGGAACAAAAACACATTCGAATGCGACTTTCTCAGCAACATTTGGAGCGTTTTAAAAAAGGATAAAGTGGATTTTGTTCATAAGACTTGAATTTTTTTCGGATTTGAAGGAAAAATAGTTTTTTTTTCAAGTGTATCAAGTGTATTAATGTTCAGGGTGATTATACTGAATGATGAAGTGTATTTTGAACCATAAAATTGGGTTTTTCTTATCGAACGACAGAACTTATTGAACAACCTGATATCTATCTATCCATCAGGGATTTTTAGGGCGCTCGAAAAAAAAATGGATTCAGCTCAAAACCTTCAACTACCCTCTATAAAACGTCGAAATTCACATCGATCGAGGCGCGAGCGGCGCGCGCGCCGCCTGGGCTTCCGTCTGCCCTCCGCTCTCTCACTGTCTCTAACCTCCGCTCCGCACCAGTACACGTAGGAACCATGTGAATTGCGCCATTTTATAGCCTGTAGGTGTTATTTGGGGCGCTGAACCCGAATCTAGGGTCTTTTCCTCGCCAGATTTAATTTGGCGTTACTTACCTTAAAAATTAGGAAATCGAAAAACGAACCTCGAATTCCTGTTCGATGTCCCAAATAACACCCACAGAGAAATTTTGAGTCAAATGTGAGACTTTGACTGAGCTACCGTGTACCCACCATTAGCCGAGAAAAATCGATAACCCGACAAAAGAGTTGTATTAGGCAGCACAAATAACCCCTATGTAGAAGTTCTAAGACGATTTGATCGTATCATTCTCGAACTCGTCAAAAGTCGCGTTTGGCCTGCAAAAATTTCCCCATTTCAAGCTTCGGACCAAATCAGACAGAATTTTCGGAAGCACCCAAAATAACTCCTAGGAAATGGTTTTGAGCTCCATCCTAGGCAAAGTTTTTTCTGAACGCCCTAAAAATTGCCATTCGTGCACCCCTTTTCTCTTTGCAAGCTATGGAAATGCCCCTTTTTGGAAATCTCCTGTCAACCTCTGAGGTATTTAGCGGATTGGGAAAACGGATTATCAATGCTGTGTCCCATACTGTGCTACTGTGCTTCTCTGAGCCAAATCCCGGTCCGCATGTGCGTCTCGACACGCTTTGCGGCCGCGCGCTTCCGAGTCGGAAAAATTTCCAGCGCCGCAGCTGCCGATCTGTTGACTCTGGATGGGTTTCAGAAACTAGAAAAAAAACAAAATTGAAGAAAACTGTGTAAAAAAAAGCCATATCGAGTCGGCTTTGGCGCTGGAAACTTGACTGACTCCAGCGCGTGCGGCCGCAAAGCGTGTCGAGACGCAATTGAGGACCGGAATTTGGCCCAGATAAGCACAGTACCTACACCTATCTAAGCACTGTTTTATGAAAGCCCTCGGGGAGTATAAGGTAAGCCCTAATAAGTTACCTGTATTAGGAGTTCTGGCTCAGTAAGAGAGAACTTCTTCGCCAAATGACTTGTTACGTCAGACACAGTAATCGGTGATGATGAGTTTGAAAGCTAAAACTAGATGTTTTATGGGATAGAGCTAGTAGAGGTATTTCAGAAAAAAAAATTGAAAAAAAACGGATATCTCACATCGCGACAGGCCTCCACAAGCGCTGCCTTTCCAGAATTGGCAGAAATCAGCTGTACTAATAATCGATAAGACGTCAGGTCGTCGGAGACGTCACTACAGCCGCTGATAATCTTAATCCGCTGAAACGTTATCGTAATGAGAGGTGAAAAACACATGTTTTAACTACGGTCATACTTCGCCGCCGCGGCAAAGTATAAATCCAACATCTGACCTACCTTACTCTTGCAGAAAATTCTAATTTCATCCGCCAGATACGAATAGTCAACAATAGGATCGTAGATTGTCAACCGCCGAATATTGGAGGCAAGGCAGGCATCCAACAAAGACATTAGGGAGGCCTAAAGGTTATTTTTAGAGTCGAAAGCTGGATTATTTAATAAGGAAATTACTAAGCTTCTCTAGGCCAGATTCCGGTCCGCAATTGCGTCTCGACACGCTTAGCGGCCGCACGCGCTCGAGTCAATCGAGTTTCCAGCGCCAAAGCCGACTCGATGTAGCTTTTTTATATAGTTTTCTTCAATTTTATTGTTTCCAGCTTCCAAAACCCACCTAGAGTCGACAGATCGGCGGCTGCGGCTCTGGAAACTCGTCCGACTCGAAAGCGCGCGGCCGCAAAGCGTGTCGAGACGCAATTGCGGACGGGAATTTGGCCCAGAAAAGCACTGTACCTTGTCCACGGCTCGGCTATTTATAAGAACAGCGACATGGGAGGGTGCTTTCAGCGACCGGCGAAAATCTTCCTGAAAAAAATTGGTATTTTTCAAAATTGGTAATGAAAATTGAGCTCTCTTAACTTCAATTCGAAGAAAAAAAATATTCTGCAAAAAAGCTCACATCCCGCTCCCGCTGTTTGAGCTCGTGTCGAGCCCAAAGTGTTGACCAACCCAGAAAATTGCAGGCAAGAAGGACCAATCGATAAACACTACGAATAGCCAAGGCGCAAAGCCATGCCACATCAATCATACCCTAAAAAATGAATTTGATTTTAATTTTCCCACATAAATCATGGAAAAAACGCATAGTTGACTCGAAAAAAAAGATACAACTGCACGGGAAAAAGGAGAAAGGATTATGCAGCAACTGACGGGTCCAAAACAGAGGAAAAGTGTAACAAAGAGGTAAACAGTAGTATCAATCCTGCGAAGTAGTAATGCTGACGGGCCTTCGCGGGAGGTGTCGCGCGCGGCGGAGGAAAACTCGTCCGCGGACATTTTTGACTCAGGCACGATTCGACGACCATGCCGGGAAGCACCCCGGACGGAGTGAGTCGCTCGCACAGCGCGGTCGCAAACTCCAAGGTCGACGGAGCGACGCCAGCATGGGTAGCGCCGTCATCAACCCTGTACCGAACGGAGCGGCCCCGCATTTCGAAAGATATCGCCGACGCCACAGTGGACGGGGTGACCCCTTCCCAAATAAGTGTTCGTGACGTCATCAACCCTACCGCCTGCGCAGGAAATGCCTACCTTTGACCTATTTTAAAATCCTAGTTGACCGATTACGTCTATTACTTATATAGTTAGGTCCATGGCCTGGTTCCCCAAGAAAAAAAACGTTTAAATTCAAACCGCGGCGGTTTAATTCTCAGAGATTGAGATTTAAACCGCCACGCCAGCCGCGTTTTGAATTTACACGTTTTTTTCTTGAGAAAACAGGCTACGGACCTAACCATACCTTCGCTCGTCCTTACCCTTCGTGCTGATTTTTACCATTTCCCGTGTATAATTCACTGGTTTTCTGTGGAAACAATTCATTTATTTCAGAAAAATTCAACAATCATGCAATCGAAGGAATATTCTTACTCTTGAGCTAACGAGTTCCTCAAAAATATCTCAAATGGAAAACGAAGCGTACTGAACACTTCCTTACACAGTAATGAAGAAACCGTACGAACTGCTACATATCATGCAACAAAATAGAGAGTTCGCAATCAAAACTGCAGCTCTGGAACTGCGACAAAAAGGAAGGGGAGCCGAATAAAAAATGTCTCGTCAAAGGGAATTGAACAAGTAACAAGCTGGTAACCTAACAAGACTTTCAACGCAAAAATATGACTAAAAAATGGTCATCGTGGTGACATAGCAAGCTAATAGAAACTGGAATTCGAAGAAAAAACACTAGAAGGAAACCCTGACAAAAACACATTGTTCACAGAATGAACTGACAACAGTGAAAGGGATTTTGTCCAGAGAAAAGACACAAATACAAACAGAAAAGAGATAATAAGTGAACAAAGAGCCGTAATAATGTAATCACATCACGATAATATCAAATATCATACGCAGAAGAATATCTGAGTATCGGAATAGCTTTCGATACTCAGATATTCTTCTGAATAGTATCGGAATAGCATCGGAATAGGAATAGCTGGCCAGTTTGGCGCGATGCTGGAAGAGGAATGAATATATGTTCATATATTTTCGCAAAACATTACACAGTATATATAAAAAACTGGATAGTAGGAAAAAACTAACAATGCTATTTGCAGAACCCGAAGTACCTACTTGCACATGACAGTGGATCCTTTCCTACGAGCACCCCAGAACAAAACGCGCTTCAGCGGCAGGAAATATCTGTAAAATGAAAAAGGATTCACCGATTATCGGAGCATCGCATAGAAATCTACACCAAATACTACCTCGACAGCGTTGAGCTTCTCACGGCATCGGTCTGTATGTAGTTCATCGTGGTCGTAGTCGAAACAATCGAGTAGGAAATCTTAATGGCTAGTTTACTCGATTTCTAGAGTGTATGATAATTAAAAAGTGTTACCGAGTAGAGTGGTCTCACAGGGCTGGGGAATCGTCTTGAGCGCGGACATTTCTCTGTGCCCATTAACACGCGAGCATACGACTGGATTTCCTGCTGTGGATCAGGTGTCTAGAATAACTTTCAGTCCGACTTCATACTCCCTCGTACGTGGAATCGGGCAGCGTGGTGAGAAAAAGTGGTCAGTGGATTCAAAAAAAGTGGCTCTGACTCATCTTTCCCTGATCTTTTGGCTTTGAAAGAGAGTGGGAACTTGAACTGTACGATTTCAAGAAGAAAACTGCGATGTGATGTAAATTCTAGATGTGTGTGCTCTTCTTTGCACATAAAAACGTAATGTATGATTCGTATCATACTTTTAGGAAGCCGCGACGCAGTTAATATCTGGCTGGTAAAGATATATCAAAAGTGCCGCGGCTTCCCAAATCTATTATACGGTCCATATACAGATAAAATATCGAATCAGAGATAAACAGCCAACAGATAGAAAAAGGAAGAATGAGAAACCATGAAAAAGATGATGATTCCGAAATTAGTTCGCGCGTTTGCACGCTTCCCGTGCAATTGCGTAACACATCTGACTCGCCGCCCTATTTTTCGTTGACGGCGTGGTAGAAATCGAGATACGCCCACCGCCTCGCTGGTTTCACGGCCCTCCGACCCATCAATGCACCGAATGCACCCAAACTTCTACGGGGTCGTAAAGCTAATCCTGTCTGAGGAGGTTATGGAAAATTCGACAAATTTGTCAGTTCTCTAAACGCTGAATGTTATACAGGTTCTGTAAAAAGGCTGCGAATGAATGGAAATTTCAAAATACTAAGCAAAATTGCCGGCAATTCAGAAAAACAAGTGAAATTTTTGGAAAAATGGAAATTACGCGTCGGATCAGAGGCATATAGTGTACTGCGCAACTGCACAATATTCTACGCCTAATAATTGCCGGTCACCTTGGCGGACAACTCGTCCCAGCCCTCATTCCTCCTCAATGCAGACTTTACCCAGAAGGCTAACCTTTTGCACGTTGAAACTCCAGAGCTTCTTTACACATTCCAAAACTTCGCCGACCTCAGGGGTACCAACCCGATTCCCAAAATTTCCTTATTGCTAATAAGGTGTGCTAAGTGGGACGAGTTACCCCGCAGTCGGGTGGTCATGGGCGGGAAAATCAAATCTTGGCGCTGATTTTTCTGGCGCCAATCGCGTATGGACCTTCTTATTCGTTACAAGCACCCATTTCGGCTCTTTCTACGCTATAATCCCCTATTCTCTGTTCCTCTATTTACCTAAGTAAGCGTGCTTCTTGTGTAGCACTTTAATATGGACCTCCTCAGCCTTCCCAACAATTTTCTATATATCTAATCGTATATGCAAAAGTTTCGACCTCAGTATAAAGTCCATGTTGACCGTTCTTTTTGGTTTTAGTATAGTTCCTGGGCCGATAATCGAGCTCTGCCGCACAAAACTTGTGAAACCTTCTAGGGTGTCATCCCCCCGAGAGATCTGTGTACTATACGTGGAACTGATCGATAGAAGTGAAGTTCTTGCAGAAACTTCGAGACCCTTCTGAAAAATTCGAAAAAGATACAAGCTATGCGAGACTCTGGAAAAAATCTGATTTGCGCGTAAAATTCGATGTGTTGCATGATAGGGTGCACAGCAAGTCACAGAATCGACGTCTTGGCCATCGCATTTCGCCACGCCCATTTTTCCGTGCCGCCGAGCGATACGAGCCACAACATGGCCTTTCGTATTCATCATGAGCGCTGGGGCGCTCTAGCGCCACGCGACGCGGCAGTGCGTCGCGTTCGGGAGAGATAGGATTTCGCAAGGGGCGAATCCCCATTCCGGCTATTCGACGTTGTGTCGCCCGCCCGACCTGCCCATAGATTGGTCTTGCTCCGGTGTGTAAACCCCAGGAGTTGGTTGCATGGTATCAACCTAACTCAATTCCATAGCCATGTGTTTGCTGGGGTAATTTCGTATACAGCGGGGGGCTAAGGTGAAGCCATCAACCTGTCTATCGTCACTGTACAGCACACTGAAGGACTATTGATTCCCGTGATATTCCTTCAAGATCGTCTGCTAGCAGCTCACAGACTCCACGGAAGGCCATGCAGAAGTATCGACAAGTTCATCCAGAGTTGACAATATCGTTCCCTGGAAATTACAGCGTTCCTTCCTATTCCACCATTTCCCAGGCGCTACATATCTTGGGACGTTCGTTTTATGCGGTTTCTAGAAGCAGGGCAACTCCCGGATGTGTAACCATTACACCTGCTCTCCAACTTGTATTGTACTGGAGGATCTCAAGTGGAAAGGATAGTAGTAGTCTTCGTTGCAGAATCATCGTCGGCAGGCAGATGCCGTACCAGTTCTCCTACTGTTGGATTTCTTGCATAAAATATCGCGCAGAGGCGCTATTTCTTTCAGCCGAATTAACTTATTTTTGCCTCTGTAAATGATCTAGTTTCGTTCGATGTTTCTTGCATGGGGTCAATTTCGGTTGCTTCGTCTTTTTCAACTTCATAAAATCCTGGGGATCTCTAGGGCTTGGCTACACATTGTCATTTTGTTCCATTTGTATTGAAATACACCAAATTCCTTTGAATTCTGTTGTAAGCCAACAGTTCTCCAAATCCCTTTGAATTCTGTTGTAAGCCAACAGTTCTAAGTTCTCAATGTTGCTCATATGCCAGCGGTTGCCTGGTTGTTTAGTTATTAAGCCATCCGAAGTTTGTGTTCCTTTTGTTTTGGCTGATATACTCATCAGGGCTGTAGTGTCACTTAATGTCCGCTCAAGGACCGTCACCTATTGTGTCTTAGTTTCCATTGTTCCTAATGGTTCCATTTCCAATGTTCAATCAAGTTTCATCGAGATTTTGTATTAAATGTTACGCGGTGCTAGTTTTGTTTGCAGTTCTTGGATGTTGTATGTATATGATGTATAATCGAATATACATTGCCATGATAATACATGTGAATATGACACTGTCGAATAAAGCCTTTACCCGGACCCCTCCCCCGCTCATGAATGAATATGAAACGGAGGTTTTGCCGTAGATTATCGGAGGTAAAACCGAGGTTCTCCAAATCCAGTAGCGTCGTTGCGGCTCGGAAAAATGGGCGTGGCAAAGTGCTTCCCCCTGCCGCAATAACGCCCTTTATTTGAAGCCCCCTGTGTGGATGGAAGGTTTTTTCTCAACCCTCAACAGAGATTAATACAGATTGTTCCGTATATTCTCGAGAAATTCCTGATTTAGAGGCTTATCTTGCATAATTTGAAAAAAATCGATCTTTTTTCTTAACACTAGTTCAACAAAAACAATTGCATCTAATTTTTGCATTGCTCAAGCTCCTTCATATTCATTCACTTCTCGCATAACTTTAAAATTGATCTATCTCCTTCTAAATATAGTATTGAACTATTATTTCAGGCAATGGGTAGAGGGTACGGGGCGCCACAATACCGTATCGCAGCTGTCCATGCAGAACGCCGACGCCTCAATTCCTCTCAGCAGCATGGACTCTAAATCTCCGGAGTAGAGGTCATTTGACTTTTCTTCGTAAGTATCCTCTGTAAAACATCGTAATTCTCACGACTCATGGGGCGAGCGGCGCGGGCGGTTCTGCTCCCTCTGGCTGTCATGCGCTCTCTCACTGTCTCTAACCGCCGCTCCGCACCAGCACGCGTAGAAACCATGAGAATTCGGTGGTTTGGTAGCCTTTGTATACTTTCGGATTCAGTTCATAAGATTTCCTAGCTGTCGCTGCATTTGCGCTACTGGATTGCAACAGAGTATGAGCATTTCTTGTGCGCTTTGTTTACCATGCTACATAGTTCAGGCGAGAAAGGCGAAAATCGATGACTTACTTGACTTAATCGGTTGGCTTTCGCCTGGCGCGGTCATTCCGCATCTTCACCGAGGTGTGCCGTCCTAGTAGTCAGCCGTGTCCATTCTTCACGGTCTTCAGCCACAATTTGAACACATTCCATCCAGCTGTCACTATTCCATTTCCTGCGAAACGAAACATCGCGCCTGAACAGTCTTTCGATGCCGAGTGACTTTAAATCCTCTTTAACCACATCCGTCCAGAACCTTCGCCTACGCCCAGGTGGCCGTTTCCAGACAGGATTTGGAAGCATTCTTAGAGCGTGTTGTACGAGACGATCCGGCGTTCTTCTTAGTATATGCCCGAGCAGTCCAAGTCGACTTTCCATTGCTGCTTGAGATGGCTTTAGGAGATGCTGGCACCTCCCTCGTGTCAAGCGTTGATGTACTGCGTCGATTTCCTTGTAAAGTTCTTCGTTATGGCATACACGTGGCCAGAAATATCCAAGCAAACGCCTAAAAAGCTTCCTCTCCGTGCAGTCCAACCTTTCCATCTGCGTCTTCGGTGCTGCCCACGTCTCCGATCCGTACATCATGATAGGGCGAATAGCGGATAGGTAGACGCGCAACTTGACTTCCTTCGCGATGGTGGTAGACCACAAACACTTGGTTAGAGAATTAAATGCAGACGTAGCTTTCGCACATCGTTGTCGAATATCCGCTTCATAACTACCATCGTTCTTCAGCAAACAGCCCAAATAACAGAAATCGTCCACCAGTTCGATACGTTGTCCGTCCACACAAACTTCCGTTGAAGGCCTCTGAGAGACCCACATCTGCTTGCATTTGTCGGGACGAAGACGAAGTCCATAGGCTGCGGCATACTTCGAAACGAGGTTCACAATCCTTTGCAGTTTTGGGTTGTTTTCAGCGAATAACACAATGTCGTCGGCGTACTCCAGGTCGACAAGGGAGCGTCCTGATGGTGTTAGGATCACATCCGCAGGAAACTGTTCTGCAACTCTACGCATGATGTCATCAACGGCGAAGTTGAAAAGAAAAGGTGCTGCAACGGCTCCTTGCCTTACTCCTGTTTTCACCTCGAAAGCTGACGTAAATCCGACAGGTGTACGAACTGCTGCTGTTGTTCCTTTCTTCATGTCCTCGATTAACCGAACATACTTTTCCGGGATTCCATCTGCCCGCAGAGCATTGAGCAATCGATCACGATGAGGAGAGTCGAACGCGGCTTCAAAGTCCAAAAAAGCAAGCTGTAATGGCTTCGAAAATCGCTGCCACGATTCAATTACTCTTCTCACGACGATCACGGTCGATGGTCGATCTTCCATGTCGAAAACCGGCTTGCTCATCTCTGGTCGTTCCTTCACGATGTTTGATAAGTCGCTCGAGAATGATACGTTCTAAAACCTTGTACATGACACGAAGTAGAGAGATTCCTCTGTAGCTCTTAGGATCCGTGACGGATAGCTTCTTGTGAAGAGGTAAGATGATCGCATGTCTCCACGAATCGGGTATCCTTTCGCTCATCCATACGGCACGGATGGGGTTGGTCATTTCACGAATCCCAGACGGAGAAAGAGCTTTCAGCATTTCAGCAGTGATGTTGTCATCTCCACCAGCCTTTCCATTCTTCATTTTCCGGACACAATCCAAAATTCAGACTCAGTCGGCGTTTCCTCACTGACATCGTAATGTGCTCTCTGAACATGCGGGAGCTCAGGTACTGATGGCGCTGGACGATTCAGTAGTGAACTGAAGTAATCCTTCCATATTGGCAGCGTCGCATCACCAACTGCAACTCCCTTAATAGTGTTCAAGACAGGAGAACATCTCTTCATGTTCCCGCTATACTGTCGCAGCAACGTTTAGGCTTTCTTCGGATTATTCTCCTCCCGAGCCTTCTCGAACTCCTTAGCTCTACACGTCCACTCTCGTTCGCGGTCACTTTGAAGCTGCCGACGCAACTTCCTCCTCAGACGCTTCTCCTCCACAAAGTTTCCTGCAGTTCGGAGAGCACATACTCTGTTGTAGGTAGATGTTGTTCCTTCTGAGACGTAGGCGAACTTCTTCTTAGGCTGTACAACCGGGAGTGCCTCTTTCGAAGCGTCCTGGATGCACTTGACAAAAGAATCCGCGTCGCAAAGTTTCTTCTTAGTCCGTACTCCGATGTGAATAGAAACGCGTTGTCGAAAATTCCTTCTGCACTCTTCATCTCTGAGACTTGTCATGTCAATCCTCTGGAGAGGCTGAGTCCCTCGCTTCCTCTTATGAATCCTCGCAGTGAAGTTCAACAGAACAGGACGGTGATCCGAATCGAATGCGACATCCCACACAGCTCTAGATCTTCGAATGTCCGATACTGGAATATTCCTCGTCAGGACATAGTCAAGCTGTAGTTTCAAAGTTGTCATCTTCCGCTTCCGCTGCTCTTCTGGAGATAGCTGGGTTGGTCCCTGCAACGTAAGCTGATGGCGGCGATGATTCCTCGTGAATGTCGATGCAGTAATCAGACCACTGCGTTCACAAAAGTCGACAAGGCGGTAGCCATTGTCCGATGTTTGCTCCACTGGGTAGAACCATTTACCGAGTACTTCGGATTCCTGATCAAGTCCCATCTTCGCGTTTGCGTCAATCCCCACGACAACAGCATGTTGACAAGGTATCCTGGCTCAGCAACGTATTGAGTTCCTCATAAAGCGCATCCTTCGAATTGTCTTCGGCGGTTTCAGTGGGCGCATGAGCACTCACTATCCACAGATTGAATCCTCTGTGATCCCGCAGTCGTACGAATTAGAGTGAGGATCGAATATTCGAGTTCGAATAAATATTCGAATTTTTCGAACGAATTTTTATTCGAACATTCGAATATTCGAAAAGTGTGAATATTCGAACATTATTCGAATTCGACTATTCGCAAAAGGTGAAAATTCGAACATTATTCGAATTCGACTATTCGCAAAAGGTGAAAATTCGAAAATTATTCGAATTCGACTATTCGGAAAAGGTAAATATTCGAATATTATTCGAATTCGACTATTCGCAAAAGGTGAAAATTCGAAAATTATTCGAATTCGACTATTCGCAAAAGGTGAAAATTCGAAAATTATTCGAATTCGACTATTCGGAAAAGGTAAATATTCGAATATTATTCGAATTCGACTATTCGGAAAAGGTGAATATTCGAATATTATTCGAATTCGACTATTCGGAAAAATTGAATATTCGAATATTATTCGAATTCGACTATTCGGAAAAGGTGAATATTCGAACATTATTCAAATTCGATTATTCGCAGAGGTGAATATTCGAACGTTATTCGAATTTGAATACCCGAGCTGATTTAACAAAAAATATGAAAATCAGCTCTAATGTATGAAGGAATCGACATACCTTTCAAGACTGAATTCATTTTCTTCACAACTCCATTGTTCCATTTTTCCAAACGCAAGGGCTAAATTTTTCCCCACACCGTCTGATGAGGCTACTAGGACGGTTCTAACAGGGGGAGCGACATGGCAATCAAACATGGCCACGCCCATTTTTTCATGCCGCCGCGCAATGATAACACCAAGAATAGCTTCGTTAGGTCTAGCCATGTTCTCCACCAACCTTCACCCCTGGGCGGGTGAAGTGGGAAACCTTAACGATTGGGAGAACCGGTGACAACCAGTGAAACGTCCCGAAAAATAATGAAAGTGACCCAACACTCATGCAAGTCATTTTCAAGATTGAGTGGGTGTCACTGCCGGTTTTTCGTCCATAACTTTTTTGTGCTCAGGTGAAAGTTTGGTGAGTGTTTGGTGAAAGTTGTTCTCGGTATTCACATACAATTCTGCATTGAAAAACGCTTTCAGTTTTTATAATAAGTTCTCCTTCTTTCAGTCGAATTCAGTTTATAAAGTGCATTTTTTTAGCCTGAAATTATTTGTTTTTCGTTCATAACTTTTTTGAGCTTGGAGAGACCTTTGTGAAGCTTGTTTTCAAAATCTCGATGGAATTTTGCGTCAACTTGTGCTTCCAGTTTGGGAAAGTATTTTCTCGATCCTTCAGCCTAATCCATTTTACGGAGCACCGGTTTTCCGCCTATAACTCTTTAACCTTTGGAGATAGGGTTTTGGTGAACGTCGGTTTTTAAATCTACGTAAAATTCTGCGTCGAATGACATATCGGGTTCCTAACTTTGCTTGCTTCATAAGCCAGCCAGGTCGGTGGAGCCGAGCCCCGTTATTGGCTCCGGCAGAACTCTGCGTCTCTGATTTAAACCATGGAGGCAAGAGCACCCTATGGAGATAACTGTGAAAATCGGCTTAACCGACCTGGCTGACTTACGTGGAAAGCAAAGTTAGGAATCCGATATATCTTTCGACGCCGAATTTTACAGATATTTCACAAACAACATTCGCCAAACCCTATCTTCAACGGTTAAAGAGTTATAGGCCAAAAACCGGTGTTTTGTAAAATGAGTTAGGCTGAAGGATCGAGAAAATATTTTTCCAAACTGAAAACGCTATTCGATGCAGAATTTTATGGGGATTCCGAAAACAACCATCACAAAAAGGCTGTCTTTTAGTGTAAAAAAGTTATGGACGAAAAACTGATTGCTTTTAGTGAAAGAAACGTTAATTCATCAATTGAAATCGGCTAAGAGATTGGGAACGTTTTTTTTTTGAAATTGAAAACGTTATTCGACGCAACGTTTCATGAAGATTCCGGAAACAGCTCTGCTCAAGATCCATCTAAAAGGGTAAAAATGGTATGAGCGAAGAACAGGTACTTTTTCAAAAATCGCTCGAAGAAATTTTCAGACAAATTTTGACTCCAAGACAGCTTAAAGGAGATTTATCATGACCTACGCAGATCATTTCATTAAGAATAGTGAATTTCTAAAGGAGGTCATCTAACGGAAAAAAATGTTGTTTCAAAATTAATGATTAAAAATAAAAATACATTGAATGCAAAAAAAGAGGAATAAAAAAACGTCAAATTTTGAAGTTGCAAATCTATAGAGAACCTTCACCATTCCCCACTCAGGTATCCTAAACAACCTTCACCTCTCAGACCGTTGTCTCCACCCCAACGAACCTATGACACCAACCCTGAATTTTCCTTCCCTTCCGAAATCCTTGCGGCGCGGAGAAATAGGGGTGGCCAAGTGGCCGCGATAAGAACCTCTGGGGGTGCTAAGCACAGATTTGACATCCGTTTCCGGTGTTACGGAAGGTTGCGGCACAGTTTCGTGGTTTGTCGATGTTTTAGACTTGGCCGCGCTATCTCGCCAGTCGGGGCCACTTGTCCACTGCATATGGCTACACCAATTTCTCCGCGCCGCACCGCTTTTGACAGGGGAGAAAACCCCAGATTGGTGTTATAATTGCGCGGCGGCACGGAAAAATGGGCGCGCCCTAGTGGGATGGCAATTGGTACTCCCCCCCCCCTTCTAGTGATAGGACCGATTTGGCTAAAACTTCGCCAAGAGGCTTTTCTGAGCTTTTCTGAGATTAAGAATCTCTTATCCTTTTCGCAATTTTTGAAGAACTGATGGCTTAGACAAAAACGCGCTCCACGCCCCGCTGAGAGCCGCCAGCGGGATAGTAGCCGTGGAGCGCAAAATTCGAAGTTTTGTCGTCCATGGTAGTAGCTATCGCGGGGTACGGTAGCGACTGTCGTGGGCGAGTAGCTGCTTCCTGCCCAGGTGATAAGCCCCTCTGAGCTTTTTGTTTTCAAAAATATACTTACGCACCGGTGCACGACGCGGCCGCACGCCAACACGCGACCCGGCCAGTGTACCGAGCACCACCTGGGGCCACCAGCGGTTGAACAGGGCCTTCAGCGTCCAGGCAGAGCCAGGTACCGCGAAATTGGGCAATTAAACAGAACAGAAGGCATTGCCTTCATTCGAATCCTGGCTCAGAACCGCGTCGTATGCCTCCCTTGGAAACTAGCGTCTTGAGCGTCGAGCATCTTTTTGGGGACACGCTTTGCCCGTGATGGGCACGCTCTCGTGTCAGGAGGGCGAGCACTCGCCTATATCGTGTCTCCGGGAAAGTGGGAAGATCGGAGTGAGCGTCGAGCTCCTTTTTATTTGAGAAGGTTTAGGGGTAGGTTCTCTAGGCAAAACTTCAGTCATATCGGAGACTCTAACAATATAATTACCCTATACTTACCGTGATCCTTCGAAGCACCCAAAGTGGGCCTCTTATTCATGTTCAGCACCTCGAATAAGCTCCTTAGGCTACGTTGAAGCGGAAAAATTTATTCTGTAGCATTCTTTGCATTGTAGCCCGTACAGGTTTAGAGATGAGTCGTGCCTTATTAATTTCATTTGTAGGTGGAAATAAAGCTTTAGAAGAAGAATTCAACTTGTTTTTGCCGCTCACTACGTAGTTGCGCGATATTGCTATGGATGCTTAAATTATTCGTCATTCGAATATTCGAATTTCGAATATTCGTTCGTTCGAAATAAAAAATGAACGAATTTATTCGAAATTCGTTCGTTTGAAATAAAAAATGAACGAATTTATTCGAGATTCGTTCGTTCGAAATAAAAAATGAACGAATTTATTCGAAATTCGTTCGTTCGAAATAAAAAATGAACGAATTTATTCAAAATTCGTTCGTTCGGAATAAAAAATGAACGAATTTATTCGAAATTCGTTCGTTCGAAATAGAAAATGAACGAATTAATTCGAAATTCGTTCGTTCGAAATAAAAAATGAACGAATTTATTCGAAATTCGTTCGTTCGGTCTCTTTTTAAAAAGTCCTCACTCTAGTACGAATGCATTCCGGCACGACGTTGAGCCAAACTCCTTGACCATACCATTGAAGTCCTTCCTTACAGCTATTGCACAGCCTTACACTTTCCTATCGTCAGCGTTACCGCAGTAGATGGTGTACTCTCCGACGCTGATGACGGGTCTATCCTTGAGGCGGGTTTCCTGCAAAGCAGCAAACGGTGCATGGAAATAGCTCAGAAGTCTGGATAGCGCAGTTTTTTGAATATCACTCGACAGCGATCGACAGTTCAGGATGGCGAAGTTGTGGCTTGTGGCCAAAGACTTCATGACTCCTTAGGTACGGATCCTAAGGTGTTATGGACCAGAGGCCTTAGTGTGCCGGACGGCGACACTTTTATGCAATGTATGGGATGATTTCGCGATATAGTTGTGCGCGCTATATAGCTCGAACGTTCCCTGTGTACACTCAAACGTCTGCTGGGTTCAGTAGAAGCAGGGGCACCAACGAGCAGGTACCAACAGATTTGTATACACACCCCCAAAAATCGATACTCTCACATTTCAATATCGGGAAACAGCAATAAATTTAGCATTCAGCAGGAATACCCTAGTGTTCTTGCGGAGGTCAAGTTCAGAGTCGATATCGCGTCACGCATGAATCCCCATTCGAGATAGGTCATCGCGTCATTCCGCGGCAAATGCGTAAGTCTTGCTTAGGGCCCTTTCTATATCTCGAAATCTGGGCGATGCGATCAGGTGTCAAAAACCATCTGAGGGAATTGATACCACATTGCGCGTTCGCCCCATGAAATAACGTTGCGCCTTGGATAATTCATGGTGTAGAAGGGATGTGCGTGGGCGTTTTTGCCAGCGCGTCCACGCGGCTTAGTACACGAGCAAATGTGTTTTCGCATTCATGCCCACTTATACACACTCGAACGCATGCTGATCCGTGTGCGTAAGTATGCCAGCGTGAGGCTGGGCATGAGCGCTTGCCTGAGCGTGGGCCCTTGCACGCCCACGTGCGCGTGCGAGTGAGCGCGCATGCAGACGCGTTGACGTGTTGTTTGCGTGTGTTTTCGTATGCTACTGCCCACATTTTTGCGCATGCATATGTATGCGCACGTGCATAGAGGTGCGCGCATGGGCTGTGCATGAGAGTATTCACGTTCACATTGTTGCGCAAACTGTGTGCGAGCTCATGAGCCTGGATGCAACCCACGTGACACTCACATGCTGACCCACACGCGTGTACCTTAACTGTTGTTTGTGGAGGCATGTGCGCAAGCTCTCATACATAAGTTCAAGCACACGCGCATGCGCGTAGAGGTGGACATAAGTAAGCGCAGCCAGTCTTCACCAATGCAGGTGACCAAACATCGCGCCGCGTGGGAATCAAACTGTAGCATAGGTCTGATCGTGACCCAAATTTGGAAGCTTTCTTAAGCGCGTCATTTTCCGGCATGCCCAAGCTGCGAAGCTGGCATGCTGTCGTGTCGGTTGGGGCACGCGTACCATTCTGCGTTCATAGGGCTGTGAATGCACAACTGCGCAGCCAGTGACCCCATACTTGGAAACGAATCGCTCAGCCGTACATGCCTAGCATGCGTACTCTATATGTTGTGTGCGTCGAATGTCACTGTTAGTCCGGGTTTATGCTCCGCATAGCGAGCGACGCGACGCAATGTTTATCATTCATGTCGATCACAAATCGATTCGCATGGTATGCGCTGCGGCGGCTGCTCGCTGGGGTCAGTATGAACCCCGCCCAACCTACGGTTGTTATTCCGGATTCCGGGTCTTGAGGGAAGCTGGGTGCAAGTGCCATGAGCCAAAAGCTGTGTTACGTTTGCCGCGCTATTTTGATCTGGTTAAAATCCGCCCAACCGGCACGTGCAGCCGATATGGCAGGTATAGAAGATGAGTACTCAAGGTGAGAAGTTAGGGATTTGATTTTAATTTGAGGTCTATAGAGTACGTTTCGGAATCTGAGGCAGGGTACAAAGTTTTGAATGGGTTTGGAGTTTTTCCCGTTAGCCTCTTGAGTATTTCCTTTCTTTCATCTATTTTTCACTCCCTCAATCCTCACTCTACGCCTCTGTGTCTATCGTTCCTAGCTTCACTTCTGTCTGTTCCCCTTTCTCTTTTCTCCTTCTTCTCCCTCTGTTCCTGCACCCCTTTCACTAACTCCTGTACGCAAAAATGTTCCTCGTTCCCCTCTCCCACCTTCTCTTACATTCTTCTTTTACCCTGCGAGCACTCAGCCCTTCACATGCACTGCTCTCTCTCTCTCTCTCTCTCTCTCTCTCTCTCTCTCTCTCTCTCTTCTGTCCTATACTCAAGACCTGCTTCTCTATCAATGTCTGTATTTCTGTCTCCTCTCTCAACCTCCGGTACTTTCTCCATGTTGTACCTCCGGATGTGTGTATATCGCTTCTCTCTTTCTTTCTGCACCTCTTGAAGTCTTATGTCTGTCTTCCTGCATATCTGTATCTCTTTGAATTCCCCTCACACTCTTTCCTTCGTTCTCTGCTCCAATGTTCTCAGTGTTTCCCGGTCTCTATCGCCGTCTCTCTTGCTGCGCTTCTCTTTGTACCGGCCTCGTTGTCCTAGTCGTCTAATACTCACATTTGCAATCTCTTATGTCCTTCCCGACTCTTGCCTTGTCTTTACCAAGTGTATTTATGTCGGATATGTCTAACCTTCACTTTTCCGTATGTACGCCTCCATCTGTCTGTCTGTTGTCTATGCGTGTCTTTCTGTCTTTGTTCGTCTGTCTGCCTGTCTGTCTATCTCGTCGTCTGTTTGTCTGTCTGTCTCTGCGTCTCAATAACTCGGCTTTTCACTGCCTTCAGCTGTTCTTTCTTTTCCTGAGAATTCTTTGGGTCCTCTTTCCTTCTTCGTGCTCGCATTTCGGTTCCTTCTTCGTTTTTGCCTATCTGTCTCATGCTCTATTTTGTCTTGTCTAATTTGCTACTTTCAACTCTTTGCACCCACCCCCTATTGTCTACCTGTCTGTCATTGACTCTGCATCTCTTTGCATCTCTCAGTTTTCTCTCTATCTCTCGACATCCACCACTAACTCTTTTCCGCCTTTCACTCCGCTTGTCTTCTTTCTTCCCCATTTTTTCTCTACTCTCTCCCTCTCTCTCTCTCGCTCGCTCGCTCTTCCTGAATTTTTTCTTATACCAACATTTTTCCCCTTGAAACGCACTGAATAGATCAGCTTTTATTCCATTGCTTTCTAACCCCGTTGTATAGTGATACTAATTTAGGTATGGAAACGCAGTTTGGGTGAGAAGTCGTCTATATATAAATATAAATATTTATTGAAAGTTGTTACAAGTCGGAGGAAAGGATTCGAAAGGATTGCAAGTATGTACCACTCGTGAGGCGCAGCTAGTCTAGATTCAGAGCTGCTCCGCGAGTGGATTTTCTTCTCAAGCAAAGAAAACATAACAAAAAACAAAAATAAGAAACAATGATAACATTAACGACTACAATACAACGTTCGACTACCTACAACCTCGATCGCCTGTCCTCCCGTCAATCACCAGTTAGGTCGCGCCAAATAGCACTTCTTGCTACAGGAGCCTTCGTGCTACTAGTTGACGCTTCTTGTTGAGACCCAGTCATCGTGCTCGTCGTCCAGCGGTATCCCGTAGGTCACGTCTGTTATCCTCATAATGCAGCAACTTCTTGCTCCGCCTGATCTTCAACTTCCAGCGTGCCTTCCAACATGGATTCCTCTCCTCGGTCAACTAGTCGACGTTCCTCCTTACGCCATCTTCGTCGGCCGCAGAGGACAAAGCGACTAGCGCATGCCCTGCGATACAGAGGGAATCAGGAGAACTACTCTTGGATCCCAGCTTTCGCGGTAGACTTGGGCTAGCTATCCGCGGGTATGCACATAGCCAAGCTAACAAAGTAAATACAAAAAGAGAAGAATATTGTAGCCAGGTAGGCCAGAAAACCCGGCCGACATCCACGGTGCATCCGTGTATGTTCTCGTTTATGTTCTTTCCTTCTTAATCGGGGGGATGTGCGCGGCCGGGTTACTTTTTTTTCATTTTTTTTATTCTTAAAGCCAGGTAGGCCACAAACCCGGCCGATATCCACGGTACATCCGTTTATTTTCTCTCCTCCTTAATCGGGAGGATGTGCCCGGCCGGGTTACTTTTTCTACTCTTTTCCTTTTTTAAAATGTGATTTCTTTTCTTCTTTCTTCTCTTACATTATTTTTTCTTGCTTTCTATATATTAGTTTTTTCTTTTCGCCCACTATTCTTCTTTTTTACATACTTTTTACTTCCTTTTTTTTTTTTTTTACTTTTTACTCTACGTTTGCTTTAGCACCCTAAAACTTCCTTTTTTCTTGTCGGCTTTCTTATAAGAAATCGTAAATTCCTTTTTCTTCCAAAGTCTTTCATAGTGTAACCTTTTCAAAAATTCTAATTTTCGACCCACCTTTTTTTTTCCTTTTTAGTCATTATAAGATCAATGCTTTGCTGTTTAACTGGACTGTGTAATTAGGTGGACTTTCAATTATTGAGCTTGTTTTTAGGACTAACGTAAGGACTTCATACCCTAGTGGACTCATCAGGACTTGAGCAACCTCTTCTTGTGTCCATGTTTTATGTGGTCCTTTGGAGGGGGGGGGGTGCATGTTCCTCCACAAATCCTATCCGTGGCCTCATCGCGGCGTGGAGGTGGCAACGGGTGTGATCCCGGCGAATACGGAAGGTGTGAACCGATGAAAAAGCAAAAAAAATGGTTTCACGGGGGAGAGGAGCTCTCTACACACCGAGGGGGAGTTGACTCGCCTTTTGCAGCTCTTATTCCACTCGGGACCACACCGCTCGAATTGAGTAGCGCGCCGTTTCGAACTGCAAAAACGGAAAAACTCCTCTCTCTATGTGTACAGGCTATAAAACGACCAAATTCACTTGGTTCCTACGCGTGCTGGTTCGGAGCGGAGGTTAGAGACAGTGATAGAGCGTGGGGCAGACGGAGACCGAGACGTCGCGCGCGCCGTTCGCGCCTCGAATGATGTGAATTACGACGTTTATAGAGGATAGAGAGCCCCAATCCCGTTTCAAGGCTTTGGAACCATGCTCGATAATTAAAGCTGATATCAAAATGGTTGCATGCGATAAAATCGAGTGTACCAATTATTCGCTTTTTTTATGAAATAATTTTTATCAATTTTCTCTCTTTAGCCTTTCTAAGACTTTCTTTTTTCCTTTTCTCTTTCCTTCTCTTTTTAATGTTCATCTTGTCAATTTCATGAGAGAAATCCTAAATTTTGGTTTTTTCCAAAGAGCTTTTCTTGTTTTTTCCCCATTTTTTCTATATTTTGACTTTTATGTTTCTTTTTCAGTCGTTATAAGATCAATGTTTTGCTGTTTAAGTGGACTTTGTAGTTGAGTGGACTTTCGATTATTGAGCTGGTTTCTAATACTAAAGTAAAGACTTTATACCCTATTTGTAAGGACTTCAGACCCTATTTGAGCAAGGATTTCATACCCTATCTGAGTAAAGACTTCATACCCTATTTTAGTAAGGACTCCATACCCTATGTGAGTAAGGACTTCATACCCTCTTTGAGTAAGGACTTCATACCCTATTTGAGTAAGGGCTTCATACCCTATTTGAGTAAGAGTTTCATACCCTATGTGAGTAAGGACTTCATACCCTATCTGAGTAAGGATTTCATACCCTATTTTAGTAAGGACTCCATACCCTATGTGAGTAAGGACTTCATACCCTATTTGAGTAAGGACTTCATACCCTATTTGAGTAAGGGCTTCATACCCTATGTGAGTAAGGACTTCATACCCTATGTGAGTAAGGACTTCATACCCTATTTGAGTAAGGACTTCATACCCTATTTGAATCATCAGTACTAAATTAACCTCCTCTTGTGTCTCAGGCATTCGCCGCATTTAATGCGTGTCGAATATGCATTCAACTCGAAGACAAGGCGGTTTCGAGAACAGTCAGGGAACGTGCTGCTAGGGGAGCACTTGCTCCTATTGTGTTTGAAATTACAGTTCGTGCCCCAACAAATAAGCCGTCCAATGCGTGCATCATACACATTCAACTCGATGACAAAACGATTATCCAAAAAAGGAAAGCATACGATGCACCCCTGAGACGGAACTGAGAGGTCGGCAGCTTCGCCGGTTCAATTACCCAAGTTTGCGGTACTTTACCCGCCCGGCCGCTGGAGGTCTCGTCCAATCGCTGACGGCCCCAGATGGTGCTCGGCGGGCTAGCCGCGTCGCACGTTGGTGTGCCAGCCGCGTCGCGTCTGTGTGTGGCTACGATAGCGCTGGACTACCTTGGCATCATGTATCCCTGCGATTGAATTTGACGGCACATGCTCCTGCTATGAGATTTTGCAGCACGTGCTGCTGTTTGGAGCACGTGCCCCTGTGATGGAGCCTTTCGATTGGTGTGGTCACTCGAGTTGAATGCATATTCGACACGTATTGAATGCCGCGGTTTTCTGAGATGTTTTATGTTGTCCTTCGTCTTGCATGTTCCTCCATAAATCCTATCCGTGGCCTCACAGCGGCGTGGAGGTGGCAACGGATGTGATGCCGGCGAATACGGAAGGTGAGAACCGACGAAAAAACAAGAAGAAATCATGGTCTTAAGACTTCGGAACCATGTTCGATAATTAAAGCTTCTTTTAAAAAACAGGGTTTTTTTTCATTTTTTACCAACCATTTCATTTCTTTTTTTTTGCCGTCATTTTAGCATGGGTGTTCAATATACATTCGAGCCGACTCACTCATTTTCGGATAGAGAGGCCCAATCCTGTTTCAAGGCTTTGGAACCAGGCTCGATAATAAGAGCTGATATCAAAATGGCTGCATGCGAAAAAATTATTCGCTTCTTTTATCAAATATTTTTTTTTAATTTGTCTCTTTCACCCTTCTAAGACTTTCTTTTTCCTTTTCTCTTTCCTTCTTTTTTTAATGTTCATCTTGTCAATTTCAAGAGAGAAATCCTAAATTTAGTTTTTCTCCAAAGAGATGTTCTTGTTTTATTTTTTCCTTTTTTTCTGATTTTTGACCCATTTTTGTTTTTTTTTTCAATTGGTATAAGATCAATGTTTTGCTGTTTAAGTCGACTTTGTAATTAGATGGACTTTCGCGATTGTTGAGCTGGTTTTTAATACTAAAGTAAAGGCTTCATACCCTATTCGAGTAAGGACTCCATACCCTATCTGAGTAAGGACTTCATACCCTATTCGAGTAAGAACTCCATACCCTAACTAAGGACTTCATGCCCTATCTGAGTAAGGACTTCATACCCTATTTGATTGAGGACTTCATACCCTATTTTAGTAAGGACTTCTACCCTATTTGAGTAAGGACTTCATACCCTTATCTGAGTAAGGACTTCATACCCTATTTGTGTAAGGACTTCATACCCTATTTGTGTAAGGACATCATACCCTAATTGAGTAAGGACTTCATACCCTATCTGAGTAATGCATTCATACCCTATGTGAGTGAGGACATCATACCTTATTTGAGTAAGGACTTCATACCCTATCTGAGTAAGGGATTCATACCCTATGTGAGTAAGGACATCATACCCTATTTAAGTAAGGACTTCATACCCTATCTGAGTAAGGGCTTCATACCCTTATCTGAGTAAGGGATTCATACCCTATGTGAGTAGGGCCATCATACCCTATTCGAGTAAGGACTTCACACCCTATCTGAATAAGGGATTCATACCCTATTCGATTGAGGACTTCATTTCCTATTTCAGTAAGGACTTCATGCCCTATTTGAGTAAGGACTTCAAACCCTATCTGAGTAAGGACTCCATACCCTATTTGAGTTAGGACTTCATACCCTACCTGAGTAAGGACTTTATACCCTATTTGTCTCATCAGTACTACAGACACCTCTTCTTATGTCCATGTTTTATGTTGTCCTTTGTGGCGCATGTTCCTCTACAAATCAAGGTCTCGAGACTTCGGAACCATGTTCGATAATCAAAGCTGATATCAAAATGCTTGCATGCAAAAAAATCTTCTATTCCTGTCTTCATGAAAAAGACCATTACTACTTTTTTCTTCTTTCCCTAAAATTTCCTTCCTTTCTTTTCTTTCTCCTAGTTCTCTTTCAAGAGTTTTTTCTCGTGAGCCTTCACGGAGGCATACTTTTTCTCGTTCTATCTTTTTCATCAGGTTTTTTCTCATTTTTGACCTACCTTTTTGTTTCTTTTTTTGCCGTCATTTTAGCATGGGTGATCAGTATATATTGGATCCGACTCGCTCATTTTCGGATATCCATCCGAATTAACCGAAATTTTCATCATGCTAAATCCGATCCACCGAAAAAACGTCAAAGTAATGAGTGATCCAGAATCCGAATCCCCGAGAAAACGATAAGATCCAAATGATCCAAAATCCGATTCACCGAAAAAATGCCGAAATCCGTTTGATTCGAAATCCGATTCACCGGAAAAATGCCGAAATCCGTTTGATTCGAAATCCGATTCACCGAAAAAATGGCGAAATTCGTTTGATTCGAAATCCGATTCACCGGAAAAATGCCGAAATCCGTTTGATTCGAAATCCGATTCACCGAAAAAATGCCGAAATTCGTTTGATTCGAAATCCGATTCACCGAAAAAATGGCGAAATTCGTTTGATTCGAAATCCGATTCACCGGAAAAATGCCGAAATCCGTTTGATTCGAAATCCGATTCACCGAAAAAATGCCGAAATTCGTTTGATTCGAAATCTGAATCACCGAAATGTGCCATGAGTCGGATACCGAATATCTTAAATATGTCATGATTCGGGTCGGATATTAATAGACTCGGCATGTGCTGTTACTCGCAAAAATGTATCTGATGTCATGACTCGACATTTCATTATACTGTAGCCATGCAGGTCCGTTTTTACACTACAGACATCCAATTGGCACGCATCGCGAAATTTACGCCGCATTTTCTAGACATCACCACCAATTTTGCGCATAAGGGATATGGTATTCTTTTGCGACACACGGTCGCGTAGCTCCCGTCCTTTGAAGGCAGTGTTCACGATTGATGACGTAATGCAGAAAACTGTTTAAAAAACTGTGTTGATCAACAGCTGAAGAACTGCTGAGGTTCTGTTGCTACAAATGCGCTAAGTTTAAAGTTACGAGGGCACAAAGATGCCAATACGTGCACAGGTGCACAACGCCTCCAATAGAAAGTGGAAATTGCTAATAAGCGAGGTAGAAATACTGCGACGTGCTTAGCAACTAATAAAATAATTTACGAGTATACAGACACAATTTGTCACACAAATTAAGTACAAAACTATTAATGTTAAAAAATAATAACAGAAGAGCTCTAGTACTACAAAAGCATTAGAGGCGTGCACCAGCAAAAAATCGGCCGATTCTAGTTGGCTATTTTAAGTTTAAATAGTGATGGGACGATCGACCTCGATAATAAATAGTTTATTAGCGAAATGGAATCACATTATTGACAATGTGTGGCCGATATCGGGCGGCGTGGCGAAGTGGAGCGCGGGACCCGAGGTGACGTGAGGTTGAGGCTTGGCGGTTGGAAGTCGTGATGGCGCTCGGTCGGAGTGGTCCGTGACGGGAAGCTGGGTGACTGGCGGACGACGGACGGCGGATGACGGCTCACGCAAGTAGACGACGACGAAGCAGACGAAGGCCTCGAGGCGGCCTCTCACATCCCTTAAATAGGCTCGTTGGGTACTGTATTATGAGCCATAAGACAATCCACCCGGGACCTATTGACCTTGTGCTACGGGGTAACTCGTCCCATCAGTACGTCCTATTTCTAAACCCTTACACCTCCCTTCACCCACAAAAAGTCCGTCCTAGGACTTTCCGAGACACGGGGGGGGGGGAAATTGTGCTTTGGAAATGAATAAACCCAGAGCTTCCTTGTGAACAAAAGAGCCGGGTGAGGGTGATTTTGATGAAAAATGAATGAATAAAAACATGTATGAACAAAAATTATGGTAAGAAACCCAAAAAGAAAAGGTGTGGGTAATCAAGTGTGGGGGTAACACCAAAACAACCAAAAAAAACGGAGAAAAAGAAAGAAAAAGCGAATAAAATAACGCTCACCATAATTCAGAGTCGGTGCTGGCGTTCCAGCAGTTCAGCTACTCCTCGCATTGTTGTCATTGCTCGTTGCTCCTCCGCAAACCTCAGGAGGCGCTCCCAGTTAGACAATCTGCACAACGAGGGAGTGGCCCAAGACAATAAGGCCGTGACGACTACGGGTTAGCGCCACGTTCATGCGGCGGGGGTCGTTGACGAAACGTGAGCGATCCGGCTCGAAGTGTGATCGCGTAGTCAGCAAGATGACGATGTCCTTCTCACGGCCTTGCACTGAGTCCACGGTGTACAGCTCGATCCCATTGTTCCTTAGAGCGGCCTCCATCCTTCGGTATTGTTCCTTGTAAAACGTGGAAAGAGACTGCGTACCATACGAGCAGACAGGTATCCTCCTCCAGACAGGTGTTTGTAGACGTCGCAGGGGTGGGCACTCGTAACGAAGTCAGGGTCGATGACCGGGTTACTGCGTGGGGCGACATAGCGAGCCCATGGGTGTTCGTTGATGAGCGAGTGTGTATGGGTTGCTGGCGTCTCAGCAGGCAGACGGTGGGGGGGTTGGCACACAGTGAGGGGGTGGTTCCTGTCTGACGTCTCTGGTGGCGGAGGCGTTGGCTCACGATCCATTGAAGAGGCCGAAGATGATGAAGCGGCGGCTCGACGCATCACCGACGCAAAGGAAAACGCGTCACTAGTGGATTGATTTGGGACATCAGCCCCTGGGGTGGTTGTGGCGTGTGGGACGGTGGTGGGGGGTCTGGGGTAAATTGACAGCTTACCTAACTGGGCCGTCTCATCCACTTCCATATCTGGAACGTCATTAATGTCAGAATCACTATCGGCAAGCAACGAAGAGCCTCTTCCTGAGACAAAATCTGAAATGTCGCTTCCACTCACGTCATCCAGGATTGACAGATCTATGTCTGCGTCTTCCTGGACCGGAGCTGGAAGCTGTGTGACAGTTTTTCGTGTTCGGGTATCAACCCGGGACTTACCTGTCATCACATTTACAGCTACTGGCGTCTTGTCGGATGATCCATTTGACTCCATGTCTTAAACAGTCGTTGTTCGAGAACAATATCTCGAATAAGTGACGATGTAGCAGTATAATATGAAAGAATACCAAAATAGTAAGTATAGTCGCACAATTGAATAGCTGCCAAATCCATCCATCTCCAGGGCATCCATGCCAATAAAAAATAACTGAAATCAATGCGAGTTAAACCATGAAAACTATTCAAACGTGAGAAAAAATCAAAAGGGAAAATTTGAGTGATAGACTTGAATATTTTAGCATTTAGCACCGAAATTGACAAAATTTTACTTAGTGAGGAAACACAAGACATTGAAGGAGTATTTACCGATGATGAGCACCAAGACATATTCCGAAAAGAAAATTTTGAGTTTTTGCAAGAATAAAATCTAACGAAATTATCCAAAAATACATGTTTAGTACCGGAAAAAATTCCTGAGAGTGGGGAAAACTGCCGAAAAATTCTGTACCCCGGAAACCAGTTGGCGGACATATTTCGAAGGCAAAACTGGAAACATAGCGGACCAGTCTTGGTTTCCGACATCAACCGGGGAGAATTTTGGGAACAGGGCGCCAAAAATGAACAAAATGAATTTTTCACAGGGGAAAACTGAGCATGCACATTAGCAGAGGAACCTAGGGCACTGCATAGAACGAGAGAACACAAAAATAAGAATTTCACATTAGGAATACTAGAAGAAGAAGTTGGATGTGCAGAGCTTAGATCAAAAGAAGTTTGCGCTAACTCGTCATTCCTTTGCATAAGTGCTGCCACCTGTGCTTGGGATTGCACGAGTTGTTGCTGGGTTTGGTCTACAGAAAGAGTAAGTTCCTCGATACGCCTCCGCGCATCCTCAAAAGTTTCAGAAGATGGAAGTGTCAGAAAAGGATCACAAGACATCAAACGAGCATCTTGAGAACGAGCCGCAGGATTAGAAGGAAATGGAACATTTCGAGCTAAAACCTGACCTGAAGTCCTTGTACTACGGTTATTCGCAGAGAATACAGGTGACGGGCATCGGCTCTGAATATGGCCAATTCCTCCGCAGTTGTAGCATGTCGGGCCAGCACGAGCTGCCAGTTGACCTCGTTGCTGCATACGGTTACCAGCCTGAAAAGGAACATTTTGATAACGTACATTCCTACTATTACCGTTATTCTGGAAGCGTTGGGTGCGAGGCGGTCCGTAGCGTGGATTTTGAGCTGGTCTCCTGGAGGTGAAGTCTCGTTCCAGAGCATTGACCTCTATTGCTGGCTGCGTCGGGGGAGGAAGCCGAGCCGTGGCTGCTTCAGAGAGTAGTTGCTCCACCATCTGTGCCTTGGTGACGGCCTGTTCAAAGGTTGACGGGTTGTCCATCCTGACGAAATAGCGAATATCCATACGAAGTCTGGAGATGAACTCCTCGAGAACGCGTTCCTTCTGAGTGGCGATGTCCTGGCCAGCCGTTGCTGCTCGCACTAGATTCAGCACCTTGTTCGCGAAGGCCGAGCACGATTCTCCAGCTTCCTGCTTGCATGCTGAGAGTTTCTGACGAGCCACATAACGCTGCTGTGGACTCTCGAAGTATGCCTTCAGGTACTTGACCAGTTCAGAGAAACTGGAGCGCTGCTCTGTAGACAGTTCCTCGACCTTCTCTCGAGCTGCTCCGTCCAGGTATCCTATCAGGAAGTTGGCTTTCTGCTCCTCTGTAGGCGTAGCCGTCCGCATCTTCAGCACATCCTCCAAGCGTCTCAGCCAGATCGAAAACTGCGGTCCATCATCGGTCGTGCCGGTAAACGGGTTGATCTTGGGCGTCCTCGTATCGTCACCTAGCATCGCTATCACAGGCATTGCATCTCGAAGACTATCGACAGCTTGAGATGATTCAGTCAGCCTCTGGGATAGAGTGGAATTATCCTCTTCGATCTTCCTGGCGAGTTCAGCTGTTTGTCCTCGAGCGTCATTCCACACCTGTGCGATAGCCAGCGAAGTCGCATCGCAAAGAGCCTTGGCGTCCTTGACTTGCAGAGTGGCGGAGTCCTCCATCGTGGCTAAGGTCTGCGAGAGTGGCTCTGAAAACACCTCGACGGTGACAATGTCTTGACTTGGGGCATCAGCCCCGTGGACAGAGTTTTGGTTTGGGGTAAATGGACATTCACGATTCAAACACTCACATGCGGACACCCGGACGATCACGAATTTCTACCGGACCTGTATCTCACCATTTTGCAATAAAAAAAAATACTAAAAAAACAATTTTTTTGAGGTTTTATTTTCTATTGCAATTTTTTTGTTTGCTTTTTGAATTTCGTGGCCTACTATATGTACACGGATCCCCCTGGATCACACATAACCGATCGAAGAATACTTTTTTATTTTATTTTTTTTTGAATTTTGAGGCCAACTATATTTACACGGACCACCGAGGGTCTCACATGGCTAGCTAGAATATCTTCACCCCCATGGTGGCATCGGCCGGAAAATTTTGCGATCAAAACACTTTCGCAAAAAAGGACGAAGCCTACCGAAAACTTTTTCCAAAAAAAGAAAATGGGGCCTACGCTCCCCAATACGAAAAAAACCCGGGCAAAAATTTCACAAACATTTATTGGCAAAACGCAATTACTTAATCTAGTACCCTAACAGAAATAAGGACACCCATTAGTAGACACACATGAACACACACATTTTTACTTATTTACCTAAAACTGGGACTTACCTAAAAAAAACATCACAAACACGCCACAAAACGAACAAATACCTATGCAAAACACTAAGGGACACACACAACTTATACTAAAACAAGCAAGGGACAACACACTAACGAACAGATACAACAAACACAAAGAAAAACACAAAAAAACACTTACTACCTGGCTGCCGTCGTCTTCGCCGTCGGATTAGAAAATCGTAACTTACGATTTTGCTGCAGCCGAATTCGATACGCAGGCGCAGTGTCCGCATCGCGGCGCAACCCTGGAGCACGTTTCCATTCAGTGCATGCAAAGTGGCTGCCGCTCGTCCGTTTTCTTCGCTGTTTCGACATGTTTTCTCGAGCAAACGTGGCAAAAACGATCGCACGTCCTCAGGAGAGTCACGGCGTCGTGCAATGACGGGAATTGATCGTGATACACCGATTCAACGACCAAATCATCGCCGAAACGACCAAAATACCCCAAATTTAACTGGTTTGGATAAAAAGACCAATACTAAAATGGAAATTCTAAAGTTTCTGAGAGATGAGAGGGTACCCCCGAATCCGAGCCGCTGAAACGAAGAGAAAGCGAAACTAAGCGGAGGCGTCCCCCCACTATAGTGTCTTGTTTTTGCTCAACAGAGCAGATTCCTAAAATTTCAACTCACCTTCCTCCTCCTCACCGTCAGCTCGCTGCCACCAGTGATGGGACGATCGACCTCGATAATAAATAGTTTATTAGCAATATGGAATCACATGATTGGCAATGTGTGGTCGATATCGGGCGGCGTGGCGAAGTGGAGCGCGGTACCCGAGGTGACGTGAGGTTGAGGCTTGGCGGTTGGAAGTCGTGATGGCGCTCGGTCGGAGTGGTCCGTGACGGGAAGCTGGGTGACTGGCGGACGACGGACGGCGGATGACGGCTCACGCAAGTAGACGACGACGAAGCAGACGAAGGCCTCGAGGCGATCTCTCACATCCCTTAAATAGGCTCGTTGGGTACTGTATTATAAGCCATAAGACAATCCACCCGGGACCTATTGACCTTGTGCCACGGGGTAACTCGTCCCATCAGTACGTCCTATTTCTAAACCCTTACAAAATGAGGCTTTTTTATTTCGTATAGATCGTACATCAAACCAAAGACAGACTTTATCAAGAAAAACATGACCATCATATTCCATCGTGAACACTGCCTTTGAAGGGTATGGTATACTTTGTCGCAGTAATGAGTGGCAGGTATGTAATCTAACACAAATCGCGGCGGGACTCGCATCGGAGCAACGGCATCGGTCGCCGTAGGAACAGTTTTCGCGTGTGGGTCGCAGCAGTATGTCGCAGATGGGTGACATTCTTTGAATGTGCTAGAACCTGACATACTTTGTCGCTGTCGCTCGTCGCTGTGCGCCGCACTGCAACAGCGAGAGCTGCAGTGGCATCATTTCTGGATTTCACCTTGTTTTTTTCGCTGCTCCATGCCTTTCTCTCCCTATTCTCTGAAAATTTGTTCTCTGATTTTTCTGTTTTTTTATTAGCTGGCATGGTTCGTTGAAAGTGGTGGCTCTAGAGGTGAAAAATTGTTGTGCAAGCACCATTTTGTTCGAAAATTTCCTCGAAATGGGGCTGGATTTTCTGTAATCGCTACCTAGATTTCGTTTGGGATGAGTCTGTTGGGATGAGTGAGATCGTCTGCATTTTCGAATAACTACGCAATTTTACGCCAAATTATGTAGCAGCGACAGCGACCGTTTGTCGCAGAAGTACCCTCCATAAAACGTCGAAATTCACATCAGTTGAGGCGCGAGCGACGCCTCGGCATCCGTCTGCTCTACGCTCTCTCACTATCTCTAACCTACACCCCGCATCAGCACGCATAGGAACCAAGTGAATCTCGCCGTTTTACAGCCTGTATACCATTCCCCAGACAGCGACAGGTTTGAGGCGCCCTCTAGAGTTCATTCGGGGCGCGACGCGACGTTATAAGTAGCCTACGTATCGATCAAGCGACATCGCGTCGCGTCGTCGCTAGGTGTTCACAGTGAAGAGGCGCGATACATCGGATCTGACGCGCAAATGATGATCGCTCCGCGTCGATCGCGTTGCAGTGCAAGTGCGCTTCGCGACCACGCGATGGTCGCGAAGCGAATGCATCATTTTTTCTTGCCTCGTCAAGGACTCAAGGGGCGTCTATATTTTTCTTGAGCCTTTTCACTTTTATCTCTTCCTTCCTTTTTCTCCTATAAGTTTCATCTGTTTTTCTGAAGTTTCAGGCTGTGTCTGGCAGAAATTGATTTTAGTGAAGCTTCGAAGTTTTTCACTTTCTGAGTTTTTTCTTAGTGATCAAACGACAGGAGAATAGTTCAGTCTTATTTCACCTGTGAATACCCTAATCCGTACACTCGACTCTGAGAAAAATTCTGTGCATCATTTGATCTCGATGTCTTTTTTGTAGTTTTGTCATTAATACTGCAAATTGTGATAAATAAAGCAAAAAGAAGCGATAAAAGGTACAGATAAAAGATAAAAAGGATGCATTACACTGAAATATTCAGAATAGGATCACTTATTGATTAATTTTACTTGTATACGGAAACGCGACGCGATTTTCGCTTCGCGCTGACATGTGCCATCTCGTCGCTCCGCGAAAACTCTGAACGCCGCCTAAGGCATCTTTCATAGTCCGCACCGCAAGCGCGGCACGCGCGTGACGCGCGGGACGAGCGGTGGACTATGAAACTTTTCACCGCGCGGCGCGCGCGGGACGAGCGGAAAGCCACTATGAAATCTCCAGCGGCACAGCCATGGCGGTGCGGGAAAAAGTTGGGTCTGAACTGGGACTTGCACAGAAATTCGTGGCTTGCATTTGCGTATGCGGTGGCGCAGGATAGTCCCAGAATTATATATGTTGGAGTGGACTCAAATCGAGAAGCAATTATTGATTGAAACGGTAAAACCGCCACAGCGGTTTGGGCGGCGCCGCTATGGCGGTGCTGATGGACTATGAAATTTCTTACCGCGCGTCCCGCGCGGTAAGAACTTTCATAGTCCATCGCCCCTCCCGCGCGTCACGCGCGTGCCGCGCTTGCGGTGAGGACTATGAAAGATGTCTAAAGGGCGGGAGCTCCGCGACCGGCTGTCGCTGTGCAGAGCGACGCGACCGTGTGTGGCAAAAGTATACCATACCCCTTAGAAGCCGCGTGTCCACACTGCGCACCCACGTCATGAACTCGATTTTTCGTCGTTCCTTCAAGAAAACGAGAACCGTTTTCATTGAAGGCGGAAGACCCATATTAAGAGGAACTTTCATTATTACTGGTGGGCAGACTGGTGAGCCACATTGATATTGTAATAATCGTTCTCCGGGCCCTAGAAAACGCCTATCCTTCCACCCGTTCTAGTCACTCACTGTATCATTAGCTGCATTGATTCATTGCATTCATTGATTCATTGCATTGCATTGATTGCATTTGCATGCATTTGCACAGCTGCATTGATTCATTGCATTCATTAGCTCTAATTCAACCTGCATTCATGCTGTTACTCAATCCCCTAGATCTTGCCTAGGAACAGAACATTCATGAAAAAATAACTTTACTGGGTATAACAAAAACATGATGGAATCGGAGAATACTACTGCATATCTAGTGCTTGTATAAATTAATTCAGAAGGCCAATAGAAAAGAAAGGAAAAGTTCTTAAGGATTGACATTGGGAAACGGAGGAAGTTGGGAAAAGGGGTGAGGCCACAGCCAGCCAGCTGCGTGCCCAGGAAGAGTCGGGAGAGGAGACTATCCGTCAAAGTGGTCCTTAGAGGCGGAGCAGCATCTGCTCGATAAGCATTGTTGAGCTGTGTACACGAGCTGCATTGTGCATCACATTTCTGCACAATATTCTGCGCCTAATAATTGTTCGAGTTGAATTTCGTGTTGAAGGCCTTATAAATTCTATTAAAAAAAAGTCCAGTTGGATATATACTTCTAAAACTACGCGTATCATTTCAAAATCCAACAAAAAAAAACACTTTTCACCTTGAATTCGGTAAATTTAGGTGTCGAATGCTCATCGTGACTTGTGTACTACTCGTCAAGAGCCATGTCTGGTGGTGGGCGACCATAGGCGACAATGCGCGTCACCAAGCGGCAACAAGCGACACTTAGGAGCTAGCACCTTTGAAACTGTCCACGTGATGGCGACACTAGGCGACTATGCGCGGCACCAGGCGACAGCATGCGATGCTGAGGCAACTACATGACACTGTCGACGAGCTGCTGCTATTCACCAAGTCTACATCGGAGGTTGACAGCAGGCGACACTAGGTGACATTGCGCGGCACCACGCAACAGTGAACGACACTAAGGCACATTCATAGTAACCATTTAGTGGTGGGCCAAGTTTGTGGTGACAGGCTCTACCAAGCGGCATTAGGGCGTCACAACTGAAACTATAACCTCACTTGGTGAAGGCGACACCAGGCGACAATGCGCGGCGCCAGGGCTATGATGCACCTCCATAGGCAACAATGAGCGACTAGCTCCACAGTTGCCATCCGGTTGCAGACTGTCAGCGACGCGCGGTTTCAGGTGACTACATGCGGCGCCTAGGAATTGCTGCCATTTACAAATCTGGAGTTGACTGGCAATTGACAAATGTAGGTGACAATGAGCGACAACAAGCGGCACATGCGATTTGTCACCGCTAGTCAATAGAAATTTAGCCGTGACGGCGGTGGGCTACACTAGGCGACAATGAGCGTCAGCAGGCGACAAGAACACGACCCTCAAAAACTCCAGCTATTGGAAATATCCACACCTAATGTTGGGTGCGGCTAACACGGCAATGGGCGACGCCTAGGAGCTACTGCTGTTTACAAAGTTCACATCTGGAGGCTAACACCAGTTAGCAGCGGCAGACGACACTGAGCGGTAACCGCCTAGTAGCTGCCAGCGCTAAAACTATGTGCACCTCGTGACGGCGACAGTTACAGGCACCAGACGACAATGCGCGGCAAAAAAATTAACTATCAGTAATGGCCACATCTGTTGATGGTGAGCGACAGTGAGCAGCAATAGGCGACAATATGCGGTGCCAGGCGACAAGAAGCGACGCCTACGAGCTGCTACCGTTGAAAATATCCACATCTAAAGTTGGGTGCAGAAGGTGCAACTAGGTGACATCGAGCGATACCAGGCGACAATAAGCGACATAAAAGAGCTGCAACTCTTAGCGCTATCCACGTCCGTCGATGATGATGGTAAGGCCATAGTTATACACCAGCGATTCGCCGCCGCTGGCTTCCGCGGTATGTCTACTATTGGTCAATTTCGAAATCTGACCAATCGCAGACGTCCCGCAAAAGCCAGCGGCACCGAATCGCCGATGTATAACTAGGGCCTAAGCGGCAGTAAGCGACAATGGGCGACACACCGCAGCTGGCTCTTCTAATCTTCAGCAGCTGATTCTTCCAATTATATCCACATCTGATCTTGGCGACAGTAAATGGAACTTTGCGACACAGTGCGGCATCAGGCGACAACCAGCGAGACACTCAGGAGATGGCAGTGCTGAAAACTATATTCGTTTCGTCATGGCGACCCTGGGCGACGCTTAGCGACAATCGCCACGTAAAGAAAATAAACCATCTGCAACACTCACTAAGGCTGAAGGTGGACGTCAGATGGCGGCATTAGACGACAATTGGCGACATAGAGCTAAATTGTGGACTCACATTTGTAGGCTCAACGATTTTCCATGTTTATTAGCGACATTGCGCGATAGTAAACGACAATAGGCGGCAATGAGCGACAGTGAAAAGAATCTACCCATAACCGTGAAGATAGTAGTATAAACGCGGATATCAAAGAGATCAACTATTTTTTAAACTCTAACCAGTACGAATTTGTCGGTATGTCTTATTTCTAGTTGTTAGACTCCAAAGCATAGCGGTGACAGGTGTAATATGAGGTTTGGATCCTCACCACGATTCCTGACTTCGCGCCGAATAGTTCTTAGCGTCTCTTACGCTGTGGTGAGGACACTATGGCCCACACTTGGTCACGCCCATTTTTCCGCGCCGCAATGCATTTTCAACGCCAACTCGAGATTTTTTCACTTCCAAAATTAGGACAGTCGCTACGGCGCGGAAAACTGGGCGTGGCCAAGTGCGACTCTAAAGTGCTTCCCCCGTTGCGATAGCAGCGATGGTCAGACTTTCGCATCGCGCGGCGATATTACTCTAAATGGGCCGTATACTTTTTTTTAAAGCATGGAACCAGAAGAAGTTGAGTCTGCAATAAAAGGCAAAGTCGTCGACGGATGGACAGTCGAAAACTCTCTCGGGAGCGGTAAGCGCGACTTGTAATAGACTGAGGCTACGTTTTCACTCTGACGCAGCGACAAAAGCAATGCGCTGCGTTCGCCGCTGCGGCGAAGTATGTTACTAGCCTGAGAATGCATTTTCAGGTGCAAATGGCATCGTGCTCATGTGCAAAAAGGGGGCGGCCAAGGCCGTGATGAAACTGGCGCTATCCACATACTCAGCTGCAAGTCTCGAATGGGAAAGTCTTGTGATGGATCGTATTGTGAGTTTAGCCAGAAGGGAAATTTATACTTTGTCGCAGCGGAGAACTTTTCGTCCCGCTGCGGGCAGATAGCTATGACTTGCGCGCTGCGTCTATCGCTGCATTGAGGTATAAATCTGGTCACAGAATGTATTTACTGCATGATAGTTCACTTCAGATCGCGAGGCAGAATTTTGAGGACAGAACAGTTCACCTCGTGAGAAAACTTGGAAATGGCTCAACAGAGGTCACCATTGGCGACAAGGTTCGGGGAATTTATTTCTTGAGGCCATTTGTGGGAATCGAATTTTGACCCCTCAAGTCGTAATTGCGGACTATATCAAGATCAACGCTAGCATGTAAAATTCAGAAGTTCAGACTATGGAATTGGCATACGTGATCATGGAGTGCTTACCCGGAAATCCGGTACCTATCATCGGCAATCTCCAAGGTGAAGAGCAGACGCTGAAGATTATCGAGTATGGACTGCAGTTACTGAAGGTCTCTGCATAGGTATAGTTAGGTCTGCAGCTTCCTTCCTCAGGAAAAAAAATTAAATCTCATTTGCGGCTGGCGCGGGCGGTTTAATTCTCACCGGCGGCTGACCAGCTGCGCTCTTCTCTCGGCCTGAACAGCAGGCAGGCGCACGTGACCGCCGCGCCAGCCGCGGGTGAGATTTAGGTGTTTTATAATTAAACAAGCCACGGACCTAACTTTATATAAAATAGGATTCTACTATGTATTATATAATATTTTTATTGTAGGCAATCTACGACATGCATCAGTGCGGCTTCATTCACCGCGATATTAAACCAGAAAATATTGGAATGTACGATGTGAGTTTTCAATGTACTTTCGAACTTGCCTGGTACCCAGCGGTCTACAGGCCATAAAACGGCCAATGTCTCACCGTCGACTGCGTCCCACGCGCTGCGCGACCGCACGTGCGTCGGAAGCAGACGGGTTTTGCCGCCGCGCGACGTTTCGGCCGCCGCGCGGCGGCCGAAACTCGTCGCGCGGCGGCCAAAACTCGTCTGCTTCCGACGCACGTGCGGTCGCGCAGCGCGTGGTACGCAGTCGACGGTGAGACATTGGCCGTTTTATGGCCTGTACCTAAGGTTTAAATTTCAGAATAACATTGTAGTAATGTACGATATGGGGATGGCAAGGGCGTATCTGGACGAAGAAGGCCGTCATCGACCGCCACGCTCACACGCCGGCATGAGAGGCACGGAGGAATGGAGTAGCCTAAACGCGGAAATCGGACGCGATCAGGTGAGCGTCGCGTGTCTTTGTGCAGCGGTCGCGTCGTGTATGCGAGCTCTGACGCTTTAGGGGTTTCTAGAGTTCCACTGGGGCGCGGCGCGACGTCGCGACTCAGAGGTCGTTTATAAGGTGCTATGTGGAATGGGGGATGGGCACGGTGGGGCGGTGCCCTTGGACACGCCCATTCAACCGTGCCGCACTAAATTTGAGCACCTACCCGGGGTCCCCCCCCTGCCAGAATCAGGGGAGTCACTGCGACTCAAAAAATGGGCGTGGCCAAGTGCCATACAACAGTGCCCCCCCCATCCCACAGCACCGTTTATAGTTCCGCTGCCGAGCGGCGCGGCAAAGTGCAATCCTGTAATATCGATCGTGCCGTGCCGTGTGATCAAAATGCACTGCGTCGCGCCGCGCGGTGTTGGGAGTATGAACGACTTCTCATGTGAATCGACGAGCGGCGCGTTATTGATCAATGCCCACAGAAAATATAATAGCAATACGTCGATTGGTAGCGTTACCAATCGATGGATCACTTCATTTCTGACTTGAATCCTGAGTGCCCCCCCCCGTCTAGGATAGTGCCAACATCCAATCGCGCTGCGCTGCGACGGAAGTCTGAAATAGGTCTTTAGGGCACAGCAACTGTCATACGCGGCATGCCTGCCCGTTCTGAGCATGTTCCATTCGCAACTTAGAAATTGATTTCAGATACATGCATGATATAGATATTGATTGATGACTTGCAGGGCAGAGTTGATGATCTATGGGGATGGCTGTATTGTCTAAACGAGTGGGTGAATTGTCGAAGTCAGAAGCCACAAGTCTGGTCAGCATATGATCGTGAGCCAAACATTCGGTGGGTTTTTATTGAGCGCGACGCACACGCGCGCGCAGCATCTAGCGAAATCTATCCAGCTCTGACAAGAAGTTGTGATCTGCCATGGTCGGTGTATAGCTGCGCCAGCGGTCGCGTTGCGACGAACGCTGCTCAATGGTCGATCATGGATGAGCAGCCATTGGTCACTAGTCACCGCCGCGCGACCGCACACAGCAGATCAAACCAGTCATAATGGTTTTTTTTCAGACAATGGATGAAATCGCCGTTTTTCTCCGCCAGAATGGTCCTCAACAACTGTCCGTTTGCGTTTTTCAGAATAGGGGTGAGAAATCTTTTCCCGTCTCGTGAAAAGGGCGGAGTTTGAATAAGTCCCGCCCTTTTTCGTAACTTTTGACTTGTTGCCTTTTTAACCCATTATTCCAGTTCTACCTGCGGTCACTTGGCCGAGATGACACTCCGGACTACTTCTATTTGGCCTCGCTGCTACATGAAGCTAGCCGAGTGGTGAAACGGAAGCAGAAACCTGAGCCTGTGAATTTCGAGAAAGTCATCACCGAGAATAATCTACTTGAACGATGCTTCTTCTGAAATGACACATTATACACGTGTGGAAATAAATTTTAAAAACATTCCGCTTTTTGAAACCTCATAAGTTATGGAAATGGGCGTGGTTGGAGAAAGCACGCTCTTCTACTCGCAAACTGAAGATAAGATAGGGAAATCGATTCGAAGAATGATTGGAAAGACGGCTCCTGAGCGCGTTCTACTTGAGGGCGATCCGCTGGCAACTGACTGGCGTGTCACCGTCTAACTCCGGGAAAATCGCTGGCAACTGATTGGCGTGTCACCGGCTAACATCGGGTGAACAGCTGGCAATTGGCATCCGAATCGTAGGGGAAGATGTCTTCCCGCATCAAGTTTGTGTTGGTCACCGTCTAGTGTGGCCTCGGCGGACGGTGCACCGGCATCTGAAGAACGTATCGCTGTCAAATAGCGGGCATCTTGCCGACTTCTGACGGACGGAGCGCTCGCTAGTGAAGGGAGAACCACTGGGTCACCGGCGGGGAGCGGATCGGTGGCCACTGGTGCGAAAATCGCCGTCTGCTTGTGGAAATATCGCTAGCAGATAGCGGGCGGCTTGCTGTCTATTGGCGGTCGGACTCCTAGAGAAAATGTTTGTCTTTTGGAACTGTACACTGACTTCTTGCGGGTGGATCAGTGAATACTGACGGGGGGATAGATGAAAACTGGCGGTAGGATTGCTGGCCTGTTACTGGGGGAAGTATAGCAGGTTACCGGCGGGCATATTAGTGGCTACTGGGGCGAGAATCGCTGGCTACCTTTGTGCAGATTGCTGGCAGATAGCGGTACAGTTACTGAAAATGGCGGTCGGACTGCTGACTATTGGCGGGAGGATCGCCGGTCACTGCAGGGCGGATAACTGACTACTGACAGACGGATCACAGGGAGATCGCCGACTAGTGACGGAAGGATTTCTGGTGGGAGGATCTCTAGCACATAGCGGGCTAATCGCTGGCCACGGTCGCGCAGACATCGGCTACTAATGGAAAAGTGCTGGTTTCCAACGGATGTATCGCTGGAAGACAGCGGGCGAATACTTGAATGCTGAATAGCGGACAACTGGGTACTGGTGGGAGGATCGCTGGCAGGTCGCGGGCGGATAGCTGCGTCTCGTAGCGCGGAGGGCGAATCGCGGGATGAGAGCGGGCGGTTCGCAGCTTCGGAGGTTATCGGCGATCCGGCGGCTAGCGTAATCAACTCTTCTCAGGCGCAGCTACCCGCCCGCTGAAAGGCAGTGATCCGCCGGCCGAGGCCACGATGGGCAGCGATCCGCCAGTAACTTGCTGGCGTGCCACCCACAAGGCCTTAATTGCCAGCGGTCAGTCCGCACCCACTGTCTGAGTACTGGCAGGAAAACTGTCGATCGTTGATGAGCGAATCACTGGCTTTTGGTGGGAGGATCGGTGGTAGATAGAGGGCGGATAGCTGTCCATTGGAGGGAGCATGGCTGATAATAAGCGGGCGGATCTGTCACTACTAATGAAAAAATGGTTGGCAGATGGCGGGCACATAGCTGGCTACTGGCAGAATGATGCTGGCTTCTCAAGGATCGATGGCAGGTATATAGTAGGCGGGACGCTGGCCACTTGCGAGTGGACTGCTGATCACTAGTTGGATTGCTGATCACTGATGGGCGTATCGCTGGCTTTTGACGGACGGATCGCTGGCAGGCCGGGTCGTTCACTAGTGTCAGGTGGAGCACTGGCGATTAGCGGACGGATCGCGGGCAATTGGCGGGTGGATCGCTGGCAATTAGCGGGCGTATCGCAGGCAACTAGCGGGGGCATGGCTGGTCAGTGGTGGGCGCATTGCTGGCCGGCCAATCGCCAGCGATCTGCCCGATTCATGTTTTTAGTGAGTAGTATTTGAAATGCTATGCATTTACGGAAAAGAAGAACTTAGGAAAATCAAGAAAAAATTTAATCCACAATTTACCAGCATCAACAAGAAAACAAAGTATACTCAGTTTATCTTGAATTGCACAAAACACGGTCCGCCAATGGTCCTCTAATTGGCCCGCTAGTACCGTAGTGTACGTCCATGACGCGTTCTCGGCAGACGCGGGTGTGCACCCGGTGTGCAGAGCAATCGATTCGTCAATGCCGTCACTCGGCCACCCACCCTGCCACCCGGGTCTGCCGAGAACGCGTCGTGGACGTAAACTACGGTACTAGCGGGCCAATTAGAGGACTATTGGCGACCGTGTTTTGTGCAATTCAAGATAAAGTGAGTATAAATATAAATAAATTGAGGTGGGCGAACCTTTGGTAGTCCTCCCTCCCCTCCCACTTTCGAGAGTAGTGCCAAAGTTCACTCACCATAATTATCCTAACTAGGCACAAAATATGACAGCACAACCGGAATGAACGGCTCCGAGCCATTCGGAGCAATCAGCGATGTCGACAGACAGCACCAGTGCCCGGGGACAGTTGGCCTGTCGGGATTCCCGTCCACAAGAACGACTTTCGTACTTGGCTCCAGGCCAAAATCGCCGCACTCGCTGCTCCAGCTCAGCAATGAGCTCGTCCGAATGTGCGACTGGGAAGGCTGAACGAAGACTTTTGCATTCGGCCTCGCCCAGTAGACCGCGAATCGCATTATAGTCGAAGTTGTCCTCGATTGACACCGTGGAGTCCAGCTTCATCCTATCGTCTTGGCGCTCGGCTGGGAACTTGAATTGAAATAATATTAAGTTGGAACAGTAAAATTAAAAAATCTAATTTTTCAAAAAATATTTCTGAAACATGTTTACTCTTATTATATTTTATTTTGACCATCTATTCGTTTAATCAATCATTTTATTGATTGAAAAGATATTGCGAAACAGAGTTCTTGACTGCTAGTTTTATCGATAGGATGGCAAACATCATGCTGCGCCAATGCCTTCCCATAGGGGTCGTTTATACTTTCACCGCCGAGCGGCGCGGCACAGTGCATTCCTGTAATATTGATCATGAGGCGCGGCACGATCGATATTGTGGGGTTGCACTTCACCGCGCCGATCGGCGGCGGAAGTGTAAACGACGACATACCCTACCTTCGCTTCACAGGTAGTCGCCCCAAAATGAGATTTTTATTCGCAAATTTCCACAAGAAAATCCATATTCATAGGGTTTTCCTCTAGTTGCAATTTTTCTCGTCTCTTGGAATTTAGTTCCTCTTCACAATATATGTATTTATATAAAATTACCTCATTATTGACATATTTGAACTTTTCCTCGATAAACTTCAGATAGCGAGCTTCCAGAGTGCGTTGCTTGTGGATCTGTATTGTTTTCTGAAAGAAAAATTACAAATGTGAAAAAAGTTGCGAGAGTATTTCCGCCTATTTTAGCACCGCCGGTCCAGAAAGGGTGTGTCGCGGATGCGATGGTGGCTGGGGGCGCACCGTGAGACCCCGGCCTGTTTCCACTACGCCAGCCGCTTGGAGACGGGGCATGCCCGCGCTCGCCGCGGTGCCCCGCCCCCTTCCTCAGCGCTGCCTATATAAGGCGGCTGTCCTCGGCTCAGTGGTCTGCCCGGCGCCGGATGGCGTTGGCCTACAGTATCCATTGGTTCTGCACTGCCATCGGCAGTGATATCCTACCGGGTGACCCCGGAACCGTGGGCTCCGTCCCCCAGCTGAGGAAGCCGGCATCTGGGCGCCAGCTCGGCCTAGACCGAGAGGCCTGAAGGTTGGTGGAGGCCCAACGGCTTCTGGCATTAGTCACCGCTAGGGATGTGCGATTGATTAGTGGGAGAGGTGCGATATTACGCCACCACGTACTACGCTACATATATTACGCCGTGGTAGACTACTCTATCTACTACGCACTGTGGGATGTGAGCCAATTGAACCGATAACTGTAAGGCCCACCCAGTAGATGCCTTTAGGTGCTAGTGCCTTAAGGATAAAGTGTTGTAACTTACTACGGTGTACCGTGTATCTGTGTTGGTGTTCATATAGCGCTGCTATATCTGAGTGAATACGGTGGGCTTTTGTTGTTGTGCTATTACGCTGGTATTACGCGGGACTATCCCCCGATGGGCCCCCCATACATGTTGGTTGGGTTACATGGCTTGCTAGTGTGGCTGTCCCAGGTTAGTGGACAAGGTGATTCCCAGTGAACGCGGGGACTCCGCCTGCTTGAGGGGAGCAGGTTGCGAGATAACCTTGAGGTAACGGGGCGAGCTGACGGTTGCATAGTAGCCATCGATGCGTCGCGATAGTGGGCCGGGGAACCAGGGATCTAGCGAGATCCTCCTAGGTGTTGGCCACACCGCTATCCAGGGTTGCCATACCCGTGGGTAGGTCCATGCACGATGCGTTAGCATCGTGCTAGGTGACCATAAATCCCATACGCTTTCGCGACAGGGTGGGTCCTGAGCCACGCCCACTTTCGTGCTAGATGGTGGACCGACGACTTGCTCCGATTATGCCGCCCATTTTGTATAGTGGACCCCTGAAAATATGGTTTTTAATGCAGAAGTTACCTCGTCCGGGGTGAAAAGTTCAGGTTTTTTGTACTGTTTCATGTAGAAGTACTTGTTTCGTCTCATTAGCGGATTGTCGTCGAAAAGTAGATAGTTAGCTACGGAACGAGCTGCTTCAGAACCGCGCATTACTGGAATGTTGAAATATGTTGTCATGTTATGTAATGTCAGGTTATGTTATGTTATGTTATGTTATGTTATGTTATGTTATGTTATGTTATGTTATGTTATGCTATGTTATGCTATGTCATGTTATGTTATGTTGTGTTATGTTATGTTATGTTACGTTATGTTATGTTATAGTATGTTATGTTATGCTATGCTGTGTTATGTTACGTTGTGTTATGTTATGCTAAGTTCTGTTGTGTTATGTTCTGTCGTGTTATGTTATGCTATGTTATGTTATGTTATGTTATGTTAAGTTATGTCATATCATGTTGTATTATCTTAAACATTCGTCGTATTGGATGCGTGTTGAATGTGCATTATAAGGCTTAATTGCAGAGGCACGTGCTCTAAACAGCAGCACGTGCTGAAAATCAGTTTTGCGCTATCATGGAATCAGCATGTGCTCCTATCCCAGCAGATCATTGTGCAAACAAATCTATTTCTGCAGCCAAATTTTTGCAATCGTTAGGTCTCGTGCCCCTAACGCATTGGGAGATGCTGCAAATTAGTGGCAAATCAGCAATTGGACAACCGCTATCGCACGAGCACGTGCTCCTGCGATAGCGGTTGTCCAATGGCTACTAATGTTACTGATCGAATTCTATGACCTCAGAAAATCGCTGCATTCAATGCGTGTCGGATATGCATTCAACTCGAGTGACCACACTTATCGAAAGGCTCTATCGCATGGGCACGTGCTCCAAACAGCAGCACGTGCTGCACATTTTCATCGCAGGACCACATACAGCAAAAAAAAATAGCAGGGGCACGTGCTGCAAGATAGTCCAGCACAAGCGCAGCAGCACACCGACAGGCGACGCGGCCAGCACATCCACGTGCGACGCGGTCAGCTCGCAGAGCACCATCTGGGACCGCCAGCGGTTGGACGAGCCCTCTAACGGTGGGCCAAGTACAGCAAACTTGAGTAATTTAACTGGCGACGCTGTCGGCCTTTTAGCCCCGTCTCGAGAGTGCGTCGTATGCTTTACTTTTTGAAAAAATCGTTTTGTCATCGAGTTGTATGTGTGTCATGCACGCACTGAATATCTTATTTGTTGGGGCATATGCTGTAATTCGAAAGACAATAGCAGCACGTGCTCCCTAGCAGCTCGTGCCCCCTAGCAGCACGATCCTTGACTGTGCTCGAAACCCATTGAGTGCGGCGTTTACCTGAGATATGCGATTGCATGCTGGGCACGCTTTCGAGACGTTAGGTATTGGAGCACCTGCTGCAATCTGAAGTGCAATAAGAGAACGTGCTCGTCTTGCAGCACGTCTCCTCACCGTGCTCGGAACCCTCTGAGCACCCGAGTTGAATGCATATTCGGCACGAATTGAATGTGCCTAATGAGTGAAATATTATATTGTGTTAGACTATATTATGTTATTGCCCACGATATTATATTATGTTAAGTTACGCTATGTTATGTTATGTTATGTTGTGTTGTGCTTAGTTATGTTATGTTATTGTATGTTATGTTATGTTATGATATGTTATGTTATGTTATGTTATGATATGTTACGTTATGTTATGTTATGTTATGCTATGTTATGTTATGTTATGTTGTGTTATGTAGAGTTATGTTATGTTATGCTATGTTATGTTATGTTGTTATGTTATGTTATGTTATGTTATGTTATGTTATGTTATGTTATGTTATGTTATGTTATGTTATGTTAGATTATTTATGTTATGTTACGTTAAGTTATGTTATGTTATCTTATGTTAAGTTATGTTATGTTACGTTATGTTATGTTATGCTATATTATGTTATGTTCTGTTTTGTTGTGTTAAGTTATGTTAACTGATGTTACGTTATGTTCTGTTTTGTTGTGTTATGTTAAGTTATGTTACGTTATGTTATGTTGTGTTGTGTTGTGTTGTGTTGTGTTGGGTTAAGTTATGTTATGTTACGTTATGTTATGTTATGACATGCTACATTAGCCTGAATCGATCCAAACAAAAAAAGACGTACATTTATATTGGCAGTAATGCAGATACTCGTAATGTGCTGCAGGTAGCTCGCCAACATTATAGCCATTGATTAACGCTAGCCGATAAAGACAGTTGTGTTGACAGCGAACTACAGACGCTCGCATGCCTAAATTATACTTCCTCGCGACAGATCTGACAATCGGTATATCGATTGGTGGCCTATTTCTGTGGTGCTACTACAGAAGGCACGTACTTGTCATGAGCACGTCAATTTCGGGATTGCCAACAATAGAGCTCCAGTCGATTTTATCCTGACACAGAAGGCGACATCTTAAGAATAGTTTTACTTGAAAAACTGATTTGAAAAAATTGAATATATAGCCGGCGCAGATCGCGGTAATACTTTGTGTTTCTTATTGTGCGTTGGCGCAGACCCTATGCGCATATCTTATAACATATGTATGAGCACCGAAATCGCGCCAATGTTCAATCATGAACGCAAAGTAAGAGCGTGTTCCGCGCCGACTGTATGTAGCCAAGGTTTCTCCGGATAAGACTGTCCGCACACCACGTGGTCGGCGTGCGTGTCGAGAGGACTTCGTCAAGGAATTCTTAGGACCACTAAATCGATAATCAGAAATAAGAGACGCGTAACAAACAATAGCCCAAAGCCCTCATCGTGGGAAGGCTCGTACGTGAAATGCATCCGCGACAGCCGCTCGACACGCACGCCGGCCGCGTGGTCGGACAGTCTCATTCGGTCAGACTTTACCTCTCGTCTTCCTCCATGGTTTTCTCCAGTGACATCTCCTGATCGCTCACACATTTGTTCCAATCCTCATCGTTGTAGGCCTTTACTCCTGAGATGTAGGACGCCTGCAAAAATAACATAACATGACATGACCTGACATGACATGACATAGCATAACATAACATAACATGACATGACCTGACATAGCATAACATAACATAACATAACATAACATAACATAACATAACATAGCATAACAAAACATAACATAACATTACATAACATAACATAACATAACATAACATAACATAACATAACATAACATAACATAACATAACAAAACATAACATAACATTACATAACATAACATAACATAACATAACATAACATAACATAGAACAAAACATATTATAACATAACATAGAACATAACATAACATAGCATGACATGACATAACCTAACAGCATGACATAGATCAGAATATAACATAACATGACACAACATAACATAGTATAACATAGCATAGCATAACATAATATAGTTGTACACGAACGAAATTTTCGAAGAAAAAAACTCGAAATTCCCGACTAATTTCGTAAAAAGTTCGAAATTTTCGACGAATTTCGAAAAAAATACGAAATTTCGAAAGTTTTTCGAGATTCGTCCGTTCAAAACTTTTTCGAACGAATTTTTTTCATTTTTCGTTCGTTCGACACTTTTTTTTTCGAAATTGTACAACTATATAACATAACACAACATAACATAACATAACATAACATAACATGACATAACATAACATGACATAACTTAACATAACATAACACAACATGACATAACATATCATAACATAACATAACATAACATGACATGACATAACATAACATAACATGACATGACATAACAAAACATAACATAACATGACATAACATAACATAACATAACATAACATAACATAACATAACATAACATAACATGACAAAACATAACATAACGTAACATGACATGACATAACAAAACATAACATGACATAACATAACATAACATGACATAACATAACATTACATAACATAACATGACATAACATAACATGACATAACATAACATAACAAAACATAGCATAACATAACATGACATAACATAACATAACATGACATGACATAACATGACATGACATGACATAACATGACATGACATAACATAACATAACATCACATAACATAACATAACATGACAGTTAACATAAATATAACATGACATAACAAAACATAACATAACCTAACATGACATAACATAACATAACATGACATAATATAACATAACATAACATAACATAACACAACATAACATATTATAACATAACATAACAAAACATAACATAACATAACATAACATAACATATTATAACATAACATAACAAAACATAACATAACATAACATAACATAACATAACATAACATAACAAAACATAACATAACATGACATAACATAACATAACATAACAAAACATAACATAACATGACATAACATAACATAACATAACATAACATGACCTAACATAACATAACATGACATAACATAACATGACATAACATAACATAACATAGCATAACATGACATAACATAACATAACATATTATAACATAACATAACATAACAAAACATAACATAACATGACATAACATAACCTAACATAACATAACATGACATAACATAACATAACATGACATGACATAGCATAATACAACATAACATATTATAACATAACATAACATGACATAACATAACCTAACATAAAATAACATGACATAACATAACATAACATGACATAACATAAAATAACATAACATGACATGACATAGCATAACATGGAACAGAACATAACATGACATAACATAACATAACATGACATGACATGACATAAGATAACATAACATAACATGGCATAACATAACATAACATAACATAACATAACATAACATAACATAACATAACATAACATAACATAACATAACATAACATAACATGACATAACATAACATAACATAACATAACATAACATAACATAACATAACATAACATAACATAACATGACATAACATAACATAACATGACATAACATAACGTAACATAACATAACATAACATAACATGACATGAAATAGCATAACATAGCATAAGATGGAACAGAACATAACATAACATGACATAACATAAAATAACATAACATGACATGACATAGCATAACATGGAACAGAACATAACATGACATAACATAACATAACATAACAAAACATAACATAACATAACATAATAAAACATAACATAATATGACCTAAAATGACATAAGAGAGCATAACATGACATAACATAATATAGCATAATATAACATAACATAACATAACATAGCATATAACATAACATAACATGACATAACATAAAATAACATAACATGACATGACATAGCATAACATGGAACAGAACATAACATGACATAACATAACATAACATAACATGACATAACATGACATAAGATAACATAACATAACATAACATGGCATAACATAACATAACATAACATAACATAACATAACATAACATAACATAACATGACATAACATAACATTACATGACATAACATAACATAACAGAACATAACATGAGATAACATAACATAACATAACATATTATAACATAAGAAAACATAACATAACACAACATGTAGACCAACCTCATATGGCCGACGTTTCAAATCGACAAGCATGTCGTCATTATAGCCCGGTTGCTGCATATAGAATGCCAGTCCGTCCAAGGTGTCCTTGTGATCAGGGTTCTGGACCAAAAATGTGTATGCGGCCGGTACTGCTTGTGCTAGCTCACCTGCCTAGAATATTTATAGAAAAAAAATTATGCGAAAATCTGCATGATTCACATAAAAATGGTTTACAAATAGACTAGCCCGCGCGATGTCGCGCGCGTCTGCGATGCGAGGCGTGCGCTTGACAGTGATCTCATAGATGTGTCCCGAAAAAAAATTACTCACTCTCCAGTAGCAGATGTGCATGTATTGATAGGGTTTTCTCTCAACGAAATCGAAGTAAACGTTCATTTTATCGAGCGGAGGCCGTTCTTCTGAAATATTGATCGGTGAGGAAGTCCGGCCTGATGGATAGGTTGTTCTCCGTACCTGTGAACTTCTCTCGCTTGCATCGAAGAAGGCAGAGGGCTCGTTCAGACTGCGCATGTGCCTGCGACAGTGTGTCGTCATCAGGAGCCTCCACCTGACCTGCACATTTTCTCCGGCACCACACCAACTCGTCCTCGAAGTACCTTCAAAATCTGGACTTACATACATAACGCTAATTGTTGTGGCTTATGATTTCTCCAGCATGAAATAAGGCCTACGAAGGTGGTCGGCCTGTGCATTGATCGAAAGCTGGCTTCTTTATACGTCTCGCTATTGGTCGGCGATCGCCGCAGCGCGACTGCTCGCGCCTAACTGACGGGATACGGCACCTTTCAACTCAGTCATTTCCGACTGAAGGAATGTAAGTATCCCAAGGTAGCTGAGTTGAACGCAAAACTCAGATGTCAGGCAGGACTCGAACCTGCATTGCACGCTTTCCGGGCGAGAGTGTTACCATTACACCACCGACACCCCGTTCTGCATCACTCAGCTATTCACACATAAACTGTGTGGGCACAACAGCAATCACCCGATGACGGGTATGATCTGGTAAGCACAAATCGGCATTAAACCCAGTTAAGCTGAGGCCTTTTGAACGGGGTGTCGGTGGTGTAATGGTAACACTCTCGCCCAGAAAGCGTGCAATGCAGGTTCGAGTCCTGCCTGACATCTGAGTTTTGCGTTCAAATCAGCTACCTTGTGATAACTTGTGATCATATACCATGCCATAATAAGGCATCAAATATTCAGAAACATCGGAATGTAAGTAATTCGAGACAAAAAACAGTCATAAATACTGCCAAGATTGCGTTTACTCAAATTTTATCAGACTAAATTGAAAAATCCATTTTAATGCCATTTGGAATATGCCTAAAGTTGACACAATCGTCTGTATTCCTCATGTCATTTGATCATTATTACATCACAAAACACTGCAAAAGGAAATTCAGGTGAATATAGGATAAGATTCAACGAATTGATCTAGGTTACAACTCATTTACTTGCGAGCGGTCGCGCCGCGGCAATTGCTGACCAATGATGAGGAAAGGCTTCCAGGGCTAGCAGCATTTCGTTGGCAATTGTGGCTATGCAGTGTTTGAAAAAATATATAAAACTTTGAAGCATCAATCAAAAAATGACAATTGTTCAATGGATACTAGTTGAGACGAAAAAACATTCGAATTCGGGATGGCTGATAAATAGAATCTTGTATCAAAGAATTAGAGCAAAACCGCGAGAAGGAAGGTTGTTGGATCAAAAGAGCAGAGCTGAGCGGACAGAGTCACTCATTAATTTGATAATTCTTTCTTCTTCTAGAGAACATAAAAATTTATGAATTATTTTACCTCAGGAATGAATTTATTCGGAAATTTTTCAGGCAGGAAAACAAAAATTGTGATTTTCGGTCGAGTTCTTTTTCAGTCAAACAGCAGTATTATTTATATGTAAACCCATTTTCCTCTACGCTGTTAAGCGAAATCGCCAGTTGTTGAATCTTAAATAATTGAAACAAAAAAGTTATAAATCGGACAGGTGAGATCATGCTTGCAAATTTTTTAAAAATGAAATAATCGAGCCAAAACAATTCAAAATTTTCACCAACTCAGACAACAGGCGGACCGACCGTGGGCGAAAAATCCCGTTTCGTATCGACCGCATGCCACTATCGTACTGACCGCTCGCGAAATAGCATTTCGTACCGAACGCGCGCACTTTCGTACTCACCGCGCACACGAAATAATTCTCGCGGTCGGTACGCCTAAGCTCCGTACGAACCGCTCGCGAATTTCCATAAACGCATACTGACCGCGCGCATTCATCCATGCACGCGGTAAGTACGAAATACGCCTTTTTTGCCGCGGTCGGTACGAGAGCCCACGCGGTCAGTACGCTAGAAAACTGGCAAGTGAGGTTTGTATCTGAATCCAAGCGGTCGGTACGCAAGTGCGCGCGTTCAGTACACAAGGGTTCACGTTTAGTGAACAAGCAAACTGTACGTACGTACGTACTAACCGTGTGACAGTCCGCGCGGCGATGCATACTAACCGCGTCGCTTTCCGTACTGACCGCGTGGCGGTGCGTATCGATCGCGTTAATTTGTATGCCGACCGCGCGCAAATTGCTTTTCGAACGTCGCCCATCTCGCGGTCGGTACGCAACTTGTCCGCGGTCGATCTACCCCACTGTCTAAGAACGTAATTACTACAACTGATTCTGAGAGAACAAAGGCCATTTACTCGAACGGGAATTTCCAAGCAGTATAGATCGAAAAAATAGATATTTTTTATGAGCGAAGATATGTATAAAATGTAAGATTAAAAAATTACACAGGTCAGCAATCTAATATGCGCAAATTCTGCCGGCTGTCCGAAGATTCGGAGGAACAAAAGGAAAAGAGATAGAGAGTCGCACCGCTGAGAAAAATCGAGCCGCTTTTTCAGCTTAGATTTTTAAATTTCAATTTTTCTCACCTAAAATTGTTAATGTTTAAATCAAATTAAACACGAAATTTGCGTGAAGATCTACAAACCGGAGAACCGGAGATATTTTGAATTGGAGATAAAAAAAATAAATAATTAGTTTATTTATTTATTTATTCATTTACTATTTAAACTTATCACATACGAATAGTTCCTTCAATAAATAATTCAAAAAAAGAATGACCAGTGAAAAAATCTCGTTAAATGCGAAAGTATACAAAAAGCATTAAATTCAGTAAAAAAGGTAAAAATAGTTATTTTTAAATAATTTTTTGCGGAATATGTAAGTGCCATAATGCATAGAAAAAATCAAAGTACAAAAAAATTATACTCAGGGTATTTGTGTTATATTAGAAGCTTTGCATTTTTGCTTAATGTTGTAAACTTGTGAAAATAATAGTATAATTAATATGACATACAGTTAGGTCCGCGGCTTGTTTCCTCAAAAAAAAAAGATTTAAATCTCACCCGCGGCTGGCGAGAGCGGTCGCGTCCGCCGGCCCGCTAATCGATTCACGCCGAGAGGCCAGCCGCCGGTGAGATTTAAACCGCCCGCGCCGGCCATGGGTAAGATTTAAAAGCTTTTTTCTTGAGGAAACAAATCATGGACCTTATTATAGAAACAACTGATTGCAACTTTCCAGTGTCAACTTTTTCCATAAATCGATGTGTTCATTTTTGTAGCAAAATTTGGTAGAAGAAAAATCAATATTCAGAAATTTTTCAATATTGACACTCGGAAGAAAGTATAAAAAATAAAACATGTTTTATCAAAAACCACGTACTGCGATGTTTTCATGTATAAATTCTTTTTTCGATCGCTTGTTGTGCTTATGTTTTGATGAAAGCTGGTTTGCAGAAGAAACCGAACTTTCAGAAAATATTTAACATTCATTTTCAGAAAAAATACAAAAAATAATAATGTTATACAAAAAAAACATGAAATACAATTTTTATTGTTGCGCTCATTTTTAAAAGAAAGTTCCATTGGAAAAATCTAATGTTAAGGATTTAATTGAAATTGACAGTCAGAAAGATTAGAGTAGTAATTAAAATTCAAAAAGATATCACATACTTTAATAGAAAACGTCCCAAATCTTTCGAAAAAGCATTTTAAGTAATTCATAAGAAGCAAAAAAAAGAGAAATAATTTGAGAAAAATGAGGAAATAAAAAAAATCAACTTTCTGATCAGATTAAATCTGTAGGTCAAGCAACCTTCCATTCCAATACACAAACATGGGAGCCTAATCAGAGAAAACCCACTGAAAATCCTCGATTGCCCGCCGCATAAATGCCACACAGTCCTGCCAGTTCTTGTCCGTGTAGGCATACTTTCCATACTGATAAAGTTGTTCGAATGTTAGATGAGGATCATCAGGAGTACTACTGCATCGATCGATAATCGAACAGAATAACACCAGAATCAGCCAGTACGGAATCATCGCCCACCACATGGTGCACTCGGCGGGCCACCGCGGTGTGTAAGCCTCAGGAAGAAGTGCGAGGCGGAGTGACCAGACGGGGGACGCACTGAGTCAAAAAGACGCCAGATGCTTGGCCAGAACGGAGCACATGCCACTATTGGGATATTTGCCTTTTTTGTGTGGAAAAAGCACCCATTTTGTGGATGGAAGTCTCCAGAAATGTCCAAGGAACTGATGTCACTATATTTATGCCTCACCTAAGAGTCTCATTTTCTCTCCCAAACTGTTGGCCCATAGTAAGTTTTTAACTGAACGAGAGGTATGGAATCGAAGGCATAACAAGTATGGCAATGCAGAAATTTTGACATCACCATACTTTCGTTTCCGCTGGTGCTGTAGAGCCAGCTGGGTATACTGTACGCATACTGTAGAAGGTAAATTTCTCAGATATGTCCAACTTGACCTAAAGGGTAATATTTGGCAGAGTGGTAAATAGGAAGCAGACATCCGCCCTCAGATTTCCGGAATATGGCAGATTGTTTTGACCGCCTAGAAGGTTACGGTAAGAGTACGGTAAGAGTACTAGGTGGTTCAATAAGTTTTGTCGCTCGATAAGAGAGGGCGTTGCTACTAGCCCACTTTTTTTTGTTTTGTTGGTACACTCTTTACTCAGGCGATTCTCGGCCCCGAGCCGCACCGAATAGGAATCGGAGCCGCCTGACAGTTCGGCTCGTTCTCCCAATCTCCGGGCTACTGCTGCTGCTGTTCGGGCCAACCGGAATAGCCCGGACAGCAACAGCAGTGGCCCGGACAGCAACAGGAGCCGACTCGCAGATTGGAAAAACGAGCCGAACTGTCAGGCGGCTCGGGGCCGATAATCGTCTGAGTATATGAAAGTATAAGAAGTTTCATTTCAATCTGTCAATTCATTCCTTGTTTACAAGCCATTTAGTGTCGCCGTGTCACAGCGATGGAAAAAATTGAATATCGTGCGCTGTGATAAAATTCTTATTTCTGGAAGGTGTAGCACCAAAAGAAATTCACGAACGAATGTTAAAAGTGTATAATGTTTGTTCACCTACAATTAGAACAGTAGAAATATGGGTTGCCGAATTTAAACGTGGTCGTACAAGCCTTGAAAACGATCCACAAGAAGGAAGTCTAAAAAACGCATCAACACCAGAAATCATAGCCAAAATACAGGATATGGTTTTGGAAGATGGTCGATTGACTTAGAGAGGTTCAGTGGAGGCTCTACACATCTCATTAGGCAGTGTGAGCCATATTTTAGGTGAAATTTTGGGTTTTAGAAAGCTGTGTGCACAATGGGTGCCGCATTCGCTAACAATGGAACAAAAACACTTTCGAATGCGACTTTCTCAGCAACATTAGGAGCGTTTTAAAAAGGTTAAAGTGGATTTTGTGCGGCGATTCATCACTCTGGATGAGACTAGGGTCTATCACCATGATCCTGAAACAAAACAAGAGGCTAAAGAGTGGTGTAAACCTGGTTGTTCGGCTTCGACACAAGTTCGTGTCCGGAAATCGGCCAGGAAGGTTATGGCATCAGTTTTTTGGGATGCGAAAGGAATTTCGTTTCTAGATTACTTGCAAACTGATAAAACAATTATTTCTGAATATTATTGCAGTTTTTCGAACCAGTTGAAGGAAAAAATCGTGAAAAAGACCCGGTTTGCAGAGGAAAAAAATCCTTTTTTCATCAGGACAATGCACCGTGTCACAAGTGCATTTTGACAATGGCTAGAATCCATGAATTGAGGTTCGAAATGTTGGAGCATCCACCGTATTGACCAGATTTGGCCTCCAGCGACTTCCATTTGTTTCGAGAACTCAAAAAAAATTATGCGTAGCAAGCGTTTTTCATCAAACGAAGAGGTCATAACGGCCGTTGAAGCGTATTTGGCAGACCTACCGAATTCTCACTTCAGGGATGGGATCCACAGATTGGATGATCGTTGGAGCAAGTGTATTAATGTTCAGTGAGATTATACTGAATAATAAAGTGCATTTTGAACCATAAAATTGTGTTTTTCTTATCGAACGACAAAACTTATTGAACACCCTGGAACCGCAGTGGTTCAAGATCTGATATGGCAGGAACTTGCCCGATAGGCGTTTGGAGCGCCTATCACAGAGCACACATCAGTTCTCTGACGGGCGAAAGTTGACTGCAAGTTTTGGCTTCCAGGAAGATTATGGTATGCATACGGTATGCGTTTGGTAGTAGGTCAGTCTCATTCAGATATGGCAGAAACATGTCCTAGAGAATTATTTCGACAATACCTTCTAGTCTTTTTTGGAAATCAACATACAAGTGGGCTCAGATTTTCGGAAGATGATAGGTACTGTCTGCCTGAAGATTACGGTAGATGTACCATATGCATACCGTAGTAGCTCAACGTCTTAGATTTGGCTGAAGCTTCACTTAAGGGATTGCCAGAATTGCTACATATTTACGAAGCAGACATCATTCTTAGATTTTTGAAAGATTGCAGTAGATTTCGGTTCTTGAAAGACTACGGTACCTGAGCAGTTTTCGTATCCTGGAGATTACTGTAGGTGTACGATAGGCCTACCGTGATAAATTATTCTATCAGATACGGTAGAAAACTGCCTCATATAGGGCGGTATTTTGTCTTAGAGGGTTGTTTAGAAAGCTAATTATGAAGCAGTCAACGTTTTCCAGATTTTTAGAAAATAACAGCAAGTCTTGAGTTACCGGGGGGACTACAGTAGGTATACGGTAGGAGTGCCGCATTAGGTACGTCAGTGTCTCACAAGGGAACCACAATAAGCCATAGTGACCATTTCAAATGAAATGTACTTTTCTAGAACCATTTTCGGACGAGAATTCCGAATATGCCTATCGCAGCTGCCTAAGCCCACTCTGAAAAGAGCTATAGGCATTTTTTCTCTGATTTTCGTACTTATTGTACCCTCCAAAAAGCGCATCATTTTTGAGAAAATCCGTAAACGGTCGTCATAATCGTGTTGAGCGCCCAAAACTACCCCACCAAGCAAAGTTAGGTTGAAGGAACATTTTCTCAACTTTGCGCAGACTAACAGCGTTTCGGACTTTTACGGATTTTCGGTTAAGCGTCCATTTATACCAATTAGAGGGCTCTCAAAGCGTTTCAGAAAAAATGTTCCGGATTTGACTAAAAATTCGCCCTGGAGGGTTATTTGGGGTGCTGATCACGAATCTGAGTTTCATTTATCGATTTTCCAAAGTTTTCGGCTGTATTCGTTCCCAGATTCCCATTGGGGGAGAATTCGATAGCAAATCACGGCTTTAGACGATTTCCGGAGTGCTACTATAGATTGCGCTCAAATTATTTCTCTGGGGGTCATTTGGAGGGCTGAACACGAATCTTACGGTAGATTACGGTGGGTATACGGTAGTTTGGTCGAAGTCTCAGATTTGTCTCAAAGTTTCTATGTGGGGGTTATTTGGGGTGCTGAATACGAATTCGATGTTCATTTGTCGATTCTCGAATTATTAAGGTAGTTTTGCCCTTCAAATGGCATGGTATCTACCGCAACCTACAGTAAACCTTAATGTTTCGACAAGCAAACCCCAGATTTGTGTTCAGCACCTCAGATTACCCCTACATACGTTCTTAGCGATATCCGGAGAAAAATTGAAAAACACCGTGAAAATTCCATAGGGGGGTACCCTTACCTTGCCGCGAAGCTTTAAAAACGCTCATAACTTTTTCCATACTGGGTCCAGGCAGCTGCGATGGGCATATTCAGACCACTCGTCCGAAAATGTTTCTAGAAAAGTCCTTTTTATTTGGAATGGTCACTATAACTTATTGTGGTTCCTTGTCAGAGGTCACCAGAACTTGCCCTGGGAGGTTATTTGGAGAGTTCACTACGTTGCAGGTACCGATTCTCAGATTTTCAGATATCCGTAGGTTTCGGCTGTCTGAAAAACTACGGCAAGTATACGGTAAACGCACAGTCTTTCCAGATATTTTTTATTCGAGGTATTTATTCATATATTAATAGCACATATGACAAGTAAATAGTAGAAAATATTCTAGATCAATGTTAGCGAGGTAATTGAGCGTGTTCAGTGTGGTTGCGGAACATGTCCGTCCACGTAGAAATTGCGAGTAATCGGTGGGAGCGTTACGGTAATCCCGTCTAGATCCTTCCGCAATATAATCTGACACCCAAGGCGGGAATTCGGTCGAAGAGCTGGCGCCTGAAAAGTGGAAAATAAGAAAAGATTGACGTACCCTCCATTTCGGAGCGAAATCGACTTGGGCCAATAGCGTGCGTGTGCGCGCGTATGCTGCTTTTCCTCCTCTCCCACACCCTCTCGCTGTCTCTCGCGTCGCTCCACAACACACGACACACCAGAGGGAACGCAGTAAAAATCGCTTTGAAATAGAGGCTAGGTTCTCTAGACCAGTGCCGAATCTTTTTCGTTCTCCACTTTTCTGTTTTCTCACTTTCCACATTCAAATTCTTCCTCTGGGAACACTACCGTCCTAGAAGGAAGGAAATTATAGTCCGCAGTTGCGGACATCCGCTGTTGCAGCACGCAACTAGAAGATAGCCGTGCTGGTACCGCGTGGTCCTAGCACGATTACCCATGGTCCCAGCACGGCCTTGCTTGCACTGCGTGTCGCAACAGCGGTCGTCCGCAATTACGGACCAAAATTTCACCCCGAAATTGACTGTACCTGATCCAGCATGTCATCCTCCTCCTCCTTTGGCTCGTTTAGCCGGTCGAAATATGAATCATCAACATAAACATGACATGTTGAGCAGGCTAAAGACGCCTCACAGGCGCCTTCCATTTCAATGCCATACCTAAATTCAATTAATTAGAAAAATATATTTCATTTTCCAACAGCTGATGAAAAATACTTTCAAAAACAAAGTTGAAAACGAAACAAAAAAGCCCACCTATGTGCCAAATACATCACATTATCGCCAATTTTTCCTCGAATTTTCTTTTCTGTACCATCGCGTAGAATATAGACAATATTTACAACTTCATCCTCGGATTTTGGGTCCTAAAATGGAATTCTTGTTCATTTTCACTCATTTTTTTATTTTCATTGTTTTTCCTTTACAGCGATTTTATGTTTATCAAGTACACTTCGCAGAACAAAATCATTTGAGATCTACCGAAAAAGGTAAATAGCTCATTTTTTCTAGAAGCACGCTCGTACCGATCATAATGAACGCAGGGCTACCCTAATCATGCGCGTAAAATAAATAGCGTCAGCTGCATGGCTGCGGACTTTGCCACATATCTTACGGCGCCCACCATTTTTTTGGCGTATGACTTCCCGCTCTGGTAAATTTCAACCAGGAAACGTTGTGTCACCTCAGAAATGTTGAAAACTGTTTTTCTTGGCGGATTTATAAATTAGCAGGCGGGGTTACGTAATGATTGTCAGAAAATAGGGGTATCGCCGTAAGATATGTCACAAAGTCCGTAGCCATGCAGCCGGCGCTATTTATTTTACGCGCAGGATTATGGTAGCCCTGCGTTCATTTTGATCGGTATGAGCGTGCTTGCTTTTTTTACCCGAAAAAACGTCTCGTAGAGATATAGTTTTTGAAATCTACCGAAGAAACTTTTTTCCAACCAAATAAGCTATTTTTTTTGCCATAAAAATCGTCCAAGAGTTGTTTGTGCAGTATGAAACTCGACTTTGAAGTCTGTTTTCAGCTTTTTTCGGTCAAATTACGGTCAACGAAAGAATACGGAAAATCGAAAAAAAGCTATGCAATTGCTCAAAAATAGAAATATAAAAAAAGAACAAAAAAATACGAGTAAATTGAAAATATTTGTCTCTATCAAATTACGTCAATTATCCTCGTAAAAGGAATAATTCTCCAAAATTCGTCCAAAAAAATGTTTTTAAGGTATTTAACACTGGACCTTAGTCTATTTTTCGGTTTTCGGCGAGATTAAAGTGTAAGGAAAATTACAAAAACTTATCATATCGCTGAAAAAAATTCTTAAAAAAAAGAAAATCAGATAAACACAGCTTTTTCACCTGGTATTCGAAATCGCCATGGCATCTCGAAGCGGTTAGTGATAGAAGCCTCCTTGAAGAGCGGCTATTTGGATAAAGCTGCCTTTGAATAGGGGAAATCCGGAAGGTTTGCACAAATTTTGAAATTAAAAACATTAAATAGTATTTTCTACCTACGCCGCGACGAAATTCCAGACCGCCGTTTAACCGCGCAGCTCTTGCCGTATTTCTCCCTCTCTAATTCTCTCAATGCTTCACTCTCTCGTCTGAACTCGTTTTTCCCAGCGAATCTCTTCGTACGATCAATTTTGTCGCCTGATTGCTCATGCTTCTTCTTTTTTCTCGTTTCACTTTCAAATTCTGGCCTCAAGTTTGTCCTGAGATGTTTAAAAGCACCCCACAAGCGATTAAATCCATATTCAAGTGCTAATATTTTATACTAGTTAAATTACACAGTAAACATGTAGTAGTGAGTCATCCATCTCGTTCTAATTAGATAAAATAGGTGAGTCCAACTGACTTCCCTAAGCATTATTCAGAGAATTCTAGCTTCACAAAACAAGATAAGAAGCTACTAAAGTTGAATCATGCGAAATGTTTTTAACATTTATTACATGCGCGTCAGCACATGTGAATAACAAAACAAAAAAGCGAATGGAAAAAAATAAATCAGAACCAACAACAAACAAAGAGAAAACTGGACCCTACTAGAGCACGTAAATGTTCACGTAAATTGTTGAAGTCTAGTGAAAACTGCTCTCAGCTGAACCTCTGAAGGTCTTGTTAAGGGATTTCGAAACGTCAAGGATAACGTGTCCGGCGAAAATCTTTAAATGTCGTGTTTCCTAGCCGAGACTTCAACTCGGGGGTCTCTATGGAGTATTTAGATTCCTCAACGCCCGCGCGTCATGCCCGTGTCGCGCGGGCGTCAGCGCCAAGGCGGGGCGCTGTGACCAGTCACGATTGAGCTACGACCCTCCCACTTCCTTACGGTGATTAAAACTTTTGGAAAACGTCCGCAATCGTCACAAACCTCCCGCCTTAGATCAAAATTTTGCCGTAAAGTTTCGCGATCTTATCTCCATATTTACACATTTTCCTTTTTTAGCCAGATTATTTGCGAACCGCCACCGCTGGACCCTGGCGGGCGGAGCTGAGGCTGATTTCCGCTCATATATAGAATAAAGAAAAACCTTAGTTTCTAGGAAGAAAAAATTCATGACAATTTTACGAATTTTTACTTCATTTCATCTGCAAAATATCGAATTTAGGCTCTATCCTAGACGGGGAGCCACCCAAGATTTCCTCATAGAAACATGAACAAAAACCTGACGAAAAATGCTCGATATTGCTGTCAAGCATTGTTACTGTTTAAATTTTATAGAAATACTTCGATTGGTGATCGGTGAGGCTCTACCGATCGATAGATCACTTCATTTCTGACTTGAATCCTGAGTGCCCCCCCCCGTCTAGGATAGTGCCCGAATTTAAACATTGAGGACAAGTCCCTACGAAATAGCATTCATTTTGTCAAATCACCATCATTTTGAAAATTTGTCATTTTTATTGATTTTCGAAAGAATGATCGATAATTGGCAAGAAAAGTATGTCAGAATGAATCTGTCCATTTACGCGGTGGGGGAGAGTGTTGTCGCGTAGGAATGTTTCGGACTTTTATATTGCTTAGAAGGACTATCTGACGAAAAGAGGACAGCATCCCGGTCAGCTGTTCCCGCTCGTGGCAAAGCTCGTCCGTAAAAAAGGACTTTCGCGAAGGCAGCTCGACACGCACGCCGACCGCGTGGGCGGACAGACTTTAAGAACTTTTGAATAGGGATTTGTCTGTAATACCTTTCTTCAAAGTTCAAAGAAACTGGTTATAAAAGGCAGAGAACTCGGAAACGATCGATAATCACGCTTCGTCGAGATTTTCCGCGAACGCCGTCATTCCAGTGATAAGATAGTTCGGTAGGGAACATTTTTGACGGCCTAATACATATCAAGGATTTCTTGCAATTTAGAAAACTTTCAACATAAAACAAAAACTAAATAATTTTTTTTTAGTTTTATAATCTGTGAAGGAAATTCCGCAGTTTTACAGAATTTCCCAGGCTTCCGGACTTCATTCCTGTTTCGGGGAGCTCATAAACATTGGTTCACTAAAGAGTTGTGGGAATTGACAAATTTTAGCTATTTTTGTGAGAAATTCTAAGTGTTTCACTGTTTCTCTTTATATATCCTTAGTCGCGACCTATTAAAACCCCGCATTCGGTTAGAATATCATCTTTTCGTTTCTGTGCAATGTCGTTTTCAACTCAATTTCAGTAAGCCGCTGATGGCTAGCCAAAATCCACGATCTCGTGGTAGACAGCCGGCAGCTCAACGGATTTATAGGAGCTCAGTAAGTGGCGTTTTTTTTTTGCGGATTTTTCCTGCAACTTTTGTTCTCAATTTGCTTAGGGTTGTCTATTTCAGCAGATTCGCTATGCTCCTGGTGCTGGTGGCGAAACAGAAATCAGCTGCTGTGTGAAATACTCGGTTTTCGGCTTCAACGTGCTATTCTTTCTCATTGGCTTTGCACTATTATTGATCGGTGTTTGGGCCCAAATCGAGAAGAATAACATATACAGTCATTTGAATAAGGTAAGTTTTTTTACAGTGTAGGATTTTGTATAGTGGTCTGACGGTCTAACTTGGTATCGTTTTGCATATACCCCACGATTCAGAAAGCAATGACGTGGTAGGTCATTGTACAGCCGGGCGTTGTGACCGATCTCAGCTGAGCTACGACCCCCCCCTACTGGCCGAAAATGTCGCATTTTTTTACGAGTTCTTTCCTCCCAGGTGAAAAATGAGTTTGAAATTCTTACTGTACGCTCAACTAATTTGCGGGTTTTCCTTTCCGGGGTCAAAATTATAACAATCGCCACCCTCCCCCGTCGTGATCGGTCACAACATCGCTGGACCCTGTTGTAGGCGTAGCCCTATGTATCAATAATCCGTGTTCGAAATTTTCTGCTTGCTCAGGGGTTTCCTGGAATATGCATGGCGATTAGAAAAGGGTCACAAGAAATGAAAATTTCAGGGTTTTTAGAAAAAAATCTTTAGTATTTGGGTCAGAACTTCTTTCTATGGGCTCTTTTGGGTTCTGATATCAAATCTGACAATTGAGGTGTTTATGGCGGTAAACGCATCTGCGAAAACGACTTGCATTGTTAGTATCTCTTGAGCCTCCATTGTAAAACTGCGCAGTATCCCGTTCCGAGCTGCAGATTCCAAGAAGTTACAAGCTTAAAGCGGTCGCTTTTTTGTGGTATTTATCTCTCCGAAACGCGCATTAGTCTTCGAAAAATCCGGAAACGGACCTCATGAATGTGTTCAGCGCCCAAGACTACCACCCTGAGCAAAATTTGGGTGAGTGCGCATTTTCCATACTTTGTTCAGATTGATAGCGTTTTGAACTTTTACAGATTTTCGGTTGGGCGTTTATTTATATCAACTAAAGGGCTCTGGAAGCGTTGTAGAAAACTGTTCCAAATTTGACTTGAAATTCTCTCACTGGGGTTTTTTCGGGGCGCTGATCACGAATCTGTGGCTTATTGGTCGTTTTTCCAAAGTTTTCGGCTAATTTCGTTCGAAGCTTCCCAACCGGGGAAAATTTTGGGGGAACAACGCCACTTTCGAGGTTTTCGGAGTGCTGCGGTAGATATTGCTCAAATTGTTCCTCTGGGGCTATTTGGAGTGCTAAACACGAATCTGTTGTCTGTTTTTTGATTTTTTTTGCAAATTACGGCAGATTACGGTGGGTATACGGTAGTTTGGTCAAAATCTCAGATTTTAATCAAAATTTGTATAAGGGGATTATTAGGGGTGGAGCATGCGAATTTAACGTCCGTTTGTCGATTTTCAAAATACTAAGATGTGGGTTTCGATCCCTAAATGACATGTTACCTACCGTAACCTACAGTAAATCTCAAAATTTCGACAAATGAACTCCAGGTTCGTGTTCTCCTCCCTAGATTACCCCTATATACAAATTTTGAGCTCAATCCGAGAAAACTTTTTGAAACGCCTAAAAAAATGTCTGATGACTTTTCGCGAAGCTTGAAAAGTGCTCATAACTTGTTCGAACCTGCAGCTCGTGGCGGGATACTGCGCAATTCTACTATTGAGCCAGAAGAAATACTAACGATACGGGTCATTTTTGCAGATGCGTTTACCACTCTAAACACTTCCCTTGTGAGGTCCATTTCATGTTTTTGCGAAGATTTCGGCTGATTCGGTCCAATTCTTCCGGCTGGGGTTATTTTCTCCGGCCAAATGCGACTTTTGGCGATTTTCGTACCGAAATTGTTCTAGTAACCCTCAGAATAGCAACACTTTGCTTTTCGCGCAGCAGGCAGTGTAAACACTTTTTATTTCGATTCTACCTTTGTAGACGTCAAGTGCATACATTTGGCAGGGAACATACTGATACTTTGCGTTTCTTACGGAAGGTTGGCGCCAACTCGGTGCACGTATGTTATGACATATGACACCGAATTTGCGCCAACCTTCAGTAAGGAACGCAAAGTATCATTACGATCGGTGCTGATTGTGATTTTTTCTCGACTCAAAGTTATCAGCGGAAGGTCTTGAGGCGTGAAATTTTGGACTATTTTTAACATTGGATCGAACAAATAGTTGTTCTACCAAAAACTGCTGCAAGTTTCAATCAATGGAGTTCGCATTCCCAAGTTTTCGAGGAGTGCATGGCGCGATCGAGCCAACCATCGTCAGAAAATAGTCGAAAACGTGGACATCTTTGCTTCATTTTTATCGAGTTGTCCGAATATACTCAGTTTTTACTGTTTTGTATGCAACTTCTCTGAGAGTTTTCGCCGAGAAATAGCCGCGAAATGCCTGCTTGCCGCGTAATAGTCGCGAAATAGCAGCCAAATAATGCTCGTCGCGAAATAATGCTCGCCTCTAATTAGCCGAGAAATATTGCTCTCCAGGTAGATACACGGCGCATTCCAGAGGCATGATTCAGATTTCTGAACTTCCGTCGGTTCATTTACCCAAGTTTGAGGGTACCCAGCCGCTGGCGGCCCCAGATGGTGGCTCGGCGAGCCGGCGACGGTTGCGTATTGGTAAATTTTGTTTACTTCTAAATATTTCTCGGTTATATCTCGGCTACTTCTTGTCCGTTCCGTGAGAAGCCTAGAAATAGCCGTGAAATACCCCACCAGGAGCCGCTGCGGATCCTGGTGGGCTATTTCGCGGCCAAAACTCTCAGAGTTGTTGATGAGCCCTGTTTTTTTGTCAAATTTCTGAGAATGTGATAATGTTTTTTTTTGCAGGCATCCAGGCTCTATCTTGATCCAACATGGTTACTGCTTGTTGTTGGTTTGATAACCTTTATTATCGGTTAGTCATTTTACATTGTACAACTTTCAATTTTCAGGGCTGCAAGTTGGAAATATCTTTTTTTTCTATCAACTTTGCTAGACTTGCTGTGATTAGAGTGAAGTGTTATTAGTTCTAAGGACTACGGGGTATAGGATCGGGGTTCTGGTTGAGTGAAATGAGACAATCTAGGGGATATCAAAGGGATTCGGGGTTCTTTCCGGGCAGGAAAACGGAGTTTCCGGGATGAAAATGGAAAAGTGCTCTTTTCTATTTGAATTTCTGAAATAGAGGATAAAAAAATTGAAATTGAACTGTATAAGAGAATTGAGTACCGAGGGCTGCGAGTTTCTCGTGACCAAACAATTTGAGGTGTTTGATTTTCAGTTATTCCAAAGTATTTTTAAGGAATTTAAAGCTCTATGTAAGTGAATCGACCTCCCACCGACACAATGTACCCCCCATGGTGTTCGCGGGCCGCTCACGACCTTCATGTTGTAGTTGACGCAACATGCGCTGAACTTTGACCTTGGGTTCACTTGGTGAAGACTGGAGAGTTACCTTGCCAAGCTCTCGAAATGAAACATTTCTCTCTAGACAACTGATTTGGGGACTTCTTTTCTGTCGGTTCGGCTCAAAAAAAAAAACCTGGGGAGAGTCTTTCAGCCTTTCATGACACCTGGCATTAATATCAAATTAGAAGCGGCGAACATTGCGTAACTTCAATGTCCTTGTAGGTATCAGTGTTTCTGTATGTCCTTGGTGAAACTTGCCTAGTGATACTATGACTGGTTTCGACTTTTCTGAATGGAAAGTAACCATTGGAAAGTATTGTTATGCGGAAAAGCAGGGTTGAGCGGGATTGTGACCCGGGGGTCGTAAAAATTTTGGAGAAAAATGAAAATCAGGGGGGGTGGCTCGCAAATTTTCTGAAGAAAAGGTGATTTTCTCCAAACCACTTGGTAAGCTAAAATGAGGTAGGAATAGTCGCCCTCCGATAGAAAGATTCCAGCCCGGGAATAGCTGCGTCTGCAGAGGCCGTCATGATGTTCTACGTTACGGTGGGTATACGGTGGTTGGGGCACAATATCAGATTTTAGTCAAATTTTCTATTCTGGAGCTATTTGGTCTCCTGAAAACAATTTTGATGTGTATTTGTGTCGATTGCTCAGAAAAATGAGAACAAGTTACATGTAGCATATCTGAGCCGATGTAAGTTACTTACGACTTATCTCAGGTCGTTTAAGTTACATGTAACATATCGGCGGGATACTGCGTGAGGTGCGTCTCCGATATGTTATATGTAACTTAAATGACTTGAGATAAGTCGCAAGTAACTTACTGTACCTTAGATATGTTACAATTAACTTGTTTTGGTTTCCGAGAGGAACGTGCGTGCAGTGGGTCTCCGATATCTTAATGTAACATAAATGGCTCAATATAAGTCGCAAGTAACTTAAATGGGCCAGGTAAATATTTCCAAGGTTGATGTACGACGCACTCACGGGGTCAAGCTGCACTTCGGATTGCCACAGGGTGTGCTAAAAACACCCCAGTGGAACAACTTCATGCTGAGGTCCGAGTTCTACCGGTTAAGGAGCACTGCCAACTCCAAGCGCAGCAACTGGTTATTAACATTGTCAAGCAGCCTGACCACCCATTAAGAAGGATCATGAATCCCGTGAGAGAGAGACATATTAGAGGGCCTTTTGCGGATGCTCCCGAGAAAATCAATATACAAAGATGGACGGACTCCCAACTGGATCGTCTGCGTCTTTTACGTGCGGAGCACACCAAGTTCGTCAGGGATCACTTGAGTAGGATGACCGTCAATGCCATTTTGGGGGTCGTACCACCTGTAGTCAGCAACACCGAGATGGAACTCGGTAGGCGGGCTAGAAGTACCCTTGCCTCGTTACGCTGCGGTCATTCCCCTTTGCTGATGTCATACTTGCATAAGATTGATCGCAGTAAGCCTGACGAGTGCCCGGACTGTGGTAGCCGTGGCCACACAACTGAGCTCCTATTTGATTGCCTAAAGAGGCCGACCACTCTGACAACAATGGATTTGTGGACGAATCCGGTTTCAGTCGCCTGTTTCTTGAACCTTTGACAAAAACCTTCCTGCGGCTGCAAAGAAGAAGAAGAAGACGGGGTCAAGCTCACAACTGGCGTTGCTGTTGGTTCAATTACCCAAGTTTGAGGTACTTGACCCCACACCATCAGGGAAGGCCCAGCACGGCATTTTTCTTTGCGTAGTGTGTGGTCTGGGACGCGCTCTCTGGGTCGCGTGTCGTCTGCGCCACGTGATGGCCACCCATAGTGAAAATTTAAATGTAAGTTACATGTAACATAAGTGTAACTTACATGTAACATAAATTTAAGTTACGTGTAATATAAGTGTATGTTACATGTAATATAAATTTAAGTTACTTGAGACATTCAAGTAAGTTACATTAATATTACAAGTAACTTGTTTTGATTTTTCTGGGCGGGGGTAGGTCGTAAATTTTTATTCAAAATCTTGGTCAAAAGGAGGGGTCGTAGCCAGGGTTGAGCGATTTTTGTTGCGGCTACGACCTTCCCCCCGTTTTCCGTTTTTTCAAAAAAAAAATCCAAAAGTTCTGCGACCCCTGGGACCAAGAATTTTCAAGCTTTATTTAGTGTCTAATTGTCAATTTTGTCAAAAAGGTGTAAATTTTCTAAACAGTTTCTCTGTATACAATCTGCTTCTATATTGTTGAAAATGCATACACCTCGCACGCGACTGACTATTCCTACCTCATTTCGCCTTACCATATGGTTTGAAAAAATCCTATTTTTTCCCAAAAATTTTACGACCCCCGCTGTGACCAGTCACAACTCTGGTCAACCCTGGTCGTAGCTCCGCCGATAATTGGCCCAACGGCCTGCTCAATCTTGAGGAAAAGGGAAGCTTCTAGCAGATTGACTTTCAAAGCACTCGCTTGTTAGAGTCTTAGGCGAACTCTAAGAATTTCTGGCTATGACAGACAGGAAATACAGGAAGGGCGCGCGACTTCAAAGAGGATATTAATTTTTGAGGGGTGGGGTGGTTGACAGGATTTTTCGTGCAAGAGTTCAAACGTTCTCCTGGGCGGAGGTTGGCCAGAATTTCTCTGAAAACGTGAAGAATTCAACAATTTTCTCTCGATAATCATCTTTTGGAGGGGAGTCTAAGAAATTTCTGAGACACCTGAAACATTCGAGTGAGCTTAAAATATTTTTATTGAATAAAACCGAGAGATTTATGGAAACGTAAAACTTTTGGGGGCGTACTAAAACCATTTTTTTGTATGGAGGATAGTCAATTTTTTTTTGCGGAAGCAAGAACTAACACTCTCTGGTTTTTTCCCAAGCTTTTTTGCAGAAATGGGACGTTCTGTGAAAATTTCATGAGCTCTCGACCAGTAATTTGGATTTTCGACGGTTCGTAGGAATTTCCGCCCAAAAGTCTTGCCCTTATAATATTAAGGCAAAATGAAGTATTTTGGGGGAAGTTATAAGAATTTTTATGCAAAAATGGGGTTATGGTGGGGTTAGAATGAAAATTTCCAGGATTTTGAGAATTATACGTTCGGAACTGTTTTTTGTAGTCCAGAGAGTTCTTTGTTGAGAATGGAAAATTTTGGGAAAGTTTGATAAATTTTTGTTTGGAAGGTCATTTTTCTATGGTAAAGTTTCGCAAATTTTCGGTCAAAAAATTTCTGTGAATTGGTGGAAATATTTCATAAAGACTTATTTGTTGTCGCGAATGGACGAGGCGCGATCATTGCGGCTGCCCGTGCGGCCTCCGCTCCACCACAGGCTTTGGGGAAGTTCGGTTGCGCGCGACGATCTATCACCGCAGCCACGTCCATTTATTGGACTTAATTCTTCGTAGTGACCACACCTGTTGTGAAAAACTGTAATTTTTAATATTATTTTTTACTTCATTTAAATTGTGATATAATATTAACGAATTCTTTGTTCCAGGTTTCAGCGGTTGTGTGGGATCGCTGCGAGAAAACACGTCATTTCTAACGTTCTACTCATCCTTATTAGGATTACTATTGATAGCCGAGTTCGCTGGAGCAGTTTTCGCGTATGCATGTCGTGATCAATTGGACACGTATATAAGGAATCTACTCAATGATGTGGTAGGATTTTCCAGATTGTATTCCAATCTCGGGAGTGTAATGCATCTACTTAAAGGCAGCATACACGCTCGTAAACGTGGTTAAGCTAACTACGAAAATAGAATGGTACGGCTCCGAACACATCACCTACGCGTTTTGAAGCGTCAAAAGCGACACGCAATGACGCTATACGAGTGAGAAGTTGGGCGGTAGAGTAGGTGCAATAGATAAACCACATACGTCGCCGACGGTGGAATGGCCCAGCACCCGTGTTTTCGAAGAGGACGCAAACACAGGGGGCGGGGCCAACTTCTTACTGTTGTAGGGGCATTGTGGGTCGTTTTTGACGTTTAAAAATGCGTAGGCGTTGTGTTCTGAGCCATACTATTCTAGTTCCTTAGTTATCTTAACAACGTTTACGAGCGTGCATGTTGCCTTTAAATGATCCGTAGATTGGTGTTTCCGCTTTCGATAAGCTGTCAACCTGTGTGTACTGTCGGAGAATCTATTGTGTATTATACCATTCCGCCCTTACAGAAACGGAGAAATACCGCGTTCGTCAAAGGACGCCGATCAAACAGCATACTGTAATCTTGCCCCCCCCCAGCGTTTTCAGTAGATTTAAATTGATTGGTTACTACCCCCGCATTGCGACGTTAGGGGCCTGGTCACCTAGATACGAAAACTGGAAGTGGCTCTTTTGTTTTGCACCGCTCTATTGAAATGAAGCGGCTTTCCATGTTTATTTCAACCGCTCCTTTTTTCACAGAACATCCGCTTCGGTTATATTATAGTGATATGAAAGTGCTCTGCCGATCTGGGAATGGAGGGTAGGCGTGCTGCAGGTAAGTACAGAAATTCTAAATTGGGGCTGTTAGGGATACAAATTCTATAAGGTTGAAGCGAAAGTTTACCGCCATTTGAGTTCGACGATTTTTAAACGTTTCAGTGTTGGTTCTTCATCCAAAAGTGATATATCGGTCGAAAGCACATATTTTTCTCTATCTAACGCTTCCTTCAACTTGGGCCAAAGCCTGCTCATTTGCCAGATATATATGCTATAATTCAGTGCTAATCTTCATTACTGAGCATCTTTGAGTGCTTCTATTCACTGTGTGGTAAACCCTCCAACCTGCTAGAATTGACAGGATGTTCGAGCCACCTTAGAACTAGATGATAGCGTTTGCGGAAGTTTTCGACGGAGCGTAATTATTGATTTTTACATATTTTTGTCATTTCGCAACATTAGTCTTTTCTGGCCTATCGGAGAAGTCCCCACCCAAATGTTTTTTCTTCAATTAAAAAATTGTTTTTTTTTCGAAAATCGATTAAAATTTCGAAATTTGAATTTAGAAAAACTATCAATAATTGACCACGAAAATACTAGTGAGTGGGGCTTGGCCATTATACTTAGCCTCAAAGCTTGGAAGCCGAAACTTCTCGGATAAGCCAGCCAGAAAAGTGTGAAGTTGCAAATTATTAGGGTGAGTCATATGTTCTTGGAATTTTGCAAAAATTCATATTAATTCGCGCGCGAATAGATCAAATGCCACTCGTGCGCGGTTGTTTGCTAGGTAGATCAAACCTCGTTAATCAATACCTGCCAGCCCTCGAAACGCCATTCGTGGCTCAGTAAAATGTCGGAAAAAGAGCACGCTCGCGTATTGATTCTTCACTACTTCGAAAGAGGTTTCACAGCTGCTCAAGCTGTTAAGGAAATAAGGGCCAACGAAGGAAGGTATCGAATTGCTGCCAGTACTGTGTACAACTGGTATCGAAAGTTTCGCTCCGGCAGCTGCTCTCCGAAGGACAAGCCGAGATGTGGAAGGCCACGAATTCACGACCCCACGTTGGCGGCGAATGAGCTGGAGAAAAACCCGCACCTTCACAGCAGAGGTCTCGCCCAGCTTAGAGGGAGTTCGCAGTCGACCGCAGTTCGCCAGCTACGCAATATGGGACTGAGATTGAAAAAGCCGTCCGTGATTCCTCACACTTTATCCGACACCGACAGGAATCGCAGGATGGCCATTAGTCAAAAACTACTGAAACGGCACCACAAAGGAAGTTTTTTTGGTCGCATCATTACATGTGATGAGAAGTGGTGCTACTATAATAATCCTGACCTGTCTGTACAATGGGTTAAGCCCTTTGAGTCGCCAGATCCTGTGCAACGTCGGGATATCCATGGAAAAAAGAGTCTACTGACCGTTTTTTGGTCCACTGATGGAGTTGTGTTCTGGAAATTACTTTCGCCAGGAAAGACTATAGATGCTGACTACGTCTGCCAAGAACTAGAGGAAATGGTCACCAACGCGGAGAAAATGGACGAAAACGTGACCAGATTTTACTGCTGTGGGACAACTGCCGCCCACACATAGCGAAAAAAACTCAAGAAAAATTGAAGGAGCTGCAGTTGGAAACTCTCCTTCATCCAGCCTACAGTCCAGATATTGCTCTATCGGACTACCATTTATTCAGAAGCCTCGAACACTGTTTGAGGGGAAAGCAGCTTAAGACCGAAGAGCACTTGAGGACCGAGTTGGACGCTTTTTTTGCATCGAAGCAGCGCTCATTCTACGACTACGGTATTCGAAGTCTCGCTCGTCGTTGGCAGAAAGTTGTTCGTTGTAATGGCTCTTACTTTGAATAAATTTGTTACCTTGTGTTTAAGAAAAAAATAAAAAATTCCAAGAACTTATGGCTCACCCTAATAACAAAATCTGCTAAAAATCAGTAATTTTCGTCGGAAATTCGCGCTAGTGCTATCATTCAGTTTTAAGGTGGCTCAAATATCCTGTCAACCCAGGCATGTTTGGGGGTTAACCTCACAGTAAACAGAAGCACTCAAAGATGCTCAGTACTGAAGATAACCACGGAATTGTAGCACATATTGCGCAAGTGAACAGGCTCTGGCCCAAGTTGAAGGCAGCGTTAGATAGAAAAGAAATTGTGCTTTCGATCGGTTTATCGCACTTGGCCGAATGATCAACGCTGAAAGGTTTAAAAATCGTCAAAGTCAGGTTCCGGGAGACATTTGCTTCAACCTAGTATTAGTCGTTTCGTCATGAGTGCACATTTCCCTCTTTGTGGTGCTGCCGAGAGTGACTCATCGCCGATTCCTTTCCCATGGTGGTTTTGATAGAGCGTTCAAGAACTAGTTGTCTTCCAGGTGGTCGGTTATCGGGATGATCCCGACCTGCAAGTGTTGATCGATACAATGCAGGAATCGTGGAAATGTTGTGGTATTAATGGGGCAGACGACTGGGATAGGAATACATATTTTTCAATTGCTGCCAGGGAGGTTAGTGATATGCGAAATCTTATTCATTATTTTATATTTATCTGCTATTGTCATTGCTAAGGATATTTTGGCTTTAAGGTAGCTTCTCCCGAAGCTGGTGGTGTGCCGTTTTCCTGCTGCCTCAACAGTAGTCAATTGGCGTTCAAGAATTTTTACTGCGGCCATGGAGTGCGATTAAAGGTGAATAAATTGGTCTTATCTGGTTGTCTTATAACCATGTGATTCGTTCTTACTACGATTATTCCTAGGAGCACGCGCAGAGCTCCCTGACGTCCATCTATACTGATGGATGCCTGCCGAAGCTGCAATTATGGTTGAATAATAACGTGTTTTTAGTCGGTATTGTGCTCATCGTTGTTGCCGTGATTCAGGTGAGGTTCAGATCGTATGCAGAGGATAATTGACGACTTTTTCACTTCTCAAAAAGGTTTCTATGGGAGTGAAGGGGCTGATAGAACCAGTCTTCGCCACTGTTTCGAACTCGTTGTGCGTACAATAGAGATGAGAATCGTTTTAATCTTCTGAAGCGGTTGGAAATAATTCTTGAGGCTTTCTCACGTTTCGGGAATGCTATGACCTGACCTACCGGTTCTGACGAAAAAAATGCAGTGTGTCAGAAATGTTTACTTTTTTTTCCAGAAATTTTGAAGCTTGAAATTATCTAGAATTATATTGGAAAGCAACCTTATGTGCGATTCCGGTGACCGAATGGCCAATTAGCGCTAAACATGATAAAATGGGTGTGATCGTTACGAGAGAGTTGACCATCAACCCGAAAGGTTCGGCTGTTGACAACCTATTGATAGAAACCGAGCTGACGAAGCGACGTCATTGAACCCTTGAAACGTCCGACTTCTCATGTTAACCCTGAGAAATACAAAACATGAAAGTAGTATACACGCTCGCAAAAGTCGTGGAGGTAGCGTCGCTGATAAACTTGTACGGCCTATAGGCAGAAAACTAGAAAAGCTTCAACTGAAGATCAAATTTTAAAAATTATTATTGCAGAAAAAATGCGATAAAACAACTCGTCAAATATATAAGAAAATGTGGTGAAAAACTAACCTATTTTTCAAACAACGATGGCATTCACTAATGAATTGAAATGACCAGCATTTTGTGTGTCCTTCTCAAAACGACATCACCTGGAAGATGCGGTCTGGCATCGACGCCACCCAGTTCTGCAGCATATTCTTGCGCACGCCAAGAGATGCAGCAACTATGGTCCGAGACGATGGTCAAAGTTCTTCCTGATCTGGGAGTTCACTTGATTGGATTCTCTGTAAGGTTTTCTAGTGAATTCAGGTTAAAGCAGCCGCCTGCCCCATGACAAAAACTCCTCCGCGGAGGGATTGACGTCGGTTTGCACGGAGGTGGTCTTCTTTCCTTCACACTGCCACGGCACGAACGTACGACATCTCGGCAGCAAATCATCCGTCACCGTCTTTTCCACTGATAATGCAGAGCGCAGTGCCCATCACATGGTGAATTGGGACGAAACTCAATTGCCGGCCTCCCGATTCCCCAAGCTACTTGGACTCGTGTTGGATCCTTCGTTGAAGTTTCATGAGAACACTGAGTAGAAGCAAACCACAGTGAAAACAAGACTCAACGTCCTAAGTGCTCTCGGCGGAACGTCCTGGGGTGCAGTAAGGAAACGATCCTGACCACGTATAAGGCTATCGTGTAACCCGCCTTGGAGTATGCTGCGCCAGTCTGGCAGCACATCGTGTCGGACACCTCTTGGTCCAAGATGCAGCGCGTCCAAAATTGTGCTCTGCGAATTGCAACTGGCTGTTCTAAAAGCTCTCCAATTGAGCATTTGCACTCCGAATCTCGCATATTGCCAGTTAGAGACCACTGCCAACTCCAGGCGCAACAAATGTTCATTAACATCGTTAAGCAGCCGAATCATCCGTCGCGAAGAGTACTAAACCCAGTAAGAGAGAGGTGTATCAGAAAGTCGTTCGCCGATGCTCCCTCGAAAGTAGATGTGCGGAGATGTACCGATTCACAACAAGAACGCCTCCGTATCTTGCGCGCGGAGCATACCCGATTCGTGAAGGAACACTTGAGCAGTGTTGCCATAAACTCCATCTTGGAAGTCGTACCTCTGGAGGTTAGCGAGACCGAGATGGAACTTGGCAGGCGTGCCAGGTGCACCCTTGCCTCGTCACGCTGTGGACATTCCCATGCTGATGTCATATCTGCATAGGATCGATAACAGCAAACCTGACGAGTACCCGTATTGCGGTGGTCAAGGGCATACTACTGCACACCTGTTCAACTGCCCGATGAGACCGACTACATTGACGACAATGGATTTGTGGATGAACCCAACGCTAGTAGCCGAGTTCCTGAACCTGTGGCGGGAACCCTGTCCGTGGCTGCGAAGAAGAGCCGCCCGTACAACGCTGCGATCTTATGATGGCTGATTCACTTTGCTGCCCAAGTGCTGCAGTGGGTTCTGATTCTATTATATCAAAAGAAGCACCATCTGATGTCTGTGATGCTTGGATACTGTGAGTACCTGAATTTTGAAGGCCACGTGACAGTTTACAGATGCAACGCTGTATGTGACAAACACTGAATCGAAGAAGCTCCAGCTAATCGACGAAAAGCTCTCAATGTTTAGCTTGTTTCAAAAAAAGTAACGGATCCAGCCAAAATCACTTCTGTTGGATGTGAGTCAAATATTTTGAGCTCGAACGGAATTCAGCACAACTGATCTGATCATTGAAGGAAATTGCGTTTTAGAAGCAAGCGGAAAATTAGAAGATGGAAAATCCTATTTTTTCGCTTACTCCTTAAACTTTCTCGAAGATATCGTCAGTTGTGCTGAATTCCGCTCGAGCTCCAATATTTGAGTCATATCCAACAGAAAAGTAATGTTGGTTGAATCTGCTACGTTTTTAGAGCAAGCTGAACATTGAGAGCTTTCCGTCGAACTGCTGGAGCTAAAGGCTTCCTCGATTCGGTGTTTGTCACCTACAGAGTTGCATCTGTAAACAGTCAGGTGACCTGCAAAGTTCAGGTACTCACTGTATCCAAGAACCACGGACATCAGGTGGTGTATTCTTTTGATAAAGTAGGACCAGAATCCACTGCAGTACTACCTCAGCAGCAGAGTGGCTCAGTCATCATTAGATCGCATCTTTGCACTGGCTGGTGTGCAGCTTTGTCCTGAAATTCAATAGAAAACCTTCAAGAGGTTCTAAGCAAGAAAGTCCACAGGTCGGGAAGAACATTGACGACCGTCGTGGACCATTGTAGCTGCGGACATGGACTAAAATATGTTGCAGAATAGGGCCCTTTCGATTCCAGATCGCATCTCCAAGGTGACTTCGTATTGAGGAAAACTCAGAAAATGCCTACCACTTCAATTTATTAGTGTGCGTTTGTGTTGTTTTGAAATAAAAAAAAGTTTTTGATCACATGTCCCTATGCTTTTGACGCGGTGTAATATGGCATTTATTCTTCAAGAAAAAAAAACTTGAAAATTTGATTTTTGGGTGAAACCTTCCAGTTTTCTGCTTAGTGGGGTTATTTGAGACGCAAAATCCGAATTTGGTATTCAGTTTGAACCGCAATGTTGAAATTTAACATTTTTCTATACATTTACGAGCGCTGTATAGGTTGGTCCATGGCTTGCTTCCTCAAGAAAAAAAAAACATTCAAATCTCTTCCGCGGCTGGCGAGTGCGGTCGCGTGCGCCAGCCAGCTAATCGATTCATGCCGAGAGAAGAGCGCAGCTGATCAGTTTACCACTTCGCCAGCCGCCGGTGGGATTCAAAGGGCCCGCGCCAGCCGCGGCTGAGATTTAAATGTTTTTTTCTTGAGCAAGCAAGCCACTGACCAAACTGTATAACTCAAAAAGCAAAAATTTTTGTGGGCAATGCCTTTAAGAAGTTCCGGGAGTCTACGGTTCTCTTGTCAAACAAGTGCTAGTACAACCCTTTTTTTCAGATTCTCGGTATATGTTTCGCTCAGAATCTCAAGAGCGACATCTTTGCACAGCGGGCCAAGTGGTACTATACGCACTGAGCTCCTCTCATACTTTCGTATCTAGGTTTTTCGAGCTTCTATTATTCCATTTAAAAGCAATTTCTAACATTCCTATCCATGGCTTTCTGATATAATCGATTGACATTCAACTGTTGATTCATGGGATTTGTCTTTTTTTTGTTTCTCCTGATTTTTTTGCTTAGCTTAGTCATTCTATACGAGGTATTTTCTCTTATTGTTCATCATCTTCTTTCTTATTTTGTAATATATTCCTTCTATTGCGCCTCTTTGCCGGGAATTCCTTTCGCATCAGCTTTCAGAAAATCTACTGCCTTCTACGGATTAGGAAAGGTGAGGCTACGGCTCTACGGCTAACCCTCAGCTATTCAGCTCACCATAAAAAGGGTAGATCAAGGAGTGTTGATCGCATCGATTCACTGCTATATATTTCCTAGATTTTCTCCTTTTTTTCCCGTCAATTATATATCTATCGTGTTTGATTTGTAGCGGCCCTATGTCTCTCCTAATGGCTCAAACGGCTCGAGGAAGGAGGGTGTTCAATAACTCCCTGTTTCTTAAGGCGGAAGGCCTACGCATAGTCTCGCAGCGAAAGTCGCGATGTAATGATGGGGAATAAAGGGTAGGGACGAAACTGCGTAGTCGGCCCCTATCCTTCAACGTGGCGGCGCGACTTTTGCCGCTCGACTATGCAGAGGCCTTAAAGGGCGGGAAACTTAATTATTAATGTGGTAGTCAGAGTTGTCAACCGCAGGTGAACAGGTTGTCATCTCGTAAGTAGCTTCCTGAAGCCAACTAAAATTAGGCTTTGCTGACGCGAAAGACCGGCCTTTCGCCTCGAAAGATCTGAGTTGTCGACACCAGATCAATAAGGCGTCATCTCATATGTCTCCTCCAGCTTACAATCGTGCCTAAAAATGTCTATCGTAATAGACGCGTCTGACTCCCCGAAAGGCCTGCCTGTTGCCCCGAAATGTTGGCCTGCTGATCGCCTGGAAAAGCAGAGACATAGGGCCCGCTTTCTTCGCAAATGACCAAATTGATCGATTTCAATGCCACGGCTCGCCTTTGCCTTTTATCAGATTCTTTCAGAATACTTATGAGATTTCCGTTTTTCTGACCTTCTCCTCGTTGCAGTATTCGTTTCCGTGAAGTTTGTCAGTTTGTGATACTATGCTTTGGTTTGATATACATATATGTGTTGTTGTACAGATTGATCGATTTTCATTGCATTCTTTGAATAAATAGGAATAGATTTATTGAGATTTTGAGTTTTTCATGGAGTTTCCCTTCGAAATGCCTTATTGGGTGGTCTTACGCCATTGTGTTGATTTTCGTGTGTGTGTTCAACCCAGGAAAGATACCTTATAGGCTGGTAAATCTGGTTATCAGATGCGTATTTAAACTTGATGGACTGGTTTGGTGTCGCAATAGGAGGATCGCTCATTTTAGGACTCGTGGCTCTATCTGCTGGTTATCCTCACGGTGTTGAGGTTTGTTTTTGGTTGATTTCGGTGAGATCGAGGGGTTGGCTAGGATATTGCTAGAGGGTGAACATAGTAAAACGGGCTTTATAGGACAGGTTATGCTAGTTGAAAGGGCTTGCAGGTTGACTACTCATTCTTACCTCACTACTGCGTGGCTGCCCTCTCACCACTGCGGCGCGGGTGGTGTCCATCATGTACTATACTTGTTCCAAATGAAATTTCTTTCGAATATCCCCGACTTTTCGACGATAGTCGGATATCGCACTTTTTCGAATATTCGACTTTTCGACTATACTCGGATAAAGCCCTTTTTCGAATATTCGACTTTTCGACTATACTCGGATAAAGCCCTTTTTCGAATATTCGACTTTTCGACTATAGTCGGATATTGCACTTTTTCGAATATTCGACTTTTCGACTATAGTCGGATATTGCACTTTTTCGAATATTCGACTTTTCGACTATAGTCGGATATCGCACTTTTTCGAATATTCGACTTCTCGACTATAGTCGGATATCGCCCTTTTTCGAATATTCGACTTTCCGACTATAGTCGGATATCGCACTTTTTCGAATATTCGACTTTTCGACTACAGTCGGATATCGCACTTTTTCGAATATTCGACTTTTCGACTATGGTCGGATATCGCACTTTTTCGAATATTCGACTTTTCGACTGTAGTCGGATATCGCACTTTTTCGAATATTTGACTTTTCGACTGTAGTCGGATATCGCACTTTTTCGAATATTCGACTTTTCGACTACAGTCGGATATCGCACTTTTTCGAATATTCGACTTTTCGACTATGGTCGGATATCGCACTTTTTCGAATATTCGACTTTTCGACTGTAGTCGGATATCGCCCTTTTTCGAATATTCGACTTTTCGACTATAGTCGGATATCGCACTTTTTCGAATATTCGACTTTTCGACTATGGTCGGATATCGCACTTTTTCGAATATTCGACTTTTCGACTATAGTCGGATATCGCACTTTTTCGAATATTCGACTTTTCGACTATGGTCGGATATCGCACTTTTTCGAATATTCGACTTTGCGACTATAGTCGGATATCGCACTTTTTCGAATATTCGACTTTTCGACTGTAGTCGGATATCGCCCTTTTTCGAATATTCGACTTTTCCACTATAGTCGGATATCGCACTTTTTCGAATATTCGACTTTTCGACTATGGTCGGATATCGCACTTTCTCGAATATTCGACTTCTCGACTATAGTCGAATATCGCACTTTTTCGAATATCCGACGTTTCGACTGTAGTCGGATATAACCCTTTCGAATATGCGACTTTTCGACTGTAGTCGGATATCGCACTTTTTCGAATATTTGACTTTTCGACTGTAGTCGGATATCGCCCTTTTTCGAATTTTCGACTTTTCGACTATAGTCGGATATCGCACTTTTTCGAATATCCGACTTTCCGAATAAAAAGTCGACTTTTTTTCCGACTGAAACAGTCGGATACTCAGCCGATTATTCGATCCGGAACAAGTTTTTCGAGTGCCAACACCCCTTAGGAGGCGGGAGAAACGGGGGAGGAGCTAGGTTTCTGATTGGACGCTACAGCCGGGGGCCGGGGCTAGCCCGTGTTGCGTCCAATCAAGGACTTCGCTCCTCCCTCGTTTCTCCCGCCTCCTCAATGGTGTTGATACACGATGGCCACCACCCCTGCGGCGCTACTGACCCCGGGGTGTGCCACGTAGCTGTGAGTGAAGTTTCGAGTGTTCAGTCGACTTAAAAGGCGGTTGAAAAGCAATAAGTCGTTTACATATAGTGAAAAGAAATGCTTGTTGGGAAGACTGATGCGTAGATGGTCCTTCCAGATGACTTTATTGTCGGAAGATTTTGTTTTCAGACTTCAGTCGGCTTGTAGGTGGTAAATTTGGAAAAATATGGTCGAAAATGTTTTATATAGATTGGTAAAAGAGAAGTGTTGTCGAAGTTTGGTGCGAAATCGGGGTGGAAGGTGCTGAGTTGATAGCGAAACGATGGTCACGAGCGAGATTGAACCATTATATTCCCTTCCCGGGGGATCGCCTCATCGCCTTGCACCACCGAAGCCCAGCGCGGCTCTCACTCAGCTGCTCGGTAAACCTTCACCGAAGCATCCATCCCTCACCCGCATAACGGGATGTAACAGGTACTGTAAAATTTTATAAAACGGCGAAATTCTCATGGTTTCTACGCGTGCTGGTGCGGAGCGGAGGTTAGAGACAGTGAGAGAGTGCACCACAAAAGGAGGGAGCAGAATCGCGTGCGCCGCTCGCACCAAGAGTCGTGAGAATTACGACGTTTTACAGAGGATAGGCCCATAACTTGTTCCCTCAAGAAAAAACATTTAAATCTCACCCCTGGCTGGCGCGAGTGGCTTAACTCTCACCGGCGGCTGGCGGTATGGAAAGCTGATTAGCTGCGCTTTCCTCTCGGCCTGAATCAATAAGCGCGCCGGTACACGCGACCACCGCGCTAGCCGTGGGTGTGATATAAATGTTTTTTCTTGAGGAAGCAAGCCACGGATCGAACTATACATATATCGAAATTACAGTCGTAGACATGTTCAGTATGAAGCCCCCGTTCAATCTTAAACGGTTTTCTATGTTCAAAAAAACATCCCATCATGCGAGCGAGTGATGCATGCTTTGGTGAAGGGTTTTCTCGATAGCAAGATGCTTACGGTCTCTGCCGCTAAATCATCCGTCATCGTCTTTTCCACTGATCCTGCGGAGCACAGAGCTCATCCCATGGTGAAATGGGACGAAACTCGCTTGCCGGCCGCCTGATTCCCTAAACTGCTCGGACTCGTGTTGGATCCTTCGTTGAGGTTTCATAAGAACACTGAGCAGAAGCAGGCTGCAGTGAAAACAAGACTTAACGTCCTACGTGTTCTCGGCGGAACGTCTTGTTGGTGCAGTAAAGAAACGATCCTGACCACGTACAAGGCCATCGTACAGCCCGCCCTGGAGTATGCTGCACCAGTCTGGCAGCATATCGTGTCGGACACATCCTGGTCCAAGCTGCAGCGCATCCAAAATGAAGCATTGCGAATCGCAACAGGCTGTTCTAAAAGCTCTCCAGTAGAGCACATACACACCGAAGCTCGCATCCTGCCAGTTAAAGGCACAGTCCAAGCTCTGGGACGAAATCTGAGATTTTCACATGATTGTGAAGTTCACCCACCCTATATACAGGCCATAAAACGGCGAAAGTCTCACCGTCGACTGCGTACCACGCGCTGCGCGACCGCACGCGCGTCGGAAGCAGACGAGTTTTGGCCGCCGCGCGACGAGTTTCGGCCGCCGCGCGACGTTTCGGCCTCCGCGCGGCGGCCAGAACTCGTCTGCTTGCGACGCGCCTGCGGTCGCGCAGCGCGTGGTACGCAGTCGACGGTGAGACTTTGGCCGTTTTATGGCCTGTAGCCCCTGCGAAATGCGAGCCCTCAATTCCGCCGAATAAACGAGATATAGGGGGAAGCCACCCTGGGGAGCCCACCTCGGGAAGCCACTTTGGCACGCCCCTTTTACCATTTTTCGAGCTCGAAAGCGGCGAAATGAGCGATGCTTTCCGACCATTACCCCCGTTCTTCCCTTCATTCCCAGCCTCTTTCTCTATTCAGGTCGATTCGCATACATCGGTTGCAAATGACGGAAGTTACTAGCCTCGGACAACTCGTCCACCATGCTTCCGTAGCACAGTTTTTGGGGGATCATAACTTCGCTCTCAGGGGGTCTTTTACGATCCCAAAGACATCATTGAAATCAGTGTGAGATCATTTTCAAGATAGGCAGAAAAACAGAGAAACGATTCCGAGGTTGGACTGTGCCTTTAAGGACCATTTCCAAGTCCACGCACAACAGCTGCACACAAACATTCTGAAGCAGTAAAATCATCCGTCGAGAACAGTATTAGACCCCGTGAGAGAGAGAGGTATAAGAAAGCCGTTTGCTGATGCTCCCACGAAAATCAATGTACAAAGATGGGCCAACGCACAACAAGAACGCCTCCGTCTCTTACGTGCTGGGCATACCCAATTCGTCAAGGATCATTTGTGCAAGGCCGCCGTAAACTCCATTCTCGGAGTCGTGCCGCCTGAGGTCATCGAAACCGAGATGGAACTCGGTAGGCGTGCCAGGTGCACCCTTGCCTCGTTGCGCTGCGGGCACTCCCCCATGCTTATGTCTTATTTACATAAGATCGATAGCAGCAGACCTGACGAGTGCCCGGATTGTGGTAATAAAGGGCATACTACTGCGCACCTTTTCAACTGCCCGATGAGACCGACATCGTTAACAACAGTAGATCTGTGGAAGAATCCGACGATAGTGGCCCAGTTCCTCAATCTATGACAGGACCCTCTCTGTGGCTGCAGAAGAGGAAGAAAAAGGGTGACAGAACAGCGCTAGGGCTACGACGGTGCAGTGCGATAAGGCGCTCACCCTGAAAGTGAATACGCTGGTTCAATCTCGTCCGGGGCCAATCGTTTTGCGATCAACTCAGCTCCTGGTGTTAATATACCCTAACATCTCTTTGACCTTCTCCGCGAATGCCGCGTAGTCTGTCGTGGTGGTGCCGACTACCTCATTTTGTCATGTGAAGGTTGTTCTGGGTGGAGTGCCTCT